>BSBM01000105.1:1343851-2562703 GCA_027924585.1 Larix kaempferi | reverse complement strand
ACAATGGAATGTTTGTCCAACTTACCAATCATATGCATATTAGTAGTATACTGTTCAATGTTCTATGAATATTTACACTCAGCATGATATATTATAGGAATACAAATATGCATACAACCTATTACAGGCAATATCATTACTATTTCAAATAACAACTCAAATACTTATCTTTTATGTTTGTGTGGCTGCCTCCCCGCTTGATCTTCTGTATGTCTTTTGAACTTCTATTCATTCTGTACCACTGTGCATGCTGAAGAGTCATCCTCATGATCTCATACACAAATATACACTCATTAGTATATTCTAAATGCTATCAAAACATTATAGTACTAAATAAACTTGAAAATGTATAGTCATGATTATAGTTAATAAACATTAGTATTCAAGATTTCAGGGAAGTCCTTCTTTTACTCATGCATATCATCAATCAAGATAAAAGACATAATATGCATAATCCCTTGATTACTAACTTTATGAATAAGCATAACCAATCATTCCAAGTATACTTATATAAGGGATCCTAACACAAGGTAAGATTCATGGGAAACATACCTGGATTAGTATACCTACTTGGTTATGTACAACATACCTAAACAATCTCTTCAATGATTTAGAGATCCTGAGCTAGAACCTGCATGTCTCATAGGTTAAGGCATAATATAACAAAGTCATACATACCTCGTAAGTAGAACAAATATTATGGATGAGTCTTTGTCTTCATGTTTTCATGGTCATGGAGCCTGATTTGGTCTTTTGTGATGTACCTGTATCTTGTTAGCAGACAACATCAACCTCACACAACATCATAATGCATTAAGTACAATCATAAGTGTCAACACCCTAACCAATGATATCTTCTATCATGCATTCATAATTTTGTTAAGGTGATACAACAAATCTAAAATCAAGATTGTACTAACCGTAATAACATGAAGACAAACATACCATAAAATTAATCATGAACAAATCTCAAAACATACGTCGATGAGTCATACCTGTCGAGATCGCTTGTAATCTCCTTATGTAAAGCTTAGCCTCATCTCCCTCTGAAACAGTAACTCCTTCACTTATGCAGGTGACCAATCCATCTTCTTCTAGGATTAACCCTATCCACTTGATTTGCAAGAACTGGACCTGGAGCTGGATATGGGGTTTGTCAGAGAAACCCCAAAAATTCAAACTTTGAATTTCAAACTTCCGAAAGGATAGAAATATGCGCCTTGATGAGCTGATCAAACTGATATATTCAGAATTTGAAAACTGCAAAGTTTCACTCCTCAATTTTTCCTTTGAAACTTCCGGATTCACTGGACGTGACCCTGAACTG
Organism: Larix kaempferi; assembly: GCA_027924585.1. NCBI lineage: Eukaryota > Viridiplantae > Streptophyta > Pinopsida > Pinales > Pinaceae > Larix > Larix kaempferi. The sequence continues at coordinate 2,561,376 of BSBM01000105.1, read as the reverse complement.
GGGTTTGGTGAATCCCACTCTTCTGCCCAATCAAAATGTTTGATCCAAAGCTCTAAGCTTCTATTTTTCTAAGGAGCTTCCAGCCATGGTCACAGATTTCAAAAATTCCCATTTTTACAGAAGCCCTAATTTTCCATTTTTCTGATCAAAGTCCCGAACTAGGGTTTGATCAAGCCCGGCCTTCTGCCCAACCAAAAAATCTCATCTTGGTCTCTAAATTTCTATTTTGATGATTAGCATTCAGCCGTGGTCTCCGTTTACAAAAATTCCAACTTTCTTCAAAGCCCTAAATTCCGGAAGCCATGAATGAAGGTACTCAAAAATAATTCTGTTTTGACAGAAATATGTACCTGATTGTTTCTGGTGTAACTTGAAACTTTTCAATCCAAAAGGTATGAAAAAGTTTTCTGAGATAGCCTGACCTGTTATCTTTCTATCCTGACAGGTCTGACCTCAATTGGATTCTTTGAGAGAGAGTTATGTCAAATGTCGCAACGTGACCTGTTTTGGGATAAAACAAAAGATCGAACTTGTATGGCATGCCACATGTCACTGTTTGAACTTAGGCCTCTGAAAAACTTTCCTGAGGTAGCTCAGCCTGTTCTCTTTCCATCCTTATAGGTCTGACCTCAATTGGACTCTCTGAGAGAGAGAGTTATGCCAAGTGTCGCAACATGACCTGTTTATGGGATCATACAGGAGGGCGAATTGTACGGCGTGCCAAGTGTCACTGGTTCAACTTCGGCCTCTGAAAACGTTTTCTGCGATATTACAGACTGTGTACTACCTGTCACTTTTTACGAAATTTCATTTGGAGCTTCCTAGCCCAAGATATGACCTTTTTCCCAAGGTCACCTGATTTTGACTCATATCTGGAAGAGGCAGAAACCCTATATTGTACAGATCATAAATCACAAAGTACAACGAATTAGAGGTTTTCCTTTGGACACAAGGTACCTGGAGATTTAATCTTCGTCCTGTAACAATTTCAGATCCGAAAACTGCGCCAAAACGGATTTATAGAGAAAGTGCTACGATGACTGGTTTTTGCTATGTAAAACCCTAACCTTCAAATTGTCGTAAGTAAAGGAAGTGTCGTTAGTGCCATACCTTGTCTTCCTTCAGGTTAGCTATGATACCATGTTAAGATTTAATATGATAAGACATAAAATAGCAGCATTACATTCCATTTCACAATAATAGCATATATAGGATCACTGAAGAAACAACAAGCACAGCATAAACACAAGAGACAAAGATTTATCCTGGGAAACCCTCATGGGGTAGAAAACCCAACAAAGCTTCCTCAATATAGATGACCAGAAATATACAAAGATGAAACCCTGAGACACTTGGTACAATTTCAACATTGTGTCCCAACACCTTGCTGCTTCGGTTTCCGTGCCACATCGGCCGCCATCGGATTGTTCCACATTTTTACATGAGCCATTCACTCCTATCATACTGCAAATGTCTCGTTATTTTGCCACCATCTCATCTACCCCGCAAGGAGGTCCATCAGTGTTCCCACCTACCCTCGTTCTTGGTCATCATTACTCAACCTTGATTGAACACTTCCTCCTTGCCTGGCCATTCCTTTTGTTCGGTATAATTTTATCCCTTTTTCGGGCCGGACAACTCCTTTACGAAAAAGGCACTTAGGGAGTTTCCGTTAAGCTCTTTTCTGACTCCTAAAAGAATGAAAAGATCGCCGAGCAATCTTGCTTCCTTTCATGCTCGTTAAAGTACCTGAAAGGGCGTCTATCTGGTATAAGTTTAACCCTTTTCCGGACCTGGTAGACTAATTACGAAAAAGGAATACTCTAGTCACACCGGCTAGAAGAGTTCTTCATTGCATCCTTTTATGCTTCTTTGGGCCTTGGAGACTAAATCTACGAAAAAGCAACCCCCTGGAGTCTTCTTACTTGCTTTCAGACTCTCTAAAAATGAAAGCAACCACGAGCATACACTGTCCTGGGCTCGTTAAATCCACACGATAGTACCATTCCATCATTTCAGAGTCTTCTTATCGCTTTCAGACTCCTTAAAATTGAAAGCCACCACGAGCATGAACTGTCCTGGGCTCGTAAAATCCACACGACAGTACCATTTTACACACACTTCTTCTAGTTCCTTAACCCATGAAGAAGTTTTCCCCCGTGCCTCTTGGCACTTTGATCTATCATCTCGGCAGCACCCCCAATCAGGTCGCCTTTGTTCAGAGTATTCTGCAGTCTCCTGCCATTGTACCACAGCTTGAGTCCCCCTCAGCCCAGTAACCTTCCCAGATCCAATACAGCTATGATCCCTCTCCCCTTAGTCAGTTTCATATGCTGCCAGATCATTCCCATTATCATACTCTGAACAAAGGAAGTTTGAGTCCACCCGCTCTACTTGCCCCGTTGTCCCCCCACAGTTTATCAGTCCTGCCATCAGCACTATTACATTTCGGTCTTGTACCTCGCGCTCCTGTCAAGGAAACATCATTGCCTTGATAGTTGCAGGTCTCCCTCTGTCGACGACAGCTCCTCTATTCCAGAGGATAGGCCCAGAGGTCCCTACGCCTTGGACTTATCACCATCTGTGGTAAGTGCCTACGGATCATTCTGAGAGGAGACATCATTGCCTCTCCGAGTGGTCGTTCCTCACATGCTCGACTTCAGCACCTTGATCGCATCGTTGAGGATCGCGTAGGATTATATTCCATCAGTTTTTAGTCGAAGACCCCGGATTTCCCCCGACTCTAGCACATTGGTGAGTCACTTCGGAACGCCCAGTTGTATGTTCCCGTGGATGTCCGGGCTGCGTTGGCGTTTGTATTCGGAAGCCATCCAGTTCCATGCTTCCTTGAGTACCCAGTTTTAGTTCCAGATCAGTTCCTGTTCCGTGTACCATGGAGAGTATGACCCCAGTCACTATGATCCAGCAGCTCATCAGTTCCTTTGGTACCACACTCAGTAGCACTGTTGATTGTTCCAGTGCACCAGTTCTGCAGTTCACACATGATCCGCTCAGCAGTATGTCCCAGATTTGTGTCCCCTCTGGACACTTATGATGTATACAGTGGTCATGTATCTTACAGGTCCCCCTTTTTCGGGCCTTACAGTTATATTTATGTATCTTGATACGAGCATGGGTATGCCCGCCTCGTCCATATATTGAGATTATTCCTCAGTCAGTATTTGAGGTTATGTACTTTTAGTTCTTGCAGTTGTTCGGGATCGTTGTTCCGGGCTTCAGTTTGTTTCTTCTCTCCTCTCCACACCCAGGAAAACCATTCATGACTTATGATGTCCATCGGCCATACGATGAGCTCCTGCCCTCGCACATCAGGGGGCAATCTGTTAACACCCAAAAAGTGCTCACTAGCTCATTTACCACATTATATGGCTCATTTGTCCATTTTCCTACCATATTTCCATTAAAAATCCCAAAAAATCCCATTAAAAAGCCTCCAAAAGGCCTAAAATGCCTCCAAAAGGCCATAAAACCCTCAAAATAGCCTAAAAAAGGCTAAAAAACCCCCTTTTCCTCCAAAAATAGCAAAAATCCCCTAAAAAGGGAATAAAAATATAAAATAATGAGGAAAAGGAGGAAAAAACCCTATACAGCTGCCTAAAACCATGTGTTCCCTAAAACCATGGGTCAGCACTCCACCACCAAAAAAAACTATAAATAGGTGATGGAGATCCCTTATTCCATATCCACAATCACAAGCACCCTTACTCTGCCAAAATCTCTCTCGAAACCCTATAACAATGATGAAACCCTGAGACATGCATAGACAACAATGAATTTGACAAGAAGATTTCCCAAGTTCACATCTAAAAAAAACTCATATGAACACTAGACAAGATGAAGTATGCAACCTCCTCATTGTGTAATTAGTTCCCAAGTTAATTTTGTTCTTTTCACCTCATATTATGCTAGCAAAAAATACTACACACTCACTAAAAATGACTAAAAATATCACTTCAACTCATCCACAAAACCTCAACTCTCTCATTTCTTATTCAACACCATTGTATGGAATGAGGATATCTGTAAGTATATGCACCTTTCCTTTCTCTATGAATCCAAATATGATAAGATTCATCCATATTTACCATCCTTACAATATCCCCTCACCTTTAATAATTATTTTTTTTCCAAAAACCAAGACTTTCCCACTTCATGCTCTATTCAACATGATCATTGTTGGTATAGTCCCTAGTTCCCCACTCTCCTCCCCACCCTAGATATTGCACATTGAAAGGTCAAATTATATCCCCCCTAATCACCCTTCCCAAGACCATGATCCTTGTTAGGAACCTTTGCATCCTCCTTAAGGTTTTGCACAATACAAGGTATACATTCATTCTATTGTGATGCATTGTTGAATTCAACCATGGGTATTTTAAACTGAAAATCACATTCTATCATCTCAAGGTTTATAGATAAGGAAATAGTTTGTTGTTGTTTCTTCAACTCCTTAAGGTGTTATATAACCTAGTAATTTATGATGGTAAAGGACATTGCCTCAAATGGAAGGATACACCATTACACTATGAATACAAAGCAATCAAACTAGGTGCAAAATTTAGAATTGATAACATTAAGGGAGAAAGCAAAAAATGCAACTAATTAAGGTTACCTTATTTGATATAGAAAAACTATCAAACTATTCCCAAGGAATCTCTAGCCATCTCTATTGTAGGGTGTTACTACCATAATTTTTATGATATTCATGGCTAGGAAAGACACTAGTTTATCCTCTCTACACTGGACCGACCATCATCTATATTGATTGGAATTGTAAGGGATAATGATGTTTATTCGAACACCAATAAACCAACATAGTCTGTAGTTGTATATGTTTATTTGTAAAGTGGTAAGTTATGTTGGAATGTGTTAAGTTCATTGTATAATGGCACTAATATCTTATTTGTTGTTTCTTTTGCAAGGGTAGGCCTGATAGTTGTGTTAAAGAGACTTTTGGAGATGGGAAACTCACGAAACACAAAAAAAAAATAGAAGGAATCTTCCCATTGAAAAGGTCAATGACTTAAGAGAAAAGGCCAGGTTGGGAATGGAAATATTGAGACATGGTCCTATCATTGACCCGGATCCTACCACTGATCCTAACACAGTTGTTGACACGGTAACCTCTTGTTCAGAACCACGGGTAAAGCGGTCATGTCCAATGGACCCAACTCAAATTCCAACATCAACACAATCTCCAACCAACAATCCATCAACAAGTCATGCTGAAGTTCCTCGCGACAGAAGAATTTTGGGAGATGTAGCATGTGTAGAGATGGACATACAAGCCTTGCTTAATTTGCAATCTCCCCAAGAATACCACAACCATGTTGACCACACTCCCATTATGGCCCAATATATGAACGAAGCACCACAACAAACAAGCTCCGGTATTCATGTCTCATCTCCACCCTCCCTACCTCATCTGTCCAGTGCAAGAAGGAGAAATCCTAGACGTATTCATGTGGATGAGAGTGCTATGTCGGGGCTTGAAGGCAAGTTTCCAAAACACACTATCGAATGGCAATGCAACAAAATTGTCAAAGAATATTTTGAATCCAAAGGTGATGCAGGTAAATGTCAATTATTGCTATGTTTGTTAAAGTCACGTTCTTTAGCTATTGTTAGGAGAATTTTGGGCATAAAGATGGTTAAAAGTTCAGAGGCCAACAGTCATATTGTTAGAAATATCCAATATGCATTTAATGCGATTGGGAAGACGTCTCGTATAAAAGATCTTTGTGCGGCTCGTCGTGTTTTAGCGGAATCAGTTGTAAGCAAGTCCACAAGGCAACATCACCTACTATCACACACTTCTCACATACTCAAATTAAATAGAAAAACTATTAAAACGTACTCTGTTATAAGAGAAAATCTTGACACTCTGGGTGGAAACGATTGTTGGGATTTTGTTGGTAGGTTGCCTCATGCAGATAGGAAGCTAATTGATGATGTTAAGGATTTAGTACAAAATTTTTGGCATGATCATACTAGACCTTCATCAAACCAAAGAGACATGCTAAAACTGAGAAAAGGTTCTACTGAACGTGAACCCCATGTTAAACACTTCATTGACACCACATAGACTGAACTCTATGAGAGATTCAAGAACGAGCACACACAATTGAACCTGGGCCAAAGGTCCTTTGAGAAATGCAAACCATGGTACGTTCATATATGCATTGATCGGAACACTTGTTGTTGTAGATACCACGTAGAATATGAATATTATTATGACACATAAACATATATTTTGTGATTTGCATACTAACATTGTGCAGGGCTGCAAGGAATCCATACTACCACCGAATGCATCAAAAGAATTTATCCACAACATCATGTGTCCAAGGCCTGAAGGACAAAAGTAATATGAAAAATCGTGTCTATATGGGACACGTTCTAGGTGCAGTGGGTTTTCTCTTTTGAACCATTGCATTGATGAAAGTAAGGAGCACGAATTTGGCATGATGGGCGTGGAGATGAAGAGCTTCAAGTACGTGACCTATCAATTAGATAGTGTTAGAGAAAGTAAAAAGATTGCATTGGTGAAGTCACATGTACAAATGAATATTGCATATTTTTCATATTACACGTTCAATTTATGGCTTATACATTTTTCCAAAGGCCACATTGTAATATTTCCCTTGTTTCCATGGTAACAGGTACCATTATGTGACTTCTTTATAGAGTTCTATGAGAAAACAAAGCAGTATGTTCAACATGTGCATGTAGTGCGATGGAAAGATGAGCAATACAGAAAATGCAGGGACACATTTCCCATTAGAACCATAGTGTCAATTGTGTATTTTGCAGAAAATTACACCTTTCAGCCACAAAATGAAATCCAGAGTCAATACTACCATTCAGACCAAGTCAGCATCATGGTACATATTATGTATAGGCATGGGCCAGAGAGCAACAATGACAAGAGGATAATACTGAAGGAGACAAACTTTTACATAAGTGATGATAGAACCCATGATCTGCATTATGTGCAACATTGTTTTCGAATTTTCTATGATATACAAATGGATCAACATTGGATATGGTCGGATGGTTGTGCATGCCAGTTCAAAAATGCCCGAGTATTCCAATGGATGAGTACTTTGCATAAGACTTATAATGTGCCACATAGCTGGAACTATTTTGAGACCGGGCACGGCAAAGGCGAGCATGATGGGGTCAATGCATGCATCAAGACCACACTACAAAGGGAAGAGATGAGGTTTGACAGGGAATCTCATATCCGAGATGCAGAATCCATAGTTCAATGGTGCTCTACAACATTTTCAGACCAAGCAAGAGATCAACAAACATCATCAGCGGCAGGATGTGTGGTAAGAAATTTTTGGCGGGTGGTTGACATAGACCGATTGTGTTCCTATAGTTGCGGCACAGTACAAGGAACACATGGTTTTCATTCAGTTCGGAGATCAAACAACCCCTTATTTGAAATATGGATGTGAAAGCTTGCATGCTTTTGCAGCCCTTACAGTAGTGGCAAATGGGATGAATGCGAATGCATGGACTGGGTCGATGAATGGGATCGTGTGTCACTTGCAGTAGACCAACGTACAGTTGTTGAAACAACCCAGTTAGAGGAGGTTCAATCAGCGATTTCGACAGACTACGACCATGTCTCAGATCTTGTACAACCAGGACACATATACGTAGTTGTTGCCCTGAAAGGAAATGAATGGGGCACAGATTATTGGTTGGCACGGTGCATCTAAGGTAAGAAAACCCTATACGCATCATTGATCGACGATGAAGGCATTGAATTTCCTATTGACTCAATGGTGGTTAAGGGAGAATATCTTACGCTAGATGGGAAGTTAAGGAAGACTAGTGGGCATGTATTCATGGATTATAGACCAGGTTCAATGGTATATCAATTCAAAAACTTGATCGTTGGAACAAATATCCATCTTCAGACAATGTCAAGCAAGAGCTCAACCAAGGTACACTACTACCTGCCTCATTGAAAGCACGAGAGATTGGAGGCAATTAGCAACAGAGAGGATCTAGATGGATTTATTGAATGAGGCCATTCAACTTTACATAAGAGAAAGAATTGCATCAAAGAATGTTATGTTCGACATCGAGGTATGTGTAGTTTTATGTTATTTTGTTGGTACATGCATTTTTTTATACATACATACATACATACATGTCTTTGCTATACATACATGTATACATACATAGAGATACATCCATCTGCCATGTCATCATTTCACCCTTTGTCATTAATGCTTAGAAACCTAATCTATCCCTAGAAACTTAGTCTAACCCTAGAAGCACTAATATAACCCTACAAACCTAATCTATCCCTAGAAATCCTTGAAAGATAAACTAACCTTGGAAACACTAGTTTAACACTAGAAAACTAAGCTAGAATACTATAAACCTAATCTAGTCCTAGAAACATAAACTAGCCCTAGAAACACTAATCTAACCTTAACTAGCCTTACCACTTCTCTCATTTGGTATGATAGAATTTTCTTTAGACCTACCTCACTCATGTCAATGCTTGAGTTTTTGGAGGCCAACCTCCCACCCCACACGTCCTCTTCAACATTTTTTGTTCTCTTGGTTTTGTGCCCACCCAAACTTTTTTCATGCTTTGGGTACCTTGAGGTATATCCCCAACCCAAAAATCTCTTATATTATGATGATTATGTTGGTTATTGGCTTCACCCAACAAAATTATATTTAACAATACACATATTCATAGATTTGGTTCCCCATGCTCAATGCTCACCCAAATCTAGCTAGATTTTGGGTTTTTTCCCTTATCCAAGCATTGTGTCATCAACCTAGGGTTTCCACTAATATATTCTAACTAGATACTAGAATCTCCTTAACCAAATTTGATGGAAAAATGCATAGAGATCTTCGAGACTCTTAGATATGTATCCTAGCAATTTATTTTAAAACATGCTCATTTATGGTTGGAGATTGATGCTTGATTCCTATAGATAACCACTTAGAGGGACTTGTCATCATCATCATCAACATCAACATCCCCATCACCATCACCATCATCATCAACGTCTTCATCATCATCACCATATTCATCATTGTCACCATCTTCATCAACGTCTTCATCATCATCACCATCTTCATAATCATCGGCATCTTCATCATCATTGTCATCTCTAGGCTCCTCATCAACATCTCCATCATCATCATCTTCTTCGTCATCATCATCATCATCTTCATCACCATGACCATCATTATCAACATCTTCATCATCATCATCATCTTCATCATCATTGTCGTCTCTAGGATCCTCATCAACATCTCCATCATCATCATCTTCTTCGTGATCATCATCATCATCTTCATCACCATGACCATCATCATCAACATCTTCATCATCATCACCATCTTCATCATCATTGTCATCTCTAGGCTCCTCATCAACATCTCCATAATCATCATCTTCATCATCATCATCATCATCATCATCATCTTCATCACCATCACCATCGCCATCACCATCACCATCATCATCAACGTCTTCATCATCACCACCATCTTCATCATCATCACCATCGTCATCATCATTGTCATCTCTAGACTCCTCGTCAACATCTCCATCATCGCATCTTCTTCATCATCATCATCATCATCATCTTCATCACCATCACGATAATCATCAACGTCTTCATCATCATCACCATCTTCATCATCATTGGCATCTCTAGGATCCTCATCAACATATCCATCATCATCATCATCTTCTTCTTCATCATCATCATCTTCATCACCATCACCATCACCATCATCATCAACATTACCACCACCACCACCATCACCATCACCATCACCATCATCATCGACGTCTTCATCATCATCACCATCATCATCATCATCAACATCTTCATCATCATTGTCATCTCTAGGTTCCTCATGAACATCTCCATTATCATCATCTTCTTCATCATCACCATCACCATCACCATAACCATCATCATCAACGTCTTCATCATCATCGCCATCTTCATCATCATTGTCATCTCTAGGTTCCTCATCAACATCTCCATCATCACATCTTCTTCACCATCACCATCATCATCATCATCATGTCTTCATCATCATCACCATCTTCATCATCATTGTTAACTCTAACTCTAACCCTAATTCAATTTCCTTCTATAACTCTAGCCCTAACCCTCACCCAAACCCTGGCGCTAAACCATCTTCTTCATCATCACCATCACCATCACCATCAACGTCTTCATCATCACCACCATCTTCATCATCATCATTAACTCTAACTCTAACCCTAATTCAATTTCCTTCTATAACTCTAGCCCTAACCCTCACCCAAACACTAGCACTAAACCACCTTCTTCATCATCACCATCACCATCACCATCACCATCATCATCAACGTCTTCATCATCACCACCATCTCCATCATCAACATTAGCTCTAACTCTAACCCTAACTCTAACTCGAACTCTAACTCTAGTTTCCTCATCAACATCTCCATCATCATCTTCTTCATAATCACCATCACCATCACCATCACCATCATCATCAGCGTCTTCATCATCATCACCATCATCATCATCATACGTGCCCGGTGGACAATTTTCCAAAGTTGACCCCCATGTGCAAAAATTGCACACTCCCTTACTGAGCAAAACCATAGTTTCCAAGATGGATGTACAAGATGACACCGGGGCCACGGGACCAGAGGAGAGGGGTACTCCTAGCACTATCTCGGCATCCTGAATCCAAGGGAGTCGACGGTTTCTTGATCCAAGCCACGGTCATCATTCTATGGCTTGTTCCGTCTCGCATCCAAAAGGCCTTCAAGGACACCTGTTGGATACCTGTCGGGGGCATAGAACTCCAACCGTGCAACAAAACTGGGTTTCGGGGAGTCCTGCAGGTGTGTCTAGGCAGGTTCCGGCTGGGAATGCTAGCCATAAGTGCCTGGTGGACAATTTTCCAAAGTTGACCCTCATGTGCAAAAATTGCACACTCCCTTACTGAGCAAAACCCTAGTTTCCAAGATGGGCGTACAAGATGACAACAACGCCATGAGACCAGAGGCGAGGGGCACCCATGGCACTATCCCGGTGTCCTGAATCCAACGGAGTCGATGGTTTGTCGATCTGAGCCACGGTCATCATTCTATGGCTTGTTCCGTCTCGCATCCAAAAGGCCTTCAGGAACACCTGCTGGATACCTACCGGGGGCATAGAACTCCAACCGTACAACAAAACTAGGTTCCGAGGAGTCCTGCAAGTGCGTCTAGGCAGGTTCTGGCTGGGAATGCTAGCCATAAGTGCCCGGTGGATGATTTTCCAAAGTTGACCCCCATGTGCAAAAATTGCACACTCCCTTACTAAGCAAAACCCTAGTTTCCAAGATGGACGTACAAGATGACACCGGGGCCACGGGACGGAGGAGAGGGGCACCCCTGGCACTATCCCGGCGTCCTGGATCCAATGGAGTTGACAGTTTTTTGATTCGAGCCACGGTCATCATTCTATGGCTCATTCCGTCTCGCATCCAAAAGGCCTTTAGGGAAACCTACTGGATACCTGCCGGGGGCATAGAACTCCAACCGTGCAACAAAACTGGGTTCCGGGGAATCCTGCAGGTGTGTCTAGGTAGGTTCTGGCTGGGAACGCTAGCCATAAGTGCCCGGTGGACGATTTTCCAAAGTTGACCCCCATGTGCAAAAATTACACACTCCCTTACTGAGCAAAACCCTAGTTTCCAATATGGATGTACAAGATGACACCGAGGCCACGGTATCGGAGGAGAGGGGTACCCCTGGTACTATCCCGACGTCCTGAATCCAACGGAGTTGATGGTTTGTCGATCCGAGCCACGGTTGTCATTCTATGGCTCGCTCCATCTTGCATCCAAAAGGCCTTCAGGGACACCTGTTGGATACCTGCCGGGGGCATAGAACTCCAACCGTGCAACAAAACCGGGTTCCAAGGAGTCTTGCAAGTGTGTCTAGGCAGGTTCTGATTGGGAACGCTAGCCATAAGTGCCCGGTGGATGATTTTCCAAAGTTGACCCCCGTGTGCAAAAGTTGCACACTCCCTTACTGAGCAAAACCCTAGTTTCCAAGATGGACATATAAGATGACACCGAGGCCATAGGACCTACGGAGAGGGGCACCCCTGGCACTATCCTGGTGTCTTGAATCCAACGGAGTTGACGGTTTGTTGATCCGAGCCACGGTCGTCATTCTATGGCTCATTCCGTCTCGCATCCAAAAGGCCTTTAGGGACACCTGCTGGATACCTGCTAAGGGCATATAACTCCAACCGTGCAACAAAACTGGGTTACTGGGAGTCCCGCAAGTGTGTCTAGGCAGGTTCCAGCTGGGAATGCTAGCCATAAGTTCCTGGTGGATGATTTTCCAAAGTTGACCCCTGTGTGCAAAAATTGCACACTCCCTTACTGAGCAAAAGCCTAGTTTCCAAGATGGACATACAAGATGACACCAAGGCCACAGGACCGGAGGAGAGGGGCACCCCTGGCACTATCCCGACGTCCCGAATCTAATGGAGTCGACGGTTTGTCGATCCGAGACACAATCGTCATTCTATGGCTCATTCCGTCTCACATCCAAAAGGCCTTCAAGGACACCTGGTGGATACCTGTCGGGGGCATAGAACTCCAACCATTCAACAAAACTAGGTTTTGGGGAGTCCTGCAGGTGTGTCTAGGTAGGTTCCGGCTAGGAACGCTAGCCATACCTGCCGAGTCGATGATTTTGCAAATTTGACCCCAATGTGAAGGCCATCCAAATTTGCTCAAGGGGGCCATTTCTCATTCGGTAGCCCCCAGGCGTGCGTGGCCACCGTGGACAGGTTCTTAATGTCCACGTGGACCTGTGGGAGCCGACGAAATCCAATTTCACTCGTCGGTTTGGGTTCCGTGGCCCCTGAGCGAATCCCCAAAGTGTCCTTGAATGGCCTCGGGGTGCCCGACTAGAATGCCCATAGCAGCCAAACCGTGGATCCTTTCGCTAATCAATTGATTCCGGTGGGTCCAGGATGCCGAGTTTCAGCTAGGGGACCCTCGAAAGCGTGCCTCGAAGACTCGAAAGTGGTGCCAATGGGCCATCTTCGAAGCTACGGTTTTGCTCAGTGATGACCATTCCAAATTCGCTAAAGGGGTGCATTTCTCCTTCGGAGGTCCCCAGGCATGCGTGGCCACTCTAGACAGGTCCACAATGGCCACGTGGACCTGTGGGAGCTGACAAAATCCAATTCCGCTTGCCGGTTTGGATTCCGTGGCCCCAGAGCAAATCCCCAAAGTGTCCCTGAATGGCCCCGTGGTGCACGACTAGAATTCCCTTAGCAGCCAAACCGTGGCTCTATTCTCTAATCCGTCGATTTTGGTGGGTCCGGGACGCCGATTTTTAGCTAGGGGACCCCTGACAACATGCCTTGAAGACCCAGAAGTGGTGTCAATGGGCCATCTCCGGAGCTAGGGTTTTGCTCAGTGATGGCCATTCAAAATTCACTAAAGGGGTGCATTTCTGGTCCTGAGGCCCCCGGGCATGCGTGGGCACCATGGACAGGTCCACAATGGCCACGTGGACCCGTGGGAGCTGATAGAATCCAAGTCCGCTCACCGGTTTGGGTTCCGTGGCCCCGGAGCAAATCCCCGAAGTGTCCCTGAATGACCATCACTAAGCAAATCCCCGAATGATGACCATGGCTCAGATTGACAAACTGTCGACTCCATTGGATTCAGGACACTGGGATAGTGCTAGGGGTGCCCCTCTCCTCTGGTCCCGTGGCCCCGGTGTCATCTTGTACATCCATCTTGGAAACTAGGGTTTTGCTCAATAAGGTAGTGTGCAATTTTTTCACACGGGGGTCAACTTTGGAAAATCGTCCATCGGGCACTTATGGATAGTGTTCCCAACCGGAACCTGCCTAGACACACCTGTAGGACTCCCCATAACCCTTTTTTGTTGCACGGTTGGAGTTCTATGCCCCTGGCAGGTATCCAGCAGGTGTCCCTGAAGGTCTTTTGGATGCGAGACGGAACGAGCCATAGAATGACGACCGTGGCTCGGATCGACAAACCGTCGACTTCGTTGGATTCAGGACACCGGGATAGTGCTAGGGGTGCCCCTCTCCTCTAGTCCCGTGGCCCCGGTGTCATCTTGTACATCCATATTGGAAACTAGGGTTTTGCTCACCAAGGGAGTGTGCAAGTTTTGCACACGGGGTCAACTTTGGAAAATCGTCCACTGGGCACTTATGGCTAGCGTTGCCAACCGGAACCTACCTAGACACACCTGTAGGACTCCCCGAAACCCAGTTTTATTGCATGGTTGGAGTTCTATGCCCTTAGCAGGTATCCAGTAGTGTCCCTAAAGGCCTTTTGGATGTGAGACGGAATGAGCCATAGAATGACGACCCTGGCTCGGATCGACAAACCGTCATCTCGGTTGGATTCAGGACGCCGGGATAGTGCCATGGGTGCCCCTCTCCTCTAGTGTCATGGCCCCGATGTCATTTTGTACGTCCATCTTTGAAACTAGGGTTTTGCTCAGTAAGGGAGTGTGCAATTTTTGCACACTGGGGTCAACTATGGAAAATCGTCCACCGGGCACTTATGGCTAGAGTTCCCAGCCGGAACCTGCCTAGACACACCTGTAGGACTCCATGGTACCCGGTTTTGTTGCACGGTTGGAGTTCTATGCCCCTGGCAGGTATCTAGTAGGTGTCCCTGATGGCATTTTAGATGCGAGACCGAATGAGCCATAGAATGACGACTGTGGTTCAGATCGGCAAACTGTCAACTCCGTTGGATTCAGGAAACCGGGATAGTGCCAGGGGTGCCCCTCTCCTCTGGTCCCGTGGCTCCGGTGTCATCTTGTACGTCCATCTTGGAAACTAGGGTTTTGCTTAGTAAGGGAGTGTGCAATTTTTGCACACAGAGGTCAACTTTGGAAAATCATCCACCGGGCACGTATGGCTAGTGTTCCCAGCCGGAACCTGCCTAGACACACCTGCAAGACTCCCAGGAACCCGATTTTGTTGCACGGTTGGAGTTCTATGCCCCAGGCAGGTATCCAACAGGTGTCCCTGAAGGCCTTTTGGATGCGAGATGGAACAAGCCATAGAATGACGACCGTGGCTCGGATCGACAAACCGTCGACTCCATTGGATTCAGGACGTCGGGATAGTGCCAAGGATGCCCCTCTCCTCCAGTCTTGTGGCCCTAGTGTCATCTTGTACGTCCATCTTGGAAACTAGGGTTTTTCTCACTAAGGGAGTGTGCAATTTTTGCACATGGGGGTCAACTTTGGAAAATAGTCCACCGGACACTTATGGCTAGTGTTCCCAACCGGAACCTGCCTAGACACACCTGCAGGTTTCCCCGAAAGCCATTTTTGTTGCACGGTTAGAGTTTTATTCCCCCGACAGGTATCCAGTAGGTGTCCCTGAAGGCCTTTTGGATGCGAGATGGAACGAGCCATAGAATGACGATCGTGGCTCGGATTGACAAACCGTCGACTCCGTGGGATTCAGGACGCTTGGATAGTGCTAGGGGTGCCCCTCTCCTCTTGTCCCATGGCTCCAGTGTCATCCTATACGTCCATCTTGGAAACTATGGTTTTGCTCAGTAAGGGAGTATGCAATTTTTGCACATGGGGGTCAACTTTGGAAAATCGTCCACCGGGCACTTATGGCTAGCGTTCCCAGCCGGAACCCTCCTAGACACACCTACAGGACTCCCCGGAACCCAGTTTTATTGCACGGTTGGAGTTCTATGCCCCTGGCAGGTATCCAGTAGGTGTCCCTGAAGTACTTTTGGATGCGAGATGGAACGAGCCATAGAATGACGACCGTGGCTCGGATCGAAAAACCATCGACTCCGTTGGATTCAGGATGTCGGGATAGTGCCAGGGTTGCCCCTCTCCTCCAGTCTCGTGGCCCCAGTGTCATCTTGTACGTCCATCTTGGAAACTAGGGTTTTTCTCAGTAAGGGAGTGTGCAATTTTTGCACATGGGGGTCAACTTTTGAAAATCGTCCACCGAACACGTATGATGATGATGATGATGGTGATGATGATGAAGACATTGATGATGATGGTGATGGTGATGGTGATGCTGATGCTGATGCTGATGAAGATGATGATGATGAAGAAGATGATGATGATAGAGATGGTGGTGATGATGAAGACATTGATGATGATGGTGATGGTGATGGTGATGGTGATGGTGATGGTGATGATGAAGAAGGTGGTTTAGTGTTGGGGTTTGGGTGAGGGTTAGGGCTAGAGTTATAGAAGGAAATTGAATTAGGGTTAGAGTTAGAGTTAATTTTAATGATGAAGACGTTGATGGTGATGGTGATGGTGAAGATGAAGAAGATGGTTTAGTGCTAGGGTTTGGGTGAGGGTTAGGGCTAGAGTTATAGAAGGAAATCGAATTAGGGTTAGAGTTAGAGTTAACAATGATGGTGAAGATGGTGATGATGATGAAGACATGATGATGATGGTGATGGTGATGCTGATGTTGATGGTGATGATGAAGAAGATGGATTAGTGCTAGGGTTTGGGTGAGGGCTAGGGCTAGAGTTATAGAAGAAAATTGAATTACGGTTAGAGTTAGAGTTAATGATGATGAGGAAGATGGTGGTGATGATGAAGACATTGATGATGATGGTGATGGTGATGGTGAGGATGAAGAATATGGTTTAGTGCTAGGGTTTGGGTGAGGGTTAGGGCTAGAGTTATAGAAGGAAATTGAATTAGGGTTAGAGTTAGAGTTAACAATGATGATGAAAATGGTGATGATGATGAAGACATGATGATGATGGTGATGGTACTGGTGATGGTGATGGTGATGGTGATGGTGATGGTGATGGCTTAGTGCTAGGGTTTGGGTGAGGGTTGGGGCTACAGTTATAGAAGGAAATTGAATTAGGGTTGGAGTTAGAGTTAATAATGATGATGAAGATGGTGGTGATGATGAAGACGTTGATGATGATGGTGATGGTGATGGTGAGGATGAAGAAGATGGTTTAGTGCTAGGGTTTGGGTGAGGGTTAGGGCTAGAGTTATAGAAGGAAATTGAATTAGGGTTAGAGTTAGAGTTAATAATGATGATGAATATGGTGATGATGATGAAGACATGATGATGATGGTGATGGTGATGGTGAGGATGAATAAGATGGTTTAGTGCTAGGGTTTGGGTGAGGGTTAGGGATAGAGTTATAGAAGGAAATTGAATTAGGTTTAGAGTTAGAGTTAATGATGACGATGAAGATGGTGGTGATGATGAAGATGGTGGTGATGATGAAGACATTGATGGTGATGGTGATGGTGATGGTGATGATGAAGAAGATGGTTTATTGCTAGGGTTTGGGTGAGGGTTAGGGCTAGAGTTATAGAAGGAAATTGAATTAGGGTTAGAGTTAGAGTTAATGATGATGATGAAGATGGTGGTGATGATGAAGACATTGATGGTGATGGTGATGGTGATGGTGATGGTGATGGTGATGAAGATGGTTTAGTGCTAGGGTTTGGGTGAGGGTTAGGGCTAGAGTTATAGAAGGAAATTGAACCTATATGAATATCTGCATGCTCATGAGCCATGAACAAGTCCTTGAATCACTAAACAAGATCTCTAGATGGGATACATGGGCTTTGTTTTGGATATGGATTCCATTTGGAGGTTTTATGCACTAAGGATGGGTCTTTAGGTATTGGAAATGATAAGGTGAGGACATATGAGGCCTCAAATCGAATATAAATGTTTTAAGGATATTATCCATCAAGATTCCCTTAACCCACAGCCATGCCCTTTAAAAGAATTTTTTTATCTTTGAGTGTGATATGGGTGCCAACATGAGGTTTTGAGGTTTTGACTACTAAGGATGGATCTTGGTGTCTTGACCATGGTTGAGGTGATGGCAACGAAGTTCATATGACTCCAATGAATCTTCCATGGATCATGGGGTAAAATGATGTCTATAAATTGTTGTTGCTCTTGAATAAATTGAATTATGTAATTTTTAAAGCATTTAAATTACAATTTTAATTAAAATTACAGAATTGACTGACTTCCCATAATTGCTCCTAGCATTGGGTACTTGTAGGCCAGCTAGGCACAATCCGAAAGATATAGAAGGATCCTTGATTTCCAAGGATGGATAAGTTTCTAACAGCTTCATGAAACAGGTTCTACAAGTGTCAAGTCAACACTGGTCAAAGTGAGCCTCCAGCACTGCCACTTAGCACAAAAACAGGGACAGTTTCGATTTTGTATCAATCTGGTCTATTTTTATGGACCTGAAGGATGATATCAAGGATAGTAGAGATATTAGGGGAATGTCATTCTTAGTTACCCATGATTGTAGAATTTTCAGTTTCAAAACAGTTTGTATAAATATTTGAACCCTGAATGTAATTACCATTCAGTGATGGTGAACGTATGTTAATGAAATAAAGACTTCAGATTTTGAATAGCTTGATATATGTTCATTTTTATGTTGTGAAATTGATTTAAGTGTTGAGAGCTCTGTGAATCTTCCTGTGTGTGTAAGTGAAGCAGTGGAGGGCCCCCTCTGCCGAACCTGCACACTCATTTCCTCATTAACACGCATTGGTATGTTTTTAATGTTTCCTGTAAAGTTCAATTAAGTTACCAATCTGTGCTTTACAATCGAATTCGATTTTATATGATGCAAGTAGGGTTTTATCATAGAACAGGGTTATGCATTTATGTTTGATTGATCACTTGTTGTAGGTTGATTCCAGTTTTACTCTTTATTAGAATCACTAGTGGATTTGAACCCAAAATCCTCCGACCTTCGATGAAAAGGACTTTGTCGTCAGATTTCACCTTCAAATTTACGAAATTTGATGAGTTTTTTAAAAATGATACAAGGTTACGTCGGATATCCGACAACATTTTGATGAATATTGACCATTGCTGAAGGATATCCGGCTTAATATTGCCCTAGTATGGCGACACATACAACCGACAGCCACGGAGTCGATTATCCGATAGTCAACATTTAAGTTAAAGTCCGATATCTTAGATGTGGACGTCGGATCACCAACGATCGTTCAATGCAAAAATGCCTTCCATCCGACGTTCTTAGCCATCGGTGGTATGGTAGAAACGTCGGGTACTTTAGCCCATTGAAGTCAGATAACCGACGACATCAGAATGAAAAAATGCCTGCCATCCGACGTTCTTAGCCGTCGGTGGTATGGAAGGAATATTGGATATTTCCCTAGTATGGCGAATATCTGACATGTCTATTCCGTTCGTCAGAAATACGACGATATGGAATATTATAAAACCTATAAATTCCGAAACATTCCGACATGTTTGCTATATAAGCGTGCGACGTATTGCGGATTGTTTTCGGCGGACTGTTTTGCATTATTTCTCTTGTTTTTGTGATTAAAGTGAGCGAAGTGTGGAGATTGATTTTCTAAGATCGATAATCTTCATTCAAGCTCTTTACGAGAAAATGTCAACTAGCAATATTCCTGAGATGGAGGAACAAAATCGACAATTGCTTGCTAGATTGTGGGAAGGAGTTGAAAGAAGGGGTGATGGGAAATGTTATTGTCCATATAGTCAATGCAGGGGGTTTAAGAGGAGAAGAATTTTGATCACAACAGCCATAAAACATTGTAGGGAACATGAGGGGGGACATGAATATCATCCATTTATAAGTTTTTCATTATATATGTTTTTATTTTGATTGCTTTTGTAAATGTATGTATTATTTTAATATTTCTTAAATTAACTTTTATCTATTGATGGTTTCAATAGATTGGGACTAGAATGGGCAATAAATATTATTTTAATATTTAATATTTATTATATTATATTTTTTTTCTTTCTTGTGTGCATGTTGAATCTAGTGTATAGTAGAATAACTCATTTATTTGTTCGTTAGTGAGAGTAACCCACTCACTGGGGAAAGCACTTAGCTCTCTAGATTTGTGTCACTTTCCATGATAATAGAAATAACGACTATATTGGCACGTTGTTTCTCTTCTATTTTCTCTATAGAAACCATAGCATCGTTTATCTTACCTTAGTTTACAGTATGGGAAATTTTGAGTTATATTTGAGTAGCTTTGCTCAGTAATTGGGTCAATTTTTATGTTTCTTGGAAAGTTTAGATGCACCTATTTGACCAACATGTCAATTTTTTACTTCTTTTATTCCAAAATCATTGATGTTATTACATTTTGCATTTGAAATTTTTACATTTTGTGTTTGAATTTCTTATATTAACTTTTATCTATTGATGGTTTCATGTAATTATAAAGGAAAGACATCCTACTACATTTCATCCAGAGGAAGTGCTTCTAGAACAAGCACTGGAGGAACATGGATCTATGAATATTAATGGAGAACAAGTTAATGAGCATATTGAAGAATATGATCATACTGATAACATAGTTGAAGATGATGTTACAAATACTTTGATCCATGATTAATTTAATGTTAGAATGGATGAGGATTATGATGATGATGAAACTGATGATGATCATTTTGATGATATTCATGATATACCTCTTCTTGTGAAGGCATATGAACCACTTTATGAGGGCTCCAAGACAAATCTTCTTTCTGCTATATTGTTGATAATGAACTTGAAGGTTGTGAATGGTCTTTCAAACATATCAGTCACATGGATGTTAAGGTATGTAATACATTCCATCACATAATACATATGATTGTCTAATAATTTTAATGTTAATTCATAAGTCAATTTAATATAGGATATGAAATGTGTTTCATTAATATTATTTCTATATTATATTAACTAGTAGATTTTTATTTTAATTTGTTGTAGCATGATAGGTGAATATTTGTTACCACCGTCAAATATTTTACCTCGCACATATCGAGATCTATCTACCATCATGAAAGAAATTGGAATGCAGTATGAAGCAATTCATGCATTCCTCGATGACCATGTTCGATATTATAATCAGCATGAATGTGCAACAGAATGTCCTGAATGGCATATCAGTAGATATCGAACAAATCAAGTAAGAAAAAAGGTGCCTCGCAAAGTTCTACGTTATATTCCCATTATTCCACATTTGCAACGACTGTTCAGGTGCAAAAACATAGCGCAGTTTATGGATTACCATGCACGGAACAGAAGTCAAGATGACATTATTTAGATGCCTGTAGATGGGTCTGCATTTAGAGATATGGAGGAAAAATGGCCTCACTTTAAAGAAGAACCTCGTAATCTTAGGATTTCTTTGGCAACAGAGGGTGTCAATCCATTTGCAGAGATGAGATTCGTTTACTCCGTGTGGCCTATTTTTGTTATCAACAATAACATTCCTCCATGGTTGACAATAAAGAGGGATCACATAATGTTGTCGATGATTGTTCCAGGTATATTGTGTCTACATTTTTTTTAATGTAGTGGTATCTCATTTATCGTATTTTGTCGCATAATTTCATATATATATTTAATGCTTTTCTATTGTGCAATATGGTTTATATATCTAAATGGTACGTCTCATAATTATATTTTTTATATGTTCAAATCAATCAGGTAAGTACCAAGTCAAATATATGAATGTATATATCGAACCTCTTATTGACGAGATACTAAAGTTATGGAATGGCATCACTATGTATGACGTATCTAGACCAATACAACAAAGGCAATTTCAATTCCATGCAATGCTTGTATGGACAATACATGATGCCAACCCATTTTTCTGGTATGTAATTATAAGTTCCACTTTATTTGCATTTAATTTTATGAACTAGCTAGTTAATATACTACACAAGCATGTTTTTCTAAATAATCAAGTCATTTTGTATAGAATTATAACTGATCACATAGATATTCCATCTCTTTATGTATGTAAGACCCCTCCTTTAGGGTCCCCTTGAATTGTACCTGAAACTTTAAAAACTTCATACAAACAAATTAGCCTTCATAGTTATTGGAAAAATAAAATAAAAAGCGTGAATAACTTAACAAAATAAGCAAAACTTTAACCTGTCAACCCGATCCGATTGGTCCATTGTCGCCTTCGTCTTCCGTAGGATCCCTCCAGCAAAGCTCGTTTAACCATAGGCGAAGCAACCATTAGCTTCGCCACCCAACCATAGGCTCATGCTTTCAGTCGCATGGCCTCCCCCGAGCTTTGGGTCGTAGAGCTCACACAAGTATTTCAGAAATTCAGCTTGGGCTTCCCTTCCCACCAGGATTTCTAAGCCAAACCCTTAGATAGCAGCAAGTCTTTGAGGCATTCGAAAATTACGACAATCATCCAAATTATGGGCCCTTTACCCATTCCCTGAGCCTTCCTTATAAAGGAAAATCTCGTGTGACACGTGTCACTTCATGCATAATTAAATATTTTTAATTAACTATTTAATTAAAACACTCACCCATCCAAGTGTCAGTTTCTCTAGGAAGTGCACCTACACCCCTAAGTTTGCTCTAGTTTGTCCCCCAGATATTTTAATCAACTCCTAGCTTTTAGTTGACTAGGTGTCTAATCTATTTTGCTCCTAAATAATAATTTCTATTATTTTAAATGATCAACAAAATAACTATTCATGTGCAAATGTCTAAGCTATTGTTATGCATTTGCTAAGTAATAATCTAGAGTTATTCTCCTAAGTTTTTATGCAGTTTAATTTAACAATCAAACTCACTAGGATCACGGTGCCGCGTCGTTGGGCTCCTGGTTCCTTAACTTAATTCTCTGACATGGCACCACTCCGTCGGGTCTAGTCATCCATGGTTTCCATTCCTTGGCATGGTACCGCATCGTTGGGTCCTTGCGTCCATTCTTTCATTTCTCGACAGGGTACCGCATCGTCGGGCCCTTCTGCCACCATCTTTCCGTTTTGACTTGCGGGAACTCTTGTAGGGATTTTAGGAATCGTTACCATCCATCCTCCGTCTACATGCTATCTAGGGACTAATGGCGCTGAGGAGTGAGTCCGTTCTCACTGCGCGCCCCTCAACTCGTACGTGACCAGCTCCGTCGTGGCCCACCTCGTACGCCCTCACGCATTCCTCTTGAGCAAGCGGATCAATGCTTATCTGCTCATGCGTGGTATTCTTGTCGGAAGTCGACATCGTCGTCGCTTCCCTTGTGTGTGATTTAATTGTACTCTACGACCCTTCATATTCCTTTGTGTGTCCGTCGGTGAACCGTTTCACCTGTCGCTACACACTATTCTCACAAACGTAAATTAGTAGCACTGTCCTCGATAATCACAATTTGATTTAAAAATCTGCTGCTTCATTAAGCATCTATAATTTACTCAATGATTACTCATTCATCTAATCACATAATCAATTGAACAACTAGTCGTTAAGCATCATTCATATCAAAGTTAATCATTAAACAACATGAAATCGTCCATTCACAATAACTTACCCAAATGCACATATATCAATCAATCGCAATCATAAATATACTCAAAATAAAATCATAGGGTTATTTTATTTATGTTTCAAATAGTTGGGTCACTCAGCAGGTGCCCTTCAATGTCTACAGTAGTCTAGGGGCACTACATACACCCCTACTTATTTAGAACTTCGTCCCGAAGTTCAGAATAAAATGGAAAGCTACGACGCATCTCAGTTGCGTCCTCCCAAGTCGCATAGCTAGGACTGTAACTATCCTACTGCACTTTGACTTGATCAATCAAGGCTAAGCATTTAAGCAAGAACTGATTAATCAATTAACCCAGTCCACACATATAATTCAATTCATTAATTCATTTATCAACTATAGTCATGAACATCATCAAGTGATTCTCCCTTATTAAGACACATCCTAACTTGAAGGGCCACTTTATTGAAGTCTGTTCCGCCGGGTCACTCGACAGGTGCCCTTAAAGTCCACAGTCATTTTAGGGGCATTACAGAAATATTAATTTTTTTAAGGGCATAAACATATACTTTCAATTTATCCCAACTTCATTAGTGAAGTTTCTCACTAGCCTATTAATAAAATATCATTTAACATATAACAACAGACTCGATGTCTACTACCGAGTTTATTTGATACACACTAATATAGTACTTCCACCATAAGCATATTTTCACTATATAAACTACATTCATACTCCTTCACAATTATGCATACATCATAGTTATAATCCTGGCAAATCAATAAAATCTCCAATATATATCTTACAAATCAATAAAATCTCCAATATATATCTTAGTACCATCCACCATTTTTACCAAAGTTTCTGCACCATACCTTAATAGTAATACATTTGGTAACTATTCCATCACATAGTGATATGAATAACCCCCCAGCAAGACACTCTATAATGATCCAATCATATAATAATATAAATATCTTGTGGCATCATTATATAATTATATCAACATATAATAATGTAACATTTAGCTAGCAAACTCATTATATAATGATTAATCATTCATTTATACCATAATATGGTCCACTTATTAAACCACTATTGTTGTGTGTTTCCCACTTTCTATAATTTCTATAAACCAATTTCCTCCCCATTCCTATCCAATAAATATTAAGAAATAATCTATAGATCTCTCTTTTCATATATATATATACACTAAAATTTTCGTTGCATCTTTTTAATACAATAAGCAATATGATTTACCATACCCTTAATCAAACTAAATTAGATGCATTTCAATATAAAATGAACAACAATTATATTTACAATCCAACATTTAAACCCCAATTCATTTTAAAACAATAAGATATCTAATAAAAGTGCACCCTTCAAAATAGAAAATGAATATATAATTTATAATTCTTCCCACTAACAATAAGGTTAATCTACCTAAAGCATCTTAATCGAGCTGACCCTAAGTCAAAATATATATATATATATATATCCCTACTTAATCATTAAATTTATAATAATTAATCCATAGATTATCCATCGCATTTCATTTAACTTAAGAATCCTCCAACGCGTATTATTAACTATAGGTATTCTGGCTTGGTTAAATAAATGTCTTTATTAAATAAAACATCAGAAATGTGCTATCTGGTAGCATAAAATAATGCAAGCTGGGATAGAGGTGTGCACGATATTCAAATTGATGACTCGATGGAAGGGTCGGTTATGTGGCATAGGTAGACAACAAGGTTTCCTGATCACTACCCCCATGATAACCTCAGAGCTAAAGCGAATATGCAGAAATTTTTAGAGGTGGCGATCTCTTAACTGAGATTGTAAAATCTAGAGATTAATGTCGATGCCAAGATTCCACCTATGCGGTGCCAAAAGAGTCAACGACCACTATAGGAAGATCTATTGAGAAGGAAAAAGGTGTGGTAAGATATGCCAAGCATGGAAACATTAATGTATGGGATTCGATAGGATCCACTTATGTTGTGGAGAATCTGCGCACTGGTTAAACACTACAAAATACTACAAACCACAGACCTAGGTTATCACAAACCTTTATAACCTAGTTAGAAATTTTGAGGAGTTTCTTTTTGGATAATTTCAAGAGAACAAAATAAATATTCAAACATGCATATACTTACAATTTTTTTTTTTTTTTCTTTCATTCCTCACTTACAAATATTTTTGATCATTTCATAGCTTCTCATATTATAACCACTAATTCACTTCTTCCATCTTTACTTGAAACAACATATGAAATGGAAATCATATAATTGAAAACATATGAGGGAGAACATATGTCTCAACCCTCAATTTAGCAATAAACTACTTCAAGTAAACTAATAGCCGTTAGATACCATATGTCAATCATTTACAAGTTTATGAGATTCTTAACCCTTAATTGTAAACTTAAATATATCTTCACTAAACAATACTCATTGCCGTATGGTCATCACACAAATAACTAGGAAATATCTTTTCATCAAAGAAAACACTTAACAGTACACTTATACATTGATATAAAGCATAGGGTCATCATAAAAAACACATAAGATCGAGTCCGAAATTCACGTGGTTCACCTGAATTTGGGCTACGTCCACAAAGCCTACAAAGCCTGTCATGTCATGCATTCCTTATCGAAAATGGAGAGGTTACAATCAACAATTATTGCTGCAATACTTGCTTTCCACCGTTTTCCAACCTATTTTCTTGACAATAATGATTCCACATAGTGCCTCTCAAACCTTTCAACGTTACATCAACAATTATTCCTAAGATCTATTCTCACCCGATTCAGAAATCTATATATACTAATGCAGCTGATAAAAATCCACACAGAGCTAAAACTGACGCTACTCTGTTAGTGCAGAAAAACCTTTAAAAGGAAGATGTACCCTCATACTTAGTATTACGTAGCGTCTAACTATACTGGCTCTAATCTCTATGCATACAGAGATCATTTTCATGCAGATATATAGATAGCTTATTTGCAAGGTATTACAACCATGATAAGGCGAACCCCAGTCCATACGGAGATCCGAATGCACTTATATTTTAATAAGGCAGATACTTACCATTATTATCCACATAGGAGTAGGGGGATTTTGGCACTAGCTTGGGATCACAACATGATCTGGATAAAACATAGAAGCATTACCAAAACTAAACACACAGGGATACGGGTTGTGCACATCTGGTGTGCAGAGATTGATCAAACAAAAAAAAAAAATTGCCAGATACAAAGATCCGTTTAATGCTGAGGTATTAGCATACATATAAACCGGTTCTAATCATTTTTACAGAGCTCCTATTTAGTTTTCATATATCAAACAAATCATTGCCGGATACAGAGATCCGTTTACTATTGAGGGATAAGCATACAATTACATAATGTTTCGCGCCCATCTCCATTAGGTTATGTAGAACCTTTAAAGGGAGTCTTGCTTGTAAGGGAAACTACGATCAGCATTACATAAGCTCAGGGAAGGGATCATTTTCCCAATTTCAAACGTCGAGCAATAATACATAAGAAATAAACATTAATATATAAGCAAACATAGACCTTGCAGGGATCTTTCCCTACTCGCAGGCAGCAATCTGAAATATAACGACACAAAGATTTTCTCTCGGATGGCAGCGTTCGTCTTCCTTTTTTTTTTTTTTTTATGCAGCAAGCGTTTAACATATAAATGCATAGACATTAATATTTAAGAACCTATATACTATAAACTACCAAACTGGATCGGGCTCCAAGCCGTCCTCTCCAATCTCCTTCAGAGATCGATGATCTCTTTCACCAAGAAAAAATATGAGCGCATCAGTCTATATATTAGTCTCTATAATTTATATATATATTATAAGCTACAAAGCTGGATCGGGCTCCAAGCCGTCCTCTCCAAATATCCTTCGCAGTCCCACTACCCTAATGTTATCTCTCCCGTAGTATTTTTCTCCCCCCCCTTTCCGTCACAGGATTAAATTAAAAGAATATATATATATATATCATCAGATTCGCAATCTTAATAACAACTGATTTCAATCTCCACTTAACGTTTAACCAGCAGGTTTTAATTGTTGTGGCGCAAACTCACCTTCGAACAAGTGTGGAGTGGCTCTCCCCACAGAAGCCCTTAACGTTCGAAGTTATTGATCCCGCAAATTTTTCTCCCCCCCCTTTCCGTCACAGGATTAAATTAAAAGAATATATATATATATATCATCAGATTCGCAATCTTAATAACAACTGATTTCAATCTCCACTTAACGTTTAACCAGCAGGTTTTAATTGTTGTGGCGCAAACTCTGTTACGGTTATGGTGGGAAGAGAAAAATCAGCGCAGAGAGTAATTACGCCAACGCAGATTGAAGCTCAAACGCGGTCTAGCAATTACCACCGTTCTGGAAAACGATTTGATCCTTCGAATGAGAACGCAGGTGGAATTAAATTGATCAATAGTGATGAGATCGATCTGATCTCCGGGATCCGGAAGAGGATTGTTCTTGCAAACCAAACGCAAGAAGAGAGTTTAAAGGTCAAAATCTTGAGGTTTCTGGAAACACCGGTTAGTATTCAGGATAGACACGCATGGATTTCTTTTAATGCTCAACTATAAATTATGTTACCAACTCTGGGGAAACACCATTCAATCTCCAAAATCAATTCACAAAATCCTTTAATGATTGAGCTACAAATTATGCCACAGATTCTGGGAAACGTCCGACAGTCCTCGAAATGGTAGCACTGTGATTTTATAGAATAAATTGAGATCAATGCAAAATCTGGAGTTGAAATAGATCTTCACACACAGAAAATGGGGACACGAACCGGATCCATATGGATCTCACCGAATGGATGGCGAAGACAGAGTTTAACATTAGCTGATAATTAGTTTAGGTGGATCGTTCTGCACATGAATGAGGACACAGATTTGATCTATTGGATCTTCTTGGAGGCGGTTGAAATAGAGATTAAATTTATCTAGCGATCTGAGCACGGATGGATCGCTCACAGTATCTGTGCATAAAATAAAATCTCCGTCTGAATAGAATACAATCCGAAACCCTTTTTTTTTCTGACAGATTTCAGATGACGGTGTATCGGTTTCCAGATCTGAATGATGTAATTGGACGAAAAACAAATACAGATTCGCACAATGAGTAGATACGGTATAGGATTTAATTATCGACCAGTCTCTTCATGGATGAGTTCTGTTTTGATTACTTACAATTTTCAAATTTGAGCGAATTCAACCTATGGCACACAATTTGCAGTCAGAAATAGTAGTATGATTCATGCTTTACTCAGCAACAAACTCTAAATAAAAGGGTTATGTTCCGATAGACCAAGACTTCGGAATCTGACAGTTTCAAAGTTTATAATATGGTCTAACATGTAGATAGATTTTCGTATTCAGATGAAGATATGCAATCAGGTGTCAGCCCACACGATCGGCTTTTAGATAAGTTTGAAACTCCAGATTGGGCTATCTCAGCTTTCGAACAAAGGTAAGGTAATCGACAAAATGAGATTCCAGATTGGAATGTAATCTTAAATACATAAATCTTATAATATATAAAAAAAAAATTACAGTTAAATAACATATGCGATTCAAGATCAGTTGGGCGATCTGTTTCCGAACAGAGCTAAGGTAATTGATCAAATGAATTTCCAGATTAGTATAAATTTAATATTTATGGTGTGATTCCTAACACAGAAAATAAATAGTAGAACTGATTTCCAATGCTGTATAAAGCCTCAGAGTATACCTCTTCATTCTGAAAGTATAATAAGCATAGATCTGGATCGTATTTACATATTCATTCATAAAGAGCTTAGCAAAAGATATGTACACTAGATAGATAAACCTGTTTTCGACAGTTGTTCCTGCCATTGACGATGTACTTTGAGAAATTGCGGTCGATCCACTCCAGCTTCAAGGTTTACCATAGACCCCTAAATAATATGAGTCTGGTGCCCTCAAGGTTCGACCGGCTCTGATACCATGTGTAAGACCCCTCCTTTAGGGTCCCCTTGAATTGTACCTGAAACTTTAAAAACTTCATACAAACAAATTAGCCTTCATAGTTATTGGAAAAATAAAATAAAAAGCGTGAATAACTTAACAAAATAAGCAAAACTTTAACCTGTCAACCCGATCCGGTTGGTCCATTGTCGCCTTCGTCTTCCGTAGGATCCCTCCAGCAAAGCTCGTTTAACCATAGGCGAAGCAACCGTTAGCTTCGCCACCCAACCATAGGCTCATGCTTTCAGTCGCATGGCCTCCCCCGAGCTTTGGGTCGTAGAGCTCACACAAGTATTTCAGAAATTCAGCTTGGGCTTCCCTTCCCACCAGGATTTCTAAGCCAAACCCTTAGATAGCAGCAATTCTTTGAGGCATTCGAAAATTACGACAATCATCCAAATTATGGGCCCTTTACCCATTCCCTGAGCCTTCCTTATAAAGGAAAATCTCGTGCGACACGTGTCACTTCATGCATAATTAAATATTTTTAATTAACTATTTAATTAAAACACTCACCCATCCAAGTGTCAGTTTCTCTGGGAAGTGCACCTACACCCCTAAGTTTGCTCTAGTTTGTCCCCCAGATATTTTAATCAACTCCTAGCTTTTAGTTGACTAGGTGTCTAATCTATTTTGCTCCTAAATAATAATTTCTATTATTTTAAATGCTCAACAAAATAACTATTCATGTGCAAATGTCTAAGCTATTGTTATGCATTTGCTAAGTAATAATCTAGAGTTATTCTCCTAATTTTTTATGCAGTTTAATTTAACAATCAAACTCACTAGGATCACGGTGCCGCGCCGTTGGGCTCCTGGTTCCTTAACTTAATTCTCTGACATGGCACCACTCCGTCGGGTCTAGTCATCCATGGTTTCCATTCCTTGGCATGGTACCGCATCGTTGGGTCCTTGCGTCCATTCTTTCATTTCTCGACAGGGTACCGCATCGTCGGGCCCTTCTGCCACCATCTTTCCGTTTTGACTTGCGGGAACTCTTGTAGGGATTTTAGGAATCGTTACCATCCATCCTCCGTCTACATGCTATCTAGGGACTAATGGCGCTGAGGAGTGAGTCCGTTCTCACTGCGCGCCCCTCAACTCGTACGTGACCAGCTCCGTCGTGGCCCACCTCGTACGCCCTCACGCATTCCTCTTGAGCAAGCGGATCAATGCTTATCTGCTCATGCGTGGTATTCTTGTCGGAAGTCGACATCGTCGTCGCTTCCCTTGTGTGTGATTTACCCGTACTCTACGACCCTTCATATTCCTTTGTGTGTCCGTCGGTGAACCGTTTCACCTGTCGCTACACACTATTCTCACAAACGTAAATTAGTAGCACTGTCCTCGATAATCACAATTTGATTTAAAAATCTACTGCTTCATTAAGCATCTATAATTTACTCAATCATTACTCATTCATCTAATCACATAATCAATTGAACAGCTAGTCGTTAAGCATCATTCATATCAAAGTTAATCATTAAACAACATGAAATCGTCCATTCACAATAACTTACCCAAATGCACATATATCAATCAATCGCAATCATAAATATACTCAAAATAAAATCATAGGGTTATTTTATTTATGTTTCAAATAGTTGGGTCACTCAGCAGGTGCCCCTCAATGTCTACAGTAGTCTAGGGGCACTACAATGTAGGTCTTCAGACAAAGGGGAAATTTGCATGTCCATCTTATGGTCCTAAGATCAAATCTCATCGTTCAAAAAGCTTAGGAAATGAGGTGTTTGATGAGTATAGGCACTTTCTCTCTAAGAATCACAGGTATCGAACTACTGAAAAACATCTGTTCAATGGCAAGAAAGAGACTGCATTAAAACCGCAGAGAATGACACCTCACCTATGGAAGTTTCAATATAATAGAAATCGTCAAGGTATGTATTAATCATCGTATTTGAAATGTTATATTGTATTTTTTTATTGTGTGTTATTTACTGTAATTGACATTGATTTATGTAATTTCATGATTGTCGTTCATGTGATCATGAAGGCATTACTGGGCTTCCACGAGGAATGAAAAGTTATCCTAGACAATTTAGTAGGTTGCCCCACTATGAACACCTACAAATTGCTCATCTATTTGATACAATGCATATCGGAAAGAATGTGACTGAAACATTATGGCGAATATTGGATGGAAGGAGTGACAAAGAAAAAAATTGTCAAAATTTGCAAAGACATTCAAGATAGCAACCATGCAATGAAAGACGCCATTCAATTTCATAGCAACAGAGAGCAAATTAATATAAACTCACTTCCATGGATGTTAACGGACTAGCAAAGTAATGTTGTAAAAGAAGTCATTTGAAAAATTAAATTTCCCACCGGATTTTGTGCGAACATGAAGAATATCATAACAAAGAAAGGTGATTTTGCAGGGGTGAAAACGCACGATTGGCATGTCTTCATGAAGGTAATTATTATGGTTTGCATTTAATTATTTTTTTTTTCCTATTCTAGTGAATATGGTTGGTATTTTTGTTTGTCTACTCTTTGTTGATAAAATGAAACGATTTGTATATTATTGTTATAGTATGTTCTACCTCTCTCTATCCCGGACAACTTCGACAACAATGTCAAGCAAATAATATATAGTCTCGGGAAATACATGAGGTAAGTGGTGATTTTTTCCATGCGCTTACTAGTGTTTGTTTAATTCAACATAAAACTTATATTTGATTTTCGTTCTCTAATTCATGTAACGTAATATAATGTTTTTTTCCTTTAATTTCTTGATTGGGTTGTCATGTCACTTGTAGATGGTTTTCATCTAAAGAATTCCATAAAGAAGACATAAAGTATTAGAGGAGATAAATTCCTCGTCTCATGTGTGAAATGCAAAAGAATCTACCTTCGGCATTTTTCAATGCACATGAACACTACCTCATACACCAAGTTGAGGAGATTGAACTGTGTGGACGTGCGCACTCAAGGTCTATGTGGATGGTTGAGAGGCACTTGAAATTTATGAAGGGTTTGGTCAGACAATGAGCATATGTTGAGGGTTCTATGATGGAGGGATATATGGTATACCAAAACATGTTGTATATTAGTGAATATCTTCCTATATTAGGATCAAAGCTCAATTTACGTTGCATTTGTGATTCAGACTCCGATAAATATTTCGAAGGGGATTACTCAAAGGGGAAAGGTAGATCGAGGAAGGTGAAAGGTAATATAACACATTTGACTGTTGATTGTTATGTCTGTATATCATACATATTCTATTTTATATTCAATATTTTGCATCAATTTAGAGTGTAATAATATACTTTCATCTTAAGTGACTATACATTTGCATTGAATTTTAATTTTATTGTCATCAAACAATTGGTCGAGAGTGGGATGCAATTAATTTATACATCGCAAACAATCTTGAATGGATGAAGATATGGATCAAACAATGTGAACAATCTGGTCATGGAATATCATGGGAAGGTGTGGCTTCATTGGTTAAAGTTGCACATCGCAATGGAGATACCAATCTAACACAAAGGGACATCGATTTAGCAAGAGGTTTAAAAGATAAGCAGGTAAGCATATTAATCAACCACACCATTTATTTTTCTATAAAAAATATTGTCGTTGTACACGCTGATTTTTTTCCCTGTTATATGGCATTATAAACATGCACTAGTTAATCATAAATATTGGATCATTATGTAATCTTTTCATGTATGGCTTGTTGTAGGTAAAACACCATAAGGCTATGTGGTGCAATGCTATAGATATTTCATCAAAAAGTTGGATGACACGAAGAAAACATCAGATTGTGGGATATCTGCAGTCTTTGAGGTGACCAATGTCTCTTCTAGAAGTGACAGACATCCAGAACTCTCTGAAAATTGATACTATGGGTATCTAGAAGACATTCTTCAGTGTGACTTTAACTCCTTCAAGGTATTTCTATTCGTTGTCAAATGGTACAGGTGTCGATTGAATCCACGTGATCCCGATAAAGCAATTATTGAACATGATAATGGATTTACCATGGTAATTCACTACAAGAAAAAAGGTCATTGGTGAGGGTCATTCCCGTGACAGACCTTTAAGGGTTGTCACCAATGTCACATATGATGACGGTCCTTAGAACATCATCGTTATAAGTGCCTTTTGAGATGGTCCTTTAAGTTTTGTCACCAAATCCCTTTTTAGTGAGAGTTTTGGTGAGGGTTGTTAAAGGCCCGTTGCTAATTCTCTCTTTGGTGATACTTCTAGTGACGATCTTTTATTGGCCCTCACCAATACTCTTTTTGGTTACTTTTGGTGACTGTAGAAAAATGTTTTTCACCATTGATCATTCTAATGAGTTTTTGATGACGTTATGTGACCGTCTCTATATTGTTTGACAAAATATAGTGGTTTAAGACCACTGCTATGGATTCTTTGTCATTATGTGTCCAAGGTCATAGTGGTTAGAGTCAATGAATTTTATAATAAGTTAGTGTGCCAATGGTATTAGGTGTAATATCACTTATTTTGGGGGGTTAAGTGTGATGGTTATGAGTATTATAACTTATGTCCATGGGTTAAGTGTGACATTTATGAATATCGCTTATTGATTCCACTACTTTGACATTCAATATTTTTCTGCAATCCAGCTGCCATGTTTGCACCATCGAATCTATTTTCATGAGAACAAATGCGAATAAATTTTGAATTGTTTGTTAGGAGTTGCTGAGAATATGAAGCTTATAAGTTCGTCTCCTACTTATTTTCCTTTTTCACTTGGAAATTGGCTCAAAATTAATCTCACTTACTTTGTCAGAAATGACATCAAGGTTGGTGTTTTTGACAGCTTCACTACACCTTACACTATCCATTCTTTGTTCACTAGACACTAGACTTTTATTAGTAATTTCTTTCTCACTTGTGTTAACAAGTAAATGCCTTCCATTTTGATAAACATAATAATTTCCATCAAAATGATGTTTACTTATTGTGTCTCCAATTCTTTGCTTTGTTTCTTCAATTTTATTAGTGGCATGGGGGGTATCATTTCCCTCAAGTAATGGGAATTACTAATTTTGCCTTTGTGTCATCACATGACTCAATCCTCTTAGGTTTATCACTAGCAATTTCCCTTTAGATGAAGTTCCACTAGTATGTGTAGGAACCATATTATTTAAGACATAATCAAGTTGGTTAATTCCAATAATGAACGAGACTAACTTGCTAACTAGCTATGGGAAGGTTCCCCTTCATGGATAGCTTCTTCGAGGGACTATGGTCATTTAGTCCATGGACGTTTGAGAAAATAATAGGTATATGATGGCATAGATGTTATGGGTTGCACGCGTGCTACACTGATGCATCCAATGGTTTTTTCTCCTTGGTTTGAGAGGATTGGGAAATATTCTTAGACCATTGCAATTATTGGTCTCCAACAAGGAATTCCTAGTAAGTGTGTCTCATCAGCTCATGTTGACTATGTCCCTACCATTTTTACACACCGCTCATTGCTCCTACCAATTGAATGATTTGGTGAAGTGTTTATATCATGTCAACAAAGGTGGATCTCCGCCTTTGACGTCATGAGAAGTTTAATGAACCTTATCATTTAGAGGAAGGAGAAGTCATAACAAGGTTACCATAGGTTAATCTATGGTAGGATCATTAACAGGCAAGTATTAGATGATAACCCTTTATGGGCTAGGGGACATTTGCACGACCCATGTTGCATCCGGCTTTGTTGTGGGTGGTGGTCGTGCCTTGTCATTCCATCCACACAATGCAGCTACCTCGATTAGTGGGTCTTGGAGGTTGGATCCCACTAAGATGTGGAGTGGGAGACGACTACGACCTATGTTACTGGCTTTATTGAGGGCAGCGATGCCTCGTCGTTTCATTTGCATTATGTTCTTTCCTGAATTATGGATCGTGGTAAATCGACTATCCAATACAAGCTATCACAAGCCCCCTTCTTCCATGATGAATAATCATCGAGGAGTGTTCAGTGGATGAGTGAAAATGCCATGCAATGCATTGGGTTGGCCACCCTAGTACGCCTTATCACCCATCCAACAACTCTTGAATTTTCCCCTTAATTTATTCATTTTCAAATAATGAAGTCCTACATAAAGCCTCGTTTGGCATAACAACTTTATCTCTCAGGTTAATTCCCTACATGTTCAATCGGATGGCTTGGATGCATTTGATGAGGTTCTCATAACAACTCATGATAACAATACTACAATAGCTCATCCAACTGCTTCTATTAATTTGACCTCTCCTATCAAACTAGAAGCATGTTTTAAGAGTTCCCATGGTCTTGGTGACAGTTAAAAGGTGCTAATTTCTCTTCCTTTTCAAATCACAAAATAATCAAGGAAAACTATTATGAGGCATTGATTAGTTTATGAGATTCCAATAGAGTAGGACATGCATTCCAATAGAGATGCATTAGTTTTGGTGACCACGACCTTCACCTTGAAGAAATTGTAATTTAATGATTTAACAATGTTTATGCCCAAATATCATAGCTGCATTCTAATCTTATTTTCATTGTCCACTTGGACAAGACACTTGTCACTTAGATGTAAAAACTCCATTAATAAAACTTTACATCTTTATCCATGCCATAGTTTTGTCCACAAATCCATGTCTTTTCTTATAGAAAATAAAACCATATTTAGGAATATTTTCCACCTTTCTTCCCCAGAATGTGTCATAATTAATTCTAATTCAGTCGTATGCCAGTAGGTATGATGGAAAGGAAATTGATGAAGGCATGATTCAAGGATTAAGGATGATCAATTCACTTATGGATGAACAACATGGCACATTAGATGGGGACCTACACACATT
This sequence comes from Larix kaempferi, assembly GCA_027924585.1. Taxonomy (NCBI): domain Eukaryota; kingdom Viridiplantae; phylum Streptophyta; class Pinopsida; order Pinales; family Pinaceae; genus Larix; species Larix kaempferi. Next base: position 2,525,098 of record BSBM01000105.1, on the reverse strand, counting down.
AAAGGATGGATAACAACATAAAGGTAAGACAAGACAATTGTTGCAAATAAGGCATCAAATGATTGAGATTGGATTTATGGCCCTTGTCAACTTAATAAAACACATTTTACATTATCCACTAGCTACATTTCCCTTTTAAGACTGTAAAAGGGAGGTCTTTCAGCATGACACTATTGAGAAATTGAAACTTTTCATTGGTTTATACATGGTTGCATTTTTTGAAATGTTTATCTTTTCAATCTATGTGATGGATTGGGTTTCTATCACATTTGGACATAGTAAGCCTTGTGATGGATTGCAAGCACCTCATAATATAAGGTGTGGAAGGCCCCTTTTAGGGATTTCATCACATGTGTTTGAAACTTTTATGTTTGAAACGTTTATGTTTGAACTTTGTGTGATGTCAACATTGAGACTTATAAGAGATAGGATATTTACCCCTTTACATCACCATTTCCAAGACCCCAAGACTACACGACCTAGACACATAGCCCAATGGATACCGACCATGGAAATTCATGTGTGATTCTTTGAGGAATTATGCATGGCTATATAAGATGCCTCAATGTTTCTTTAGAGCCAAAGGCATGGTATTCATCCCTATAATGCCATCCCGATGGCCCTAAGACACCTTCATAATTCTCAAAGCCGCCTAATGGCACCAACATACTGTATCATAGGCTAGTGATACCCTCAATAGGCTATGTGTAGTTTGTGGAGGAGGGATTCTTAAATTTCAAATTAAAGTCCAAAAGTGTACCTTTGAAGGAGACGACCTTCTCAAGTCATGATCCTCCATCAAGGCCATTAGAAGGAGGGTACCTTATGGAAACATATTAGACATTTTAGGGATGGAAATAACACTATGATGATAGATTTGTTGTTATCTCTTGGGAGGGCCATTATAAAATTCATGGAAAGTTTGGCCTAGATAGTGGCAGAGATCAAAAGTGGTTGCAATGCCCCAAGGTTCCTTGCTTCATTAAACTCGCTCATGAAGTGAATAACCATGAGAGGATGGAGAAGGAGGGATATAAACCCAATATCCATCTTGGGAGTTCTTTAAGATTGTGTCATGGGTTTTAATGCCGAAAAGCCCCTCAATTTTGCTAAATGTGGAACACATGCATGATACCCCTTTTAGTAGTTTGTATGTTTTAGACAAAAGATCATAATTGCAATGACCTACCCTCTATATATAGGGACAAGGAAGCATCTACATCAAATTAGATTGTCCATATCCAAATAAAGATGCCATAAGTTGATATTATGTCTCACCCTCCCAGTGGAATTTTGTGAAGGTTTATGCATAATCCAAATACCTGGGCTACTTAAAATTACAACATTGTAGAAGATTTATCCTAGACCCCTTGCATCATGCTCACTTTAGAGTTTCTTTAGATATTCCCACAATAGTGGGAGGAAGTTTTAAATGTTATTGGTGGGATTAATTCATCAAATTATCATTTTATAACATTTGAATTGGACTACTCCAATCATATAATTTCCCATCACATCTCTTTCCATATGTAGGTATCTTTGTATGGCACTAGTATATTCAAAAATGTGGTAAATGGAAAGGATTAAACTTTTGTTATGTCCATGTTATGTTGAAGTGCCATAGTATTTGTTGAGATGGTTTGAGCTTATTCCATACTGTTTAAAGCATTTGATGGCCATTCCTTTAAACCCCATGGTATTATTTCATCCTTCCTAGTCAAGATTGGGGTACGATCCATGTCAATTGAGGATAAAGTCATTGATTCAATATTATATTAAAATTTATTATTGTGGCATAGTTGGACATATGCCATGATGTATATCATGTAATCCATGTTTTGAGTAATTATATTATCTCATGTTCACTTTTAACAAAAAATGCAATGGATAAACGTTATATTGTTGTGTATAATATTTCCAATGAGCCCTCATTTTTCCAATTTCAATTATGGATGTATAGTCTATGTAGGGTACAAGTTGCATCACACAACCTCCTATGTATGCACACAAATTCGTACTTGTGACTTCATTGATAAGTTTTTTTTCTAATTAATATCAACATCATCATCTCTATTGTGGCAATCATGAGTCTTAATGCCTTAGCCATGGATTAAGTTCTATAGCCATAAGAAATTTATCCAACAGGTTAACACACAAAAAAAGGTTTCTGAAAGATTATTGCTAAGCTAATCTAAAACTAATGGATCTATTAACAGGGGGTACTAGAGTGGACTTAGAGATTCCTACAATAATCTATGAGACCTCTTTTTATATGTGAAAGGAATTAATCATCCAACAATAAAGGGGTTAAAACATAGGTGAAAATAGCTAGTAAGGTGATGTGAAACCATTCTCCACTTAACCTAGACACTAGAATTAGGGTCAACCCTCATCATTGAATAAAAAAACTACCATGTACACTGATATTACCAACGAGAAAACTAGATCAATTCATATATACCATGCTATCAAACAACAAGGAAAGAGGTTGTGGGGGAATGTGTTAACACCTAAAAAGTGCCCATTACCTCATCTCCCTCACCACATGACTAATTTTTCTATTTTTCCCACCATCTTTGCCTCCAAAACCTCAAAAAACCATTAAAAAGCCACCAAAAGGCCAAAAAACCCATTTTTCCCCCAAAATAATTTAAATTTCCTCAAAAGATAGCAAAAACCCTCTAAAAAGGCTCTAAATTCCCCAAAATCAAATAAAAGGGAATAAAAGATATAAAAAAGAGGAAAAAGAGGGAAAAAGGAAGCAAAAACCCTAAAACAATTGACCTAAACTATATGGTGCCAAAAACCATGGGTCAATACTCCACCACTAAAAACCTATAAATAGGTGATGGAAGCTCCCCATTTGATATCCACAATCTATCCTATCCTTACTCTACCAAAACCACTCTTGAAACCCTAGCTTACCATTTGAGTGCCCCTTTTGGCCCATTATCCAAACACCTTGGAGAAGGAGAAGGAACCCATTGGAGCACGGAAGCAGCCCTACTGGACTACTGCAAGAGCTCCACCAACCTCCATATCTGAGGTAAATGTAACTTTGGTCATACCATAATACAAAAGAAAATTTTCTATTATATTGTCATTGTCTTTTTATTTTTGTTGATACACATGCTATATTAGATTTTATATTGCTTTACTTTTACTGAACTGCTACTAAGGAGGCCCTTCTCCTCAGTAGGTGCTCATTTGCACAAGCTAGGGTGAAAACCCTAGCTACAGTTTTGGCGACTCCACTATTGGCCTTTGAATTTCTAGTTAAAAAATTTAAAGGTTTTTATTTTCTGTTTTCCCTGTTCGGCTATGGCTTCAACCAATTGGGTTTTCTACCGCAAATCATAGTTCTGTTCCTCGCAGCCACGACCCAGATCACAACTTTCGGCATTTTTTTCGTGATCCAGATCGCACCTTTCTGCCCTTTTCCCGCAGCCTAGACCGTGACTTCCTACCGTTGTTTTCGCGCCCAAACAACATCCTTCTGCCTCTGTCCCACGGCCCAGACCGTAAATTTCTGCCCCTTTGCAACGCTCCAGAGTGCACATTTTGGCCCTTTTCCGCGCCCCATACCACGCATTTTGGCCACAAAACTGCGATCCGACCGCAACTTTCTACCCTTCTTCCATGCCCCAGATCGCACCTTTTGGCCACAGACCCGCGATCCAACTGCAGGTTTTACCCCTACAATCGCTCTCCAGACCACGCATTTCAGCCACAGACGCACAATCCGATCGCACGGTTCACCCCTACAGTCGCGCTCCAGGCCATGCATTTCAGCCACAGACCCGCGATCCGACCGCAGGGTTCACCCTTACGGCCGCGCTCCAGGCCGCACATTTCAGTCACAGACCCGCGATCTGTCTTCTGCATTTTTACCCTTTTTTTAACCCAGAATTTTGCTGCAATATTTTGTGCACCTGCACAGCCACCTGTCCTGTCTATAGCCACAGTTACCTATAGCCTTTTTCTGCAGTTGCTTTCTGTTCCATTTACAGAATTTTTAAGTTTAAGCATTTACATTGGAAAAAGAAAATTTTGCATTGCAAGTTAAATTTTTGCATTATTATTGGTTAAAAAAGTTGCCCACGCGTGGCACTTTTGATTGGGTTCATTACCTCACACGCACACACTCTGTCACCTAATTCAAGTGAGCCTTAAAACACTACTTAACACAACCAACATTCTAACCCCACTTGGGGAACACATAAGAATATTGTAGTTAGGTAGGACAGGGGGGATAGGCATCCAAATAACACCCCTCGGTCGCTTACACTTGAGACATAGTTGTTGTCCTTCAGGGTACCAAAATCCCCTAGTATTTTTTGACACGGTCACAACCAGTTTATCAGAGGGATTCTCCCTTAGGATGGTTCAAGTAGCCAGATTGGTTCCGGAGGCCTAAGTGGAATACCACAATCCATTCAGTAACCGAACGCTACCTAATCTTTGGTCTGCGTGTGGTGATTCCTTTTAGGCCCACACGGTGATAGGACCAGAGCCACAGATTCACCTTTTCTGGACGTGTCATGAACAGGGTATCTTAGTTTCCTTTCTTCTAGGACTTTCTTACCCAGTGTCCCTCCTGGTAGGGGGATATCTTTAGCCACTTGGCTCTACTATCCATATTGTCTGACTTGGATTTCATCACCTCGCAGAGGATATTTCTGGTTGAGTCAGAATACTATTTAGCTAGGTGTTTGCATGCTCCCTTACCTCCCTTTGGTCTAGCGAGTCCACTGTTTTTATTTTTTAGGAAACTGCTACTTATTAGTATTCTAAACATTGTTGTTGACGCTCCGCTTATTATAGCATAGCTCTTACAATGAGCGTTTTGAGCCGGTTGTTGGCCCGAGTGCCCTATTTTTTGTGCTCTCCTTCTACACACTCGGCTACATTAGGGTTTTTGAGCTATTTTTCACTCAATACAACCCCCAGATACCTGACACCATCTGTCACCATTGAGTCCCCGAGACACTCTTGGCGCCTCTGGGGCGAGCCCCCGCAGCACAGTTCACTTGACATCACCCGTGACAGACATAGAGCTTCATCACTTGATACCACTCGTCATAGAACCTGAGCTTTGTCACTTGAATCTACTCGTTGATGACATAGAGGTCCGTCCCTGGGCTCTAACGCCCCTTATTTCACATCTGATTCTGAGGCAGAGTCCAAAAACCCCACTTACACTGCACCAACCAGCCCCATGGCTGGCATGAATTCCAACCCCTTCTTTGTAGGGACCCTTGGTGGAGCGTCCACAACTACCCCAACCACCACACCTGCTTTGGGTACGCCCTCGATGGGGCCCACACCCACCATTCCGGTCACTGTGCCAATTCCAGTGGCTGGCATACCCAACCCAACCCCACTGGTGACTCACACTATGCTTAGTGGTGCATGACCCTCCCATACCACCTCCAACCCCCCGCTTGGGGGTCACATCCCTATCACAAACCCAGCCCCTACACTTGGGGGCATTGGCCCCAATGTGGCCATGACCACCAGCATGTCACATCCTTCTACTAGTTTTCTATTCATGGCTAGTCTCAACCTTCCTGACCTGGCCAGATTGACCAATGATCCCATCAGACATGATCCTATGTGGCCTCACATGCCCACCAAGCTCCCATCAGACATCCCTAAGTTTGAGGGTAAGGCAGGTGAAGACCCCCAAAACCACATTATGTGCTTCCATCTATGGTGTTCCTCCAACTTCATAGTGGACGACTCTATCCGACTCCGTCTGTTACAACGAACTCTCACTGGCTCTGCAGCCAAGTGGTACATCAAGCATCCCCATGGGACCCATGCCACCTTTACTTCCCTCACCTTGACTTTCCTGCAGTTCTTTTAGTTACATGTACGCTATGATGCGGGAATTGAGATCCTACTGTCTTGCAGACAGAATATAGCCACCCACATCACTGACCACATTCATGAGTGGCGTCAATGCCGAAGCCTGTGCAAAATCAAGTTAGATGACCGTATCTTCCTAGATTGGTTTCTCAAATCTCTCCTCCCCATCATTGCCAAGGATGTGGCATCCGAGCGACCCCAATCCGAGGAAGAAGCCATCCTAAAAGCCCAACAGTTTGACCTTATCTATGCCCAGTCTGGTTACTTATATACCATTATACACGACGGACCCCACGATGATTCCTCTCGAAACGATGCGTTGGGGGCATCCCATGCTGTTGATGGCATCATTGGTCGTGTTGCATCACATAACCAACCCTTTTCCATGACACATATTAGTAATGGCCCCGACCATTCACGGGCTACATCCCACTCTGGAGCAACCAATTCGTATGCTCCCATGGCGCATAACCGCCTTTCCCACGGACCCTCATGTCCACCTTAGTGCTTCGGCCACGCATCCCCCGCTTATGTTCCCCTGGTTTCACCTCAACCATATTAGCACCCGCAGGTCGCGCACGCTACGGTATCCTCTCAAGCCCCCCCCGCTTATTATCTGCCACAGGAAGCACCTGCGGCATATCAACCACTCGTCACATAGACGTATCAGCAAACCCCACAAGGTCCAGCACCTGCATTGCCTCCATCCCCACCCACTTATTATCCACCGCAACCTACTCCCGCACCTGCACAACCCTAGAACCCACCTGCCGCCCAAGGGCAAGTGTACGCGCAACAAAATCCACAGCTTACCCAAAATAACCAATGCCAACAAGGCCAGCAAAACGGCAAAAAAGGACGTAACTGCGGGAACAACCCCCCTCTAGATCAAGGCGGCCAGCCACCTAATCCCCCAAACAATAATAATGTGGCACCTGCCAACCAAAACCTCGACAGGTTTCCAAAGCAAGCTGAAAACCCTAACTTACGAACGAACCACCCTTGTTCTATTTGCAGGGTATATGGCCATTACACACATGCTTTCCCACATTTGAAGTGGGCACGACAACTTTGGACCGATGATGCCCACCGCCAAAAGCACGCGACACCTTAGGCGCTGCCTAACCCCCCACCACCTCAAACTCAACCCTTGGTGTTACAGAACCCTTTACCAACCCAAGGAGTGGTGAACACTCAACCGTTAGCTCCCCCTCAAGGAACTACCCCACCACAACAGGAAGTCACATACGCTGCGCCTTCCCACCCCACTTTAGACTCAGGCACCCCTCACTTGTTAATGATGTCATCCGCCGATGTCAACCTTCAAACCCGCTGGAACCAATATGGCTCCACCCCTGAAGCCCCTCCCACCAACAAAACCACCAACGCTCTTCCCACCGATCAGCCATTACGCATACCTCCGACCCCATTAGATGGAGCCCCAAAAGCTCATCGCTTCCCACTTTGCCGCATGAACAATAACCCCAGTGCTCACGCTGCGTCTAATTACAACATTATGGATGACTTAGCTCAGTCCCCCACATCCATGTCTGCGTTAGAGGTCTTAAAAAACTGTCCTACACAGCGCAAGACTCTGTTATCAGCCATTTGTGCTATCAACCCGACTGATTCACGAATGATGGCCTTTGATTTGGACCAATTTGAACCATTCTTGCCTTCCACATTAGCATTCCAAGTTTCTGTATCCATTCAGAATCTTGTAATCCATTGGTGCATCATCGATGAGGGTGCCTCTACATGCGTTATGTGCACATTCGTTTGGCAGAAGTTGGGATCCCCTACTTTCCAGCCGTCCACCACTGCATTGTGAACCTATGACGGCCATTCAGCTCAACCCCAAGGTCTCTTAGCTAATGTCCCTGTCCAGTTGGCTGGTAAAATAGTGCTTATTGACATAGAGGTCATCAACGCCCAACTTGATTATAAACTCTTACCTGGGCACAGTTACATGTACGCCATGCGGGCAGTTGCCTCATCTGTTTTTCGTACCATGATGTTCCCCCATGACGGATGAGTGGTCAAGATTGATCAACTCACCTATTACGATCCCAATGCCCCCACTGCACCCGAAAACGTTCTTCCCATGGTTGAACAACCTGTCCGCGGTGCATCTACCTCGTTGGTTTCCTGACTTCCACATTCCAATCCATTCCACCCCCGTCACCAGCAACCAAAATATCTGACTTATGTACCCTCTCCCACAATACACAAACACCCAACCATCAACCGCCCTTGCTACCCCGACCACCATGGGTACCTAGTCATGTCGGCACCACACCTATCCATACAATCCCCTCCCTATTTCTCCCTTCGGGAGTAGTAAGCACTCCGGTGATGGCCACACTAAACCTCTCAGGGTTAACTTTAGGACTACTTGTATGGTACATCACACCTCCCGTTTCCCCTCCGATGCCCAATGTAATCTTACAGCCAGTGCAACCTATCACCACTGCTAGTCTGCCACCTCTCAGTGTCACCACTCCTTCCTCCTCTACCAGCCCACCCCCTCTTGCCAAATACACTGGGGGCAGAGGCCCACAACCTTACACTACTCCGCCCGCACCTAAAGCCACTAAGAATCCTCCCCCATTTTGTGCTCCTCCAAAATTCTCTTTGTGTGATGAGTTGGGCCATGCTACCCCTCAATATCCACAATTACCCGCATTACAAGAGCACATGCAAATGCTTGACGATGACCCCAACATCCTAGTTGTCCAACTCGACCCTACCCCTAAGCCTCGCGATAAATCACTGCGTACCAACCACCCTTGTGCAATATGCGGTATTTGCGGCCATTACTCAGATCATTGTCCTGATCTCCCAGATCACACAGCCGCTCTCTACGAGATGAACAACTTGGACCTCGAGACGTCTCCCCCAACCATTGAAGAGATCCACCCCCTAGAATCTCCACCAACAGGAGAGGTCAATACCATTTATATGATCTCTACTGCTAGCATCCCCTCGTCAATCGATTTGACTACAAAACATTTCCGCAATGATGAGGAAATCCTCGAGGCTCTTACCGCACCTGATTACCCCTGGGAGGATATGCACCATCGTTCCTATTTTCTCCTAGAGGAGTCCTCCCCCACTACATCCACCCAATTTTCAGTTGAGTCCAAAGATTTCCTCCCCACCAAGGTCAACTGGTTTAAAGATCCCATTCCCTTTCCTAATGCCTTCGAGGAAGGTAACATGGCCAATATCTCACCCACAATCCACATTGATATCTCTGCCCCAGGCGGTGCCGCTGAGCTCATTACTTTGGGAGCCTCCTGCACCGAGTACGAGATTGGAGAGTACAAATTTTTTTTTCAGGAGTTCCGTGATGTCTTTTCCTAGTCCTACACCGAAATGTCTGGTCTTGACCCCGCTATCATAGAGCACCACATTGACACGTGGCCATATGTGCCCCCCGTTCACCAAAAACAATGCCCCAGTCACCCATCAAAGCTCCCCGCCGTTAAAGTAGAGATTGAGAAACTTCGTGCAACAGGTTTCATTTATCCTATTGCATACACCACTTGGATTTCTAACCCCATCCCTGTTAACAAAAAACAAGGAACCATCAAAGTATGTACTGACTTCCGTGATTTAAACCAAGCATGTCCCAAAGACAACTTCTCGACGCCATTTATTGACCAACTCATCGATGCATGTGCGGGGCATGAAGTCCTATCCTTCATGGATGGTTTCTCTGGGTACAACCAGATTCAATTATGCAAAGAAGATCAATACAAGACTGCCTTCACCACCCCATGGGGCACCTTTTCCTATCGGGTCATGCCTTTCGGCCTTAAAAATGCTAGGGCCACCTTCCAGCAAGCCATGACCTATTGTTTTCACGACTTTGTCCATATCCTATTAGTCTATCTTGACGATCTCACAGAACGTTCCAAGAAATGATTTGACCACCTTAACGACCTCTGGCAAGTTTTTCTGCATTGTTGCAAGTATCAGATCTGCTTGAACCCACTCAAGTGTGTCTTTTGCATTCCGACAGGCCGGTTGTTAGGTTTCATTGTTTCCCACAAAGGAATCGCTGTCAACCCCCTCAAAGTTCAATCCATATTAGACCTTCCCGCACCACGCACGCTCTGGCAGCTACAGAGCTTACAAGGGAAATCTAATTTCCTCCACCGCTTCATTCCTGATTATGCCACCACAGTTCATGGTTTCTTACGACTGCTTCGTACTCACATACCCTTTGTTTGGGATGACCAGGGGCAAGTTGCATTCGAATCCCTTAAAAAGCTTTCACGCAAGCCCCTTTGATCTCCCCTCCAGATTTCTCTCAGGACTTCATCCTTTACGTCTCGGCATCCAACCACACTGTGTCAGGGGTCCTTGTTCAAGAAGACGCTGCTCTCCAGGAGCATGTCATTTATTATGTTATCCAAACCTTGTCTAGACCACCCCTACGTTACCCATATGAGGAAAGGATGGCCCTTGCCATCGTCTTTTCCGTACAGAAATTGCGACACTACATCCTCCTAAGTCATACTACCGTTGTCGCCGACTCCAACCCCATGATCTACCTCTTGAACTGTTGCCTTCTATAAGGCCGCATCGCTAAATGGGTAATTATCCTACAAGAGTACGACCTGACCTTCACAACTCTGAAAAGTACTAAAGCCCTTGCACTTGCCCAGCTCATAACTGACCTCCCATCCCTTTTGCCATCCCCGCCAATCTCCGATGAGTTACCAGACAATCATTTGTTCATCATCTCGTCAGAGGACCCATGGTATGGTGACATTCTTATATGCCTTTGCACATAGAAGTTTCACTCTGATATCGATCGTGATGGACTCCGCCGTATCTGTCACCACGCCTCTCGGTACCTCCTTCTGGGCGATGTCCTCTACCGACACGGTGCCGACACTATCCCCTGCCGTTGTCTCACACAAGAGGAGGCTGAGCAAGTCCTCAACGACTGTCATAGTGGCGCCTGCGGCTGACATTTTTCTAGAATGGCAACATCCCAAAAGGTAATCCACGCTGGATATTTCTGGCCCACATTGTTCACTAACTGCATCACTTGGGTCAAGCATTGCCATAATTTCCAACGCTTTGCTCCGAAGGCACATACACCACCCGCCCCGCTCCATCCAGTCATTACCGTCGATCCCTTTTGTAAATGGGCCATCAACTTTATGGAGTGTAAACCCTCATCCACCAATGGCCATAAATACATCATCGTCACCGTCGAATACTTCACCAAATGGGCTGAAGCCATGCCTACCTTCAATTGTAAAGCCGACACTGCTATCCGTTTCTTCTTTAACCATGTCATTACATAATTTGGGGTCCCAAAACAGCTTGTCTCGGACCATGGTTCACATTTTGAAGATTCCATTTGGCGCGAGTTGTCTACTCTCCTTAAGTTCAAACATCAGTATGCCTATGCTTACTACCCCCAAGGGAACGGCCAGGTTGAAGCCATTAACAAAATTTTGAAAATAATCATCCAACGCACTGTTGACCGACATAAGTCCAATTGGCATCACATGCTTTTCCCCGCATTATGGTCTTACCGTACATTAACTAAGATCGCCACTAGTTTCACCCCTTTTCACTTAGTTCACGGTGTCGAATCTGTCCTCCCCATCGAGTGTCAGATCCCCACCCTACACATCGCTATTGAATTTCTCCCTGACACCTCCCCACTTGAACAACGTCTGCTATTATTAGAACAAGATGATGAAGATAGTCACGTATCCCTCCAAACAGTTGAGGCCGCCAAGAACAGCTCCAAAGCTAGTTATGACAAACATGTCCACCCATGATCTTTCCGTGAAGGAGATCTATTCGTCATTTACGACCAATCCCATGACAAGACAAGTAAAGGGAAGTTTGAATCCATGTGGCAAGGCCCTTACATAGTGCATACCGGCCTTGGACATGGGGCATATATTCTAACTGACTCAGAAGGCCACCCCTTGCAAAACCCCCGTAATGGGTTGTATCTTAAACACTTTTATCCTTAACAATCTAGCGGACCCGCTGGTCCATCATGTACATTTTGATTTCTTTTCATTTTCCAATTTTTTCCCGCAACTTTACATTCGTCGTTTTCCTGCATGATCACAGATGGACCATCTTCCACCTTATTACGTTGGCTTCGTTGATGGAGCAAGCCGCTGGTCTCCAAACTTGGCCTCTGCAGCTTGGGTCTTATATTCCCCTTCACATGAGTTGATTCACCTTGACGGAATGTGCATAGGCACTGCTACCAATAACCAGGCTGAGTACGATGCTGTGACCGGTCTCCTGACTATTTCCCTTCAGATGGGTATACGTCACCTTCATGTGTTCTTTGACTCCCAGCTGCTTGTCTCCCAGCTCAACAACTGCTAACAGGTGCGTGATCCTTGCCTCTTTCGAAAGTTCCTGCGCAAAAAATAGCTAAGCCGATATTTTGAATCCATAACATTCACTCATGTCCCAAGAGCTCAAAATAGTGTCGCAGATCAAATGGCTAACAACATCCTCGACTGGCACATCAATCACACCATGTAAACCATCCATCATGCATAATCATCACCTATCAACACATCAAAAACATAAAAATCCAAAAAAGACTACATCTACAACAAAGGGCATCCACGTGCCTATCATAACAAATCATTTGCATCCACGTGCAATAAACAACACAAAACAATATAGGCGCATCCGAGTGCGTACAAAAATAATCACCGCAAAAATGAATCCATATGCATATCTATATAAATATATCATCATCATATAAATGTCATAAGTGTCCCAGCACTCAGATATACAAAATATACATCGAGGAGCCTCAATAGCATCCCTGTCATAAAATACAGCATCCCTATTGCCTCGAAACCCGTGCTCCACACCCCTCGTGGACCGTACCACCCTCCCTGAGGACCCACTACCCACCCGAATCGAGAAAATATTAAAGGTAGAAGTTCAGTGAAATACCTGCAACCCGCAGAAATAAAATCGACCGGTCGGATCACCTAGAAATACCAAATCCGCTCTGGCCCACCACACTCTCCTATCAAAGTCAACCGCACAAGTGACACTTAGCATTATGGGTCCACTTACTATTTATATATAGTTGAGTTTTTCTTGATTCGACCATTTTGGATCCATACGAAGTCCATTTTCCAAACCGTTTCCACCACTGGAATCAGAACGACAAGACCTTCAGAATGGTCGACTTGATTTCTCGTTTTCTCCGAACCCCTTTTTTGGAATTTTTTCCATTCACCTCACCATCTCAATTTGCGTGCCACATCGGCCGTTATCAGTTTTTATTATTCCTTATACCATCGGATTCAGTTTTTCGAGCTCGTGATGATGCTTGAGACCATTTCTCGCTCTCACCCCCAGATTTTTTGGTCATTTTTCACCATCCCCTAGTCATCTCGGTTCACGTGCCACCTCGACCGTTATCCGTTCCTGACATCTTTTATATCACCAGATTCAGTTTTCCGCACTCATGATGATGCTTGAGATCATTTCTTGCTGTCACTAGAAACAGTTTCAACATTGTGTCCCAACACCTTGTTGCCTCGGTTTGTGCACCACATCGACCGCCATCGAATTGTTACACATTTATACATGAGCCATTCACTCCATTCATAATGCAATTATGTCGTTATTTTTCCACCATTCATCATCCCGCAAGGAGGACCACCAGTGTTCCCCCCCAACCCTCGTTCTTGGTTTTCATCGATGTCCCTTGATTGAACACTCTCTCCTTGCTTGGCCATTCCTTTTGTTTGGTATAATTTTATCCCTTTTTCGGGCCAGGCAAGTCCTTTACGAAAAAGGAACTTAGGGAGTTTCTATTAAGCTATTTCTGACTCCTAAAAGAATGAAAAGATCGCCGAGCAATCTGGATTCCTTTCATGCTCGTTAAAGTACCTGAAAGGGCGTCTATCTGGTATAAGTTTAACCCTTTTCTGGACCTGGTAAACTAATTAGAAAAAATGAATACTCTAGTCACACCGGCTAGAAGAGTTATTCATTGCATCCTTTTATGCTTTTTTGGGCCTTGGAGACTAACACACGAAAAAGAACCCCCCTGGAGTCTTCTTATTGCTTTCAGACTCTCTAAAATTGAAAGCAACCACGAGCATGCACCGTCCTGGGCTCGTACAAATCCACACAATGGCACCATTCCATCATTTCAGAGTCTTCTTATCGCTTTCAGACTCCTTAAAATTGAAAGCAATCACGAGCATGAACTGTCTTGGGCTCGTATAAATCCACCTGACAATACCATTTTGAGCACACTTCTTACAGCTCCTTACACCATGAAGAAGTCCCCACCAGTGCCTCTCGACACTATGATCAATCATCTCAGCAGCACCCCCAATACGGTCGCCTTTGTTTAGAGTCTTCTCTGATATACCACCCTCAGAGTCTCCTGCCATCCTACACCAACTTGAGTATCCCTCATTCCAGTCACCATCCCTGGTCCCTTAAAGCTATGATCCACTTCCCACCAGTCAGTTTCATATGCTTCCCGATCATCCCCGCCATCATACTCTGGACAAAAGAAGTTTGAGTCCCCCCTCCCACCGACCCATGTTCCCTACCCTCACAGTATGTCAGTTACACGTCCATTCCTGTCACCTCTTGGTTATCTACCTCGTGCTCCTATCAAGGAAACATCATTACCTTGCTAGTTGCAGGTCTCCCTCTGTCGACACCAACCCATCTATTCCAGAGGATAGACCCAGAGGTCCCTGTGCCTTGGACTCATCACCATCTGTGCTGACTACCTACAGATCATTTCGAAAGGAGTCCTCAGTGCCTCTCTAAATGATTGTTTCTCACATGCTCGACGTCAACACCTTGATCGCATCGTTGAGATTCGTGTAGGGTATACATCCCTTCAGTTATTGGTCGAAGACCTCGAACTTCCCCCGACTCTAGCACATTGGTGAGTCACTTTGGAACACCCAGTTATATGTTCCCGTGGATATCTGGGTTGCGTTGGCGACAGTATTTGGAAGCCACCCACTCAGATGCTTCCTTGATTACCCAATTTAGCTACAGTCCAGTGTACCATTGAGGGTATGACTCCCCGTCATTATGGTCCAATAGCTCATCAGTTCCTTTGGTACCCCACTCAGCAACAGTATTATTATTCCAATGTCTTAGTTCTTCAGCTCAGACATGGTCAGAACAACAGTATGTCCCAGATTTGTGTCCCCTCAGGACCCTTATGATGTACACAGTAGTTCTCCATGTATCTTTCAGGTCCCCTTTTTTGGGCCTCATTGTTATTCTATATACCTTGATACGAGCATGTGAATGCCCGCCTCGTCCATATATTCAGATTATTCCTCATTCATTATTGAGGTCATATATTTTCAGCTTTTGCAGTTTGTTCAAGACTATTGTTCCGGGATTTAGTTCGTTTCTTCTCTTCTCGACACCCCAGGAAAACCATAAAAGACCTATGATGTCTATCGGCGATACGATGAGCTCCTGCCCTCACACATTAGGGGGAAATCTATTAACACCTAAAAAGTACTCATTACCTCATCTCCCTCACCACATGACTCATTTGTCTATTTTTCCCACCATCTTTGCCTCAAAAAACCATTAAAAAGCCACCAAAAGGCCAAAAAAACCCTTTTTTTCCCCGAAAATAATTTAAATTTCCTCAAAAGATAGCAAAAACCCTCTAAAAAGGCTCTAAATTCTCCAAAATCAAATAAAAGGGAATAAAAGATATAAAAAAGAGGAAAAAGAGGGAAAAATGAAGCAAAAACCCTAAAACAATTAACCTAAACCATATGGTGCCAAAAACCATGGGTCAATACTCCACCACTAAAAACCTATAAATAGGTGATGGAAGCTCCCCATTTGATATCCACAATCTATCCTATCCTCACTCTGCCAAAATCACTCTTGAAACCCTAGCTTACCATTTGAGCTAGCTTCCCATTTGAGTGCCTCTTTTGGCCCATTATCCAAACACTTTGGAGAAGGAGAAGGAACCCATTGGAGCACGGAAGCAGCCCTCCTGGACTACTGCAAGAGCTCCACCAACCTCCATATCTGAGGTAAATGTAACTTTGGTCATACCATAATACAAAAGAAAATTTTCTATTATATTGTCATTGTCTTTTTATTTCTGTTGATACACATGCTAGATTAGATTTTATATTGCTTTACTGTTTAAATTTAGTGTTTTACTAAACTGCTACTAAGGAGGCCCTTCTCCTTAGTAGGTGCTCATTTGCACAAGCTAGGGTGAAAACCCTAGCTAGAGAATGCAAGTCAAGTAACAACTTCCAATAGAATAGAGCCATGCAATTGGACTCTGATCAATCCTTACTAAATGAATTGAAGGCGAGAAGTCAATTTTCGGATTCTACCTCTTAGGCTTAGAGATACCTGCATTATAAATTCTACCTCTTCACATACAATCTTTTATTGTTTCATCCAACAATGGTGGATTCTCTGTCATCACCTATGTCACAATATGGAATGGAGATCAACGTTTTGGACCTCAACAAGGCTTGAAAGTGTTGGAAGTTGTAGAAGATAGAGGTATTGTGTCAACTGGAAGAGTTAAATTGTTTTTGCACTTCAACATGTGTTGATTGAGTAGTATGGAAATAAAATTTCCAGTTTTTGGTGAGTATCTATTAAATATTTATATTTTTCATTTGAAACTCCTAGACTAAAGTGTAAAAATTGAACATGCAGCATTGGTTTTAACGTGTGTTAATGGTTATGCTTGATTGTATTGCCATCCATGTTAACACCTTTACTATTAAACTAAATCGATCATTTGTATGTTCTGAAATATGCTTCATATGAAATGACAACTTGGGATGGATTCCCTCTGTATCTTTTCTTGAAGGATTCAAGCCAATCAATATGTATTGTTAGTTTTGGTATTTATATTCTCCGATGTCGAATCCTCCCTTCATCATTAAGAGAGGATTAAAACGCTTCCTTAACATTTGCACTTTAAAAAGGAGTTCACACTCTGAGAGGGATTTGATCCCTCTTGGCACTTGGTAGATCCCCTTTAAGATGGATATATATTGGTCTAGGATCTAATACTTCATTGAGTGGCTCTTCCATATATAAAAAACCCTCACCGGAGTATTTATCACCTCTGATATTACCTAGTACCGGGTTGCAACACCTAGATCACATGCATTATGCCACATGTTCGATGTCATATTGGACTACTACAATATTATCCACCACCCTTATTCATTTGATAATCACCCACCATGAATATATATATATATATATATATATATATATATATATATATATATATATATATATAATGATGATCATTATCATTATAATATAATATATTTTTGTATTAATATATATAATATCAATACTAATACATATATAAAAGAGAAAAAAACATATAAAAAATATCAAGCAAAACATAATAAAAGTAATTCATTTCCATTTAGAGGAGTTTCAATTTTGGAGGCAAAATTTAGCACAATTAAATTCAAAGTTTCAATTTTTGAGGAAAATTTTGGCACAATTGAATTATATTTAACTATTTTATTATTATTATTATTAGATTGAGGTTTTTTTGTCCCTTGCTAGGAATCGAATGGTGGACCTATAGCAGAGGTGCAGTCATGCCTTTGGAGCTGCTGCTACTCAGGGACTCACATCTGGTATGATCATGGTAAAATGCATGTGAGAATGCACATAAATTCATTGTTCCAGGAACTTTAGTAAAATGGATCGATGCAGTAAAATCTCCATGCTTGTTCTTCCCAGTCAATTCCTACACATGGATAACATGGTGGTGCTCCTTGTGCCCAGGGTGTTCCTTCCTTCTCTCGAGTTCGGCTAGCTTCCTTCTTCCAGGTTGGACAACTGATGCTTTCTTGGGTTTACAGTTGGTGGGGTTTCAGTATCTTAATTACTTTATTACTTCTGGCATGCATCAACCCTATTCTTATTACTAGGGCATCCAAAGGATTAACCCTTGTCATTGCTAGTGAAGCCAGAGAATGAACCCCTATCATTGCTAGATCAACCAGAGATCATAAATCATGTGGATCACCGTTAGTAGATAGAGGGAAAACCCATAGTGGACCTCCAATCACAATGTCAAGCAATATTGGGCCATAGTCATATGGTGGAAGGGACACCACACTACGAGGGTTTTGATCCCAGTTTTTTTACTACTATCTCCAGGTAGCAGCAACCTGGCCCTGTCTGCTACGACTCCCCGAGGTAGTATGTCATTCATGGATGTTGATAAAACTATCTTATCTTATGTAATTGTGAATTGACAGGAAAGGGCACAAACATTGTGTAGATGATACAAAGAAAAAGATGGTTCTCTATAGAGTGAAGAAACGAGATCTATATGTATGTCTCATCAAGTTGGAAACAATATTCAACATTTCAAAACAAGCCATCTACATACCCACTCTCATTCAGGATATGAGCATTCTCATTTGGAGCATAGCCATGCTCGTTCAGGATAGGGCATTCTCATTTCGAGAAAAAACCATTCTCATTTGGGACATGGGTATTCTCATATGGAGAAGAGCCTTTCCAATTTGGGACAGAAGCATTCTCATTCTGGAGATGGGCCTTCTCTTATGCAGAATAACCTTTCGAATATGGGGAATAGTCATACAACAAAACTAGGAAAGTCTAAGAATCATCATCATATCGATCACAATATTGAAGGTATTTTCTTGCACATCCTAGAAGATGCTCTAGGGAGTGTGGGGGTAGTTATCTTTACCCTTCTGCTAAAATATAAAGGTTGGATGGAAACAAACCTAGATTGTTCAATATTCATATCATTCATGATTATTTCACGATCATCTTCCATTCCTTTGCTTAGGAATTCCATGGAGATATTGCTGCAAAGAATACCCAGGTTCAATGAGCATGACAGAAAGCAGGCATTCAAGGATATCCAAAACTTGAAGGGGGTGCATGAACTTCAAAACATCCATGTGTGGAGCTTCACAAATGAGGAAGTTACTAGGACTCTTCATCCACATATTTCTGCTGAAAGTTACAAGACTTCAAGCTAGAGTCAAGGATTTGACGCTTTAGATGTAATATTTGGGAGATTCCTAGATGTCGACCTTAACCATAATTTATATTAGGCACAACAGACTGATCTATTTTGTGGCATTTGTAGGTAATGTTCTTTCTTTCTAACATTTTACCTTAGTTTCAAATAGGTTTTAGATGACAACGTTTTTGGTTTGCTATTTATCTGATCCAAAGTGATTGAACATCAAATCCATTTAAACCACTATAATAGAAGCATCTATAAATGTTTTCCTTGCAATGAAAATGCACCTAAACAACTCTATGTTGCATCCAACATAAAATAAAGAGTATAGCTTTAAACCTTAGAATATGAAGCCAATACCATAAGAGAATTCATCCCAACAAATATTGGGGAATTCAAGAATCTAGGTTTCTATTTGAAATTCCTCATGCAAGAGGTTTTAGGATGAAATTCCTTAACAAAGGATTAATATGTTGAGATCCGTCCATACGCAGCATAATGAAAAAAATAATGTGTTGGAATTTTTATGAAGGCGTTATTTTCCAATCATCTCCAAATAATACTGGAATATTAGAGATATGAAAATTATAATTTAATAATATATTTAGCTGCCCTAATTAGGTTTTGCAGTAATAAGTACATGGATTAAATTGTATTAGTCAGCATGGGCATGGATAGTTTTATTCTTGATTAAATTAGCAATCCGCTAATCAAAACAAATGACAAGGGCTTAAGAGAATCCATTCTGGAGTAATTTGTTCTGCTATAGTTAATTATAGAAGGGCTAATATTTTAGGCATGCATTTTCTCATCCAATTAGAGCCTTATTGAATATAGTGTAACAATCTATATGTTGGTGTTTTTTCTGCATAACACATGTTCATGAAGTGAATTTTTATTAAAAAAATAGTGTTAGATCCTGGAATAGCAATCTGAACCGTCACCAGCAATCTAGCTAGTTGCTGGATGTATCTTAAAGCTTGATAAATTTTAATCTTCCTTGATGATCAATGACCTTCTCATGAATGTGTTCTACATTTTTATGTGCATGTCAGCAGGTGAAAATTTTCATGCAGAACTTGTTTGCACCATTTAGCATGTCAAAGTTCGGTTTTTTGAATGAATTCTAAGACTAGGGGCATCATATGAATCATTGAATTTATAAATATCAAATATACATGTATGATGTGTCTGTGACATGTTATATATACACACACACACACAGAGAACCCCCGATGTACCCAAGTACCCTGTGCAACTTAGCTTGTAACATATATCCAGCAGCAGGGGTGCTATTGCTTCAAATATGTAGCTCAAATTGGTTTCTTCCAATTATATAACTCAGTGATATAACCATAATATGTCTTTGGTAATCAATGAGGTTGTTCAAACATCCTTTCAAATGCGGTTCAAATGGAAAACAAATCTGTATACGTTTGACAGAGAATGTACCAGAAAGTACTGTGGCTGAAGCTATATCGAGATTTGATTAAAAAATGGTATTACCTTGGAAGGATCTCTATAGTCAAATATACCAGAATTGTAGAAACCATGAGCTATAAAGTTTTGGGACTTGCATTATTGGTTTTAGATCCAAATCAAGCTAACAAAGTGTTGAGGAAAAAAACAATGCAATTTGAGAATCTTTATTCAGCCAAAGATGCAAATTGTGCCAACAAGTAAAAGTAGGTGTTGTTGTTTTATGCTGAATGTCAAGCCCTGGATATAAATATCGCAGTCCTAATGTGAAATATGCAAGTATTTACCCACTCTATGAAGCTTGGTTAGCACAATCAAAGGCCATAAAGGTGTTGATTGAAGATTAATGGTTGTGTCTCTAGCAAGTAAAACCACATTTAAGTGTTGTTCTCAGGAAACCAAGGGCAACAATTGAAGGTGCACAACATATAGGTTATTTTGGGACATGATATAGCTGACCTGAGTATAAGTACAGATATAAAGGAGTATCGATCTGTCCAAGGAAGTACCAGGGCTGACTCAAATTAATTTTTTATCACGATTCATAATATGTATTTATATGTTTGTGGCTAAATTTTCTGAGTTTGCATTGGAAGTTTGTGACTGAGGTAGTGGGTCAAACTTTGATCAGCTTAGAGTATCGTAAGGGGTGAATTAGTGTCGGCGTTTCTGTGACAAATGATCAGAGAATAAGTTGCAGGCGAAAAAAAACTCTTCGCAGATATGTCTTGAGTCGATGTGAATGTGAAGGCATCTTTGTACTGCCATTTGGAAATTACCATTACGTCAGTGGATGTCTATACATGTTTATTTTAAAAAAAGTCCCAGTTTCAGTTTATTTTTAGAGTGGCTTAGATTGAAATTTAAGCCTTACAATCCCTTCGTAATTTCTTCCCATGGAGAATTTAGATACATCATTGGATGGTGTTGAATCCCATCAGAGGCCCAGGACACTTGCAAAATCTTTGCCAGCTATGGCTGTTGCCATGAAGGCAGCAGCTGCAACAACTAAGGATGCAACTAAGTTCAGGTCAGCAGGAAGTGTCTTTGGTAGGCTGGGTAAAAGGATTGACAGTAGTTTCATTGGATTGCATGAAGCGGATGAAGAAGATATGCTGGATGATGGAAACAACATTGAAAACACAATAACATCATCAGTGTATCAAGGGAATGGATATCAACAAAGGACTCAAGTTCATAGTAGGTTAAGTAGAGGACTAACAAATGATGTAGCATTGATGGATAGTTAAAGCAAATATACCTCAAATCCAGCTACTTATAACGAAGGATATGATGAGGTACAAGAAGATGCAAGGTACTCACGTCATTATGCTAGTTTGTCAACAAGAAGAAAACAATTGGAAACCACAGAGAGTGATGGTATATCAAGGTTATCAAACTTTGAGAGGCAACCTATATAGGATCAAGAAACACAAAAGCCTCATGAGGAATAAGTTACTGTAAAGTATCATCTGGAAGGTAACTCTAATGAAGTGGCAAGGGAAAGTAGAATGCAAAAGGCTTCATTATCTGAAGCCCCAAGTGCTTCGAGGAAAATTGTGAACATATCCGTGAATCTGAATACATGGAAACTTCACCTCATTTCCAGTTTTTGATGTATATGTAACTTCGGAATGTATTTCATATATGTATATTGCACTCCTATAGAGATGGTATTATTCCTCTATACGGAAGTGTTTGTATTCCTATAGAGATGTTATTATTCCTCTATATGGAAGTGTCGTCATTTATATTGTAAGTGTCGTAACTTATACTTGATGGGTTATTAGACCACCTTGTTGGGGTCGGCCCTGTATAAGTCATGTGGGTCAAAGGGTTATTAGACCACCCTATTGGGGGTCAGCCATGTGGGTCAAAGGGTTATTAGACCACCCTATTTAGTGTCATCCCAGTCAGCATTGTGTTATGTGGTTAAGTTGAGGCCGACCTAGTGAAGGTTATTAGGCAAGTCAAGTCAAGTATAAATATAGTGCGGGAGGCACTCTATTTCATCATTCTATTCTCACACACACTCTTTGGAGAGTGGCGCACTTGTGGAGGAGGAGAAGCTGCTGTTAGGAGATGTCTATCTCTTATGCTTGGGTTGTATCATTGTTCTATCTATCTCTAAGGAAGTTATTGGGGTTTTTCACCTTTATGGTTTTCCCCAAGTAAACTCTGTGTCTCTTGTGTGCTTGCATTATTGTGTCCATGATTGATATGCTGTAGATATGTTGTACATGTTGTTCTCTCAGTTAAGATCCTAGATAATATTGAAGTAAATTCTGAAAAACTAACATGGAATCAGAGCTAGCCTGAAAGAAGGCATAGTATAGCATGTATGACACTTGTTGCACTTGCGATGCTAGGGCTTGATATAGCAAAAACCAGTCATCGTAGCACTTTCGCTATAAATCCATTTCGGCGAGGTTTCAGGATCAAAAAATTTTACAGGTCGAATTTAAGATCCCCATGTACATTGTGTCCAAAGGAAAAATTTTAATGTGTTGTACTTTGTGTTTTATGATCTGTACAATCTAGGGTTTCTCCCTCTTCCAGATCTGAGTCATAAACAGGTGACCTAGGAAAAAAAGATCTTAACGTGGGTTAGGAAGCTCCAAATGAAATTTTCTAAAACATGACAGGTAGGGTACAGGCTGTACTTTCATAGGCCAAAGGTTCAGAGGCCGAAAGTGAACCAATGACACGTGGCACTCCGTACAAGTTCGCTCTCATGTTTTATCCCATAAACAGGTCACGCTGCAACACTTGGCATAACTCTGTCGTAGAGAATCCAATTGAGGTTAGACCTATGGGGTTAGAAAGATGACAAGTCGAGCTACCATAGGTAGAAGGTTCAGACCCCATGGATTTGTAATTTCGGAGTTACACCAGAAACAATCAGGTGCATATTTCTGTCAAAACGGAATTGGATTTTGAGCACCTTCATTCATGGCTTCAGGAATTTAGGGTTTCGGAAAAAAGTTGGAATTTTTGTAATCGAAGACCACGGCTAGATGTTACTCATAAAAATTGAAATTTAGAGACCAATATCAATTTTTTGGTTGGGCAGAAGGCCGGGCTTTATTAGACCCTAGTTTGGGACTTTGATCGGAAAAGTGGAAAATTAGGGCTTCTACAAAAATGGGAATTTTTTAAATCTGTGACCATGGCTGGAAGCTCCTCAGAAAAATAGAAGCTTAGAGCTTTGGATCGAACCTTTTGATTGGGTAGAAGGGTGGGATTTATCAAACCCTAGTTCGGGGTCATGTCCAGTGAACCCGGAAGTTTCAAAGGCAAATTTGAGGGGTGAAACTTTGCAGTTTTCAAATTCTGATTATACCAGGTTGATCAACTCATCAAGGCGCATGTTTCTATCCTTTTAGAAGCTTGAAATTCAAAGTTTGAATTTTTAGGGTTTCCCTGACAAACCCTAATCCAGCTCCAGATCCAATTTTTGCAAATCAAGTGGATTGGGTTAATCCTAGAAGAGAATGGATTGGTCACCTACACAAGTGAAGAAGTTTCTGTTTCAGAGGGAGATGAGGCTAAGGCCTTACATAAGAAGATTACAAGCAATCTCGATAGGTATGACTTACCCAGGTATGTTTCGAGATATGTTCCTGATTAAGCTTATGGTATGTTTGTCTTCATTAAGGTTAGTACAATCTTGATTAACCTTAGACTTGTCGTATCACCTTAATAAAATTATGAATACTTGATAGAAGATATTCATTGATTAAGGTTTTGACACTTATGATTGTACTAATACATTGTGATGTTGTATGAGGTTTATGTTGTTCGCTAACATGAAAGGTACACCAAGAAAGACAAATCATGTTCTACTTCAAGAACATATGACCATGGTGACATGAAGACAAAGGTTCATCCATTGCCATGGATCACATAGAAGATCTACTTACGAGGTATGTATAACTTGGTTCTATAATGGTTAACCTATGAGATATGCAGGTAACTAGCACAAGTCATTGAAGAAAACAAGAAGACATTATGCGAGTATGTTAGACATAACTAACTAGCATGCTAATCCAGGTATGTTTTTCCTATATCAAGTTAGAATCCTACCTTGTGTTAGGATCTCTTATATAAGTATACATGGAATGATTGATAATGATTATTTATGAAGTTAGAAATTTAAGTAATCTAGGGTTTATGCATATTATGTCTCTTACCTTGATTGATGATATGACTAACCAGAAAAGTCTTTTGGTCAAATATGAATATGCATGAGTAAGAGAAGTCTTGCTTAAAACATTGAATGCTAATGGTTATTATCTGTGTTTGAAATGATCATGACTATACATGTTTAAGATTATTGTATTATTGAGATTATACTAATGAATGTATGATTATGTATGAGATCTCGAGGATATCACAATAATGATACTTGTAAGCATGCATAGTGATTGAGGATGGATATAAGTTCAAGGACAGGTAATCCAAGAAGCAAAGATCAAGAGGGAGCACACTCCAGTAGTTTCTGCAAGGATGCAGATATTCAGAGGGAGTCGACCACTTCTCACAATCCACATCAGAATGGAGTTGCAAAGATTCAAAGGGAGTCCACCCAACAACCAAACAAAGATAAGTATTTGAATTGCCATTTCTTACATATTTGTTTGTTTAAATAATGTTGTTCAATGATGTATATGCTTATGTTCCTAGACTTAGGTTGTGTATTATGCATATTAGAATAATTGCATTAATGAACAGTATACTACTAATATGCATGTGATGGGTAAGTGGCCTATGGCACTGTACAACATTCCATTGTTACTTATCTAGAATGAAACCTCTTTGCTGACATGTTGGTAGTAGTGCAAACTCTTAACAATGTTTTTATAGAGATTGGAAGGCATCTAGAAAGTTACAGGATATGGATGAATGTTGTATTGAAGCACTGGCTAAAATAATTGCATGACTGTATGACATATTTCTTTATGTGTAAGAATTTGTTCTGAAAACTATGAGATGTTTCTAATCATGCAATTTAACTTGTTTTGAGGAAAGATTGTATACCTTCACCTACAAAAGAAGGACTACAACATTTGTTCCAGCAACAAAGATATCTATTGAAGATATTGAATATATTGAAGTTCCCAAGATCTGGGATGAAGTAATGGAAGAATGCCATGATCCGTTGATCATGAAGAATGATGGTTGGGATGTGGTCCCAAACCAGAAGGGAAGTCTGCCATGACTTCCAAGTGGATCTATAAGATCAAGCATGATGCAGATGGTAGAATGGAGAAATAGAAAGCGAGCTTTGTAGCTCGTGGCTTCTCCCAGAAAGAGGGATTGACTATGAAGAGAATTTTTCTCCTGTATCCAGATACACTTCCATCAGAACAGTACTTGCTCTGGTTGCAGTGATGAAATGGAAGATACACCAGATGGATGTCAAGACAGCCTTCTTGAATGGTGTAGTCAAAGAGGAAGTGTATGTGGAGCAACCACTTGGTTTTGACACACATGACGGGAATTCATATATGTGCAGAACTTGGTATGGCAGGATAGATGGCTTTCTATCCAATTTGGGCTTTACCAAGAGTAAAGCGGATTCCAACATTTACTACAAGGTTGAGGAAGGCAATCCAGTGATACTACTTTTGTATGCAAATAACCTGTTTGTTACATGTAAGGATAGATTGATTTCCAACACGTAGTGGAAGCTTGCTGCCAAGTTCGAGATGAAGAACTTGTGGATGATGCACTACTTTATAGGTATGGAGGTGTGGCAGAGTGCAGATGGAATCTTACTTGGACAAGGGAAGTTTGTAGTATAGATACTGAAGAGGTTCGGGATGATGAACTGCAAGGACATGGCCACACCTATGGCATCGAACCTGAAGCTTCTGTGTGATGCTTCATCTGATCCAGTTGATGTCATAGTGTATCGTCAGATGATTGGGTCCTTGATGTACCTAACGAATACGAGACCAGATATCTGCTTTGCGGTGAACACATTGAGCCAGTTCCTGACAGATCCCATAGGTGTTCACCTGGATGCTGTAAAGCATATTCTGAGGTGCCTAAAGGGTACGATTGACTATGGGCTCAAGTATGATGCGAATCAAAATTTTAACCTGCAGGGTTATGTTGATTCAGATTGGGCAAGCAGTGTTGTAGATAGGAAGAGCACTTCTGGGTGTTGCTTTAGTATGGGATCAGGTGTGATCCCTTGGTTTAGCAGGAAGCAGTCCTGCGTAGCACTGAGTACAGCCAAATCAGAGCATGTTGCAACTTGTTCGGCTAGTTGTGAGGCAGTATGGCTCCGGAAGCTACTGTCTAAGTTATTTGGTCTCCCACTGGAGGCTACTGGTATATTTTGTGACAACCAGAGTTGTGTGAAGCTGTCTGAGAACCCGGTGTTCCACGACAGGTCGAAACACATTGAGATCAAATATCACTATATTAGGGATATGGTGAAAAGAGGAGCAGTGAAGCTCCTGTATGTTGCTCCATATGACATGCATCGATACAATGCAGTGATGATGATCAGGATGATCATATGTGATGACATGTATCAGGTGGATACATTACATAATCAGTTGGATTATGTGTGATGAGTTCCGAAGACACAGATGCACATGAGCTTTTCGAACATGGTTGTAGATGTGTTCTCCAATGGTCGCAATGTAATTGCTGGGATTTTCTGACATGGTGGTAGATGTGTTCTCCCATGGTCGTGATGTAATTTCCAGGGCCATTTAAGCATGGCTGTAGATGTGTTCTCCCATGGCTTCGATATAAGTGCTAGGGCCATTCGAGCATGGTTGTAGATGTGTTCTCCCATGGCTGCGATATAAGTGCTGGGGCCATTCGAGCATGGTTGTAGATGTGTTCTCCCATTGCTGTGATATAAGTGCTGGTCCATTTGAGCATGGTTGTAGATGTGTTCTCCCATGGCTGCAATATAAGTGCTATGCCGTTCTCGCATGGTTATAGATGTGTTCTCCCATGGCGTAGATGTAAGTGCTGTGTGATGTGCATCTGGGTTGTGCTTTGTGAACGATGATCATGAGTATCAGGATGATAGTTTGTGGCCATGGACAGGTTGTGCAATAGCATGTAAAAGGTCCTGGGAGATACGATAGGTTGAGCTATGTGCTCGTAATCAGTCCTGGGATGCTCTTTCGAGGTTTTGTTGACTCATGTAATAAGTCCTAGGGATTCCATAGTATGGCCAGTGATGATGAATACCTGCAGGTGGTGGGCCTACATCCAGTATGAAAAAGGACTGGCTCTGTAGAACTTCCTATGACGAGTAGATCAGAGATTGATTGAGATAGCAGCAACAGTGACGATGATGATGATTCGATGACGATGATCCAGAGAAGAAGACTTGTGCTAGAAGACCTGTGTCGAGAAATACCTTCCTAGTTAAGAGGGAGTGTTGATGTATATGTAACTTCGGAATGTATTTCATATATGTATATTGCACTCCTATAGAGATGGTATTATTCCTCTATACGGAAGTGTTTGTATTCCTATAGAGATGTTATTATTCCTCTATACGGAAGTGTCGCCATTTATATTGTAAGTGTCGTAACTTGTACTTGATGGGTTATTAGACCGCCTTGTTTGGGTCGGCCTTGTATAAGTCATGTGGGTCAAAGGGTTATTAGACCACCCTATTGGGTGTCGGCCCAGTCAACATTTTGTTATGTGGTTAAGTTGAGGCCGACCTAGTAAAGGTTATTAGGCAAATCAAATCAAGTATAAATAGAGTGCGGGAGGCACTCTATTTCATCATTCTATTCTCACACACACTCTTTGGAGAGTGGCGCACTTGTGGAGGAGGAGAAGTTGCTGCTAGGAGATGTCTATCTCTTATGCTTGGGTTGTATCATTGCTCTATCTATCTCTGAGGAAGTTATTGAGGTTTTTCACCTTTATGGTTTTCCCCAAGTATACTCTGTGTGTCTTGTGTGCTTGCATTATTGTGTCCACGATTAATATGCTGTAGATATGCTATACATGTTGTTCTCTCAGTTAAGATCCTGGATCAGATTGAAGTAAATTCTGAAAAAACTAACACCAGTCATCTAGGGATGCACTTGATAGGGAAACAAGAACCTCTAATACAGATACAAATATATTGTCTAATCACAATGAAATGGATATTGATGGCACTTTTCCTGAGAACTCTGAAATGCGGCTTCAAGCTGAAAGTGGTCAGATTGCCCCTGTGACCAATCCAAATGTAAGTAAATTAGAATTGATTGTGTGTGTTTATATACCCATGTACTAATTAATTATTGCTTCAATAAGGAACTTATTTATGTAATATGTTCTGTATTTTTGCAGAATATATCAGGTATGGATTATTGTAATGATGTCAAGAAGGGTACATCTTCAATTTTTGGTTAGTTACAACATTGTACTAAAAAATCAGTCGTTAGGTTAGTAATTTAGTAGGCATGGGATTTTGAATATGAAATAGTCATGGAGATTTTGATAAATGTTTGGAGCTTCAGTGGATTATCTTAAAGTTCCCTTAACTTGTGATTATCCTGTGCATAATAGATAAATTTCGATTCAATCAATAGAGGCCTTTTTTTAGCATCTTGTAAAATAATTGTCAATGTGCAGATCATCAATCTTGACTATTGATATACTGTTACTATTCAATGTTTCATACTTGGTTTGATAACTTTTTTTTCAGACCATCTATAATGTTGAATACACTAGCATGTTTTTGTACATTTCATCTTTCCAAGTAATGGTAGTTGCTTTCATATTTATATGATACATTTCAAGAGCCAGGATTTTTAATTTTTTATTTATTGCAGGTGTTAACACTTCAGTCCAACTTGAGGATGCAGATTCAAGGACAGTTTTTATTTCTAATGTAAGTGTTGGGAACCTATTATTTTTCTACTTTTCTTGTTCCTTATTTACTAGCTACCAGGGGTGTGCCACCATACAATCCCCTTTTTAACACGATCTAATTTTTTGTATATCAGAAATTTTCTCATTGAAAAACTATTTATTTCTTTACTGTGCTTTTTATGACATAAATTTTGTTCATTATTCATGTTGCAATATTTGTATAGCTTGAGTGGGCTTAACAGTTAAGAACATGTGTTACCTCCTTGGAGGTCACAGTTTTGAATCCTAAGCAGTAGAAAATTAAATGTTTCACAGAGGGGTCCCTTGTTCAAAAAACAATGGGGTCTCAATGTATCATACATCAATTTGTTGTTTGGCTATTAGATTATTATTATTATTATAATGATTTCCAGCATTATTGTTTTAAAAATGATTAAATCTAGGTGCTTTTATATAATGTGTCACACCATCTTAGTGGTAGGGACTCTAAAATTTCCTCCATGTTGGATAGGAAAGATTTTATATTTTGGTTTGAGTTAGTTTTTAACTTCCATTTTGTTGATGGTTGCTCAGGTTCACTTTGCAGCAACAAAATAGGCAATAACTAAGCATTTCAGTCATTGTGGAGAAGTGCTTAAAGTTATCATTATAACTGATGTTGCAACTAGGTAGCCGAAAGGGTAAACCGTGATTTCATTGGCTCAATTGATTCTCTGAGCACTGCGATGTATATATTATATTTACTTTGTTTAACCAATGTGTTTTTTGCATGGAACTATAAAGCTAGCATCAGAGTTGTGGAGGTTTATATTATGCATTGAATGCATATCTTCAATGTGGCAGCTATATCAGGACATTGGGAGTCTTCTACAACCAACGACTTATCACTCTTTAAGTGCTGAATGAACTTGTCCTTTCTGATTTGAAAAACTTCACTTACAGGCATGTACTTGTTTTCCATAGAATAAATATCAGTTACTCTTTGTTGATTAGAAATCTTTATTATTATGTCATTGAACTCGCTATAAATCATCTTGTGGAAAGCATATGAATATGCTGTGAAATGTTAAACTCTCATGGTTATTAAACTCTTAAAATTAAAGCCAATAGAATCAACATTCAGTGGATAGTTAATGAACATACTTAAAATTGTATCATGGGACAAATAGGCAGTCTTCAAGAATAAAAAGAAGCTTAGTACACTCTCAACCTTAGTGAAGTGATCTCTCCATAAATCAATAGTAAGATACAGTGAATCACATAGTGAGTTAGTTACACTCAAAAGACAATTAGTTGGTGTGAAGTGTTACCTAGAACAAATTGTTAACAAAGTATCCGACGAAACCTTTGAACCAAATTCACCTCATCAAGATGAGGACAAGCAGTCGATTTGGGTCTGGTACATTGCAAACTCCTCGGTGTGAAAAGCATATGCGAGGCAAGCAATAAAACTCTCTATATTGAGCTAGATTCCAGAAAAGGGAAGCAACAAAAGGGCTAAGAAGGGACCAACAAGACAAAAGGAAAAAATAAGTTTCAAGGGATTTTTTTTCAAATAATTATTCTAGGGAAAACCTTTCAGACACTTCCCCTTTGTTGGGAACTCTTGTGGACCCCAACACAAAGTAGCATTATTAATTAAGTGTTATACAATGACTCTCGCCCCACCATAGTTACCAAGTTTGAAAATATTAATTTGTTCAAAACGGGGGAGGTTTGAAAGTGTTCAAGCTTTTGAAAAAAGGGTTGAAAATATGGAACATAGTATATTATACTTAAAATTATGCATATTTGATATTACTCAAAGATCAATTAATAACATAAAATTACATAAACATTCAAATAGTATTTTTTTTCTTTTAAATCAATTTTTCAAGGTTTTTTACTTTCGTTGTTTTAGTAAAGGTTCAAATATTCAACCATGACTAGTTCTGTCGATTAGGAAGGTTCAGGATCTGGTTGAACTGGAGTTAGGTACAACGGAACTTGATAACTATGCACCCCACTAACAGGTAAATACAATTCTCATTCAAAGGCCAATAGAAAAGAGATAATGCAACAGATTTTCAGGTAATTAGGGTATTACCTTTCATATGATGAGAATCAAATACCAAATTATTGTTTGAACATTGACTGCAAAGTTGCATACAACTCAATTTAGGTTTTTGTTGCCAATAATATTATCATTCAACAACTAAAAGAAACAAGTTAACTGGTACAGTGTAGTTGGGCATCGCCAATTGGGGTCAACGGACATCTTGGCATCCCAATTGAGAGGGTTTTCCCACACTGTCCCTTTTTGACAAGGGAATCTTGGGGATGTTTCATAGATAGCAAGGAATGTCATCAACCCATCCCCCATTCTAGGGACACATCTACAGCCCCCAGGGCTTCCCCCCAACAAACATATTTTATTGAGCATAACATTATCTTTGTAGGTTTGGCAGTGATAAAGTGTATTAGGGCAATGATTTGTTGATAACATTCTAAGAAAGGATCCTCAAGATCTGTAAGAAAGATGGTATCGGTCTAATCTCTTTAGATTTGGTATTTAATAATTTATTTATGTGTGTTGAGAGTCCAGAAACAACTATAAGACCTATTTTGAACTGCAAGATAAAACATAAAATCAAATATCTTCTTCATAAACCAACAAGAATAGCTTCCAACTATCATGAACCTCCATTGTTGTGCTTCCTTCAATAGTTGGATTTGCTTGTCCCTTTTCTTTCCTACCATGGTCCAACCATCGTCACCATTCTTGAAAGCTTTCGAATCAGAACTTGTTGTCAGATCTTTTCCAACCTTATTAACAATAACTTCCGCTAGTTTAATTGCTTTCTTGGCTTTCTTTAGAGGTTATCTTTTTAAAGAGACAAGTAGGAGAGAAACAAGCAAAACAAAAATGAATAATATTGAGAAAAATCACCTTTTGAACATGTACCCGTCCTATAAAATGGAGACAAGGTACATGTATCTTGATTCTTAATGTAATATAAGCAGCATTTTCAATCCAAACAAAAAGATAACAGCATATCACAAATGGGCTGGACCAAATGACCAATTTGTTTAATTACTGAATTGGATGACTAAATAAAGGTATACACTGCAAATAGCTATGTTGTGTGGATACGTTTGGTCGTGGGTATAGGTGTAGGTATAGTACAATAATGATGAAAACATTTAAAACTACATGTATAGGAATACATTGATTTTCCTTTGTGTTACCCCCCATTTTGCATGGGTGACCACATGTGATTTTGATCACACTCTTCAGTAGGGGTGGCATTGCTGATGTTGTTTTTGGGTGACCTGACTTGGATGAATGAATCAATGACCCTGGGCACTCTTTCACCTCATACCAACAGAAAATCAAGGCTGTCCAAGCAAATCTGGGCAACTTAGGAAGTTCTGGGTTAATTCTGGATAGTGAGGAAGCATGAACGGTCTTAGTTCTCCAAATCTAGGAAACATTCAAGCAGATCTTGGCACGTCTTGATTGGTTTCAAACTTTCAACCTTTCCTAAAATCCAAACAACCATTATTATCACTTCTAGGCATGGATATGGATATAGGAAGCAGATCTGGGCACATCAATAGAGAAGAAAAGAGTTGTTCTGAGTGAATTTTTTATAATATGGGAATATATCTTCCCTCTTTATAATTCTGGGCACATTTAGGTGAACTCTAGGAAGTTCTAGATGTGATCGGAACCTCTGCTGCGGGGGAGTGCCCCCCACCCCCTCACTCCTGCTACTAAAGCTCGCTCCATGATGCATTGTTGCAAGAGAAGATAATGATGTCTAATCATCAAATACAGATGGGCATGCCTAGGCCAAGGCATCCTCCTTTCAATATCGATATACCTCCTTCTCACCTCTTTGCTGATGTAGATTGTTTTGGCCCTAGACCGAGAATTATGATGCAGATACAACCCATTGGACCTAATATGGTCCCTCCAATAAATTACATTGGTGCCCTTGATAATACAATTTGGGGGCAGAGGCCTATTTCTGGAGTAGGTAGAAGTTTAGGCAAAGGTTCATGTTCAAATATTGGAGGTAGATGAGGTTCAATCCCCGGGAATGGATTTTGTAGGACAGCTAATTGGCCATCAAGTCCTATTGATATGCAAGCAATAGGTAGGGGAAAGGGGCCAGGACGCCATGTAGAACTTGATGAAGTTAAAAAATCTCAAGTGGGTTAGTTTAGGGTAGAGCTGATGGTTGGCGTTGGACAAAAAATGCTAGTTGTTGTAAACAAAGTAGATAAAATTGGACAAGGAAAAAGGATAAAATGGAATCCAATGAAGACAAAGAACAATGCCTATGGTGAAAATACTAGTGATGCTCAACTACGATCTGATGGTCAGAAAACAAATGGTGAAGATTATGGGAACTCTGTGGTTTCAAGAATGTCGCATGCTATAAACGAAATTCAGGAAGCTGGACCTAGTACTGCAAATATGATTCAGCTCGAGGGCCTTGTACAACGGAGTAGGTGTGTGTGTGTGCTATAGATAATTCATTTTGTGGAATTCTTGTTTCTGATATCCAAAAATCATATTTGTAAAATTTCCTCAGTGCATGCATGTTTGTGGGTCTGCTCGTTGTGCATGTGTGTGTGTGTGTGCTCATGATGTAGATTCTTCATTATGTGGAATTTTTTTTGAGAAATACTTATTATATTTACAAGGCCATATTTACAATCATACCCACTCAGGGATTTGAACCCAAGTCTCCACGTTAATATATGCCTGATCACCTCGCTACTTGCCGATCGACCACATTCATGTGTGGAATTATTGCTGTT
This sequence comes from Larix kaempferi, assembly GCA_027924585.1. Lineage (NCBI taxonomy): Eukaryota > Viridiplantae > Streptophyta > Pinopsida > Pinales > Pinaceae > Larix > Larix kaempferi. The sequence goes on along the minus strand of BSBM01000105.1, from coordinate 2,491,023 downwards.
GAAATCCAAAAATCATATTTGTAAAATTTTCTCTGTTCAATCTGTTTAAGCTTGTGTCCATTGCTTACAGCCTATTCTTATTTGTTAGTGAAATCTCTGTTATATTCCAGGGTCTTGACAGTTGGTGGCTTGCCTGAGGGTACTCCTCTATCAATTGTTATTGAAGCATTTGAGTAGCAAGGAAAAATAGAGGTATGTATGTTTTTGCAATGTATATTGTTTAGAAGCTTGATTTATAAGACATCAAATATTGAGACACTTTCTTCTGTAGTTCCCATTTGATTACAAACATAATTAGCATTGAGTTCTAGTTATGGAATTCGAGTAGCAGGTCTGCCTTCCTAAAATCTATGGCATTCAAGAAACCAGTCCAATTAGATAAAATAGTAATTTATATTTAGAGACATGAAATTGCCAGAAAATTCTATGAGAAATGGGAGAAAAAAATAAATTAGGGGGAAGATGTGGACACAAGGAAAACAATTTTTGAGATATATAATGAAATTGAGTGAAATGCAAAAACATACAAAACTTACTTAGTCAATACACAAAAGGAAGAAGTCATAATTTGTTCATTGAAATACAATTATTTTGGGACTACTATAGTTACCCACCTAACACAGTCAACAGTGGTTATGCAAAGGATTTCTCTGGCATAGAAAGGACATGCTCGGGGGGTGGCTATACCAATATTATCTAGGCTGTGTACCGATGCTAGGCCTTATAAAATCAAGGATTATGTAAAGTTGTTCTATTTAGGCTCAATCACCACTTTCCATATTTTGGCTATCCTATGAAACAAACTAGGAGTATTAGCATTTAGGATCTATTTTCTAATCATATTTTTTGTTATTGGCATTGGTTGGATCATTGAACAAAATATTAGAAGAGAAATACTTGGGTTATATAGAACTTAGACCTAATCATCAGCTTTGACCTAGAACTTAGAAGAGAAATACTTGGGTTATATAGAAGGAAATATTTCATGGACAATCATGATACTTATCTCACTCTGAAATGCATTTTGCATAGACCGCTTTCTCAATAGCACAATGAACCTTCGTGCAAATTTATTCTTGAGATTTAACATTTGAAATATCTTATCCTAAATTATTCTAAAGAACTGGTACCAAAAGTTACTACATTTCAAAGACCTCACTTTGTTGTCTTTCCAATGGCATTGATTGCATTCCAGCAAAACTAAGTCTCGTGTATACTTTGTTATGTCTATTGTATGGATTTAATTGCAGAAACTGAGGCAATGACCATTTTAGGTAATTTTTCTAAGCAATATACTTATTCAATTTATAAATCATTGTGACATGTATATCAATATGTGTATCCAATGTCATCTATTAACCTGGGAATGTTTGTAGATGAAAATGGAAAGCCCCCCCAAAAAACTCCAATATCCTTTAGATTGTTTTTGTTCTTTAAGATAGTTAGTAAATTGCATCTCTTGAGTAACCAGCCCTGCAAGATTGAGTCTTCCAACACTTTTGTATGCATTTATTACCGCTCTATAAGTAGATTCATTTGGCTGAAAACCCTCATATTTCATTTTATTAAACATCCTTTTTACACCTTCTATCATGCATGCCTTTCCATAGCTAATGATCATACTTGTGTAGGTAGCAACATCGGGTTCAATACCCTTGGTTTTCATTCCCATAAACATCTTTAGAGCCTCATCAATCTTGTTTGCATTTCCAAATGCATAAATGGAAGCATTGTATGCATACACGTCAAGATCCAAACCAATCTCTTTTAATTGTTCATAGGCCTCCAAAGCCTCCTCATGCATTCTCACCATGGAATAAAGAGTCACTATCAATGCTTGCATACTATGGGGGATTCCACTCTCCCGTGCAATCTCAAGCCGATTTACTTCCTCCATTGGAAGGGCTCCTTTCTTTGAAATTGTACCCTATGTTTTGTATGTGACATCATCTAGTGAAACCTTCGCTTAAATTGAAGTAGATTCCCTCAATATTCCCTTTGCTGCATACAGTCTATGTACATTATTAAAAGAGAGATGATCTGTGAGAAGTCCCAATTCCTGCATCTCTTTTGCAATTTCAATGGCTTGGCTAAGTCTGCCAATATTTTTGTATATACACATCATCATGGCATAAGAAAATCATTAGCCTGATACGCTTGCTTTAAGTCATTAAAAAATGACTCTACCTCACTGACCATACCGACATCTTTGAAAAAATCAATCATACAATTTGTTGCAAAGACTTCTGCACCATCTCCCAATTTCTTCATATTTTCATATGTTTCCTGAGCCTCTCTCAAATGGCCAATATTTCGATATACCGTAATCAAAGAACTGTATCCTGTCCAATTGGATACAAAGCCATGGTTTTGCATTATTTGAAAGTAATGAACAACCTTCTCCACATTTCCAACTTGTGCAAATGCATTTATCAATGCACCATAAACAAATTCATCTTCCTCAATGCCCATCTTCAACATCTCCTCATAAATATACTTTACCTCCTGTTAACACCCAAAAAGTGCTCACTAGCCCATTCCCTTATTCACATGACCCATTTGTCCACTTTTTCCACCATTTGAGCCTTTGAAACCTTCAAAAAGTCACCAAAAATACCATAATACCCCTTTTTTCCCCTCAAAATATATATTTTTCCTCAAAAAACCCTCAAAAAGGATCCAAAATTCCCAAAAAATATTAGAAGGAAATAAAAATATTCAAAATATTCAAAAAAGGAAAAAGAGGAAAAAAGAGACATAAACCATGTTGGTTAATACCATTGGTTTCCCTTAAAACCATAATGGTATTCCCCATCACCAAAAACTATAAAAAGGTGATAGGGGCTCCTCACTTTTCATCCACATTTCATCCTATCCTTATGCTGCCAAATTCTTTTTGAGAGCCATTGCCTCCCATTTTGAGTTTGAAGAATCCCATTGAAGCATTGGAGAAGAAGAGACCATTGGACATTGGAACTTCTCAACAATCACCATCCTCACCATTTGAGGTAATACAAAAGATTAAATTTCTCAATTTCTTGCTTTTGTCTTAAACCTTATTGCTTATGTTTTGAAATCTAGTTTTTTATTTATTTGCACATGCTTATGTTAGATCAGATTATATTAGTTTATTCATAGTTTTTTTTGTTTTATATTGAAACTGCTATTACAAGTTAATAGGTGCATCCTTGCACATGTTTGGTTGAAAAACCAAGCAACAGTTTTTGGCGACTCCGCTGGGTTTCGAACTTTAAATTTTTGCTTTAGATATTTATTTTAGTAGTTTTTCCCATTTAAAACAGTAGATTTGCCATACTAGTCAGCTTCTTGATGGCTGCACTAACCAATGGCCCTTTCTATAGCCCAAAATTTCCATTTTCGGGTTCGTTTTTCGACGGCCGTTTTTTCGTCCGTATATCGCGACTTTCGGCGCCACAGTCGCACGGTCCATCGTGACTTTCGGCGCCACAGTCGCGCGGTCCATCGCGACTATGCACCCTTTTTCTGCACGATCCATCGTGACTTTTTGACTTTTTCTTACGCGGCGCATCACGGTTGTGCGACTTCTTCCTACACGGCTCATCACGGCTGGGAGAACTTTTCCCGCGCGGTCCATCGCGACTATTTCGCACTTTCCGCCGTTGTCCATCGCGAATTTTTCCCATATCGCTGCGTGGCTCATCGCGGGTTTTGACCCGAAAGCCACGATATTTCCTGTTTCGTTTCGGCCAATTTTTTCAAAAATATTTCGCCCAATCAGCTCATTTTTTCCAGCATCAATTTCTGCAATTTTTTACAGCCCACTGTGTCATTATTGCAACATCATTAAATTGATATTCGATTAGATACTTCATTTATCTTTTTGAAAATTTTCAGTTAATTGAAAGAAAGATTTTTTAAGTATTTCTCATATTTATACATTGCAAAGTTAGAACCATATTTCTAAAGTTGCTTCATATCTTGCCCAGGAAAGACTTTAAAAATTCACTTATTTTTACATATTTTATTTGCTTTACTTTTTTAAAAGAATCCATATTTTTTGAAAAGGCCATTACAAGCATTTAATTTGAAACGTCTTTCATATTTTCGCAAATTGAATTCCTCTTTTAGTTTGTGATTAAATCGCCCATGCGAGACACATTGATTTATTAAACACCCCACCATCACACAATCTGTCACACTAATTTCAAGTGAATGTTAAAATTTACCTTAATTCAACCAATATTCTAACCCCACTTGGGGAACACAAAATAATCTTGTAGTTAGGTAGAACTCAGGGGATAAGTATCCAAATAACACCCCTCACTCATTTTTCATGTTGAGACATAGTGATTGACATTTAGGGTACCAAAATCCCTTATTATTTGTTGACACAGTTATACACCAATTTATCGGGAAGGCCTCTCCCTTAGGAGGGTTGAAGTAGCCAGACTGGTTCCGGAAGTTTGAGTGGAATACCGCTATCCATTCAGTAACCGAAGGACACCTTTCGTAGTTCTCGTTGTACCACCCTTATGGGAGTGCAGTGACGATAGAACCAAACTGTAGATTCACCCAACCGAACGTGTCATGAACGGGGTATCATAGTGGCCAAACTTTTAGGATTGTCTACCCGGTGTCCCTCTCGGTAGGGGGATATCTAGCCTTTGATTCCTCTACTCATATTTTCTGACTTGGATTTCATCACCTTGCAGAGGATATGTTTCGTTGAGTCATAATACCACTTCCAGTTAGGTGTTTGCATGATCCATTACCTACCATTGGTTAGTGAGTACACCATTTTTCTATTTTTAGGAGCCGTTTGCATGTTGGTTTTCTGACCACATTTTTTTATTACTCCACTTACTATAGCACATCTGTTATAGTAAGTGTTTTGAGGTTGGTTTTTGGCCTGAGTGCCATTCATTTTTTATGCTCCTCTTTTGCACACACTGTTGCAATAGGGCTTTTAGAGCTTTTTCACTCACCATTACCCAGTAATTTTTTCCCATACACTGCCACCATTGATTCCCCGAGACGTTCTCAGAGCTTCCAAGGAGACCCCCTGCAGTACAGTTCCCTTGACTTCACACGTCATCAGAATAGAGCCCCATCATCTGATTCTGAGGCACCTCATTTCACATCATATTCTGAGGCACAATCCAAAAATCCCACATACATCACACCCACCAACCCTATGGCTGATTTTTCTTCCAGTCCTTTTAACACAGCGACTGTTGGTGGAACATCTTCCACCATCCTAGCTACTACATTGGCCACCACTCCCACAACCAATGTTGGTATGCCCAACCTGGGAACCGCTTCCACTCTAGGCATGCCTAATATGGGAACCACATCTACTCTAGGGATACACAACACATGACCTACACCTGTTATAGGGATACCTTTGACTAGAACCACTTTCAGCATACCAAACCTTGCGTCTACTATACCCAATCCAAACCTATCTGTAACTCAAGCTACACTTGGAAACACAGTTCCCACCCATACACCATTGATTGGGGGACATATCCATTTCACAAATATCCCCCTAGGGGGCAGGGGCCTAATACATAATGCTACCACCAGCACTTATTCCCCCATGACTACATCACACCCCTCCGCTAGTCTGCCATATATGGCTATCCTTAACCTACCAGACTTGGCTAGGCTAACAAATGATCCAATCCAACATGACCCTACTTGGCCACCCATGCCCACAAAGCTTCCCTCAGATATCCCAAAATTTGAAGGAAAAGATGGGGAAGATCCCCAAAACCATATCATGTCGTTTCAGCTATGGTGCTCCTCAAACTCCATAGTAGATGATTCTATTAGACTGAGACTTTTACAAAGAACTTTCACCAGCTCTACAGCCAAATGGTACATTGAGTAGCCACATGGGACTCACAACACATTTACATCCCTCGCCTCAAATTTCCTCCAGTTATTTCACCTACCTGTACGCTATGATGCAGGAGTGGAAATACTTTTGTCTTCTAGACAGAACACTGCTACACACATCACTGATCATATCCATGAGTGGCGTAAGCGCTGTAGCCTCTGCAAGATTAAGCTTGACGACCGTATCTTCCTGGATTGGTTCCTCAAATCACTCCTCCCCCTCATCTCCAAAGATGTAGCTTCTAAACGACCCCAGTTTGAAGAAGAAGCCATCTTAAAAGCTCAGCAGTTCAACCTCATATATGCCCAGTCTGGATATTTATATACCATTCTACCTGACGCCCCACGCGGTGATCCATCCCGGAATGACGCACCGGGGGCATCCCATGCCGCTGACGGTATTATTGGACAGGTTATGGTGCAAAACAAACCCTTTACCATGACAAGTACAAACAACGCCCTAGACATTTCTAGGGCTACATCTCATTCTAGAGCTACAACTTCGTATGCTCCAGTAACACACACCCACCACACTCATGGACCCTCATGTCCACCACAATGTTATGGGCCAGCACCATCAGCTTGTGCACCACTTCCATATTATAACCAGCAAGTCCACCAAGCTCTAGTTTAGCCACAAGCCCAATCGGTTTACTATCCTCAACAGGCAACACCTCTTGCTCGAACACTTCCAGTAGCTCAAGGTTACCCACAACCGCAACAAGAACCAAGTCCACCTCATAACCCTACTACTTACTACCCACCGCAACCTTCTCCAGAGCTCACATGACCTCAAAACCCACCTACTGCCCAAGGGCATGTGTACGCACAGCAAAACCAACCTCCAAACAAGAACAACCAGCGTAACCAAGGAGGTGAACAAAATCGCGGAAGAGGGCGTAACCACGGAAACAACCAGCAACACAACCAAGGTGCACCACCACCTAATCCTCCAAATAATAATAACACTGCTTCCCCCCAACCAAAACCCTGATCGTCCACCGAAACAGGCCAAAAATAATAACTTGAGAACAAACCATCCATGTTCCATATGTTGAGTCTATAGCCATTATACACATAATTGTCCCCATTTAGATTGAGCGCGTCAACTCTGGACCGACGACGCCCAATGACAAGGACATGTTGCATAGCCAGCACCTCCTCCTCATCCACAACCCATGATATTGAAAAATCCGCTACCAAACCAAGGCACGGTAAACACTCGTCCAAATGATCCCCCTCAAGGATCTGCTGCAACATAGTAGCAAATTACTTACGTGGCACCCGACTACTAGCATACAAAGTCCAACACTCACCATTTGCCAATGATGTCAATCTTTAAACCCGTCGAAACCAATACAGCTCAACCCCTGAGGTCACACCTATGGACCCATCTCCGAGTACTCTACCAACCGATCAACCTCTCCACATACCCAATGTGCCCATAGACGGAGGAACAAAAGCACCTCGTTTCCCTTTGAGACGAATTAACAATAACCCCAATGCTCATGCAACTTCCAACTATAACATTGTAGAAGACTTAGCCCAGTCCCCTATCGCTATGTCCGCTCTTGAAATCTTAAAAAATTGTCTTGCACAGAGAAAATTGTTGTTATCTGCCATTGGTGCCATCGATCCTAACGACTCTAACATGATGGCTTTCGACTTAGAACAAGCTGAACCTCGCCTGCCTTCATCTCTAGATTTTCAAGTTTCCGTCTCCATTCGCAACCTCGTCGTTCATTGATGCATAATCGATGAAGGGGCCTCTACCTGCGTTATATCGACTTTCGTATGGCAGAAACTTGGATCCCCAGTGCTACAACTTTCAACTACCGCATTACGAGCTTATGATGGCCATGCAGCTCAACCTCATGGTTTGTTAGTGAACGTACCCATAGATCTTGGGGGAAAACTCGTTCTCATAGATATAGAGGTCATTAACGCCCAACTTGATTACAATTTCCTTCTGGGATGAAGCTACATGTATAAAATGAAAGTTGTCGCTTCTTCAGTTTTTCACCTCATGATGTTCCCCCATGAAGGACGCGTAGTCAAAATTGACCAGATTACATACTATGATCCCAATGCCCCTGCAACGCCTGAGAACGTTCTTCCCGTGATCGAACAACCCATTCTAAGTGCACCCACATCGTTCGTCTCCTTAGTCGGACCCGGGATATATTCGGATACCCCCATGACCGCCACTTTCCCTTCTGACCCACCCCCTCTCCAGGTAACTGAAGTATCCGATTTATGCACCCTCTCACAAAACGAACAACAACATACTCAGCCAATACCACTACCACCCACCATGCCTAGTCATATCGGAACGACACCGATTCACACTATCCCCTTCTTGTTTCCATTTTCAGGAGTCGTCAGCACGCCAGTAATGGCTACACTCAACCTTCCAGGTTTAACATTAGGATTACTGGTATGGTACTTACCTGCCCCAACCCCCCCACTGACTCCAACCGTTGTTTTACAACCGGTACAACCCATGAATATTTCAAACCATCCACCACCCGGCATACCAAACCCCCAAAATCGCCCACCACCTGGTGGTTCAAACCCCCAAAACCGATCAACTCCAGCAGGGGGCACTACATCGACATCTAGTTATGTCCCCCCTCAATCCCACCACACTGGGGGCAGAGGTCCACCAACCTACAACACTGCACCCACAACTCGCACCCCCCCAGTGACTCCCAAATTAGCTAAAAATCCCCCAATCCACGTGCTCCCTAAGTGCTCCTTGTACGACGATATAGGCCACGCTACCCATCTATGTCCACAACTACCGGCACTTCAAGAACACATGAACATGTTGGATGATGACACTAACGTTCCAGTTGTCAAACTAGAACCCCCCCCCAGCCTCGTGATAAATCATTGTGCACAAACCCCCCTTGTGCGATATGCGGCATCTACGGCCATTATTCACATCACTGCCCCGATCTCCCAGATTACAGAGCAACACTATATGAGTTGAATAATGCCGACCTAGAGATATCCCCACCACTTATTGAGGAAATATTCCCCCAAAATCGTCCCATTCAGAAGAAATCAATACCATTTATATGATTTCAACTACCTATAAACCCAAGCCAGTTAATTTAATGTCACAGTACTTCCGCAATGATGAGGAAATTCCAGAAACACTCATTGCACCGGACTACCCTTGGGATGATATGCACCATCGATCATACTTCATGCCTAAGGCATCTATGTCCACAATGGAAAACCAACTATCCATGGAATCCAAGGACTTCTTACCAACCAAGGTCGATTGGTTCAAAGACCCAATCCCAGCTCCAGAAGCCTTTGAATAAGGTAACATGGCTAACATTTTGCCCATTATAAAAATAGACATCTCCACCACCCCCGGAAAACCTGAGCTTATCTCTTTAGGCGCATCTTGCACTGAAAAAGAAACCCAAGCTTATAGGAAACTCTTCCAAGAATTTCGCGATGTCTTTTCCTAGTCTTATACTGAGATGCCTGGCCTTGATCCTACCATAGTAGAACATCACATAGACACTTGGCCCAACATATCACCGATCCGCCAAAAACAACGTCCCATTCACCCATCCAAGCTTCTAGCCGTCAAAGTATAAATTGAGAAGCTTCGAGCAGTAGGTTTCATATACCCTATTGCATACCCCACCTGGGTTTCAAACCCAATCCCAGTCAATAAGAAAGTCGGCACTATCCACGTCTGTACTAACTTCCATGACCGCAACCTAGCTTGTCCCAAAGACAACTTCCCCACACCATTTATTGACCATCTAATCGATGAGTGTGCAGGGCATGAGGTACTTTCTTTTATGGACAGTTTCTCCGGATACAACCAAATCAAAATCCATAAAGAGGATCAATACAAGACTACTTTTACTACCCCATGGGGCACCTTCGCCTATCGCGTCATGCCTTTCGGTCTCAAGAACACTGGAGCCACTTTCCAACGTGCCATGACTTATTGTTTCCACGATCTACATAAAATCATATTAGTTTATCTAGATGACCTCACGGCTCGATCTAAGAAACGATCTAACCACTTATATGATCTTCGACAAGTCTTCTTGCATTGTCGAAAATACAACATCCGATTGAACCCACTCAAGTGTGTCTTTTGCGTTCCAGCGGGTTGCCTGCTGGAATTTGTCATTTCAGAAAAAGGGATCACTGTCGACCCCCTAAAAGTCCAAGCCATAGTAGACCTACTGTCAACTCATACATTAAGACAACTACAAAGCCTCCAAGGGAAGTCCAACTTCCTTCGTCACTTTGTCCTAGTTTACGCCACCACAGTACATGGTTTCCTCCATTTACTTCGCCTTCATACCCATTTTTATTGGGATGACCAAGCAGAAGGGGCTTTCACAGACTTGAAAAAAGCACTTACAAGTGCCCCCTTGATTTCTCCTCCAGATTTCACGAAAGACTTTACCCTGTACATTTCGACATCATATTACGCCGTTTCCAGAGTACTCATCCAAGAAGACTCCGCTCATCAAGAACATGTCATTTACTATGTAAGCCATACCTTGTCAGGCCCACCACTATGCTACCCACATGCAGAGAAAATGGCCCTCACCATTGTGGCCAACTCCAACCCAATGGTCTATCTCTTGAATCACCGCCTTCTACAAGGCCGTGTTTCCAAATGGGTGATTATCTTACAAGAATATGACCTAAATTTTAAAACCCTGAAGAGCACCAGAGAATTATCACTCACTCAACTCATTACGGACTTACCATCATCATCGTCATCACCAACTATCCATACTGATTTAATCGACGAACATTTGTTCATCATCTCGTCTAACGACCCTTGGTATGGTGACATTTTGGTATACCTCCGCACACAGAACTTTCGACCCAACATCAACCGCGACGGACGCTGTCGCATCCGTCACCATGCCCCCCGTTATCTCCTCTTGGGTGATGTCCTCTATCAATGTGGCATCGACACAATCCTACGACTATGCCTTTCCCAAGACGAAGCAGAACAAGTCCTTAACGACTGTCATAGCGGTGCCTACGGCGGCCATTTCTCTGGAATGGCCACCTCCCAAAAGGTAATTCGTGCAGGTTATTTTTGGCCATCATTATTCACTGATTGTATCATAGCAGTCAAACATTGCCAAAACTTCCATCTCTTTACCCCAAAGGAAAGAACCCCCCCCCCCCCCCCCCCCCGCCCCCCTTCATTTAGTCGTCACCGCTGGACCATTTTGCAAATGGGCCATCGAATTCATGGATTGCAATCCCACATCAGCCGGTGGCCACAAACACATTATTGTGGCTGTTGATTACTTTACTAAATGGGCGGAAGCCATGCCTACTTACAATTCCAAATCCGACACTGCAGCCCGTTTTTTCCTCAACCATGTTATTGCTTGTTTCGGAGTACCAAAACAACTCGTCTCAGACCACAGATCTCACTTCGAGGACTCCATTTGGAGAGAATTGTCCATACTCCTTAAGTTTGATCATCATTTCTCCTCCGCCTACTACCCCCAAGGGAACGGCCAAGTCGAAGTTATTAACAAAATTTTGAAGACAATCCTCGAGTGCACTGTTGACAAACATAAATCCAATTGGCATCATACGCTTTTTCCCACATTATGGGCATACCGCACGTCGACTAAAACCACCACCGGCTTTACCCCATTCCATTTAGTTCATGGCGTGGAATCTGTCCTCCCCATTGAATTCCAGATACCAACATTACAAATTTCTGTAGAACTTCTCCCCCATACGTCACTAATTGAAGAACATTTACTTCTTTTATATCAGGCCGACGAAGATCCCCGCGTAGCTCTCCAAACAATCGAAGTAGCAAAGAATAGATCTAAACTTCATTACGATAAACATGTTCACCCACGAGCATTTAGTGAAGGAGACCTGGTAATTGTTTACGACCAAGCCCATGACAAAACAGGAAAAGGAAAGTTCCAATCTATGTGGCAAGGCCCATATATTATACATACTTGCCTTGGACATGGAGCATACATTTTGACTGATTCAGAAGGAAATCCCATGCACAACCCCCGTAATGGGTTGTACCTCAAAAGATTCTACCCATAGAAACTCCTGGACACCATAGTCCATATTGTACAGTTTTTTAATTGATTTTTTTCACTGTAAACTTCCAAAACCTTACATTTTCTTTCTTTCGTGCATGAAAACAGATGGATCTTTCCCCACTCTACCATGCTGGTTTTGCCGATGGTGCAAGCCGTTGGTCTCCGAACCTCGCTTCAGTGGCTTGGGTAATTTATTCCCCTTCACGTGAGTTGATCCACCTCGACGGAGTGTGTATAGGAGCTACTACAAACAACCAAGCTGAATACGATGCCGTAACCGGTCTACTGTCCGCTGCTCTCCAAATGGGCATAAGTCACTTTAATGTTTACCTGGACTCCCAACTCCTCGTTTCCCAACTCAACAGCTGTTACCAGGTATGCGATCTCTGTCTATTTAGAAAATTTCTGCGCACTAAACAAATGATTCGACATTTTGAATCCATCTCTTTCACTCATGTCCCAAGAAATCATAACACTGTAGTAGACCAAATGGTTAACAACATTCTAGATTGGCACGTTAACCAAAACATGTAAAACATCCAACATGCATCACATAGAAATTATACAATCAACAAAACATTGCATCCACATGCATAAGATATGCCTCCATGGGGCCATGTACAAAAAATCAAAACATTGCATCCATGTTCATAAGACATGCCTCCACGGGCATACAAAAAATCAAAACATTGCATCCACGTGCATAACATATGCCTCCACGGGCGTACAAAATCATAACTTTACATCCACGTGCATCAAACGTGCCTCCACGGGAAAACAAAAAATTACAATTGCATCCATGTGCAACAGAACGTAAACGAAAAGGCAAGATGTGCATCCACATGCATACACGACTATATACCAAAACACATATATATATATAAGAGTCATAATGTCAGGAGTGCCCTCAGCACCCAAATATACAAAAGGTACATAGCCATACAAAATGTGTATCGACAAAAATACATCCCCATATTCTCATTAGCATTTGGGGGAAGGTATAAGATCACCTAATCATCATGAGCACTGGGATCCTCTGGCTCCTTCGGATCATACTGATCCCGAGCCCTCCTCTCAGCCATCACAACATCCACTCGCAGCAGAATCGACCGCCACTCACGGGGAGCATCGAAACAATGCTCGATAGTAAGCCGGTCTAAATCCCACCAACCCTCCTCTGGTGCGCCCAATAGAAGCCCCTCTAAAGTCTCACGTATGCCGTCTAGGGCATCATCTCGCAGACGCACAACTCCTCGAACACGAGGTGGCGGGGCCACCACCATCATCTATCCCCGACGGCCTATATGGTCCACTGGCGGCCTCAGACCAACATCTGCAATGACACACACTGAACCAAGTCAGTATCATATAAACATATCTAGCTATACTCATAACAAAACATTTAGACATGATATAATAGAGAAACAAAAACAAAGACATACCATCTAAACCCCAAGCCTGTCCCTGAGCTCGAGGCATCTCAGGGTCTCCCCAAAAATCCATACCCGCATATGGAAAGTCATCAATAATGAGGGGCATATGCTCCCACTGGTCATACATCTCCGCTGAAAAGAACCACCGGATACCACCACCACCTCGGGGCATCATCTCCCCCCACCGCACCATCCACGGCTCACTCCTCAGCCCCTCCTGAACCGGCACACGTGGCCACAAGGTAGGTACTCGCTCAAAAAAGAAACAATAGAGGAAAGAGGCATAGCTGAACTCTCCTCCCTCCCGTCTAACCTTGTTCAACTCCCGCCGAACATAGGCCAAGAACATCTGCCCCTAGGAAAAATAGGTACCTCTCAAAACACTATCTACCATCATTGTTTTCCCCCCAGAAAAACGATGAGGCGCCTGTGCACCAAGAACCCGCAAAACATAATCCCCCACTGCCTGCACCTCCGACTCCCGCAGGTCCAAAATACTCAGTGCGTTGTTCTGCGCACGAGCCCCAGGAACACAGAATCTCTCCAGGAGATCCTCAATGTCCATCCCAGTTGGAATCCTCGACTGTAGCTCCTCTATCTCCCCCAAACGGGAAAGCTAGTAAGAAAATAAACATCGGTCAAGGTGATATCCATCCGCTCACCTTGCACCATGAAAGCCACCTCCTCCGAGACCCAAAAGTCAACCAACTTGTTCAACAGATCTCTGAATGAATGCATAATAGGAACTTGAGCAAACTTTAGAAGTCCGCCCACAGCCAAGGCCGCTCGAATCCTTCCCATTAGCTCCACATCAATCTCTCTCTCCCTCCATGACACTAGTGGCCTCCTCAGCATCCTGCCAAAAAACAAAGGAAAATTTTTTAGAAACAATTTTTTTTCCCAAAAAAACCCATCTCAACTTTTGGGCTCTTAGCTGCGATGAACATCGTGGGTACCAACCCCACAGTCACGATGTGCATCGCGGGTATCAGCCACATAGTCGCAATGTGCATTGCGGCTGTCAGCCCCCACAATCGCGATGAACATTGCAACTGTCAGCCCCCACAGCCGCGATGAACATCGCGATTGTCAGCCCCCACAGCCGTGATGCACATCGTGGCTATCAAGCACATACCCGCGATGTGCATCGTGGAAAATGAGCCAAAACTCGCAATATTCCACGTTGAGAAGCCAACATGGAAATACCAATGGTCGAATCTCCCACAAATCGAGAAAATGCTCTGACCTAACTCAATTACTCTATGAAACTCAACGGTGAAAATGACACTTGTCACATTGGGCCCACTTGCTATTTATAGAAATTTGACCATTTTTCAAATCAACCATTTCGGCATCATACGATGTCCGTTTTTCAAACCATTGGTACCATTGGAATCAACGCTCCGTGAACTTCATGGTAGTCCACTCCTTTTCCCGATTCCACCAGGTCCCTTTTTCGGGCATTTTTTCATGCCCCATCGTCGCCTTGATTTGCATGCCTCATCGGCCGTGGTCCGTTTTTTACGAGTTTTGTATCACCAGATTCAGTTTTCTGCGCTCGTGATGATGCTTGAGATCATTTCTCGCCCTCACCCCCATAATTTTTGGGCATTTTTTCAAAATGCCACTCATTGCCTCGGTTTGTGTGCCCCATTGGCCGTGGTCCATTTTTGAGGAGTTTTATATCGCTGGATTCATTTTTTCGCGCTCGTGATGATGCTTGAGATCATTTATCGCTCTCACCCCCATAATTTTTGGGCATTTTTTCAAAATGCCACTCATCGCCTCGGTTTGCGTGCCCCATTGACCGTGGTCCATTTTTTACGAGTTTTATATCGTTGGATTCAGTTTTCCGCGCTCGTGATGATGCTTGAGATCATTTCTCGCTCTCACCCCCATAAGTTTTGGGCATTTTTTCAAAATGCCACTCATCACCTCGGTTTGCATGCCCCATTGGCCATGGTCCATTTTTGACGAGTTTTATATCACCGGATTTAGTTTTCCGCGCTCGTGATGATGCTTGATATCATTTCCCGCTCTCACCCCCATAATTTTTGGGCATTTTTTCAAAATGCCACTCAGTGCCTCGGTTTGCATGCCCCATCTGCCGTGGTCCATTTTTTACGAGTTTTATATCGCCAGATTCAGTTTTCCATGCTCATGATGAAGCTTGAGATCATTCCTCGCTTTCACCAATACCTTTTTGTCCAGTATAATTTTATCCCTTTTTCGGGCCGAGCAATTCCTTTACGAAAAAGGCACTTAGGGAGTTTCTGTTAAGCTCTTTTCTGAATCCTAAAACAATGAAAAGATCGCTGAGCAATCTTGCTTCCTTTCATGCTCACTAAAAGTATCTGAAAGGGTGTCTACCTGGTCTAAGTTTACCCCTTTTCCAGACCTTGTAGACTAATTACAAAAAAGGAATACTCTAGTCACATTGGCTAGAAGAGTTCTCCATTTGCATCATTTTATGCTTTTTTCGGGCCTTGGAGACTAACTTATGAAAAAGAACACCAATGGAGTCTACTTACCGCTTTCAGACTCTCAAAAAATGAAAGCAAACACGAGCAATCATTGTTTTGGGCTCGTATAAATCCACAGGATGGTACTCCTCCACCAATGCAGAGTCTTCTTATCATTTTCAGACTCCTTAAAAATGAAAGCACTCACAAGCATAAATAGTCCTGGGCTCGAACCAATCCACAGGACAGTACCATTTTAGAGCACACTTTTTTCCCTTCTTGGAGCTCATTAAAACTACGAAGAAGGACCCCATGGTGCTTTTCGGTGCCACAACAGATCATGTCTACTCATATGGCAGCTTCGCCATTTTGGTCACCTTTGTTCAGAGTATTCTGCAGTGTGTCACCCTGACAGTCCCCCTACAGCATCCATCAGCTTGTCCCCCCCAAAGTCACTCAAGTCTGCAATACATACCCCTGATCCCTTAAGCTATGATCCTCACACCCAAAAGTCAATTTCCCATGCTGCCAGGTCAACCATGTCATCATGCTCTGAACAAAGGAAGTTTGAGTACACCCCATCTGGGACCCCAATTATTCCCCACCCTCACAGTATGTCAGTCCTACCATCAGTACTATCACACTTCAGTTATACACCTCGCGCTCCTATCAAGGAAACATCATTTCCTTGGTAGTTGTCGGTCTCCCTCTGTCGACACCAACCAAATCTATTCCAGAGGATAGACCCAGAGGTCCCTGTGCCTTGGACTCATCACCATTAGTGATGAGTGCCTCTGGATCACTTTGAAAGGAGTCCTCAGTGCCTCTCCAAATGATTGTTTCTCACATGCTCGACTTCAACACCTTGATCGCATCGTTGAGACTCGTACAGGATATCAGTCCTTTCAGTTATTTGTTGAAGACCACGGCTATCATCTGACTCTACCACATTTGAGAGTCTAATTGAGGAAACAACCAGTTACATATTCCTACGGATATTTGGGTTGCGCTTGGTGACAATTTTCAGATGTACCGCAGTTTTATACTCCCTCGAGTATACAGTCACATATACTCCTTAGAAGTTGACTCACAGTCATTGAATCCCTACAGATATTGGACACCTTCAGTTTCAGCATTTCATCAACCCTTCTGACACCTTTTCAGAATGGTTGTTGCCTCTTTTCCAGTGTATCAGTTATTTAGATCAGTCATGGTATGACCATGAGTATGTCCCAGCAGTGTGTCCCCTCTAGACCATTATGATGTACCAACATATTTTTATGTATTTTTTCAGGTCCCCCTTCGTGGGCCTAATTGTTATGTATATGTCTTGATACGAGCATGGGTATGCTCGCCTCATCCATTATCAAAGATTATTCCTCATTCATTTTGAGGCCATGTATTTTTTCAGTTCGTACAGCTTCCAAGTGGCCACTGTTCTAGTCTCCAATTGGTCTCTTCTCTTCTCCAAATCCAAAAAAAAAAACTATGATGTCTATCGGCCATACGATGAGCTCCTGCCCTCACACATCAGGGGGCAATCTGTTAACACCCAAAAAGTGCTCACTAGCTCATTCCCTTATTCACATGACCCATTTGTCCACTTTTTCCACCATTTGAGCCTCTAAAACTTTCAAAAAGTCACCAAAAAGACCATAATACCCCTTTTTTCCCCTCAAAAAACCCTCAAAAAGGGTCCAAAATTCCCAAAAAATATTAAAAGGGAATAAAAATATTCAAAAAGAGAAAAAGAGGAAAAAAGAGACCTAAATCATGTTGGTTAATACCATTGGTTTCCCTTAAAACCATAATGGTATTCCCCATCACCAAAAACTATAAAAAGGTGATAGGGGTTCCTCACTTTTCATCCACATTTCATCCTATCCTTATGCTGCCAAATTCTTTTTGAGAGCCATTGCCTCCCATTTTGAGTTTGAAGAATCCCATTGAAGCATTGGAGAAGAAGAGACCATTGGACATTGGAGCTTCTCAACCTTGGAGCTGCTCAACAATCACCATCCTCACCATTTGAGGTAATACAAAAGATTAAATTTCTCAATTTCTTGCTTTTGTCTTAGATCTTATTGCTTATGTTTTGAAATCTAGTTTTTTATTTATTTGCACATGCTTATGTTAGATTAGATTATATTAGTTTATTCATAGTTGTTTTTGTTTTATATTGAAACTGCTATTAAAAGTTAATATGTGCATCCTTGCACATGCTTGGTTGAAAAACCAAGCAACACCTCCATGGCTCTAGCTAGGTTGCTATTCACAGCAATTATAGCACAAAATGACACACAACTAGGCACAAACCATGCTTCCTTCATTTTAATCAGATATCATTTTGCATAATCTGGTAATTTTGCAGCAACAAACATATGAATGAGAGAATTATGAGTGCATTCATCATGTGAAAATCCTTTATTATCCATGCTCTTAAAAAAATTCCAAGCCTTGTCATAAAGTTTTGAAATTCCCTAAGCCTTAAGTTTTGAAATCAATGGGATGCAAGTACTTCCTCTTCTGTATTTCCTTCTTCTTCTTGTTAAAATGTTTATGCTATTATTGTTATTAGTAGTAGAAGCAACATAATAATCATTTGGTTGGGCATCGGTATGATGAGGTTCCCTAATATCGTATTGTAAACTAACCATCAAGGTTTGAATTGAGCAAGTGGGTCAGAGTCCAGGGATATTGCATGTTGGGGGAATCATGGAAATAGGGGTAGATGGGAATTTAGATTTTGTCCCAAAATAGAAGGACCTAGCGTCTCTCCTTCGTCAGAGGTCCAATTGAAATGCACATAATGAGCTCAACCTATTTATAAGATTGTTGTTTTAAACTAGTTTGACAGTCACATTTTCAATGTTGGCAATCCTAATAATGAGGTCACTGTCAAGCAACTGGCAAAAATAATGACTGAGGTATGGTTCATGCTTTTCGCTGGAGTTCAAAAAAGTTGTTTGAATAGATTTTTGAATAGTTTCTTGTGCTTCTATTGTTGTCAATAGTGTTGATTTGTAGTGCTATTTAGTTTCCATTAACCTTCATTAACATTTCATCACAACGGAAGCATAAGCTATGATTCCTTTCTTCTGTGACCAGTCTGCAATAAATCCGCTCCTCAGTTAACATTAGAATGAACTTGGAGGAACAAACAAGAGGATGAGCTGGGTGACATGATTCCAAATAAGGCCCATATGTATGATTTCCATTTGTGCATTTGTAAGTGTAAAAAACAACTCATCTTACAGGCTTAGGCCAAGCCTGTAGATATACATTATTAAACTGTTGTTACAACATTTTATATCATCTTTTGCTATCTTGTTTCCATATGCTTAAAAAAGCTTAGATATCTATTTTAGTTATTGTGTAAACAGGTTAGTGAATCAGTTCTATTTACTTTACTTATAACAATGTGATATTTTTTCTTTTTCAAATTAGTAAAATGTTATAATAATAATAACTAAATGTTCAATTTATCCCAGCAGGCCATTGGTCATCACCATCTATTAGGGTTACATTCTGCTTGTGACCTGCTCCACTTAACTGACATGAGTTTAAAAGGGATGAGGCCAGGTACTAGTCCCAAGCAATTTTGATGGGTATAGCTACACCTCATATTGGGCAGGTAAGCAAAGAAATTCTACCCTATGTAACCCATCAGAGGAAGTTTCTTGAAGCATTTCCAAAAAAAAAGTGTATTTTCATGCCAATATGAATCTTAGGAATTTTGCACTTTTATAGGTGCTCTACATTTATGTTATATATGAGAATTAAAAAATGCATGTAAGTTGAGATAACACCGATAATTCAAAGGATATGCTACTTTGTTGTTTATTCAAGCACGTTTATATTTCCGCTGAAACTAATGCTTGGATTCTGGAACATGACAATTATAAAGAGAAAATTCTCAAGTATTACAATAAGAAAAAAATACATATTAAAGCTGGAGGCTCTATCTTTTGCATAGCCTCCTTTACTGAACCATTTAACTTATTATATATCTTGGAATCCACATAATTGTTTTTGATTATTTGTTGGTAAATCTTAGGGTTAAAATGTGTCTCTCTGCTTTTTAGGTCCCCACATTTTCACTGTGGCTTAGGGGTATGCATTGACCAGCTTGGGAGGTCCACACCATCCAGTTTGGGGCATATGTACCTAAGATGTCATATAAAATCCACAATGAAGAAAATTATGTTCAGATGGATTTGTTGCAAAGAGGTATTTAATACTGGCAGGTTAGTCAACATGAAATTATATAGCAGGTGAAGGCATGTTTTTTAATCAATGTACTGGAATGAGTTCCAACATATTGAATCCATTCTCCAAAATTCTCTTTTGAAGGAACATGTGAAACTAGATAGTAAATTTTTATGTCCCTAGGATTTGCTCAAATTGTAAATAATGATGGCCAGGAGAATTATGATCCAGGAATTTTAATAGGCATGATGTAATCGTAGTTAGAGAACATTTTTAATTACCATAGTTTAGTGTTTAAATATTTATAGGCCTACTGCATTATTTTTTGAAAGCAAGTTTATAGGCCTGCTGAAACTAATCCATGCAAGGTAACAATTCCTATGATTGTAAAGTACAACCAACAAGAACAGAAATATGCCCTTGCCAAGTACAACCAACAACTCATAAAATTGCCCCTGTAAAGTACAACCATCAAATTCAGAAATATGCCTTTGTAAGGTACGTTCAACACAACATAAAACTATCCCTTCAAATATATGTAGGCTGAATTGAAAAGACGCCCATAACAACAAGGAAGGTTCTCTATCAACAATGTTTGGACATACTTCTCTTCTAAGCGATTGTTTGTTGGGCTTGGTGGTGTATGATCTATGTGGCATAGGGTATGAGGCCTACCCCTAAGCTATGTTGAAAGCCATAGCTATGGATCACCTCTTACCACATCTTTACTAACAAGTATATTGGTAGTATATATATTGGCATTCTCGTCTCATATAATACATTATTATCCCATTGCCTCTTTGATATTTCCAAGAATATTTTTTTATGAGATTTTTCTTAGCTCTGATCTATGAATGTATTTGTACTATCCATCTTCATACATACCGAATATTGTCACCATTGTGGAAAGCAATGGTGACGTTTCACCATTATCCTTTAAGGACCATTATAATTATTTTTTTACAATTTTAATTGAAATGACAATGGTCCTTTATGTTGCGTCATTAAAAGATTTTCAAAATGAAAAGCAGTGACAATCTCATAGTGGTTGTCACCATTGATATGTTAATGGAAATATCCTCAATAGTTAGGGTCATTGCAAGGCCCTCACCATATGTCATTGGCGATGTTCAGTTTTTTGGTGATGGAGGCCCCTAGGTCCATCACCAAAACTTCATATAAATTGGTGAGGGACACTATTTGTCACTAATAATCCTTATTAGTGACGAACATTGAATGTCACCATACCACCTCTACTTTTGGGGACACAACCGTTGGTGACATTCAAATTTTGGCGACGTCCTCCTTTTTCACCATCATTGATGAGATTATGGTGACATGTCTCAACCCTCACTAATGATCGGTCATTGACCGTCACCATATATGCATCAAATGGTGAGGGCCAAAATATGTCCATCACCAACACTTCATAATGATTGGTGACGGTCACAACCTAGAATAATAATAATTATTAGTGGCGGACCTTGAATGTCACTACATACCCTCCACTTAAGGTGATGGTGCCTTTGGCGACGCTCAAGTTTTGGTGACGGGGCCCCTTTTGACCATCACCAATGAGCTTATGGTGACATTTTTGGACCCTCACCAATGACCTTTTTTCTTGTAGTGTATATATACAAGGTTGTTTGAGCTAGGAAAAGAGCCATATGTTCTTCCAACCCAATGTGAATGGGTATTTTACTCTAAGGTTCCAGTTAGAGCGGGTTGGTCATTTTCTATGAGACACGATCCAAGGGGAAGGCTGGTAAAGTATAACATAGATGAAGGTAATGAAGAAGTTCTCAAAGAAGAAGACGTCGTTGAAGATGATCATGATCAACATGAGTTAGATGATCATGTTCCAGAAGAAGATGTTGAAGAATTTATTGAATTAGATGATGTATCAGACAATTTCCATGAAGATGATATCGATGATGACATGATGATATGGCCAATCCTTACAATGTTGAATCTGGATCATTGGATGATACAGATGATGACTCGGATGGAGAAGACGATGAAGTCCATTGAAGTGTAATAATATCTACTCCATATATTTTGAATATTTAATATTGCGATAGAAATATTGAGTTTTTTTGCCGATACGTATAATAAATTAACTGTTTCTTAGTGTTTTTTCCATTTTCCTGTATGTTATAATTAGAAACATTGCTTGTTATATAGTATGACAGAAAATACATTTAATTTTTTTGTACATAGATATTTTTGTCGGGTTATGGGGAATTGAGAGTGATGTGAGGGGGGGGAGGGGCCATAAGAGCTTCCACCTTCACGTGGTTGGCCATGTTTAGTAGAGAATATTAAATGATTCTCGAAACAGAGAGAAGCTTATAAGTACTAAGGAAATGCACCTCCTATTTGTGCTAGAAATTGTACCTAGACTACGAAGGTAAAAGCTAGGACAATCGTAGGCTTCTGAACCTACAATGTGTAGGTCTAGGACCCAATCGTGGGAAACTTAATAGGTCTATGAACCTACAATGTATTGAGTGAATATCCCTAGATATAGGAAACTTGGTGCAACATAGGAATTAATAATCGAATGTTGAAATTGAGGAATAGTGTAATGTCAAAGTATTTTATAATTCATTCAGTGGAAGGATATTCCCTCTAAAGAGGTTACACATGAAAGACTTGAAGTAATACTACAAATGCTTTGCATCAAAGCAATTCAATGAATAAATTTTGTTAGGATGTCTGAGAATTATCATCCATACAATTCTTAAGGTAGGTTTCCTTATCCTATTGAATTGTAATGTAAGATTCTGCAATAGTTTGGTTCTTGTTGCAAAATTATAACTATTGTTAGCTGGATGTTCACCCTTGAAGTTCATTGTGTTAAATGTTGTTATATTTTTACTATTTCTGACTATATTATTGTACTTGTACTTTCCCAATTTATTGTTGTGGTGATTTGATTTCTGATTTTCATGTAGCAAAGTTTGAATGAACTCATATCTAGTTAGGAATTGACATTAATCTCAAGCAGAACCACATGCCTTGTTTCAAAGTACATCAACTATTGTACAAGTTTTTTTTCCCTTTGTTTGAGTGATGCATATTCATCGAACTATAATTATCATTGAAACGCACTAGTACCATAAGGCAATACAACACAGGGTGTATAGCAAAGAGAGTTGTTCAAGAGTACAATTGAACATTAGTGCACGAAAGCTCTACTACTTTAACATAAACTATAGCCTTATATCAATAGCCACTATGCAATCTACTAGGTAGGGTTAGGCAATGAAGCAAGGAACCTAGGCCAATGCAAGGCAAGTCTAGGATTCCTAGCATGCTTCAGTATGTCTACATATTTCTAGAGTTTGAAAACTAATACCATAGCTCATTTGACCTATAACATAGCATGAGGGTTTGAGACAACAAAAGTGAAATGTTGTACAAGGGTTTCATATATAGATTTTCCATATTTAGTCTACCAGGCCATTTGACAAATCCTATAGGGATCAAGTCCATTTGTTTTCTTATGTGGTGCAAGTATAGAGGTGCTCCTGTATTTGGTTCAGTAATCTAACTCTCACTGCAAGAAGCATACAATAACCCATACTTGTATTAATTTGTTCATAAAAATTTTGGTATTAAACACTTGGAATCCATGTAGGAGTTGCACCAACATTTAAGCCAATGAGTAAATGAGGGTAACAACTTTTCCAAGTCAGAAGATTATTGGACCATCCAAAACAAGTCCCTTGAAGAGACACAAGATATAAATCATGAAACAAATTTGAAGAACTGAGATATAAATATATAAAAGACATACATAAACCATAAAAATTCATAAGCAAAGCACTGGTTTTGTCCACAACTCATAAGCATTCACATGAATAAAACTTTAATCAAGAAATGAAATTATAAGCTGAGTGATCAAACTGGCAATAAACAAAATCAGTAAAGAGATAATAGTGGCTTATATATGTATTCAAATAAGTCTCGGTCTTCAAAAGAACTTACACGAGAGTAATAAGCACCAGTCTAAATATACGTCAATGCATTTATCTTTATATCCCATCTCGAACAAAATTCCAACCCCACTGGTCTAAAGTTTCCTCATTTTATCATTTACAAAATAGGGTAGTTTCATAACTACTTTTAGGTTTAGTTTCAAGGCAGTTACATTAAGTAGTTATATGCTAACTTCGAATCTTTAATGACAATATACCATTAACAACTAAGTACATGATAACAAAATGAAATACTTGAGTAGCTAGACATTAGGTGGCCTTCACAACTGCTTAGCAGCTTCTACTAACATGGTTATCCCTTCCAATGCATGAGATTTCTTCTTGTCTCGAACTTGCTCTATCTCCAAGCTTTTAACTATGCTTGACAACACTTTATTTTGCTTGTTTAAATCCTGAATTTGCTTGGTTAGATATTTAGCTTGATTCTTTGTTTCCCTCTTTCTTCTCAGAACTTCTTTGCCACTGTTATTAACTCTTGATAATGTGCATTGATATCTTCCAGGTCTTTCCTTAATCTCTTATATGTAGTCAAAATCCTGTCATTGGATTCATTTAGGAATTTTATTTGTGACTTATGTTGTTGTATAACTTTCCTGATATTTTCAACTTCAGAATCCATATGCACCTCTCCAGGAAATGTCAAATCCTGGTATGATGACAATGGAATATCCAGATTCCTAAAAATTAAGTCTTCTTCCTGCCTATTCTTTACTGTTGTTTCTGCAAATGAGACCCCTGAAGTCATACCTTGTTCCATAATGGGAGAGGATTCCTCTTCTGAAAATCCATGGCATTCTTGAACTGGTTCTAGTGACATTGGGTAATCCTCTTCTATGCCCATGGGACCTTGCTGTGGCTTCAATTCCTCCTTGCTTTCCTTATCTTCATCACTTGAAGAGTCTTGAATAACAGTAATCTTCTCCTTTTCCAGCTTAGGGTCCAATATTCTCCTCATGTTCATTCTAAGTTTATTTGCAGCTCTTCTCTTAGGCCTCCATCTTGGTCTTTCTAGCTGCACTAGAGACTTTACATCTGCTTTAAAATCTGGAGCTTGCAAAATCTTATCCTTTGTATTGGCTGCAAGAGATATTATGGTTAAGTTTTCTTTTGCAGATATATCACTCTTCTTCTGCTCTATTAAACTTACACCTTATTAAAGATTAGAACCAGTTGTCTTTCCATTACTTCATCTTCCAAAATGTGCTCTTGCTCATCTTCAAACACGTTCTCCTGTTCTTCATTATCAAGGTTTCTAGATTCTTTTTGTGAATTAGCTTTCTGAGAGCTATCTTGTACTAAATCTTCAGGCACATCCCTTTTGAATTTCTTAATAAAACCAGATTGTTTATTGGGAAAAATCTTCTTTACATGATCACCTTGTTCAGAGGTAAACCTTGACCAAAATAGAAAATGATCCCAGCTTCTATTTTCCCTCTGTATGACTGTTAAAACGACCAATTTTATCAATCCATGATGAAACAGTGACTGTTGTGTATGATCAGAATGTCCTTTAATTCTATTCTACATTTTCTGGAGGCTTTTGAGTAGAAAGAATGACAAATTCATCCTGGATTGCTGGTTCAGGTGCAACAAAAACCTAACATGATACTTAAACACTGACACGAACCTACCATCACATGTAATATAACTCTATACAATTCCAATTGCCTCTCTCCATTTTGGCTTAAAATTTGTTAAGTGAACCCCTTTGCTCCAATATAGGGTTTCGTTTCCTCGTAACAAGAAATTATTAGGGTTTAAATCAAAAGGATTCTTCTGAAACCAGGATTCTCCATCCACGGTGGCGCCGGTGGCTTCAACAACTAAACTTTCTGTGAACTCAAACTTAAGAGTATTAAACTTAACAGCATTACTGGTGAGATTCTGAGCAAAGAAATGTGAAACTTCAACATTGAAACCTATGATCTTCTCAAAGAAACCGAAACACCCTACTGCCCTAAACAATGCTGCACACTTCGAAAACTTCGTGGCCCAACTTGTTTCTATAGGCTCGAACCTGTTGATTTTTCCACTCTTACCCATATCTCAACTGCAACTTTGCCAATTTACTTTCTCGGAAATGAATCTGGGGTGAAAATCTTCAAGAAGTTTCAAAATACGGGTCCTCAGCTCTGAAATTCATAACCTCCAAATAAGAACTCGAGCCCACTCAAATCCCTAATTTCCTCAATGATAAATCACAATGGGTTTTTTCAAGTGTCATGATACGCCGAACAGGTCTCTGGAGGTCTTCTAGCATCATTGAATGCAAAGGGCATCTCTTGCCATCAAACAACCACGTTCTTCTATGATTTCGGATTCCTACAGTGCCCTAGTGTATGTAGTTTGGATTCTTCGCTATAGGAATGCGGAGACTCAGGGACCGTCCGATCGCGATGATCAACAGTTGCGGTTGCATTTCGTTTTGGGAGATATCCCACATTGACCACAAAGTTTTGTATCTTGGCATTTATAATGCCAATTCTGAGTAGTCTAATTCGACGCATAGTGCAAAGGATTCTTGGTGGGGGCTCTGGCTGATTGGACTCCACGAGAAGATCACCAGCTCAGAGCCCGAGACAACCTGTCAGGCCCCCAATCCTTTTTGAAAACGTGGCATTAGCGAGCTCGTCGGATGAAGTCAGAAGTTGGATATCCGACGCCTCTTGTCGTCGGTGGTATGGCGAGGTCATCAGATTCCAAGCTTTGATTCTTTATTGTCGATCAATCAATGCTCTTCTTTCAATGCCAAACCCTCTCCACAATTGGGTGGTCTTGCAAAGCAAGCTCTCTATTCAATTGCTCAGTGTGTGGCAGTTCTTTGCCTTGCTGCAGGAGATCAAAAATATGCATCTACTATATAAATGTTGATGAACATTCTGAGAGACAGTAGCAGCGCCAATTCAGCCCGACAGCACTTTGCTCTGGTATGCCTAGGTGAAATTGGCCTTGAAAGCAGATTTGGAAAAGGAACACTAGAACTAGTGCACTACTCATAGTAACTGTGAGAGGCAGGTTGTTCTCCAGGGAGAAACTACACAAGATTTGGGTAAAACCCCTAAATCATTGGCGACATTACAGGAGGAGGTATTGGATTTGCGTAAAGTTGCAGAGACAATGAAAGATGAATGTGAATCTTCTAAAGTTTCATGAGAGATGGATCTATTGGCATTGATGTTAATATATGAATGAAGGTTCGAAGTTGTATGGCAGGATGTTACATCCAAAGGTGAAAGTCCATCCAAAACTTAAAGGACCCGTCTACGCATTAGTGATATCTGCTTGTTGAGAAAAGAATGCATTAAAAATCACCCTGTTGCGTTAGAGAAATATAACGAGAGAGCTAGGGAGGGGAATGTTCCCACCAGTAGTTCTAATGCCACAGTTGCAAATGATAATGAGATGAAAAGCTCTCTTTAAACTGATTCTAATGTGAGCTCAACTCATAGCTACATAAACGATTTACTTCCACTTGGAGCAGCATCAACGTCCTTATCCAGTTCAGGCAACTAAAAATTCCATCATGAAAATATGTCAAAGGATAGTACTGCAAATGTTGAAATCCATAGTGAAGCTCACAGTGTAATACTGCAGGAATGTATTGAAGGCTAACTCGTCTCGATCAGAATGTACACGTTGAGCTTCCACCTTTCCTTCCTGATCTAAATCAGAACATTCATGATCGTGATGTTCCTTGTAGCTTTAGGAAGAGGAGAAAGAAGGTTACGAATCTACACCCGAGGACAAGGAGAAAAATAAGAACATATAAACGAGACTCAGGGACCCTCTGATCGGTTGATCAATGGTGGTGATCTATTTAGTCATTGCAATTTATCCCACATTGGTTGTGTGGATGAGTCTTTATGTGTTGATATATGCTGGTCCTCCCTAATTCTTTCGACGTGTAGTGTAAAGGATAGGTGGGGGCGCTGGTTGTTTGGACTCCACAAGAAGATCACTAGCTCGGAGCCCAGGACGACCTGTCAGGCCCCCTATCCTTTTGGTACATGTGGAAACTTAGTTGTTGATGAGGATAATGATGTGGCAGTGATGTGTTGCGAACGTGGCAGTACGTGAATCTGAGATGGAAAAATCGCGTGGCATTGACAAGGATGACAAGGTGGATAATGAAGTGGCAGTGTATAAGAACCAAGAGGAGACGAAGCTCTTAAATTCTAGAGCGTGTAATCGATGGTCCTATGCTGTGTTGAAAAGGGGATAAAAGAAATCTAATACAAAGAGCCGAAGCTCTTATAGGGCTAGTGTTAAAAAAAAAGGGTGGGACATGACAACTTTATTTATAAAAGCGCTAAGTTAAAAAAGTCTAGGGATAATGTTTTTTTTAAACAAATGTAAAATATTGTCGGATTTCTGACGAACAAAATAGATGTCGGATGTTCTCCATACTAGGGAAATATCTGACGTTCCTGCCATACCACCGAAAGATAAGAACGTCGGATGGCAGGCATTTTTGCATTTTGGTGTCGTCAGTTATCCGACTTCAACGTTTAACTTTCTTTTTGCTCATTATATGAAAATACATGTTATTTCATGAAGAGGTGTAAAAGAAGGAGTATATATATATATGAAGGTATTATGTGATGGCGTGTGACTGCATAAAATGCATTATAGATCAGAAGAAAGAAAAGAATAAGTGCAGCAGTACAAGAAGATTAGTGAAGAAAATGATCTCAAGGGTGGAAGGGTGGTCCTAGGGCAGGTCGGTGCCTGCAAAGGGGAGTAGGTGCTTCCTTGTCAGTCATGGATGACTAAATAGGGGGTCAAGCTTGTCAGATTCTTTTGAATCCAGAAGTCGGATATCCGACACCTCTTGCCGTCGGTGGTATGGCGAGGTCGTCGGATTCATCATCATCATCATCTTCCTTATTATAAATAATATTATAGGGGCCTCCACCTCCCAATCCTTCAAAGAATTAGGATCCTATTGATCCCTCTTATAGCCATCTTAATGTTGTGGAGAAATTCCATGTTGTTGACAATTTGTTTACGTCTCATTAGGTCATTGTCTATGCATAGATAAGTGCAGGTATCATGTTTTTGTCCCTTCTCTCTTTTATTTACAATTCATTTTCAAAATATATTAATTTTTATAACTAGCATGCATCTTGTAGCATACCTTTGGGGCTTACTTCTTACACTTAGCATACTGTAATGGGATTCCATATGATATCATCCTTCCACAATTGTCAAGGAAATGTAATTGAACTCATAGGTTTTATAAAATGGAAACCATATAAAGTGATAATATCCAACAACATGACAAAATTGTTAAGAAGGGGACAATATGGTAATCGCACATTGTACTCATTAGATTTTCAAACATCCGAACCCCATGTTCTTTTGGATCTCCAAATTGTAATTGACAAACATTCAAATCTATTTGTGCGATATTCCCAAAGGTATTCCACCTACTAGAGATCATGATCAAACTAGATTCTCAAGAATATTTCCATTTTCATTGATGATGATTAAGAAAATATTTTTAGATGGGAACTCATATGGAAAATGGACTTTAATGAATCATAATATAAACATAGCATAGCTACTTGTACTCTTTCTCCCTCTTTTTCTTCACACAAGTTTTTATTTAAATAAATTTGGAATATGTTTTTTTTTGTTATGGAAAGGGAAGTTTTGGATATTGCAAACATGTAAAGGTGTTTTGGTGTTCATAAACTAGGCTCTAACTAAAATTTAAGTCAACTAAGGTTAATCACCATGAAAGAAAGTTTCAAGTTTTAGAAATAGATTTTTGGAAAAAATATGGACATGCCAATGTAACTTTGGTTTTTCCTATAAGTTTTTGTTATACCTTATGCATATAGAAAGTTTTCATTACCTAGTTATGATAAAATGTAACACTCTCGTAGACTTTTTTAGCAAATTCAATAGTGTAGCAATCGAATATGTTTTCTAAAAGTTATTTGAAATCACTTAATAGTAATTCCAATCCTTGTCTAGTGATACCTTGAAGGGATCTACCCCTATCTACATCATTCTAAAAAAAATTGATTGATTTTTTGAAATTGATCAAAATCACTTTATATTACACATCTTAAGACCATACACACTATCTATCACAAGCATGTATCATTTACATCAATTCAAGCAACATATAATAATTATTTTTCATAATGTTAGGCTTCATACTTTCAAATTTATCACATGTTAAGCTATGATATTAATTATTTTTTCAAACAAGAATATTTATGAGCTAACCACTTCACAATTGTTGGCATTGTATTTATAACATTAGAATTTTGGCATTCAAACTTCATGTTGATCATGCATCTTTATGTACAAAATAGTGTTGGACTATTACCATTACTTTATATTATATACATCTTGGTCATATGTTTTTAATATCCCAACAGGCTGTTGAAGCATCCCAAAATGTTTGCATTGCACACTATTTCCCAAAGTTCCTTTACTACATCTTAAACTCAAATTTTCACTTCTACTTACACCAACGAGGCATGTGTCTTTATCTATTGCCTTATTTTTTATAAAATTTTAGTATAAAAATATGCAAAATATGCAATGAAACCAAAGTGAAGATTAAATCCACGCACTATTGCAATGCATATTATTTACTGCAAAGAGAAAGACAACCAAGAACAACACACATTTCAACATTTAGTTACACTAGATCACTTAATTGGTTTACAAAATTTTCCAACCGATATCATGGATCACCGAGTGACTGCTAAATTAATTTTATTATTGTTTGATAGAACGAATAGGTTGTCAATGGACTAGCAATGCTGAGAGGGTACATTATCCAATTCCAAGATGCAAATCAGAGGAAAAAATTAAAAGATTTGACTGAATAAATTATGGGGACAGAAACACGAAATACAAACAAGATGCCCACAAAACAAAGTAGAACATAACAGCATATGTGTTGTTCTTTGCATATTGAAAAAAAGAGCATAGTTACAATAGATATTCTGGAAGGCTGTTCCCAAAAGAGCGGTTCACACTTTTTTTTTTTACAGTAACGATTGACAAGCTTTTATATTGAAAAAAAGAGCAGAGTTACAATAGATATTTTGGAAGACTGTTTCCAATTTATATTCTGGAAGACTGTTCCCAAAATTGGAGAGCTGTCATAGCAGGCTCATCCATTTCAAGTCTTTGATGTTCAGTCACACCCTCGATTCTACGACAGCTATAGATCTTTTTATACTTTCCTAACAGTAAATAGCAAAGGAAATACATTATCGTGCAAATAGATATTTAACTCACTTCTGAGCTATTATACACAAAAAAACAAAACATCTAGAGAATCGTGGTGAATTATGCAGAGCATTGATGGCCTATGTTCTCATTGTTGCCATGCCTTGTTCCAACATTCTCCTCGTTGTTGCCATTCCTTGTTCCATATTTCTCCTCGTCATTTCCACAGAATACCATAGAGTTTCTTTTGATATCATACTTCATTCCATCCAGCTTTGCTTCAACCACTTTTAGATTGTTGTGCAACGAGTTAATATGGGTGTTGATATCCCTGGAGCAAGGGCAGCTGTTGTCCATTTTTCTAGCAAGTACCTCAAAGTACTCCTTCATTTTGCTGCAAACAGTCCTGATCTTTGTAGAAGAGATCCGAACGAAAGTGGCAATATGAGACAGAGCTTTCTTCTGATCGGAGTATTCCCCCCAAATCCTGTGGAGCTGACTCTCCAGCTCCATCAGATGCATAAGAACTTATGAAGATAGGCTATCCTATCGATGGGGAGACTCTAGGTTGATAAAACCGTTATCCATCCCATGCTCATGTGTCCAATTCTTGCTACTTCCAGTCTTGCTAGAAAGCTCGCGGCGAGCAGAAGGGTGCACCGCCCCACCCAGATTCTGATTGTTTCCCGATTCCAGATAGGTCGCCCAGCCCTTTCCATTAAATTTCTCGCCAAAGAGGCCCCGTGGTATTGGGTGCACAACCCCACCATTGTTCTGACCAGTGCTCAATTCTAACGGCACCCGGTTTCTGCCATTGACTGACTCGTCCACCTTGGAGAGACCCCATACAGTGCTCAATTATAATGGCACCCAATTTCTACCATTGAATGGATTGTCCACCTTGGAGATACCCCGTAGGAAATTATGAGCCGACCCCATGCTACCACACGCTTGCCCAACAATGCCATTCCCCTATCCCTAAACAACGTCGAAAGAAGACAAATACCGCTTCACATCAGCCCCACCTCCATTCTCCTAGATATTCTTCATGCAACGACGACATTTCAACGAAGAAAAGTTTGAGACCTTATCATCCTCCATTGCTGGTCGTTGAGGATTCAAAATTCTAATCCAAACTATGCAGGGTCCTTGAGGCACCCAATTCTCAACAGTTCGAAAATGCAGGATGGCGAGCCTGCTCCCATGAAGCGTGATATAAGGTAGGGAAGAAGGTGGACATAGTATTAAATTCATTCATGTGGGCCAGGTGGGATGAGACCAGTGAGGCCGCCAAGTGTTCCAGAGGTACTGTTAAGTTTAAACCAAATAGACTAGCAAGATCACTGAAAGAAGCATAATCACAAGATAGACACAGAATTTACCCTGGGAAACCCTCATGGGGTAGAAAACCCAGCAAAGCTTTCCTCAATAAGATGATCAACCAAAATACAAGATGTGCCCCCTCCTTCTTTATCTCCTTAGCAGACCTCCCAGACAAGTGCGCTACTTTTCTCAAGTGAGTGAGTGTATCTAATGAGGAGTTCACCTCCTCTATTTATATTAGTCCCCGACTGACTAAAATCCCTAATGGGGCCGACCTCTACTTGAGAAGTCTAATAACCCCTAAAATATATTATCAGGGCCGACCCCCACATGGTGGGTCTAATAACCCTAGTTACCACACACCCTCGGAGGAATAATCATCTCCGGATAAGTAATAGAGTTACCCCGGAGGGACGAAACATCTCTGGAATAATAAAGTACAATTATAATATTCTTAGAAGTTACAATATTCAACACTCCCCCTTAACGAGAAGGATATTATAACAACGTCTGCAGGAGCAAGGAGTCATCGACCACATCATACATGATACATCTATATATCATCGGAAGCTTTCTTCAATTTAACATCGTCATCTTACGATCATCAGCATCGTCATCGCATGATCATCAGTATCGTTATCTCACGATCATCAGCATCGTCATCACACGATCATCAGTATCGTCATCTCACGATCATCAGCATCGTCATCGCACGATCATCAGTATCGTCATCTCACGATCATCATCATCGTCATCACACGATCATCAGTATCGTCATCTCACGATCATCAGTATCGTCATCTCACGATCATCAGCATCGTCATCGCACGATCATCAGCATCGTCATCCCACGATCATCAGCATCGTCATCACACGATCATCAGCATCGTCATAATACAAGTATCCATACCAATACAAGTATCCACATCTTCAATATAAGTATCCATATCATCAATACAAGTATCCATACCAATACAAGTAACCACATCATTAATACAAGTATCCATACCGATAAAATTAACCACATCATCAATACAAGTATCCTACCGATACAAGTAACCACATCATCAATACAAGTATCCTACCGATACAAGTAACCACATCATCAATACAAGTATCCTACCGATACAAGTAACCACATCATCAATACAAGTATCCTACTGATACAAGTAACCACATCATCAATACAAGTATCTTACCGATACAAGTAACCACATCATCAATACAAGTATCCTACCGTTACAAGTAACCACATCATCAATACAAGTATCCTACCGATACAAGTAACCACATCATCAAAGAATCACTTTCTCGGAGACATATGTCTACGGATCAATTCAGGGACCAAAATCTGGGGATGATACAATCCCCACTTCTCGGAGACCATACGTATATGGATCAATTCAGGGACCAAAGTCCAGGGATGATACAATTCCCACTTCTCGGAGACCATATGTCTACGGATCAATTCAGGGACCAAAGTCCGGGGATGATACAATCCCCACTTCTCGGAGACCATAAGTCTACGGATCAATTTAGGGACCAAAGTCCGGGGATGATACAATCCCCACTTCTCAGAGACCATACGTCTATAGATCAATTCAGGGACCGAAGTCCGGGGATGATACAATCCCCACTTCTCAGAGACCATACGTCAACAGATCAATTCAGGGACCAAGGTCCGGGGATGATAAAATCCCAATATGTCCACTAAGGACTTTATTCTCGAAGACCATACATCTACGGATCAATTCAGGGACCAAGGTCCGGGGATGATACAATCCCCATCTTTCCATTAAGGACTTCATTTTTGGAGACCATACGTCTACGGATCAATTCAAGGGACCAAAGTCCAAGGATGATACAATCCCCATCTGTCCATTAAGGACTTCATTTTCGAAGACCATACGTCTACGGATCAATTCAAGGGACCAAAGTCCATGTACGATACAATCCCCATCTGTATCCTTATCAATACAAATGTCATTAAAACATGTATTCTTATCAATACATCAATAAAACATGTATCCTCATCAATACATTAGTAAGACATGTATCCTTACTGATACAACAATAAAATATCAATAAACTATGTATCCTCATCAATACATCAGTAGAGAAAAAGTAAGTGAGAGAAAATAAGTAATCTGAGTATAAGAGTCCTAAGTCTAAGTATCTAAAACAGGTATCCACATCATCGACCTTGTTGTCGATGAGGCAATCTCATCATTAGAGACCACACTACTCCCCCTTTCAAGGAGAGTCCTTTTGAACCACACCAATTTTTTCTCAGAAGTATTCAAACTTCACTCAAGATAGAGGTTTGGTCAAAATATCAGCAATTTGATCCTGAGTGCTCACATACTCGAGCTTAATAGCTCCTCTCTACACCATGTCTCGAATATAAAAGTATCGGATCTCTATGTGTTTTGACTTATCGTGAAATACTGGATTTTCTGTCATCTTGATACAACTTTGATTGTCACACATAATCACAGTAGGATCCAATTCTAAGTCAAATACTCCAGATAGTAGTTTCCGAAGCCATACTGCTTCACAGCTAGCAGAGCAGGCAACTATATATTCTGCTTCAGCAGTACTGAGAGCCACATTGGATTGTTTCTTGCTAAACCAAGAGATCATGGCAGATCCAAGTCCATAACATCCATGTAATGTACTCTTCCTGTCTGAAACACTTCCTGCCCAATCAGAATCTGAATAACCATGTAACCTAAGTTCATGATTTCTGAGGTAGTAAAGACCAAAATCTAAAGTACCTTTTAGATACCTCATTACATGCTTTGCAGCTATTAGGTGAACCTTCCTTGGTTCTACTAGAAATTGACTCAGGGTATTTACAGCAAAGCATATGTCTGGTCTGGTATTTGTCAAATACATCAATGACCCAATGATTTGTCTATATAGAGTTACATCCACTAATTCGGATGAGTCATCAACTAATAATTTCAAGTTGGAGTTCATGGGAGTAGCCATGGTCTTACACTCCAACATGTCAAATCTTTTCAAGATCTCCACAACATACTTACCTTGATATAGGAATATTCCTTTTGGTTCTTGCCATACTTCTAGACCTAAGAAGTAGTGCATTAATCCTAGATCCTTCATTTCAAATTCAGAAGAAAGATTCTTCTTACATTCGATAATTTGGTTCTCATTTCCTGTTAGAAATAGATCATCCACATATAATATAATATAACAGGTTCATCATCCATAATTTTGAGAGAGAGATTTGGATTAGCTTTACTCTTGGTAAAGCCCATACCTGTTAAGAAGCTGTCAATCCTTCCATACCAAGCTTTGGGAGCTTGCTTTAATCCATACAAAGCCTTTTTCAGCTTGCATACATGAGTTCTTCTATCTTTAACCTCAAAACCTTGTGGTTGTTCCATGTACACTTCTTCTTCAATGACACCATTTAGGAAGGCTGTTTTGACATCCATTTGGTGTAATTTCCACTTCATCATAGATGCAAGTGCCATGATAGTTCTAATTGAGGTGTACCTAGCAACTGGTGCAAATGTTTCTTCATAGTCTATTCCCTCCTTTTGAGAGAACCCTCTGGCTACAAATCTTGCCTTATATTTTTCAATGCTACCATCTGCAGCATGTTTTATCTTGAAAATCCATTTGGAAGAAACCACACTTTTATCCTTTGGTTTGGGAACTATGTCCCAAACATCATTTTTCATTATTGACTGGTACTCTTCTATCATAGCTTCTACCCACTCCTTTTCTTGAGCTGCTTCTTCATAGCTGGTGGGTTGATGATCCACAAGGTCACACATTAAGGCCACATAGTTGGATACAACCTTGGGTTTCTTCCTTTCTCTAGTGGAACTTTCAGGAGCTCCATATTTTTCAGCTCCTTGAATAATATCTCTAGCCCATGCTGGTATTCTTTTTCTAGATATATTTGAAAGGGGGGGTTCTTGACATTCTATCATATCATGATCTTCTGGTGTATCATCTTCAGGAATGGGTACAGCTTCTGTAGCTCTAGGAGGTGAATCTTCTTCATAGATTTCTTCAAGTTGACATTTCCTATATTTCTTGATAGCTGCTTCTTCATCAAATGTTACATCTCTACTTATCTCCATATGATGAAAACCAGGTATGTAAATTCTAAAAGCTTTGGATGTATCACAATATCCAACAAATATGCCTTTCTTGCCAGAGGGATCCAGCTTGGTTCTCTTTTCTTTTGGAATGTGAATATACACAGGACATCCAAATATTTTGAGATGACTTACCTCAGGCTTCTTTCCTGTGAATACTTCTTCTGGAGTCTTAAATTCAAGAGCACTATGAGAAAGTTTATATTGTACATAGACAGCTATCCTGGCTGCTTCAGCCCATAGATACATGGGAAGATCTTGATCATGTATCATAGTCTTTACAGCTTCCATGATAGTCCTATTCTTCCTTTTAGCAACCCCATTTTGTTGGGGATTGTAGGGAGTGGTTAGTTCCCTTTTGATTCCAGCTTCTTTGCAAAAGTCTTCAAATTATTTTGAAGTATATTCTCCGCCATTATCTGTTCTGAGAATCTTGATTTTCTTTTCTGAGAGATTTTCTATTAAGGCCTTGAACTCTTTGAATTTTCCAAAGACTTCATTCTTACCTTTTAGAAAGAATATCCAAGTTTTCCTTGAGTAGTCATCAATGAATGTGACATAGTATTCATATCCGCTTAAAGATGTGGAGGGCATTGGTCCACATACATCAGAGTGTATTAACTCCAGGGTACTTTTAGTCTTTGTTTCACTTCTGGGAAATGGGTTCTTGACATTCTTCCCTTTTGCACAGCCTTTGCATGTGCCATCATGATTAGACTTTAAGTCTGGCAAACCTATAACTACCTTGCTTACATAGGGTAGTGCCTTGTAGTTAATGTGAGCAAGTCTCATATGCCATAGTTCATTTGGGCTAAAGGTTTCACGAATAAGAGATGCTTCTGGAAGGCCCTTAAGTTTGTATAAACCTCCTTCTTCTTCACCAATGATAATTGCATCCTTGATAGACTTTCCTTTGGAGCAAATTAATACTTGTCCATCAATGAATGCAATCCTGTAGCCTTTCTTATCCAATGCTGAGATGGATAACAAGTTCTTCTTCAATCCTGGTACATACAATATTTCTTTCATTTTCAGGGAGGTACCAAAATCAAGCTTGTAGCTTACTTCACCAATTCCCTTGATGGGATATTGAAAGTCATCTCCTAGAGATACCTTTTGGGGAGAAGTCTTTTCTTCAAGACATGAGAGAGTCTTTTTCTGACCTGTCATGTGCTTTGAAGCACCACTATCAATAAGCCATGTATCTTCTCCAGAAGTTATAGATCCAGAGAGTGCGGAGAAAAGAACATATTCTTCTGCATCTTCTTCTTTATTTCTCCTAGATCTTCTTTTGAAGAAGGTTCTTTCTTCTTCTTCTTCTTCACTTCTAGGTCTTTTATTGTGCGGCCTTTCTTCCTCTTCTACTTCTTCTTCACTACCATCTTCTGCAAGATGTGCTTGATGTCTTTTGTAATGAGATCCCTTTTTCTTCTGCAGAGGGCAATCTCTAGCAATGTGTCCTATTTTGTGACAAGAAAAACATTGGAAAGAGGAATGATCTCTTCTTTGAATAGTTCCTCTTTTCTTTTGAAATCTATGTGGAGGATGATACTCCTTGTGACTAATCTTTTTGGAGTAGGATTGATTCCTTCTTTTCTTGGTGTGGGTGGCCAAGGCTTGGTCATCCTCTTTGAGAAAGGCTTCTCGGTTTGCAACCCTAGCCTCCTCTTGTACACAATCCTCCCAAACTAAATCAAACTTCATACTTTCTTTTCTGGCACACAAGTTTTGAATGAATGACTCCCAGGGTCTAGTGAGACCATTTAGAGCTGTCATCACAAGTCCATCTTCATCAAGAGTATCACCAATGGCATCTAGTTGCTCCTTGATTTGGGAGACCCTTGAGAAGTAGTCTTGAATGGATTCTCCTTTGTGCATCTTGGTGCTCTTCAACTGAGTCCTTAGGTTCATATTCCTATTGATGTTCTTTCCTTCATACATTCTTCCTAGGGCATCATACATTTCCTTTGGAGTCTTCTTGGAGGCCACTTGGGGAATCAAGTGGTATTTAATAGAATCAGCTATGATTCTCTTTTCCCTAATCAAATCCTTCCTATGCTTCTCTTTGGCTTCATCTCCTTCCGGTTTTGCAACTTCATCCTTGATATAATGAGCAAGGTCATTTTCTTCAAGAATGAGACCAATTCTGTATTTTCCATGCTCGGAAATTTTCTATACCTTCTAGCTTGTCTTCAAGCTTAGTGTTTGGGGCCATCTTCTCTTGGGGGAGTCCAAGAGATAAGAGGTAGAGTAGTACTTACCTGGAAACTTTTACTTTTCTGGATCTGCAGCAGAAATTTCTGGATTTATCGCACTTTTGGTAAAACTAGGGTTTGACTTTCCTGGAGTTCTACCCAACCAAAAGTTTGATCTAGGGCTCAAAAGATTGGTCTTGACAAGGGCTATCCAGCCATGTAATCAGAATTCAATAATACCAATTTTTTTGCAGAAGTCAATTTCTGGTTTATCACACTTTTGGTAAAACTAGGGTTTGACTTTCCCAGAGTTCTACCCAACCAAAAAGTTCGATCTAGGGCTCAAAAGATTGGTCTTGACAAGGGATATCCAGCCATGTAATCAGAATTCAATAATACCAATTTTTTTGCAGAAGTCAATTTCTGGTTTATCGCACTTTTGGTAAAACTAGTGTTTGACTTTCCCGGAGTTCTACCCAACCAAAAAGTTCGATCTATGGCTCAAAAGATTGGTCTTGATAAGGGATATCCATCCATGTAATAAAAAATTAATAATACCAACCTTTTGCATAAACCCTAACCTTTACTGGAGAGAGAGAGAGAGATTCTTACCTTGTGAAAGATGTTCTATTCAGACTAGCTCTGATCCCATGTTAAGTTTAAACCAAATAGACTAGCAAGATCATTGAAAGAAGCATAATCACAAGATAGACATAGAATTTACCCTGGGAAACCCTCATGGGGTAGAAAACCCAGCAAAGCCTTCCTCAATAAGATGATCAACCAAAATACAAGATGTGCTCCCTCCTTTATCTCCTTAGCAGACCTCCTAGACAAGTATGCTACTTTTCTCAAGCGAGTGAGTGTATCTAATGAGGATTTCACCTCCTCTATTTATATTAGTCCCCTACTGACTAAAATCCCTAATGGGGCCGACCTCTACTTGAGAAGTCTAATAACCCCTAAAATATATTATCAGGGCCGACCCCCACATGGTGGGTCTAATAACCCTAGTTACCACACACCTTTGGAGGAATAATCATCTCTGGATAAGTAATAGAGTTACCCCGGAGGGATGAAACATCTCCGGAATAATAAAGTACAATTATAATATTCTTAGAAGTTACAATATTCAATAGGTACATGGGAGAGGATCGATGCCATGAAGAAGATCCCAAGGCAATCTTGCCTTTACTCCATAATTTTTTTTGTATTTTGTAATGTTTGGGGGAAGGGAATTAGGATGCAAGGTGGTCATAAACAAAATAGGAAAGGGACTAAGGAACCCAGTTGGTAACAATTCTAAGGCCATTGATGATCATCGAACCACAATCTAAACCGACACCAATATTTGCCATGCGGTCTGCTTCTTTATTGTTGTTTCTCAGGACATGGAGTTAAAATCCTTAGCTGCATAGGAGAAGAGGGTCTGAATATTAGAGGTGGTTTTTTTCTTTTGGAGTCAAAAAGAACTCCTCCCACACTTGCCAGACCGGGAGTATTTAATCACACTTTCTTGTGTAAGATTGTTCCTTGTTATTTTATTCTCATATCAATGATGAAAAATACAGAGAAAGATTAGATTACTATGGAGCATCATGAGCAATACTAATCATTTCCCCTTTAGCTTGAATTTAGTACCTTGACATCATCATCATCATCATCATCATCGGCATCGTCATCCTCATCATCATCATCATCATCACCATCATCATTGGCATTGTCATCTTCATCGTCATTATCATCATCACCATCATAATCATCTTCATCATCATCATCATAATCATCTTCATCATCATCATCTTCATCATAATCATCATCCTCATCATCATCTTCATCATCATCATCATCACCACCACCACCACCACCACCACCACCATCATCATCATCATCATCATAATCATCATCATCATCATCATCATCTATGGATATCCGATGTAGATACCTAGAAAGACCAAGAGCGTTTGGTGTCAGTGGTTTAGCGAGATCGTTGGATTCTTTTGTTCTAAGATGGGTAGAGTTTGTAATTGAATTTATAATTTTAAGAATATAGTAAAATGGTTTTAACTTATAAAGGTGATAATAGAATATGTTTTGATTTTACATTACTAATAAATAGAATCATGAGATAGAAACTAGGGAATCACTACTAGATAGAATCCATTTCCTTGTTGTTCACACTTTATTGCATAAGATTGTTCCTTATTATCAGATTCTCATATCAATGATGAAAAATACAAAGAAAGATTGGATTACTATGGAGCATCATGAGAAATACTAATCATTTTCCCTTTAGCTTGCATTTAGTACCTTGACATCATGATCTTCAGCATCTTCATCATCATCGGCATTGTCATCTTCATCGTCATCATCATAATCACCATCATCATCGGCATCGTCATCTTCATCGTCATCATCATCATCATCATCATCATCACCATCATCATCATCATCATAATCAATCATCGTCATCATCACCGTGTTACATAGTTACATAGTCCTTCCCCTTTCTTTATGATCAATTTATGGTTGAAATGGGATGTTTCGATGGGACCATGTTCTTAACCATTTGGTATTGCTAGGTGTTCCACACGAAAATAAAAATTGGGCACAATCTTGCTAAACCCCAAAAGAGTAAAAAGTGGCATTGTTGGGTTAGCATGGCCGGTTGATGTTGCTCTATAACGTCCAAGAATGAAGTACATATAAACCCATCACCATCACCCATGGTCATATTAAAAAAGAATATTGACACGGAATTTGAATTGAGATTAGACATAATATCATGTTGATTAAGAACTCACACTAGTGACTACACATGCTGTACTGAAGGAACCTCCTAGGCTTTATGTAACATTTGAATTATGTAGAATTTAGTACTATTCGGTTTCAAGATGACCTTGAAAAAACTCAATGGCTCGAACCAAAGATACTGTATTAAAAGAAAAAAATTCAAAGAGTAATGAGACAAAAGCTAGCAAGTGAATATAAGTGAGATTTTAAAAATGTTATCTGAATATAAGGTTGTATAAGTGAATAATCTTGGGACTACGCATAAAACTATTAATTGCATGTAACCACAAGAGCCTTAAACTCATGAAACTCATTGAATACTTCATTGTTGGTCTTCATAAAGTATATATAGGTCTTTATGGAGGGTGACATAGTGTTAAGCGATGCTTGAGGTAGGAGATGGGAGAGGGAGTGAACTCGAAGACCAAAGGGAGAGGAATCATTAATAAATCCAACATAATAAATATTACCAGTTAAAGAAGTCGATGACATAGGTCAACATACATTTTCATGAATCGTATCAAGAAACTGTCTTGATCTATGCACACTACTTGGAAAAGCAATCTTTGTATGATTTCCAAGTGCACAACCCTTTCATGTACATATTGGTAACTCAAGAACAACACGTAACTCCATATTGGTAACTAGATATGTGGCATCATCGCGTAACTCTACTTGTATGACAACTTCTTTCTCTTTAAGTCTATTGAAATCCTTCTTATTGAATGTCACATGTTTGGATGATCCATTGTCCATATACCAACCTACACTAGAGATGGTGTTAGTGGAAAGACATGATACCATGGAGAAAGTTGTCTCTAGATTTTTGTGCTAATTCATCCACTCTGAATGCTTTTCCATCCTTGCCAACAAATTTTGTTGCTTGTTCTTTTCCTTCTTCCTAGGACATCGACATGCACAGTGGCCCATCTTGTGGCATGAATGATTTCACATGAATCGAGTGGTTCTTCCCATGCCATGATAATTATGGATAAAAATATTAAATGAATGAAAGTGAGATTTCAAAGGATTAAGCATAAAATGTCCATCACACATATACAATAATCTTGGCACTAGGCATAAAACTATTAATTGCATGTATCCACAAGAGCCTTAAACTCATGAAACTTATTGAATACTTCATCATTGGTCTTCATAAAGTATATATAGGTCTTTATGGAGGCTGACATAGTGTTAAGCGATGCTTGAGGTAGGAGGCAGAGGGAGTCATGAACTCGAAGACCAAAGGGAGATGAATCATTAATAAATGAAACATAATAAATATTACCAGTTAAAGAAGTCGATGACATAGGTAAACATACATTTTCATGAATATTTGTATGCACACTACTTGGAAAAGCAATCTTTGTATTCTTTCCAAGTGCACAACCCTTGCACATACCTAGCTTATAGATCACAAAGTTTGGAAATCCCTGCACTATTTCCTCCGAGGGTGGAAGTGCTCCATAGTGCAAGCAACCAAATCTCGTGTTCCAAATGTTCCAATAGTGGTACACTTTATTATGACGAATTACTTCTAATCAAACTCCACGCACTTAAGAGGTGTCATATCTTAATCTAAAACAAGATTATTAATTAAAATTTGTTTAGAATGGGTGAAGCAAGTCATTATAGCCTTTCTTTACATCTGGATCTACCTAGAAACATAAATTATGAGTGTCTATAGGTTGGGATTGTTGCAAGGAATAGATGAAAATCAAATTGTATTGAATGGATGAAGCAAGATAAGCATTACATCCTTTCTTTGCATGTGGATCTATTTGAAATGCCCATTTATGACTGTAGAGGTCAAGATAATTAGAAGGAACATTGTTAAAAATATCCATTCGAATAATAATGTATTCCTTGTCAACTAGAAAAAAGAGGCGGGTCTTACTAGATGTACT
The DNA here is from genome assembly GCA_027924585.1 of Larix kaempferi. Classification (NCBI taxonomy): domain Eukaryota; kingdom Viridiplantae; phylum Streptophyta; class Pinopsida; order Pinales; family Pinaceae; genus Larix; species Larix kaempferi. The sequence continues at coordinate 2,447,383 of BSBM01000105.1, read as the reverse complement.
CACTATGTCATATTTACCCAATATGTGAAGCGAATTGAATTGAAATGCTTTTGTTTGTAAATTGATGCTAGTTGAAAATGTTAAATGAATATCTAACTAAAAACATGAATATCCATGGAAATGCAAATCCCATTATGTTAACATCCATGTGATTTTTGCCACTTATATGTTCTACTTCCATGCCCTATTTTCTAGCCCTTAACTTTTGAGTTTGAACAACTAGTAGTGAAATATATTACATAGAAGATTAAGGTATCCTAAATTTTCATTTAAATAGATTCTTAGATATCTCTCACACCTACATATTGTCAGTACTCAATAAATATGACATAAAATATAAGATAGTCATTTTTGCATTTTTGCATTCTTAGTGATACTAACATTGTTGAAAGTACAACATGAGCTATATATCAAGATATCCTTGTGTGGGTCAAGATGTTTTCTTCCTTATTTGGATTTCCTCAAGTCTTGTCCTTAACAATAAAATTTTGGTATCATTTGATTACTTGAAACCTGGTGAATATTTCACATGGAAAATATAAACAACATGCAAACCTTCTTTATATAAAAGTAATGCGATATTTATTTAGAACTTTCATCTTTTTAAGACAATAATAGATCCATAAGAAATCAACTTATGGCCCATCTCTTTCATCAACATGGATTCTTATTGTGGAATTCAAATTTAATTATATCTTCAATTAGTCTTTTAATGTTGAGTTCAAAATTCTATTTAGTGAAGCTAAGTTCAAAACTCCTTGTCCCTATTCTAGTTTGGTTTGCAATCTTGGTCTGTTTCGTTGCCTTCACAAGACCAAATCTCAACAAAAATTAGATATTACTATTACTATTTAATTTATATTTTATTTCTTATATATATATATATATATATGGGGATTACCATGTGCCTACCATCTTGGAAAGTTCAAATGCAAAAAAGAACCCCACATAGAGGGGAGTCCTCATGCGGTAGACTGCAGTGGGAAAGCCTGAGCCTTGAGGCCTGGACAGGGTGTGACTCCAGAACTTCCTTCAGGCTTCACCGAACCTTGCAAGGTTAGTACACCATTTTCACATCTAGGGTCTGGTTTGAATCATTTCAATCACACTTTTTTCATCATGTGTAGAATGCTCCCTTCTCCTCCTCTTGGAATAATAATAACGAAGACAAAATCCTCATTATCATCATTGTTGTCACTCTATCCAATGTATCTACCTATCTACCGCCGGGTCATGCGTTTGATTCCCCTCCTCACACTTCAACGCTTGCTTTCCATATCTTCTCCCAGCAGTACCTCCACCCATCCCAGCATAGAAAACAGGCTTCGCTTCTGGGTTCGTATCTTGACCCAAACCTCGGGCTCTGAATTCCTAGCAGCCCCATCGAAACCCGCGAGGTTTTTCAAGAACCGAATCCACCGGTCTAGATCTCTAGCTACTCGAACCCGGGACATATGGATAATGTCCAGAAAAATAACATGGATGTATTACTACTTGCAAAGCCAGATTTGCTGTCGAAACTCTCCATTCACAAGAATCCAATCGAAACCCAGAAGCAACTCTTACAAACGCCCGCCATGACTATCAGAAACATAAAATATTATCTAAACCGGCTCCATTAAACCACCACAATCAACGCTATCTTTGTCTTCCTCTATTCATTATTCCTACGCCCTCACTATTTATTTCAGCTTCCCCATTCATTCAACACCACATGGTAACATACATAGCATATTGTCACATTAACAAATATAATATATATAATCGATGAGCGACAAATAGTTCGGAGTAAATTATTTACACCCCCATTAACTTTTTATTGCGTTGATTTTTGAGTACCCGTTAAAATGGGAAATGCAAGGTTAACCCCATACTCATTCCTTATAATTCCCAGTATGGAGATAGCTTGATTTTACAAGAATCTCTCTATTAGTTCCCCATACTCATTCCATATGATTCCCCATATACTAGATTTCCCTTGCTTACCTTGATGCCCCAGCAAATTCATGGAAAATTTTATTTAGATCAAACAATTCGATCTGGAAATTTCGATAGAATTCTTAATAGGAGTTTCCAATTTCACAAGTTCTTCGCTGTTCAGGAAAAAATTTCAATTGAAGGGTAAAATTTTTTATTAAAAGTTTTATGCAGGGCAGTTTTGGGACCAAAACCATAAAAAAAAAATCATTGATAGGTAAGGGTGCCCGTCAAATTTAACCCCGCGTGGAGAGTGTCATGATTCACTGCCAGGTAACTTCTACCTACAGGTTTTAAGATTTTCTTCCTTCATCCTGTATGTATTTGTTTTATCTCAGGGTTTAACTTGTGGTATTTCTTTGACTTTTACTGGCAGGTCTTAGGTTATGATACTCACTGCGTTGGGTGCTAACAGGTGACCGAAAGCTTGGTTTTTGGCATAATAATAGTAAGTCCAGGTCCTCCCAATAATTCATCCCTTCCTATCGTAGCTATGGTTACAAGGCTCTGAAGTTTAGAGCTCTTTCATTTTGCAACTTCACTGAGTCCTTTGGACTCTCTATAACTAGATTTGAAGTTTCTAATGGGTCGCCTTTGGCTGGACCGGTAGTTAGAAGGAAGACGATTTTAAAGAAGAAGACTTGGAGAAATTGGGGAAGTAATCTGGTTAATGTTTAAGATGTGTTTGTTTTAGGCACTGCGTTTGACCTCTGTCTAGGGTTTTGCCTAAACCTGAGATCTAAAATTGATTAGAAGGGTACTGTAAATCCTTGCCAACTAGTTTCTAGGAGACATGAAAAATAGATAGACTGGTAATGATGGTAATTGTGGAACCCAGGCCTCTAAAAGTTGTTGCAAGGGATATCACACAAGAGGAAATGAGCCTAGTTGATAGTAGTCTGTCTGCAATCAAACTTTGAGCTTAGTTGATAGTACTCTGTCTGCAATAAAATTTAGAGGAACTGAGGGAAATGAACATGACCATAATCTGATTAATTGGTGTTTGCACGTCAGTATCTCTATTCTCATAAGGTTATCAATCATGATATGAAACCTTAAAATATTGTTATGGGAACTGGAAATGTTTCTTATCTTTGTGACTTTAGATATGTGAGAGCTATGTCTTGCAATAAAATGGTGCTCCATTCAGTCAAAGGAAATACCTTTATATGACTCTTGAAATCGATCTTTTAAATATATGGGAAATTTCTTAATAGAAGTTTCTGCTTTATTTGGAAAACATCCATGAGGTTCAATCTAGATCAGCAAGCATAATTTCTTGAAGTTTCATTATTCCAAACATGATTAACTGGTAGCATAGACGCACTCATTCATTTTCATGAGTTAGTGGTATATTTTTGGTACCTCCCTAACCATTGTAAGATGTTGAGAGTCTTATGGGAGTGAAAAGCATCTTTTTGCAAAGTTATTATGGTTATTATTTTTGTATTAAGCTCATGAACATTTATATGCAGTTTATTGTTTCTACTATCACTGTGTTTTTGTGATGAATGATTGAATAATGTTATAAGTGTGCCTAAAGAATTATGAACATGGATGTATACAATTCCTTATATTTATTATCACTTTGTTTTATGTGATGAATTCATTTGCATGACTTGAGTATATCTGAAGCTCTCCTTGAGGTCCCATGAATGAACTTGAACACTTGCTGCACTCTTCAATTGAACATTTCCATCTTAACCCTTTCATTCTACAATTTAGAGAGAGAACACTTGCTGCATTTTTCTGTACCCGCATGGGTGTATAAACATGCCTGAAATTAATGGCTTCCAAACTTCTTTTTGCTGACAATAAAACATAGGACTGGATTGTCTGGAAATGAACATTGAAGACATCTTTGGGAATTTGATCATGGATTGTTGTATATGATATGTTCCCAGATTTCCTTGCTTTTCCATGCCAATCATTATCTAGACCATGAATCATTCAATCTAGATAGGAAACCCATTGAATCATCAATCCAGAAAATGAAAATTAAAGGTGACAGGAGGTCAATTTATTTGAAAAACTGGTGATTTCCGTGCTCACTTGACAAATGCGTGATTGATTTTTTCATTGTCTAATAATATGAAAAATTCCCATTGTAGTGATGTCACTAGAATACCAATATCCTAAGAAACCTTACCATTAATCTTGAGATTATAGATTCTTCCCTTGCTTTTCAAATTGTCTATTAGATGGGATTATCCATACATGGGATATTTGAAGGATGAGAGGACCACAACTAAATACATTGAAAACACTAGGAGGACAAAACTATGTCAATTCTAGATTCTGATCATGAACTTCTATCATGATGACACTTATTGACTCAACATGTAGACTAAAAACCTCAATCGATACACCTATGTAGACTCTACACTGAATTCCTGCAATTCTTGAGTCAATAAGTGTCAACACTCCATATAGACTCTAGGCTCTTAGCACATCCTACTACTATGAGATGTTACCCAATGTTTGCAGTGCACCTTGTCTTTGTGCAAGGGCATTTGATGAGTTTGTATTTCACCATACCATCATGAAAGGGAACCTAAACCAAACTCATATTGCATCTATTCATGCTAATCAATAACCATTGAATTGATTGTATAGTAGACTTTCTTGAAGTTACTCAAGGATTGGGACTTACAGCCTCCCTTTATTTATATTGGCACCTTTGGAAGCTTTAGGAAATTTCTGTTCCTTTGGTTAGAAACCATGAGAAGTAACTAAAAAAATGCATATCTAGTACTCAACATCCGAACATGACATAATATCCAACACTTCCTATGGATAAGGCACAACTACATGGGAGTAAATATCTTGATTCTTTTGTAGTTAACCAAGTTATTCAGTGTGCAGTGGATAGAAGACAACAACAACAAAATTTCAAGTCCTAGGCTAGTGTCACTCCCAACCAAAAACACAAGATATCCATTTCATCATGAATTTTTGCCTCAAGAAACACTTTCTACACCATCATTTGGTGCATTGAAAACTGCGCCTATGGTGTTGTTTCTGACTTAAGAGGACACTAGAGACACTTTCAATCTCAAACTACGCTTTGATACAACTTTCTTACAACTTTCTTAAGATAATCCACATTTTTTTTAACATAAACGGTTGAGATTTTTTTATATATATGAAAAAAAAGGAAATAGAAACAGGGTTACATAGAGTAAGAGCAGGTCCGCTGGTATGCAACCGTGGCTCTACAATCATCTTTGACCTTCATGCAAAATGTATGACCAACTGATGCCTATACAAAACTATTACATAGCTTCCCAGAATTTTTTTTTGAACAAAGTCTTGAAACATTAAACCAAGCAAAACTTGACAGAGTATTACAAACATTTCATAAAACACGAGTAAGTTGCATATAATTCGAGCAGGGCAGAGAGGTGAAAAACCAAAAAACTACGCCAAACATCTTCAGGGCTCCACATCCATGCATATTCTACTGATCCTTCTTGAATTCCTTTATCTCTGCACTGATGTCTTGAACATTCTTGTTGATAGTCTTTGCAATTTCGCGAATTTTCCTGATATGGGTTGTTCCACGCTCCTCATTGATTTCCATTGCTTTATCCATAGCTTCCACCTTTGCTCTGAGCTCTTGGACCTCCGAACGGGATGATTGCTCTTAAATTGACAATAGCTGCAGGGTTTTCTTTATTTATGAAACCTCAATTATAAGAACATGTACCTGAGCATCCAAAATGTCCAGGTGGTCATCAATCATGCTGAGGAAGGCCACGTTTCCAGAAAGCTCATTTAAACCAAAACCCTAAAACAAATTCATGTTCGAGCCTGAGGCTATTCCTTCCCATCCTCTAGACACAGAGTAAGGATGCTTCCTTTCCTCCATTCCACCAATATCGGGCGAGACACCACAAAATTGCTCCTTACATTGCATTCCCTCCTGAGACCCTGTCCAAGAGGGAAACCTCTTATGAAAATCTAGAGAAGCACAGTTAGGAATTGTCTTCATGCGGAGTGGGTATCTAGAGTTTTCCATTTCACAGGTCTCAAATGGAAGTGATAGATACCTTCCAATTCTTCCAGCAACGTTATATAACCAGATGCCTTCATAGTCGTCCGAAGAGGCAAGATGCATGCCTCCCATGAGGAGGCCATGTGAAGTGCTCATGCGAACGTCCCATGGATCGTGATCCCAAACAGGGTTTTCCACCATAGCATAAAAATTTGTGAGAGGTCTAAACTGCAAAAAGGTGGTGACCAAAACTTTCACCAAGGAGATTATGAAAATAATCAAAGTTAAGAACAAGTGAAAAGGATATAGGCTGTGGGGATAATGTAAATTCATGAATTAATAGATAGATATTAATAGCTAGATATTAATTACTAGGTGTTTCCTTATCTTATGTGCAATAAAGAATTAGATAGAAGCTTGATACTTTTTTATATAACCATTTGACCTTCTCTTTTAAATATTTACATTATAAACACAAAATTGAAGCAGAAATTGTAGGTGCTCATTAAACCAATCTTATTGTTGTTTTGTTTTCTTTTTATTGAAGAAGAGTGAATGAACTTCAATCTTCTTCCATGTATCAAGAACCATTTTTTGGGTGTGTGAAGGTTTAGCTTAAATGGGCTTTGTAGGATATGCATGGAAATTTGGTGAACTTAAAGATGTTGGTAGCATTGAAAAACACATGCTCGTTACATGTATCAATAGTTTTTTTTAAAGAGGGAACTCTCAATGGTTAGATGTTAGTTAGGGAGTGTTGAGATTATACAAATAGACATCCAACCATCTAGCATTTTGAATTTATTTTGTTTGAAAATAAGGTGTCTATTAGAATAGAATATTTATATTTAGTCCATGGGAGACCTAATAGGATATTTGGGGTCATATAAAGAATTATAAAAAGTTACATTATGATCCTTAATGTATATTCATTTCCATTATGTATCAACATGCAATATACTCTCTATTTTTATGATGTTCAAAGTCTTCAAATCCTATTTTTTTATGATTATATGGGTTTAAATTGAAATAATGTTTCCTGGCATACATGATTATGCACAATATCACAATGTCATGCTTATGCTTGCTAAGGTTTAAACATTGTCATGCATTTTACTCATTAGAAGTAGAAGAAATTTATTGTTGGATTCATTTAATTTGAAAGAGTAGTTATAGTTTGAAAGAACTCCCTCCTTACCTTAGCTAGCATTCATTGAAAGGAAAGGCTTATTTGATTCATATGCATTTGCATGGTTTGAGTCATTCATAACACCATGAGTTGCACTTCCATCACCCGACTAAGTAATGCAGCCATTAAAATTCAACTCGCTAACTAAACACACTTTAACCTCACTTGAGGATAAAAAGAATTTGGTAGTTAGGTAGGACACCAGGGATAGGCATACAAATAATTCCCCATTGTCATTTTCATTTGAGACATAGTTGTTGTCCTCTAGGGTACTAAAATCCTCTAGTATTTATTGACATGGTCATCAACCAATTTGTGGAGGGGCCACGGGGGATTCACTCAATGACTACCTACCATAGCACGTTCGTTCATGGCATATGAAACAATACCCCTAATTTCAAAAAATATTGGAAAATACCTCCCAAAATCATTTTTTTAACCCCCTCCCAATATGCCTTCCCAATTTAAAAAAACCCCTATTTTCCCTATATATTGTATGTATCCATTTTTTCATTTACATTTTTTATACCCCTTTATATATCTACCTAGTATATTGGCATGATACCGTGGGCTTGACTAAACCTCCCAAGGCCTGTAATAGGCACAAGTGGTTGGGTATTCAAGCCTCCAAGGCCTATCGAGGGCCTATAATAGGCCCTGGAGGATTAGAGCCTTCCAAGGCACCCTATGGGCTTGGATACCTTCATGGTATACAAACAAGTGAATATGGGATAAGTAAAACACAACGATTTAGATATGTCTCAAATGTGGACCTCTAGAACTCCAATACACTAAATACAACTAAAGACACAAAATATCGTCCCAGAAATTTCTAAAGCTCTTAAATCCTTCATTGGAATCCAAGAAGGAAGGGAAGAGTAGGGACAGTCGATCTAGCATAGCCATATGATCTTTGGTGAGTGCACCCAATTAGTTAATATGCTTTCTACAAAATCGCTAGAAGCTTCAAGAAGTTGCCATTTCCTAATTCCCAATAGTTCATTATTGTTGTCCTCTCAGTTGTACCCTAGGGGGATGTCGGTCATATATTCATAGATGATATGTTATATCTATTATTCGTCATGCATATATTTCATTGGTTGGATGCTTGATGATCACAGTTGTTTCCATCTAGAATGCCAGATGGCTGTATTATATAGCATGTCAAGTACTTCTATCCGTAGATATCTAAGCACCAACAATCACATAAAATATACATTGCCTAGATTTATTATTTCTTTACTCACTACAAAAAATAATTAGAATACATAAAGGATTTTCGGTGGCATTTGATATGTGCACACACAACAATTTGTGCCATTTAAAATAGTGGAAGAGAAGATGGGCATTGATGCACATGAAGGAATGCATGAATACAAACCTTCAAAGTGATTATATTACAATATGGAATGCATCAATCACTATTTTGCAAAGTTGCAGCAAGATTATAGGGTTGAGCTACATATGGTACAAGAGATCATAAATTTGCCTCCAATTAATATTTGTTCTTGGGGCAGGTGAGCATGCTAATGACTACAATGATTCTAAGAATACATGTAGAATGCCACCTATTTCAAGGGTAGAGATAGAATGTTTCTTTGAGCCCAGGATCCCCATGTATCTGATTATCTGTGAAGTCCACACTAGCCTTAATGTGGAACATTCTGTGGTAAAACCATGCAAATAACTTAATCAAGCGTAAGCTGATAAAGGTATCTCACAAATGAGAAGTTATCTTAAGTCTGTCAAAGGCAATTTGACATCCATGTCCTACATCAATCACACCATCAAATATAAGCAAATGATGGCATTCTTTCTACCACACCAGATGCAATAGGTAATTGAGGGTAAGGGTAACATGAAATGAACTTATTCTAAGGATTCACTGGGCCACAACTGCTTCCAAGTTGAAATCTCCTCCTTTGTTAATAAATTCGGTATTCCTCCATAAAATACTTCATCCTCGCTCGCCGATTCATGTGATGACACTTCCTATTGATTGGCACGCGCCTCCATCGAGAAGCAGGGGTATACTGATTGAATACCAACCATGTCGTATCTGCAAAGAGAAGTTTTATCAAAACCCGTATAACTCAAAATCAAGGAAAACTCAATTAACTTAAAATCAATGGCAAGTGTTTTCATTTACATAATATACCAAAAGTTAGAACTATAAGATTCAAAACTGGTCACCCATTTAATATTCATTTACGTAATATACCAAAAAATAGAACTATAAGATTCAAAATTGGTCACCCATTTAATATATATATATATATATATTCACCATGAGATTTATCAAACAAATTCCATAAATAAGGCTGCATGTCATGGTATACAACCCAGGGCTTGACACTTCAATAGATCAAGATATACTAGTCATGCCCATGTGTATGGCACTCCATTTTGTCTACTAGTTGTGAGTAAGACAAACATAATAGGACATAAATCTTCCTCAACCATTTATCTTTCGGATCACCAAACCAAATATGGAAGGAAACACCTACGTTAAACATATTTAGTATCAAGCAATTCAATTCCTAAAGAGGTCAAAAGACTGTTTTTCTTTATGTCAAATATGTTATTCCATAATGTATGTGTAAAACCAAATCAATGAAAAAATTCTTACCCTTGTTTTGCTTCAATGTCTTTGTTGAAGTCAATGTTGGGCTCACAATCCAGGACTAAGGCTGGAACCTGAAGTTGACATGTTTGCATTAGAAGCAGTCAATTAGAATCATAAAGTATATAGCACCGTTAGAACCCAAACTGGTTATGAATATTACATAGATTAGTATTTGGCTTACCTTCTGAATAATGGCATGTACATGTTCTCCTTGCAAAAGAAATGTGATGTCTCTGATCTCAGGGTGTAGAGACCTATCAATATCAAGAGGTAATTGGCTCATAGACAACAACCCACGATTTCCACATTGAGTAGGGAAGAGGCAGTTCTCATGATTTTCATGCAAACCTCTCAAATAATCTAGTGACACCCTATTTTCTTCTGCTTTTTTTTGCAACTGCAAATGTCTATGGCATGTGTCTGGACTGGCCCTCGAGTAAATAAATCCATCAGGAACAAGCCCAGGTAAAACAGAAACAACTGGATCAAACCATGAATCATATATGCTAAGCTCCGTTCCATTCATCCATTTTGCCTCATGTACATATCTCACAAACACCTGGTATATTCAAGATAAATAGCATCATTAGATAAATACTAAAAAATAAGAACTCCATTTCCCACGGGTACTTAGTAGCATCATCGGATAAATAGCTAAAGTAAATTATACTTGGTAGTAAAAGCTAAGCTTAGTTTCTAAAGCTTGAATGATAGGCTCAAATTCTCAATAGTATAAGACCAAAGATCACCCAAAACATAAAAAGGGCTTGCTACCTACTTTTACTAGCTCGTGCATTAGATTGAAAACAATAATGAATGTGGCAGCATACCAAAAACAACATCTATTAACAAGACACACAGGCATATTAAAATATTGAGGAGATTAAGAACACATGCCAACATATTATCAAAGAGCTCAAAATGCATACCAGCACCAATTCCATATGAATGTTCAATCCATTCCCCAGTTAGTACATCCATTGTGGTTCCCATCAGATCCAAAGAACTTCGCATGCTCCACAGTTGACGAAGAGCATGTAATGTTGCTGCCTCATACTCAATATTGCCTGTCAATCGTGATAGTGCCCCCATTTCAAGTATGAGTGAACCTGAATTACAAAGACGATGTCCAGTGAACAACCATCAAAATACTCCCTGCCGACAGACTTGACAGAAATTCATGATGGGTGATTCCTGAATTCATAGTAGGTTTTCATTCATCAGAATTGACCTATATTTACATTTGCTAGAAATAAAGCCAAGAATGTTTTATGGGATGAACACTGGCCTAGTCCTTCTCGGAATTGATTTCAGTGATATTCTAAAGGCATTTTGTTGGTCTATTTTAGTGAAAGATGAGTGTTAGTGGGTATTTGAATGATCAGGCAGCATGGTAGAGAACATTGGGGAACCATTTAGCTTAAAGGCATCTCTTTCCTGAAAAGGAGATTAATTGCCTCCTTCAATTAGGACTCCACTAAATTTCAAATGAGGATCACAACTAAGAGAAGTATCTTTAGGAAGATGCTGACTCTCTAGAAATTGGGGCTAAGGCTGATGTAATAGCCCTTCTTGGTTGTGTAGGAAGAGGGAGCAACATTAATAGGATTTTGGCCCCCTTGATGTATGACTTGGTGTAATCATATTGAAAATTCAACAAAATATAAATTGCATTTTTTCAAAAAAAGGAAAAGGAATACATAAGTCACCTTACCACAGCCAGATGTGCTTGTCTCTGTTGTCTCATTCTCCATAACTCCATGCTAAAAAGGACATTCCTCCAAAGTTAGACAGAAAAGTATCAAGTGGAGTTAACAATAACAAATCAGAGTGTAGGTTTTCACAGATTGACTGTTAGGATATTCCTATACTCCATCCTAGTCCTACCAACATTTTCATTATTTGCATTTTCAGTCTTGCATGCATTCTTGCATGCATGCATGCAATTGCATGCATCCCAGTCATCAGTCCCAGCACCTAGCCTCAGTTAGCCAGCCCCCAGGAGCTTCTCTCAGATCAGTTTTAGCCCTCCTAGATCTTAGTGCACCCTTCCTCCTTGATTTAAGGAAGCCACTCGTCCTCTCTCACCTACCACTCAGTTGCACTTCAGTTAATTGAGTTATCATCAGTTCTTTCCTTGATTTAAGGCTAGACCAACTCTCAATTGACTGTATCACTCTGATGGACCTCCAGTATGACTAGACTGCTCATTCTTACTTCAGTTAACTCCTCATGCACCTTCCACTGAGCCTCCTTCATTCAGTTAATTCCAGTTAGACTCAGTTTGACTGATGGTTGATAGTTACTTGATCATTGATGACTCCACTTATGATGAGATAGACTTCTAGTTGTGCTCTAATGACACTCCAATGATCTTTTGATCACTCCATGAAGGATAATTCTAATAGCCACCTTGGCATTCGAATCCTCATGCATTGTACTACTTATTTGTCCATATTGTGATTAATTAATTAGTGTGTGTGAAGTTATTTTTCTTCTATCTGAGTTCTATTGTATTATTCTGTTGCTCATTTTACTGCATTGACCACTCTTAATCTTATTCCTAAATTCTTTCATTGTTAGGTATACATCAGCTCTTAGATCTGATGTGAGGATTTTCACATTGACATATTGTGAGTAATTGTTTTGGTATAATTTTATAGCATAGAATGTAAATTTTCACAGATTGACATTTGTAAGCAATTGTTTTGGTTGAACTTTGTAGCATATGCTATGCAGTTTTACGGAAACAATTATAAATACTTTGCAAGTAACAGGTCATCTTTTTTGCTATACAAATTTTAGCCAGCAAATGAGCATGCCACATAACTTGGGATATCCAATAAACATTGAATTCACAAGCTTAATTCTATGATAGCTCAAACATTTAGAAATCAAATAGCCTCAATTGTTTCTCTATTTTTAGTTTGAACACTAACATGCATGGGTAAAAGACAAAACAAGAGTAAAGGAGGCATAATGATTGTAAATTGTGATACCATACACAGATCCTGATGAGGCTGATTTGAGACAAATGAGTACATTAAATCCTAATCAGCATTGGAAAGTACTGTCTAATCTATGAGGAATGGATGAGATAGACTGATTCCAGAGAAATCTCTGTCAACATTAGAGTTCCAACATCCAGCAAAAATGGCAAATACTTGTCCCAACATACTTTTAAAATATGCACAATCTACCTCGCTCTGGTTTATTTTGCTATTATAAAATTCCCTGACCTTTAAAAAGGTGTCACACACCTATGATCAATCCTCACAGATCCCCCTACAAGAAAACAATATTCGATAGTAAACCCTTTTTTTTGCAGTTAACAACGCGATCTTTATGTCCAGCCTGGGACACAGAAAGAATTAATATATTTTTAGACCAAGCAACAAACAATACACCCCCTGAAATACTTGTCTGATCACATATCAAAACACATATTATAAATTATTACTATGGTAATACAATAGTGTGTAACTGGAACAGTGGAGATTGAGTTGCACAAATATGGATATGATATCCAGGATGCATACGGAAAATTTGTAGAAAATCATGACACAATACAGTTAGGATATGCAAATACATACATATATACACATACAAAACCACAAGACAAAAAAATCAGAATACCATTCATGAATTTCAAAGTTAGAAATAAAGCCAAAAAGAGATTTTTTTTTAAATGCATCTTATATTTAAAGAAAAATATCTACTGCCAAAAAAGAAAAATGCAAAAGGGTATATAAGGTGAACTCCTCTTCCTAAGAGCTGCTAGAGCAAAAATAAAAGCAGAAGCTTCTATGTGATCCAAATATTGGGCATCTTTGATCAAAAGCTGATGGAATACCTCATCTTTCCACAATGTGCTGAATGCAGACAGATAGTTAACCTCCTGGTTAAAAACAAAATAACACTTGATTTTCCACAGCACAAATAACACCAAGATCCACAAGCAATGCCAAAGTCCTAAAATGGCACTGCAGACAAGAGAATGATTGTCACCGAACAAAGCAGTGCACCAATGCACCCTACCCAGAAGTAACACATCATTCTAAGCCTTAAAAAATCACCAACATCGCTTGGCAAACCAACACTCCCAGAAAATGTGCTTGACAGGTGCATCCAAAATCCCACTCTTGGCCAACCTGGCCCTTGAAGGAATCCCCTGATAAATGACCAACCTTGCAAAAACACATCGCTTATATCAAAGCCACATTCTCCAAGCACTCTGAAGACAACAAACCCAATATTACTCCCAATCCTTATATACCAAATGTGCATTAAGAACCAAGGAAAGAAGATGTCCCTAATGGATCACTAAACACATATGATGGGAGTCATAATGAAGAAGTGAGTGGCCAAAGCTCCACCCCTACTCCCACCAAAATAGTCCAAGCGTACCAATGTTCATCTTGAACAGCTTGAACTTTGGCATAAGGGCTTGCGACTTCATGATCAAGGGCGATCAAAGATGAGAAGAACATACTCTTGAGAAAGAGGGCATCACTCTTTCTTGGCATGGGCACCTAGATCCCACAAATCCTGCCAAATAAATGCCATTACAACTCAATCTACAAGGCTGGAAGCATGACACCTTCACAATACAATCACCTTGCTCCCTCCAACTCCAAATTGAACTACAAGCGATGTCCCAACCAAGCCAAATGCCCTCCCACTACGATAGACCAGTTTTGCTACATCTCTCCAAGCTAACCAAATGTTTCTGAAAACAAGCTAGTTCGTGCACTAGAAGATATGAGAAGTGGAAATGATATCACATAAGCCAAAAACACCCCGCGGTCTATCAATAAGTTGTGCTAAAAGCATCCAATGCCAAAACAAAATCTGCCACGGAGCAAAGCCCTCAAGAGATCTCATCACCCACATAGCTTCCATCATACTACCTAGTAAAGCAACACCAATCAAACCAAGGCCAAAGCACTCATGCTTGGGCATAGTGCAGACATCTCAAGAAACTAAAGGAATACCACACTCACCCCTATACTTAGACCACAAGTACATTCTCATAATTTTTCCAAGCCATTGAAACTGGGTTTTGCTGGGGTACCAACAAAAAACATAATACACATGAGAGGATTAAAGAATACATCCAACATACATCAAATTTCCTGCAAAGGGGAGGTCCTTATGATGCCAAACATGTAATTTTCTCTACAACCTCTAAAGACACCAATCCCACGTGACTACCAACAACAACCCCAACCCAAAGGAGAAACTCAAGTACCTGACTATGTCCCTGAGGCAAATAAAAGTCCAAGCACTAGGGATCCACTTGGGAGGGGAATCCAACCCAATAAGTCAAAAGTCAATTTTGCGACCACTGACCACTACCCCTAAAGTAGCGCAAAAGGTATCCAAAAAAGTTGGAGCCCAATCAACCAACTCCTGCTCAGCCTGCACATAGAAAAGGGAATCATCCACAAAGTGATTATTAACCATCTCTAAGACATTTGGGAGAACAACCCTAAACTGCCCCACAATATGAGTTGCCTCCAACAAATAATCCAAGGCATCTGTTCTCAAAACCTACAATGAGCCACAGGGATCCCCTATCGAATAGATCAACGAAGATTTATTCAAGGGGACAAACATGTTAACAGAAACAAAGGTCGATACATTAGTGAAGGGAGTGTTCACCATGTCCACACAATGGGATCCAAAGCCCAAACAAGTCAGCATCTTAGATATCAAGGACCAATCAACACGGTCATATGGATTGTCAAAGTCAATCTTCTACAAAAGGAACTGTTGACCGGTCTCTCTAGACCTCTCCATAGCCTCCCTAGCAAAAACTATTGTTTCAAGAATAAACCTCCCTTGCACAAAACCAATTTGCTCATGATACACCATATATCTAACAATCGATTGAATGCTCATAGCCAAATATTCTAGCCATGATTTTGTAAATAAGTATGAGCAAAGTGATAGGGCCCAAACCTCCATCAGAAATTCTTACTAAATTCTTGTGAATGAGCTTGGCTAACCCTTACTTAAGAAACTTAGAAAGGCGAAGGAGTTGAATACTTCTAAGGCCATAGAGTAGAAGTCATCACCAATAGGATGAACTTTATGCAACACTGACTTCCATGCAAAATAACAAGTTCCAAAAAGAGCAGTATCATTAAGGGAGGCCCAAACCCTCTATTTGTAACTTGATTTGTAAGAAATTAAGGTTAGCATTATTTTTTTAATCTTTTTATGACTTTCTCTTTTGTTTTAGTGACTGAAAGGCCAACAAAAACACTAGCAAAATGACCCATATGTTGTTTCAAAAATTTGAAATGCTATTGAAAACATTGGCAATGGAAAAAAATTGCACGGGGTCCGAAATACAATTTCTTGGCAACATCAGGGAAAAAATTGGCAAACCATGACAAGCTATAAAAAATATAAAATAAATTCATTTTTTCTAATTTTTTAAACATATAAACCAACAACATCAAATAAACACATTGGCACATAAATATAGGAAAAACACCAATATATATATCATTAATTAAAGGAGGTAGCAGAATAATTAACTGACAACCTTCTTCCAGCTACTAGGTATCATGTTTTCGTCGGTGTAAGGATTCTAGTTGCAAATATAGCCATAGAGAGCCCAATCAATAGACAAATCATAAAACTAAAAAAAGATGAGGCAAAAGCCAAAATCACTTAAAGTATGCACAACCGGTGACGTAATAGGGCCAATCTGTTGCTACTCAAGAACCAATATAAATAGGGACAATATGGAGAATTCCAAACAATTCATATATGTTCTTTGAGTGACCATTTCTCCAAAAATGAATATCAACAAAAGCTTTGTTTACCGGGTTCAAGTTATCTACATGCTTACACATGTAGATAAATCCCTTGCAATCCATCCATGCAGAGCTTGGATCTTAGATATTATAGCATCAAATGTCAACAACCTTCTACCAATAGTGACTTAACCACTGGAGCATATTTCCCCCACTGCTTTAATATTTTAGGTTCAAAGCAATCAACATAATAAACTCCAAAACACTCACTTCTTTGAGTTTCTGTCACTGCCTAGGATGTCGAGACCCAAGATTCAAATAAGAAATACTGGGATTGCTTTACAGTGAGCTAGCAGAATGTTATCGAGTATAAGAAAAGAGCACCTTAAGATTAATCCATGCATATGGAAGGCCAGTAGGAGCATCAAAAGCTCACAGAAAATGCTGGCCCAAAATTGTTGATGCACCAACTCCCTCAGCTTCTGTTGAAGCAACATTTATGCTTGGATCTTGAATATTATTTTCTTTATTTGTTGTGCATGGTACGAGTGGAGTAGGAGAGGTAACAAGGGTATTTTTTTGGCCTTCATTTAACGCAATAGATTCTGAAATAGCCACTTTACTTTTCAATTTGGGCTTCATTGCATGAATGCTTGTATAGAGCCTGCAAAAGAAACCCAATTCAACATTAATGTTTGTAATATAAGCACATCTTACCTCTTGGGAACAAATTTTTCGCCAGAGACACAAAAGTTCATTTGCATTTTTTATACCCTTGTCAGAAGAATTGTCCAGAGTAAATTTCGATATTGCCAAATAAACCCAACATTTCATCCTGATTCAATGCTTTCATTATGGGATGCCTCATTCCTGGGTGTTCAGATTAACATTTTAAACCAACAAAACTATTTTTTTTCGAAAACTGCACCCCATTCATTGAAAATTACATCCTAAGTAACTAAATTTACATGGACGAAATCTCATTACTGAAGCCAAAAGCCAAAATTATTGAAAAGAAGGCACCAAAAATAATAATTATAGATACCAACAGACAAACTTGCAGCAGTTTTCATTAACTATGATCTCAGGTACCAAATTTTTGGCTCCCAAAGATTCTGAGACCAAGCCTTTCCACCTAAATACATCATTTCCCAATATGGACTCAAAGGATCGATGCAATTTTCACAGAATAAATTAGCTCACCTTCGTAACATGACCAGTTAAAAATACTCAATGACTGATAAAAAGGATTAAAATTCTACAATCTTTTAAGACTTTTCTTCCTTGCATAGAGCTTCTTCTTATCAACATGTCCTTTGGCAAAAGCCAAATCCTTCTTCTTATGAACTGTTGATGCACCAACTCCCTCAACTTCTAGTGAAGCAAAATTTATGCTTGGATCTTGAATATTATTTTCTTTATTTGTTGTGCATGGTACAAGTGGAGTAGGAGAGGTAACAAGGGTATTTTTTGGGCCTTCATTTAAAGCAAGAGATTATGAAATAGCCACTTTACTTTTCAATTTGGGCTTCATTGCATGAATGCTTGTATAGAGCCTGCAAAAGAAACCCAATTCAACATTAATGTTTGTAATATAAGCACATCTTACCTCTTGGGAACACAGTTTTTCACCAGAGAAACAAAAGTTCATTTTCATTTTTTATACCCTTGTAAGAAGAGTTGACTAGATCCACGGCAAGCCTCTACAGTTCACAATGCACATGCTACTAAATGGTATCCAATATAATACTTTATTACTGACATAACAAGATTCACATTGACAATTACTAAAGGCACTTGTGCAAAGGCAGGTGTAGGTGTGTGAATATGGACACATTAAGAACACTTTGTTGATGTATATGTAACTTCAGAATGTATTTCTTATATATATTTATTGTACCGTTATAGAGATGTGTTATTCCTCTATAAGGAAGTGTCGTCATTTGTATTGACAAGTGTTGCAAGTGCGTTAATGTGCCGATTGGCCCTGATTTAAATATTATATGGTTGATGTACCTAGCTAGACAAGTCGGCCCCATAAGGTTATTGGGCAAACAGATCAAGTATAAATAGAGATCGGGAGATCTCTATTTGGATCACTCAGAAACTCACTCATCCTTCGCTCGGAAAGTGGCGCACATGTGAGGAGGAGGATCAGCACATAGAAGAAGTCTATCTCTTGTATTTTGGTTGTACTATTTCTCTATCTATCTTTGAGGAAGTTGTGGGGTTTTTCACCTTAGGGTTTTCCCCACGGAAACTCCGTGTGTCTATTGTCTCTTATGCTTTTGCTTCTTGTGATGATTGACATGCTTGACATGATTGATATGCATTGATATAATGTACATGTTGTTCTCTCAGTAAAGATCCTATAGAATATTGAATTAATGCTCAAAATCTAACATGGTATCATAGCTAGCCTGAGAAGAAGACACTATGCAGGTGCGGAATCTAGGGCTTCTTGTTTTTGGGTTTCTCTCCACAGATTTTGGAAAATTAATATGATAGATTGACTCTCCTCTGCATGGCGAATCTTGTTGATGTGTGTGTAACTTCGGAATGTATTTCATATTTGTATATTGTACTCCTATAGAGATGGTATTATTCCTCTATACGGAAGTGTTTGTATTCCTATATAGATGTTATTATTCCTCTATACCGAAGTGTCGTCATTTATATTGTAAGTGTCGTAACTTATACTTGATGGGTTATTAGACCACCTTGTTGGGGTCGACCCTCTATAAGTCATGTGGGTTGAAGGGTTATTAGACCACCCTATTGGGGGTCGGCCATGTGGGTCAAAGGGTTATTAGACCACCCTATTGGGTGTCGGCCCAGTCAGCATTATGTTATGTGGTTAAGTTAAGGCCAACCTAGTAAAGGTTATTAGGCAAGTCAAGTCAAGTATAAATAGAGTGCGAGAGGCACTCTATTTGATCACTTATTATTCTCTATCACACTCTTTGGAGAGTGGCGCACTTATGGAGGAGGAGAATCTGCTGCTAGGAGATGTCTCTCTCTTATGCTTGGGTTATATCATTTCTCTATCTATCTCTGAGGAAGTTATTGGGGTTTTTCACCTTTATGGTTTTCCCCAAGTAAACTCTATGTCTCTTGTGTGCTTGCATTATTGTGTCCATGATTGATATGTTGTAGATATGCTGTACATGTTGTTCTCTCAGTTAAGATCCTAGATCAGATTGAACTAAATTCTGAAAAATTAACATGGTATCAGAGCTAGCCTGAAAGAAGGCATGGTATGGCATGTATGACACTTGTTACACTTAAGATGCTAGGGCTTGATATAGCCAAAACCAGGCATCGTAGAACTTTCACTATAAATAAATTTTGGAGAGGTTTCAGGGTATTAAAATCGTACATGGCGAATCTAAGATCTCCATGTACCTTGTGTCCAAAGGACAACTTCTAATTCATTGTACTTTGTGATTTATGATTTGTACAATATAGGGTTTCTGCCTCTTCCAGATCTCAGTCATAAACAGGTGACCTTGGAAAAAAGGTCATAACATGGGCTACGAAGCTCCAAATGAAATTTTGTAAAAAGTGACAGGTATTTCATGGAATTTACTTTCTCAGGTAACTTTTTCAGAGTCTGAAACTAAATCAGTGACACATGGCACATAGTACAAGTTCGCTCTCCTGTTTTATCCCATAAACAGGTCACGTTGCGACACTTGGCATAACTCTCTCTCAGAGAATCCATTTGAGGTCAGACCTATGGGGTTGGAAATATTATAGGTCGGGCTATCACAGGAAAATTGTTTAGACCCTGTGGATTGAAAAGTTTAGAGTTAAACTAGAAACAATCAGGTACATATTTCTGTCAAAATAGAATTATTTTTTAGCACCTTCATTCATGGCTTCCGGAATTTAGGGTTTCGAAGAAAGTTGGAATTTTTGTAATCGGAGACCACGGATGAATGCTACTCATCAAAATCAAAATTTAGAGACCAAGATCATATTTTTTGGTTGGGCATAAGGCCGGGCTTGATCAGACCCTAGTTCGGGACTTTGATCGAAAAAGTGAAAAATTAGGGCTTCTGCAAAAATGAGAATTTTTGAAATCTATGACCACGGCTGCAAGCTCCTTAGAAAAATAGAAGCTTATAGCTTTGGATCGAACCTTTTGATTGGAGGGATTTATAAAACCCTAGCTCGGGGTCATGTCTAGTGAATCCAAAAGTTTCAAAGGCAAATTTGAGGAGTGAAACTTTGCAGTTTTCAAATTCTGAGTATACCAGCTTGACCAGCTCATCAAGGTGCATCTTTCTATCATTTCAGAAGTTTGAAATTCAAAGTTTGAATTTTTAGGGTTTCTCTGACAAACCCTAATCCAGCTCCAAATCCAGTTCCTACAAATCAAGTGGATTGGGTTAATCCTAGAAGAGAATGGATTGGTCACTTGCATAAGTGAAGAAGTTTCTATTGCAGAGAGAGATGAGGCTAAGGCCTTACATAAGAAGATTACAAGCAATCTCGACAGGTATGACTTATCCAGGTATGTTTCGAGATTCACTCATGATTAAGTCTATGGTATGTTTGTCTTCATATTATTACGGTTAGTAGAATCTTGTTTAAATTTAGACATGTTGTATCACCTTAATAAAATTATGAATGTGTGATAGAAGATATTCATTGATTAGGGTGTTGACACTTATGATTGTACTAATGCATTATGGTGTTGTATGAGGGTTATGTTGTCCGCTAACATGAAAGGTACACCAAGAAAGACAAATCATGTTCTAGTTCAAAAACATATGATCATGGTGACATGAAGACAAATATTCATCCATTGTCATGGATCACATAGAAGATCCATTTACGAGGTATGTATAACTTGGTTCTATAATGGTTAACCTATGAGATATGCAGGTTACTAGCACAAGTCATTGAAGAGAACAAGAAGACATCATGTGAGTATGTTAGACATAACTAGCTAACATACTAATCCAGGTATGTTTTTCCTATATCAAGTTAGAATCCTACCTTGTGATAGGATCTCTTATATAAGTATACATGGCATGATCGATAATGATTATTCATGGGTGTATGCATATTATGTTTCTTACCTTAATTGATGATATGACTAACCAGAAGAGTCATGAAAGTATAGGTTTGAGTAATCAAGGGTTTTGGCATATTATGTTTCTTACTTTAATTTATGATATGACTAACCATAAGAGTCCTTGAATACTAATGCTTATTATTTCTGTTTGAAATGATCATGACTATACATGTTTAAGATTATTGTGTTTTGATAGTATTAAGATTATACTAATGAATGTGTGATTATGTATTAGACCTCGAGGACAACACAATGATGATACTAATAAGCATGCATAGTGATTAAGGATGGATATAAGTTCAAGGACAGGTAATCCAGGAAGCAAAGATCAAGAGGGAGCACAATCCAGTTGTTCCTACAAGGAAGCAAAGATCAAGAGGGAGCACACTCCAGTTGTTCCTGCAAGGAAGCAAAGCTCAAGAAGGAGCATACTTTAGTAGTTTCTGCAAGGATGCAGATATTCAGAGGGAGTTGACCACTTCTCACAATCCACATCAGAATGGAGTTGCAGAAAAGAAGCAAAGACTAAGAGGGAGTCAACCCAACAAACAAACAAAAATAAGTATTTGAATTGTCATTACTTGCATATTTTATTCTTTAAATAATACTATTCAATAATGTATATACTGATGTTCCTAGAATTAGGTTGTGTATTATGCATATTAGAATAGTTGCATTGATGAACAATATACTACTAATACACATGGATAAGTGGCCTATGGCACTGTACAACATTCCATTGCTACTTATCTAGAATGAAACCTCTTTGCTGACATATTGGGAGTTGTGCACACTCTTAACAATGTTTTGGTAGGGATTGGAAGGCATCTAGAAAGTTGCGGGATATGGATAAATGTTGTATTGAATCATTGGCTAAGATAATTGCATGACTGTATGACATATTTCTTTATGTGTAAGAATTTGTTCTGAAAACTATGAGATGTTTTCTAATCATGCAATTTAACTTGTTGTGTAGGAAAGATCGTGTACCATCTCCTACAAAAGAAGGACTACAACATTTGTTCAGCAACAAAGTTATCTATTGAAAATGTTGAAGATATTGAAGTTCCCAAGATCTAGGAAGAATGCCATGATCGAGGAGTACCAAGTTGATCATGAAGATGTTTGGGATGCAGTCCCAAGACCTGAAGGGGAGTCTGTAGTGACTTCCAAGAGGATCTACAAGATCAAGCATGTTGCAGGTGGTAGCATAGAGACTTTTGCTCCTGTAGCTAGATACACTTCCATTAGATCAGTACTTGCTCTGGTTGCAGTGATGAAGTGGAAGCTACACCATATGGATTTCAAGACAGCTTTCTTGAATGGTGTAATTGAAGAAGAAATGTATGTGGAGCAGCCATTTGGTTCTGAGACACATGACAGGGAGTCATATATGTGCAGAACTTGGTATGGTAGGATAGACAACTTTCTATCCAGTTTGGGCTTTACCAAGAGTAAAGCGTATTCCAACCTTTACTACAAGGTTGAGGAAGGCAATCCAGTGATACTACTTTTGTATGTGGATGACCTGTTTATTACAGGTGAAGATAGATTGATTGCCGACACGCAGTAGAAGCTTGCTGCCAAGTTCAAGATGAAGGACATGTGGATGACGCCCTATTTTCTAGGCATGGAGGTGTGGCAGAGTACAGATGGAATCTTCCTTGGACAAGGGAAGTATGCAATAGAGATCCTGAAGAGGTTCGGGATGATGGACTGCAAGGCCATGGCCACACCTATGGCATTGAACCTGAAGCTTCTGTGTGATGCTTCATCTAAGCCGGTTGATGTCACTTTGTATCATCAGATGATTGGGTCCTTGATGTACCTGACGAACACAAGACCAAATATTTGCTTTGCGGTGAACATGTTGAGCCAGTTCCTGACAGATCCCAGAGGTGTTCAACTGGTTGCTGTAAAGCATATTATGAGGTACCTAAAGGGTACGGTTGACTATGGGCTCAAGTATGATGCGAATCAAAAGTTTAACTTGCAAGGTTATGTTGATTTGGACTAGGCAGGCAGTGCTGCAGATAAGAAGATCACTTCTAGGTGTTGCTTCAGTATGGGATCAGGTGTGATCTCCTGGTTTAGTAGGAAGCAGTCCTACGTAGCACTGAGTACAGCTGAAGCAGAGTATGTTGTGACGAATGAGCAGGTTGCAAATGTATTGACCAAGCCGTTGTCCAGAGTGCAGTTTGAGTACTTTAGAGAGAGGCTTGGTGCACTTCAAATCGAGGTTCCTTCCAAAGGGAAGTGATGAGTCCGGAAGATGCAGATGCACATGAGCTTTTCTAACATGGTTGATGTGTTCTCCCATGGTCATGACGTAATTGCTGAGCCATTCTCACATGGTGGTAGATTTGTTCTCCCATGGTGTAGATGTAAGGGCTAAAGCCATTTTTCACATGGGGGTAGATGTGTTCTCCCATGGTGAAAAAGTAAGGGCTGGAGCCTTCCCGAATGGTGGTAGATGTGTTCTCCCATGTCAGTGGTGTAAGTGTTGGATGATGTGCATCTGGGCTGTGCTTCGTGGACGATGAGATGATCTGAAGAGGACGATGCTATGATGATCAGGAGGATCATGGATGATGAACATCAGGACGATGCTCCAGTTACTGCTCTATATGTACGCATAATGTTGGATGCTGGATATGATCAGTTGGATCATTTATATGTATGTATGTATGTATGCATCATGTTGGATGTTGGATATGATCAGTTGGATCATTTATATGTATGTATGTACGCATCATGTTGGATGTTGGATATGATCAGGTGGATCAGGTATTTGTAGATGTATCAGGTGGATACATTGTATGATCAGGTAGATCATGGATGATGATATGTATCAAGCAGATATTGTGTATGCATCAGGTGGATGCATTGTATGATCAGGATGATCATGATGATGAGATTCAGGATGTTGCTCCATATGATATGTATCAGGACGGTACAGTGATGATGATCACTATGATCATGAGCATCAGGATGATGCTTCATGCAATGATGATCAGTTGGATCATGAGTATCAGGTTGATACTTGGAGGTCAGAGATGATATGTGGCAGGTTGTGCAAATAGCATGTAATCAGTCCTCAGAGATCCGATAGGTTGAGCTGTGTGCTTGTAATCAGTCCTGGGATGAGGTATTACTATAGAGACATGTAATCAGTCCTAGAGATCCGATAGGTTGACCTGTGTGCTCGTAATAACTCCTGGGATGCTCTTTAGAGATCTTGCCGGTCATGTTGTGGCACATAAATGGTCCTGGGATGCTCTTTAAAGGTATTGTCTATTCACATGTAATCAGTCCTGGAGATCCGAGAGGTTGAGCTGTGTGCTCGTAATAAGTCCTGGGATGCTCTTTAGAGATCTTTCTGGTCGTGCTGAGACACATAAATGTTCCTGGGATGCTCTTTAAATGTATTGTGAAGGGGATGCATGTAATCAGTCCTGGGAGATCTTTCCAGTCATGCTTAGGCACATAAATGTTCCTGGGATGCTCTTGTCAGGTATTGCATCAGCACATAAAATTAGTCCTGAGAGACCACCTCTATCAAACCATTCGCACAGATGATGAAGACCTACAGGTAGTGGGCCTACATCCAGTATGAAAAAGGACTGGCTCTGTAGAACTTCCTATGACGAGTAGATTCATATATTGATTGAGATAGCAGTAGTAGTGATGATGATGATGACTCAATGACGATTATCCAGTGACGATGATCCAGAGAAGAAGACTTGTGCTAGAAGACCTATGTCGAGAAATACCTTCCTATTTAAGAGGGAGTGTTGATGTATATGTAACTTTGAAATATATTTCATATTTGTATATTGTACTCCTATAGAGATGGTATTATTCCTCTATACGAAAGTGTTTGTATTCCTATAGAGATGTTATTATTCCTCTATATGAAAGTGTTGTCATTTATATTGTAAGTGTCGTAACTTATACTTGATGGGTTATTAGACCACCTTGTTGGGGTCAGCCCTGTATAAGTCATGTGGGTCGAAGGGTTATTAGACCACCCTATTGGGGGTCGGCCATGTGGGTCAAAGGGTTATTAGACCACCCTATTGGGTGTCGGCCCAGTCAGCATTATGTTATGTGGTTAAGTAAAGGCTGACCTAGTAAAGGTTATTAGGCAAGTCAAGTCAAGTATAAATAGAGTGCGGGAGGCACTCTATTTGATCACTTATTATTCTCTCTCACACTCTTTGGAGAGTGGCGCACTTGTGGAGGAGGAGTAGCTTCTGCTAGGAGATGTCTCTCTCTTATGCTTGGGTTGTATCATTGCTCTATCTATCTCTGAGGAAGTTATTAGGGTTTTTCACCTTTATGGTTTTCCCCAAGTAAACTCTGTGTCTCTTGTGTGCTTGCATTATTGTGTCCATGATTGATATGATGTAGATATGCTGTACATGTTGTTATCTCATTTAAGATCCTAGATCAGATTGAAGTAAATTCTGAAAAATTAACAAATCTATCTATCTAATCAGAATTCAATTCTGAGCTGTTTCAGTTTTGGCCCTAAAAATTAGGGTTTCCTCAAAAATAGGAATTTCTGAAATCCAAAGACATGGCTAGAAGCTCCTTGGAAAAATCAAATTTTAGAGTTTTGGAACGAGATTTTTGGTTAGGTATATCTCCGGGAAACTCAAACCCTAATTCAAGGTCCTCCCTAGTGAACCTAGGAAGACAAAAAGACATTTCTGAAGGGTGAAACTTTGCAGATCTGAATTTCTGAATATACCAGGCTGATCAGTTCATCAAGGCGCATCTTTCTGTCCTTTCAGAAGTTGGAAATTCAAAGTTTGAAATTTTAGGGTTTCTCTAACAAGCCCTAATCCGACACCAGATCCTGTTTTCAGCAATCAAGTGGTAAGACCTAAATCTTTTCTATTTCCATTTGAAGTACTCTTTAAGATGTCTCACCACACCAAGCTTGAGGATAAGCTTGAAGGGGCTGATAACTTCCGAGCATGGAAGTATAGGATTGGGTTAATCCTTGAAGAGAATGAGTTGGATACTTATATAAGTGAAGAGGTCCCTGTCCCAGAGGGAGAAGAGGCTAAGGCTCTTCACAAGAGGAATTTGGTTAAGGAAAAAAGGATTATTGTTGATTTTATTAAAGATCATCTCATCCCCCATGTGTCATCCCTAAAGACACCAAAAAAGATGTTTGATTCCTTGACCAAACTATTTGAAGGCAAGAACATAAATCGGAAGATGACCCTGAGGAATCAATTGAAGAATATCAAGATCCAGAATGCAGAGACTATGAAGTCATATTTATGAAGGGTCTCCGAGATAAAAGAACAACTTGAAGCTGTGGGTGAAGATATAGAAAATGGATAAGTGGTGATGACCACTCTTAATGGCCTTCCTAGGTCATGGGATTCTTTCATCCAAGGGATTTGTGCTAGGAAGAAACTTATCTCTTTCAGTAGACTATGGGAAGAATGCTCATAGGAAGAAGTTCAAATTGTAGCAAGAGAAGAGAAGATGGTCAGTGAAGATCAAGCACTCACAGCTCACTCCAAAAGGCATGGTGACAAGAAAACTCACCATCATGGCAGAAAAGAAAAACATCACCATCAGAATCAAAGAGGTAGTCCCAGACATCGAAGGAACATGGCCCATGTCCGTTACTTTACATGTGATGATAAGGGACACTATGCCAGAGATTGTCCTAGAAATAAGAAAGAGGATTCTCACAAGAAGAAGAACTTCAAAAGAAGACATCATTCTCATGCTGCAAAGGAAGATGAACCTCTCAGAAAGAAGTCTAGAGAAGATAGTGAAGATTCTTCAAGTGATGAAGAATATGTTTTGATTTCTGCTCTCACCGGAACCATTACTCATGGAAGTAATGATTGGCTTATAGATAGTGGGGCTTCCAAACATATGATAGGATTCAAAAGATCCTTTGTGAATCTATCTGAACATGATTCACCCCACAAGGTGAAGCTTGGGGATGACTACCAGTATCCCATAAAAGGAAGTGGTGAATCCTCCCATAAACTAGACTCTGGAAAGTCTATGAAGATTAAAGATGTACTCTATGTTCCAGGTCTTAAGAAGAATCTACTCTCAATATCTGCATTGGATGCAAAAGGCATGGGGGTTGCATTTATAGGTGGCCAAGTCCTAATGTGGCCAAAGGGTAAGACTATAGATGATGCAGTTGTGATTGGAGAGAAATAGGGAGGATTATACAAATTGAAGGGCCAACTAGAACAAGCCATGGTCCATGAATCAGTAGAGCCAAGTGAACTTTGGCATAGAAGGCTTGCACACATGCATTACAGGGCATTACCAATTGCAAGTAAAGCGGTAGAAGGCCTTCCTACAATCTAGACAAAGCATGAAGGCATTTGCAAAGGTTGTGCAAAGGGAAAGAATACAAAGAAGACATTTCCAAGCAGTGAAAGCAAGGCAAAAGGAATCTTGGAGATCATCCACTCTGATGTATGCGGTCCCATGTCATCTAGCTCTCTAAGTGGGTATATATACTATGTCTCTTTTATTGATGATTTCTCCAGGAAGACTTGGATCTACTTCTTGAAGAACAAAGATGAAGTGTTTAACAATTTCAAGGAATTCAAAGCCTTGATAGAAAACCAAACTGACTTGAAGATCAAGATCTTTAGATTTGACAATGGCAGAGAATTTACTTCAGGAGACTTCAAGAAATTATGCAGTGATTCAGGGATTAAGAGGGAGTTGACTACTCGTTACAATCCACAACAGAATGGGGTTGCCGAAAGGAAGAATAGAACAATCATGGAAGTAGCAAGGGCAATGCTTCATGACCAAGACTTACCCATGCACTTATGGGGCTGAAGCAGCAATGACAGTTGTATGTGTGCAGAATAGAACACCCCATAAGATACTTGACAACAAAACACCAGAAGAAGTGTTTACTAGCAAGAAACCAGAAGTGAGCCATCTCAGAATATTTGGTTGTCCAGTATACACTCACATCCCAAAAGAGAAAAGGTCAAAGTTGGATCCTTCTGGAAAGAAGGGTATATTCGTGGGTTACAGTGAAAGCTTGAAGGCTTACAGAATCTACTTCCCTGGATTCAAGAAGATTGACATCAGCAGAGATGTAACATTTGATGAAAGTTCAGCTTACCACAAATCGAGAAAGACACCTATTGAAGACAATGAAGAACCCAGAATATCCAGAACAGAAGACACCACAATGAATGAAATAGTTCCTGAAGAAGATCGAGAAATGGAAGATCCACAAGAACCTGTGGATCCACCTTGTGAGAAGAATCCTCACAAGAGGAAACCAACATGGGCTAGAGAGCTCATCCAAGATGCAGAAATATTTGGCATTCCGGAAGAAGAACATAGAGAAAGAAAAAGGACAAGGTCACATACTAGTTATGTTGTTTTGCTCTGTGACATTATGGATAAAGAACATTCCAGTTATGAATAAGCTGCAGAAAAGAAAGAATGGAAGGATGCTATGATCGAAGAATACCAGTCAATTATGAAGAATGATGTTTGGGATGTGGTCCCAAGACCAGATGGGAAGTCTGTGGTGACTTCCAAATGGATCTATAAGGTCAAGCATGCTGCAGATGGTAGCATTGAGAAATACAAAGCTAGGTTTGTAGCTTGTGGTTTCTCCTAGAAAGAAGGGATTGATTATGAAGAGACTTTTGCTGCTGTGGCCAGATACACTTCCAATAGATCAATACTTGCTCTAGCTGCAGTGATGAAATGGAAGGTACACCAGATGGATGTCAAGACAACCTTCTTGAATGGTGTAGTTGAAGAGGAAGTGTATGTGGAGCAGCCACTTGGGTTTGAGACACATAATAGAGGAACACATGTACATGCAAACTAAAGAAAGCCCTGTACGGTTTGAAATAGGCACCCAGGACCTGGTATGGCAGGATAGATGGATTCCTATCCAGTTTGGGCTTTACCAAGAGTAAAGCGGATTCCAACCTTTACTACAAGGTTGAGGAGGGAAATCCAGTAATACTACTATTGTATGTGGATGACCTATTTCTGACAGGTGAGGATAGATTGATTGCCAACACGAAGATGAAGCTGGCTGCCGAGTTTGAGATGAAGGAATTGGGTATGATGCACTACTTTCTTGGTATGGAGGTGTGGCAGAGTGCAAATGGAATCTTCCTTGGATAAGGGAAGTATGCAGTAAAGATCCTGAAGAGTTTTGGGATGATGGACTGCAAGGCCATGGCCACACCTATGGCATCGAACCTGAAGCTTCTATGTGATGCTTCATCTGAGCCAGTTGATTCTACGATGTATCGTCAAATGATTAGGTCCTTGATGTACCTGATGAATACGAGGCCAGACATTTGCTTTGCGGTGAACACCTTGATCCAGTATTTGACAGATCCGAGACATGTTCACCTGATAGCTGCAAAGCATGTTCTGAGGTACCTGAAGGGTACAGTGGATTATGGGCTCAAGTATGAGGCGAATCAAAAGTTTAACCTGGAAAGTTATGTTGATTCAGATTGGGCAGGCAGTGTCATGGATCGGAAGAGCACTTCGGGGTGTTGCTTTAGTATGGGATCAGGGGTGATCTCTTGGTTTAGCAGGAAGCAGTCCGGCACTGAGTACAACTGAAGCAGAGTATGTCGCATCTTGTTCAGCTAGTTGTGAGGCAGTATGGCTTAGGAAGATACTGTCTGATTTGTTTGATCTCCAGTTGAGTGCTACTTGTATATATTGTGACAACCAGAGTTGTGTGAAGTTGTCAGAGAACCCAGTGTTCCATGACAAGTCGAAGCACATTGAGATCAAGTTCCACTATATTAGGGATATGGTGCAGAGAGGAGTAGTGAAGCTCCTGTATGTTGCGACAGACGAGCAGATAGCCGATGTGTTGACCAAGCCGCTTGCCAGGGTGAAGTTTGAATACTTCAGAGGGAGACTTGGTGTACTTCAGATCGAGATGCCTTCAAGAGGGAAGTGATGAGTCTGGAGACACAGATGCACACTGAGCCATTCTCACATAGTGGTAGGTTTGTCCTCCTATGGTGAGATGTAAGGGCTGGGTCATTCTTACATAGTGGTAGGTTGGTCCTCCTATGGTGAGATATAAGTGCTGGGGCCATTCTGACATGATAGTAGGTTCGTCCTCTGATGGTCATGATATAAGTGCTGGAGCCATTCTGACATGATAGTAAGTTGGTCCTCTCATGGTCATGATATAAGTGTTGAAGCCATTCCAACATGATAGTAGGTTGGTCCTCTCATGGTCGTTGATGTAAGTGTTGGGTCGTTCTGACATGGTGGTAGGTTGGTCCTCCCATGGTCGTTGATGTAAGTGTTGTGCCATTCCGACATGGTGGTAGGTTGGTCCTCCCATGGTCGTTGATGTAAGTGTTGTGCCATTCCAACATGGTGGTAGGTTGGTCCTCCCATGGTCGTTGATGTAAGTGTTGAGAGCCTTTCCCAAATGGTAGTAGGTTGGTCCTCCCATGCTGGTGAGTGTAAGTGTTGTGTGTGTGCATCTGGGTTGTGATCCATGGACTATGTGGTGATCTGAAGACATTAATGTGACAGTTTGGTACACAGGTTTTGCAGAGGCATATAATTAGTCCTGAGATGCTCTTGCAGGTTTTGCTAAGGCAGTGTAATCAGTATTGAGAGATCTTGCAGGTTTTGCAAAGGCAGTGTAATCAGTCCTGAGGTGTACCTACTTGATGGCTTGCTCGCAGAGATGATCATGATTAGGATGATCATGTGATGATATACATTGGGTGGATGTATGGTGAGTATCAGGTTGATACTCTATGGTCGTGGACAGGTTGTGCAGTGGCATGTAAAAGATCTTGGGAGATTCGATAGGTTGAGTTGGTCGCTCGTAAAAGGCCTAGGATGCTCTTGCGATGTTTTGCAGATGCACGTGATGAGTCCTGAGGATTCCATAGTATGACTAGTGATGATGAAGACCTACATGTGGTGGGCCTACATCCAGTATGAAAAAGGACTGGCTCTGTAGAACTTCCTATGATGAGTAGATTCAAAGATTGGACGAGATAGCAGCAGCTGTGACGAAGATGATGATCCAGAGAAGAAGACTTGTGCTAGCATATCTGTGTTGAGAAATACCTTCCTAGTTTGGAGGGAGTGTTGATGTATATGTAACTTCGGAATGTATTTATTATATATATTTATTGTACCCTTATAGAGATGTGTTATTCCTCTATAAGGAAGTGTCGTCATTTGTATTGACAAGTGTCGCAAGTGTGTTAACTTGCCGATGGGTTATTAGACCACCATGTGTGTGGTCGGCCCTAATTTATATATTATATGGTTGATGTACCTAGCTAGAAAAGTCAGCCCCATAAGGTTATTGGGAAAACAGATCAAGTATAAATAGAGATCGAGATATCTCTATTTGTATCACTCAGAAATTCACTCATCCTTCGCTCGGAAAGTGGTGCACATGTGAGGAGGAGGATCAGCACATAGAAGAAGTCTATCTCTTGTATTTTGGTTGTACTTTGGTTGTACTATTGCTCTATCTATATCTGAGGAAGTTGTGGGGTTTTTCACCTTAGGGTTTTCCCCACGAAAACTCTGTGTGTCTATTGTCTCTTATGCTTTTGCTTCTTGTGATGATTGACATGCTTGACATGATTGATATGCATTGATATACTATACATGTTGTTCTCTCAGTAAAGATCCTATAGCATATTGAATTAGTGCTCAAAATCTAACACACTCACACTGTAATTTCACCAAATACAAAAAATAGATAAAGCACACAGATATAAAGCACAATTCGTAACAAGGAAAAAAGGTCAATGGGACTAGAAATCCCAGTAAGTGACAGACAAGCTACAACCTACAAGCAATTCCTAGAAGCTATAAGCTAAGTGACAGACAAGCTACAAGCAAGTCCTAGAAGCTACAAGCTATAGGATACAAGTGAAATAAAAAAAGATGACCATAAGAGAAAGGGTGACCCAAGAGGGTAAACCCTAGAAAAGAGAGAAGCACTACTTAGCATTAGACAATGTGTCAAATTGCTTAGAGAATGATAACTTCAACTGATTACTGAGTAGAAACTATACTCAGGGTAGTTGGCTTTACTCAGGGAAATATCTGGAATTATTCAATTATGTCCAGATATAGATGAATTGTGCAAATATATTTTATACCCATGTGTTTTAAAAAAATTGTAAAGTATGATCCTAATGATATTCAATCTCAGAATGAGTACATTAGCACCGAAAAAGAGAGGTATGCATCATTAACATACCTGGCATGCTTTGCATATGCTTCATAGTCTTCCATGAGCATCTTCCCTCACTACTACATAAGGCCAAAATTGCCACATTTTTTCGTTGTAATTGCCACGATTTTTCGTCCCTATTGCAACGATCTGGGGTTCTTTTTTCATGGAACCAACTTCGTGGATATAGGGACGAAGATTCCCCATCATGGAAATAGCAATGTTTATCAATGGCCACGTGTCCCCTTTGCAACAGTCCTTAGATCTTCGGAAAATTAATTCTTCCACGAAGTTTCATCGATATATCAATGCCCCTCATCTATATGTTTCCACGCAAATGGTTTACCTGCCACGAACTTTCATGTCTATAGAGACGAACTTGAATTGGAGGTTCGTCACTATAGCAACGAATGGTGGCATGTTCAGCATCTGCATGGTAACATCTTATACAGCTCCACGAAAGTTCGTCGCAATAGAGACGATTAGATTCACTAACTTTCGTGGCAGGTTCAGCATCTACGTGGAAACATTTCTATGCTTCCTTGAAACTTCATCTCTGTATCCATGAAAATTCGTGGCAGGAATCCATCGATATTGAAACGATACCTGGAAGTGTTAAAAAAAAACAAAAATCCTAAATGGAAATCGTTGAATCAGTGTTAATGGTTGTATTTGAAGCAGTGCAGAGTGAGCCCTCTGCTAGATCTGGGTTACTCTCAAGTGTAGGGAATACACCTATGTAGAACAATGCAGACCTTGTAAATCATTGGTTTGTTGGATCCATTGGGGCTCAATTGAGCAACAATGAAGCAGGGTCTATTGAATATCAAGTCAATGCTATTAGGGCATTCAAAATACAAGTGTCACAGTGATTGCCTAAAGAAACACAGTAGCTGATGATGAAGAGAATGTTAGCCTAATGATGGATCCCGTGGACCCTGAGGAAGCAGCTCATGGAGAGGAGGATGAGAGCACCAGTTTCCTTTTTTATGATATTGTTGAACATACAGAACAGTGGAAGTACTTGGAGCAAGGAAGAGTCATATTATATTTCCTTTGAAGAATGTTGGATGAAGAAGCCTTTAGTCATTAAACTCATCCAAGGGGATTGGTTGTTGATAAATCTGCTTTCCTTTTAATTCTGAGATGGTTGTTAGGTATGATTTGTAGTTTGGTACATGAACAATAGCTAGGCCATTGCCCTATATCCAGTCTTGGAGACATGACTTCAATCCAAACTTCAAAGAACATTAATCAAGCACAATATTTCCTCTAGATTGAGTATGCCAGCTTTAGCTGACATGAGTCCCTTTGTTGATATGTTTGCAAGGTACTAATTAGTGATGACAACCGTGTTCAAACCCAAGAGTTTTTGTTCAAGTGGATCTAAAGATAAAGTGGCCTCAACGTCTCAAATTATTTACCTAGGTTAGGGTACATGATCCCCATGCTCCCCATGCTCCCAGGACATTGGTGTTCCAAGGGGGATATTTCCCCATGTGCCCTTTTAGAAGGGACGCAAGGAAACACAATAGGGAACTTCTCCCTCAAAACATGAAACACTCCCACGCTCCCATTTTACCAAAATCTATTGTTATTTACAGTTGATGGGGTACTTTCGTAGAAGGTGAAATACTTGAATTTATTGAATGCTTGCTTTTCTTACCAAGCTCAAGACTACTAGATAAGGGGGTACCCTAGTAGAAATCCTTGTTCAACACCTAAGGCTATCCTACTTCTAACCTACCTCAATACTTTGCCCTGACAACTGCTCAAATGCCAAGGCCATGAGGAGACCCATATGTCGATGTTGTTCCTCAAATCATTCTATTAAAGATTCTTCTTAGGATAAGGGCATGGATCCACCTTCTAGCAAGCATCACCTACTTGAGATCAACATTGAAATATTGATGAGGAATGGCAAGTACAGCAGTCAAGAATGAGAGGATCTCAAACTCAACCTAGTCCATCCAAAGAAATCCAGTAAATGAGTATTCTCAGCCACATCACAGGGCTAACAAGGATGCAACTAGGAAATATCCCACTCACTAAGCCATCACCATGGGACATTTTGTGCCCAACAATCGCTTTGGTTCACTTTTGATGCAAGGTATTCCCAATGTAATTGTCACCATTGTCATGGAATGTGACAGGGATGTCTATCCTCGGTAGGAGCATGCTTGTGAGAGATATGTTGCATGATGTGAAGTCATATATTTCCTTCCTTCAGGAAGTGAGTACATTTCGTTTTGAGATTAGGACTAGGATGGGTTGGTGAGGCCCCTTTTGGTCTAGAGACCATCAACAAGGTAGCAGTACAGGGGTTATTCTTTCTCCTTGGTCTCAAAATTTTAGACATGCCTACTAGATCATGGTCTAGATTCATTGCATAGATGTGTATGGGATACATTTATTTATATGGGAAAGATGTGTATGTACTACATTCAGATATGCACCCAATGCAATCCAGTAAATGATTACTGTGGAACTAGACTGCTCCTTCATCACGGAATGCTGAATACATTCTAGGGGTGATTTAGAATATGGTGAAATGAAGGTGACCAGGAAGGAGGGAACTGTCATTCTCTGTCTGATAATGAAAAAGTGGCTTGGAGCAGATGCAAAGCTACTTTACAAGGGTTTGATCCCAATTGGAGACCAAAGCATCTTGATTATGGGGGGGAATTCACTTGATCTAATATGCAACCAAGAGACAAGTGTATTCAAACTAGATTGTCATTGGACAGAAAGTATGGTTGCAAGAATGCTGTCACATTTGCGAGTACCCAAGGCAAAGCGATTGATTTCCAAATGTTGGTCCTAGGTTCTAACCATTTCCCAATAGTGTTAGCCTTTTCTATTGAACCAGCATAAGAGGACCCTCAATTATACATCAATTGTGAAGCAAAGACAACAACTTCTTGTGAATTTCTTCACATCAACAAAAGTTGCAAGAGTTAAATGGTGTGTAGGCATGATAAGTTATTCGCTTAAATGGTGTGCAAGAATGATAAGTTTTCCTCTTAATTTTCCTATCATGATTAATGGCCATAATACTTCTGTAAATTGGTATTGTTTTGATAAAGGTGTTGATCTATTGTTTAGCCAAGATTTTGTTGATCTATTGTTTAGTCAAGATTTTGTTGACTATCATCTTCCTTTCTTGATAGGCGAAGATAGCATCACCTTTCATACAAGTGGCCAAGCAATTACAATCCCTAGCAAAAACACTTATGAATGCCATGTACCTAGTAATATTAAATATGTTGTTGAAAAATATGTAGAAAATCCTATCAAGATCAATAATATTTCCAGACATGCAAGAAAACATGACCAAAAAGTACCTCAAGATACCAAAGATAAAATCATTAAGGATTGTACTTCTAAGTTCTAATTTCCTATATTTTGGTGGGGAATGCTGGGTTTGGAATTGTGATGTATCTTCTATATTTCTTCTTGAGTCTTCATTAATGGCTATTGAATGGATGACCTGGGTATCATGCAATACTTTTTTATCATACCCACAACCAGTAGCATGTTTCTTTCCACAAAATAGGCAACCATTTTTCAGTATTGCACTGATGGCATTCTTCAACAAATCTATCAAAGAGACAAGAAAATTTATTGACAAGAAGTTACCCATGAAGCAAACTTGCTTTCATCTTGTTCCTTGTATCCAAGTGAACCTGGCATCGTTTTACGGCATGTATTGTATCTGGCCAAATGTACCAAACACAAAATATGTTAAGTTACCTATATATATGTTAAATTAAGAGTTGATAATGCATAAACACATGAGATAGAAAATATGTTAAGTTACCTATATTCACATACCGATATCCAACCTTGGATAATCCAGTGGAGATCATTGCATCAGTTGTATCATGCAAATTCATAAGAAGGCACTGAATTTAATATTATATTCTGACTTGAATAATTATTTATATCTACAAGCCAAAACCTTTTCTAAAGCTGACTATTTACAAGCGAGATAAGCAAGCTACCTGTTCCAATCCCATGCGCATTCTTCCTAGAAGTACGATCCATGAACACCTTAAAAGCTGAAGGTTTCCAATCCAGAATTTGGATACACTCAAATTTTGTTTTGACAAAAACTAGTGAAACATTAGAAAACATCTATCTCTAGTCTTCCACAAACCTTATTTTAAACAGTAGACATCTGTGAGCAGCATAATTCAATAGACACAGTAAATACTCCAGGACTATTGTATTGCAAGCTTCCATATGTACAACCAGTAAGTTCTTAACACGGGCTCTTTGGTATATTCATAACTGCCATATCAATAGATTATAATTGCTTACAATGACAAGGAAACTAAAACGATAAACTAATATTCAGTGGTATGTAATAAAATAAACATGTATATCATAACACAGAAATAGAGATATAGTTGAAGATACCAACCAGCTGGGTGTGAAACCATTATTGAAAATATACTCAGAAGTGTTACATTCAACAAAGATTGATTGTGCCTCGGAGAGGCCAGTCTTATCTAAGAACCAGCTGACCCTACAAGAGGGTGTGTACAAACCAGAGAGAGAGAGAAATGACTGGATTTTATTAGGTCAATGACAGTCAAGAACAATACATAACTCAATATAAATTAAGTCACAAAAATTCTAAACTTCGACAAAGTCAAGTACTGAATAAGACCAAAACTTCAACAAGGTGGTATAAAAAAAATGGAGGAGGGTAAATGACTGCATTAACCACAAGTCCAATAATAAATCAATCAAGGTGGGGAAGGTACAACAAGTATTTAGTAACTCAATCAGTAACCGATAATAAAATAAACATATCGATCATATAACAATAAGTGAGTTATAGTTGAAGATATCCACGTGAACATTAAACCAAAAATCAGATCTGAAGTGTGGGTACAAATATAAAAAATGGTCATAAAATAAGAAAAATATAAACAACGGTCATAACATAGGTGTGGGTAGTAGAATACCCATGACCCTTAGAACCAAGGGTATGCTCCAAATGTCGCCAAACAACCATAGGACTCTATAAGAGAAAAATTTCAACAAGGTGGTTTTTAAAAAGTTACTCAAGTACTCAACAAGGTGGTTTTTAAAAAGTTAGTCCAAATGTCACCAAACAACCATAGGACTCTATAAGAGCAAAACTTCAACAAGTTGGTTTTTAAAAAG
The DNA here is from genome assembly GCA_027924585.1 of Larix kaempferi. Lineage (NCBI taxonomy): Eukaryota > Viridiplantae > Streptophyta > Pinopsida > Pinales > Pinaceae > Larix > Larix kaempferi. The sequence continues at coordinate 2,409,312 of BSBM01000105.1, read as the reverse complement.
TTACGAGACCAATCATAGCTCAATCAAGGTGGGGAAGGTACAACCAGTCATATCTCTCTCAAATGTACAGACGTTCCATATAACTTGAAAGTTCATCATCACAGTATAAGGAAGGGTGGTGGGATGCCAAATAAAAATATCCATCATTTCTCTCTATGCAATCCTGATAGCATCACATAAAAGTTAAGTACCTTGTACTATAAAAAATAAAATCCACCCGTTTAACCTTTAAATTTAGGAATATGGTCTACAAAAGCAAAATTTCATCACAATTACCATCCAAATTTCTGACTAGTGCCAAAGCAACAGTAAAAGATTTAATAACATAATTTTGATCTCTATCAACTTCAGCACTCCTCTTTGGTCCCTGTGCTGAAGTTGGTCCTCGAGATGTAAATTTAAGTACAGACCTCAAACAAGTTTACACAGTCCACATACTACAACAATTAAGCACACAGATGATGAAAGAAAGGTACAATAACATAACAATTCTACAGCTAAATGATAAAACGGTACTATTTTCGAATAGTGCTAAAGCAACAGTAAAACATTTTATAACATAATTTTCATCTCTTTCAGTAGCATGTCATAAAATAAACATATTTATCATATAACAATAAGAGAGGTATAGTTGAAGATCTCATTTAACCATAAATCAGATCTGAAGTGTGGTACTATTTCTGAACAGTGCTAAAGCAACGGTACAAGATTTTACAACATAAATTTTGATCTCTATCAACTTCAGCACTCCTCTGTGGTCCCTGTGCCGAAGTTGGTCCTCGAGATGTAAAGTTAAGTACAGACCTCAAACAGGTTTACACAGTCCACATACTACAACAATTCAGCACACATATGAAAGAAAGGTACAGTAACATAACAATTCTACAGCTGAATGATAAAACGATACTATTTCTGAACAGTGCTAAAGCAATAGTAAAATATTTTATAACATAATTTTCATCTCTTTCAGTAACGTGTAATAAATTAAACATATTGATCATATAACAATAACAGAGGTATAGTTGAAGATCTCCATGCCAACATTTAACCAAAAATCAAATCTGGAGTGTGGTACTATTTCTGAATAGTGCTAAAGCAACAGTACAAGATTTTACAACATAAATTTGATCTCTATCAACTTCAGCACTCCTCTCTGGTCCCTATGAAGAAATTGGTCCTCGAGATGTAATGGGTAGTAATCAAATTATAAAGAGTGATGATGATCGAAGTCATGATGAACATATCTAATATATCTAATATAAACAGAATCAATGTTTCAGACTTGTGATGACATTTAAATTTAAAACTCAAATTCTAAGAAAATAAAAGATATAAATGGGAAAATTCCTTAGAGCATCAAATTAAAGATAAGTACCTCGTAACTATACCAAATAAAAGTTATCTATGTAGCATACTAACAATGTTTCATACTAACAACATCGACATCCATCAAAATACAAATCATGAATTTATGTTGCATCTACTTTTTCGTTGTTTTATGTTTCTTTGCATGTAAAAAACTTGCGAGTGGGGTATCACAATCATCCAATGGCACAGTATTTACTGTGATATCTCCTATTATTGTTTGTGTTTCCATGCCCTCATTTATGCCACTTCTTGTACATCACTGAGCAAGGCGTGGAGGCAATTCTGTATGGGTGTGAACTGCAACAACGGATATTAGCATATATATATGACGTAGAACTATTATTGAAATAAATATTTCATTTTTTTATTTAAATTACAATATTTCTCTTTACCAGTCGCTGTATATGTGACAACTGGGGTGTTAATTGGAGGTATAGTTGCTTCCTCTTGCAGTTCATGCTCCTGAGCTGCATGGTATTTCAATGAAAGAAGAAAATTTATAAGTATACGTCAGGAAATATATATCTAATCACAGTAGATATTTCTATTTCCAAAGCATACATACCAGAATGGACACTATGCTCCACACTATCATGGGACATGTGCACCCCAACATCAACTTGTACTTGTTGTGTACTGCTTAAAAACAAACATAAATTTTTAGTTATGGGTGATATAATCAGAAGTACTGAATAGACTATAATAGTATACTACCATTGGTGATATACCTGCATTTGCGTCATTGGGGAGATTGGAGTCTGCCCCAAGCTTTTCCGATATTCAACCACACTTTTAAAACCAAACTTGAAGCCAAGATTTAGGTATTCCTCGGTGGCAACAGCTTGGAACGTATTTCCCTGTAATGCATGATAACACATTTCGAAATTTCCAGTATCAAAATCCGATATTTGTTCGATATTGTTAAATAAATATTCCCAGCAATTAATCATTTAATACTTACGATTCTTGCTCTTAGTTTTCTATAGCCACCCTGGTTCAGTTTATGTTGCTCGTGCTTTTCCATTCTAGCCTTGGTTTCTTTGGAGGTGTCAGGTAGCCTATATATGAAAATTTTGAAACCCTTAGATATCAAAAATATCACTTAAAACAAAAAAGAAAAAAATAATTGGGCTTATTTTGTTCGGATATCCACATCATCTTTTTCAGGATCTTGCATGCAATTAGGGTTTGCATGCAAATTCTAGGGTTTGCATGCACTTTGCATGCATCCCAGTCACCAGGTTGATGCCTCCAGCACCTTAGCCACCTTATTCTAGCACCTAGGATCCACTTACTTCAGAGTTTTATCCCTCCTAGTCAGGAAGGCTCCCACTTCTCACCTACTGCCAGAGAAGGGCGCACTTCTTCAGCTACCACTGCAGTTCCACTTCAGTTACACTCAGTTAGCTCCGATTCTCCCTGATTTGAGGCTAGATTCACTCCCGACTGACTGTTTCACTTTGTTGGACCTCCAGATTGACTAGATGATTTGTTCTGACTTCAGTTAGCCTCCCATGCGCCCTCCACTGAGCCCACTTCCCTATATCAGTGCTACACACTTCAGTTACACATGTTACACTCAGTTAGACTCAGATTGACACCTGGATGACTGGTTCTTGTGCATTGATGACCACTACTGATTGATGATGAGGACTCCTAGTTGGAGTCAAGCTACTCCATTCAGTAATTCGAATGACCTCCTTAGGCAATTCGAATTGCTCAGTCATTGTTACTGTATTCTATTGTAATCATTCACCCTTACTGGGATATTGAGCACTGTGCATGTTTTACACAGTTTTACACCATATTTTCTATGTTCATCTGTTGTGATTGATTTACTTGTTCATTAGATCTGCTATGACTAATTTTACATATTTCAGTAAAAAGATGATATATGTTGTACCTTGCTTTACCAGGCCCTAGTTGTTTTCCTTGCCTTTTAAGCAAGTTCTCCTTTGCATCATCTATGAGTGCCTTCCACTCTTTCTCCAGAACCATGGGAGGGCACTCATGCTTGAGTTCAGCTTGCAATCTTTCCCTATATTGGGCTTTGGTATATTTCAAATTTTCACTGGCTAACCTTGAAACAACCTTCCTATTGAAATAATTGCCGAACAAGTTGACCATGTGGTCCAACAATTCATCTATCTTATTGTTATCTTGGCTATTCCACTGTGTACGAATGGTGGGTCCAAACATCTCCAAGGATTTGTCATTCAAATGCCTGTAGAATACATTGTTTCCTGCAAATTAAATATGTAATCCATTAATTTAAAATAATTTCAACGTATGACTATTTCAATTTCATGATTAAAATGATTCATTTAATTAATAAATACCGGCAATCTTTTGGATCTTGATAGGAACACAATAGTCATCCACCAGAAAGGTGAGATCGAGTGATCCAGTGCTTTTAACCCGTGCTTCTCCAGGAAAACTATCCTAGTTGTCTACAGTACGTTCATCTCTAGAGTCATGTGGAGTGATAGGCTCCATCTCATCATGTTGAGGCATAGCATCAGGCTCCGGCATGGCATCATGCTCTCTCTCATCAATGCTGTCATCAATGGATTCAAGGCCAACCACAGGAATGCCAAAAAGCCTCATTGGTACATTGCTTCTTTTTTGCTTCATTGGACCATCACTGCTACCTATACCTGTCGGGGCAGATTCTGTAGTCATGGGTTTTAAAAACTCCTAAAAACAATAAACTTTACTTTTTCAAATCACTTGGAAAAATAAAAAACATAATATCAGATATGAAATCACAACATAGCTTAAAAAATTTGTGAAGATGCCACTTACCCCATAAGATTGTACTTGATCTTGCAGCTCTAGAATCCTTGCCCTGTCCTCCTGTGCCAAGGGCTTTTTGTGAGCCAAGGCAAGCATTTCTATGTTTTCCTTTTTCAAGGCTGTTCTAAAAGTGTGCAGTGGGTCAGTGGAATAGAAAATTTCTTCCTCAAACCCCTCATCACCCAGATCGTGTGCACGTGACTAAATTCATCAAACAATAAATTAAATTAAGCAATATAATTTTAACATCACTCAAATATTGATATTGTAATGAAGATTAAGTCACTATTATGCACTAACACTTACCTAGCACGATGTTATGGCTGGTGAGTGTCCATGATGAACAGTCACCGTGGAAGCAGCAGGTGCCTTTCCACGGTCCTAAATGAACCAATAATCCATCATAATGTCATAAAAATGAACCAGTAGTCCATCATAAGCTCAGAAAAATGTGATTGTCAATAGTAGACATTGAATGTTAACATACTAAATCGAAAAATTTAGTTATTTTACTAAGCAATTACCTGACGGGCCATAGAGTGTGACCTTCCATGCTCACCCTCGACCATGGTAGCAGCAGGTGCCTTTCCAATGGCGCCACACTGACACAATCAATCAATAAATAAACGTTTACCTCATACTAAATAATTATATCATAAAGAAAAATGAGATATTGCATTAATATTAATTTTTACCTCAGAAGTGGAAGATACATGTTCTGCTCCATGGCCATGAGCAGACTCCTGCCACAGTTTAATAAGCATGCTTTCATATGGAAATATTAACAATAAGCACTGAAAAAACGAATGCTAAGAGTGAAAATCGGAACATCTTTTGTTGTAGTCATATTTATTTACTATATTTAACATTTACCTGACGAGGCATAGTTTCTGACCTTCCACGGTCACCCTGGACCGTGGAAGAAGCATGTTCCTTTCCACTGCCATCACCCTAAACAAACGTCAATAGTCAATAAATGCATCATAAACAAAAATGAGATATTCATAGCAGTGTAATCACCATGTAATCACACGAAAATATTCATAATAAGCATGAATAAAGCAAATGACAACAGTGGAAATCGAATGTTAACAGGAAAAAAAAAAAACCGAAACATTCAGTTATTGTAGTCATGTTTAGATATTACATTTAGCATTTACCTAATGAGGCATAGTTTTTTACGGTCCACAATTCCCCTAGACCGTGGAAGCCATATCTATTCTATTTAAGTTGTAATCGATCAACAACTCTTCACCTGCAAGTATTGTTTTTATTGCACATACAAATATACATTGATGTTCGCATGCCTCGAATTCGCAATTTGGTAGCCTATTTGTTGTCACTGGTCGTGTACTATTTATAAAGCCAGCAACGTTTCTGAACGCTTTTGGTCTCCCATCAATATACATAGTCACCCCTTTGTTTTTATTGTTTGTTGCTATTTGAATATAATTCGCGGCAACTCTGTATCTCTGCATACTTCGAGTATGTTGGACCAATATCAACCAATTATTGTATCTGTATAGTGGTCCGATATACTCCATCAATTCAGTTACAGTGCCATAGTGGACCTTTATTCCATCCATGGAAAATAGCCCCAATCCATGTAAGGACGAAGGAGCGATGTGATACATCCTCCCATTGATGAAGAAATCTATGTCCACTTGAGGTAGCATATTAGGTACCCATCATTTCACTAGATGTTTATACCTCAATGGAAAATCAATGTCTCCTATGCTCTCAGCATCATAATTACACGACCCACCGTTGGCAATAAAATATTTCATGCGTCTATGAAATCTTTTCCTTATCTTTTTTGATCTAGTTGATATAAAATCGGTAGATCCAGTACAACTCGTCTCACTTTCAACCTCTTCGAGTATATCTTCATCATCACTTGAGGAAGATAGATCTGACAAATACCTATTTGGTGGTACCTACTTGGCACTCAAATGGCCATGAGAAATTTGATTTTCAAAGACTATTTTCAGACATTATGTGTATATCTAAGTACACGTTTTATATACATATATATATATATTTACAATATATTTAAATTTAAAAATATAGACATATAGATCCAATAAAATTTAGAAACTAGAACATTTACATGTTAGGATATTCCTATACTCCATCCTAGTCCCACCAGTATTTTGATCATTTACATTTTCAGTCATGCATGCACCTTTTAGGGTTTGCATGCATTCTAGGGTTTGCATGCATTTTGCATGCATCCCAGTCATCAGTCCAGCACCTAGCCCTCAGTTAGCCAGCCCCCAGGAGCTTCTCACTATTCAGTTTTAGCCCTCCAGTTGCTTAGTGCGCCCTTCTTCCTTGATTTTAGGGAGCAACTCGCCCTTCTTCACCTACCAGTTCAGTTACACTCAGTTACAGTCAGTTACACTCAGTTACATTGAGTTACACTCAGTTACACTCAGTTACATTCAGTTACAGTCAGTTACAGTCAGTTACACTCAGTCACATTGAGTTACACTCAGTTACATTCAGTTACTCTTAGTTACATTGAGTTACACTTAGTTACATTGAGTTACACTCAGTTACACTCAGTTACACTTAGTTACACTGAGTTACACTTAGTTACACTGAGTTACACTTAGTTACACTGAGTTACACCTACCAGAGTTAGTTTGACTTATGGTTGACAGTTACTTGAGCATTGATGACTCCACTGATGATGATGAAGACTTCCAGTTGCACTCCGATGATCATGAGGACACCTAGTTGTGCTCCGATGACACTCCAGTGATCCTTTGATCACTCCATGAAGGCTAATTCGAATTGCCACCTTAGGCATTCGAATTCCTCATGCATTGTATTATTTATATGTCCATTTGTGATTAATAATCTAGTATGACCGAAGTATTATTGCTTCTATCTGAGTTCTACTGTACCATATTATTCTGTTGCTCATTATACTGCATGTATCACTCTTCTTCTATTTTCTTGCTTAATCATAATTACTCTTGTGAGGTACACATCATCTCTTAGATCTGCTGTGAGGATTTTCACATGGTATCAGAGCATGTTGAGAGTATTGTTTATCTCCATTCTTGAGAGTTTTTTTTGCAGGTTATTACCAAGATTTCGAGTGCAGTAGTTGTAGCAGAATCTGCATTTTTGCAGTAGTAGCAGTTGCAGTTATTCTATATTGTTTTTGCAGGTCTTCTACAACTTCAATGAATTTAGAAGAAATTACTCCTCTTTCTCCATTCAACTATGATGAATGGAAACCAAGAATGATAGCATATTTGAAGAGCCATGATCTCTTTGATTGCTATTTTGAAAGAGAGTTCGAATCCTCTACAAAGAAGATTAAATGGTTGAATAAAGGTGACATGCACATTGGAAGAATGATGCTTGCTATGACCGATTACATATTGTACCCGACCATCATTGATATTGAAACTCCAAAAGAGTTATGGGCTCATCTAGATGAAAGATTCGGCAAAAAAGAATGATGGATTTGGTCCAAATCCCTTCAAAAATAAGCAAGTTGATGCATTCGCTCCACTTGATGGTCTCTCATATCATGATGCATTCGCTCCTCCTGATGGTCTCTCAGATCATGTTGCATTCGCTCCCCTTGATGATCTCTCAGATCATGAACCAGTATCATCTCATATTGAAGTTGTTGACAAAGAACTTGCAGATTCTCCGCTCATGCTCAAACTTTCTTCTCTTTCTGTGCCAGCTCACACTCTAGATATTGCAGAAGGTCCTAAATCCTGTCTTGCACCAGAGTTTGTTGGTTTGCATCATGATCACATGATTATTTCGGAGGTAACATCAGCTATTGGAGGTAATGCATTCGCTCCTCTTCAGCAAACATCTCTTATTTACTACTATATGATCATTAGAACATGCTTTCAGAAGGTTATTGAAGAATATGGCCATTGCCACCCGCTTGAGATAATTTCTCATGCATCATATGATAGTTTTGATCTCACCCCTGCTGGTTCAAAGGAGATCTCAAGAAACTGTTTTGAAAGTCTTAAATCTGATTTTGATTTCAAGCAAACATGTAATAGTTCGTTTTGGCATAATCTCACCCATGGTGGTTCGAAGGAGAAGACAAAGGACTATATGCACATTCAAAAATTTGATCCTACCTCAGCTGATTCGAATCACAGGTTCAAGGATCATTCTAATACTATTGGATTTGTTCTCATCACATTCGATCTGAAGAGCAAGTACAAGCACATGCTTTTTGAGCATGATCCACTTCTTCCCAAGAAGAAGATACCTCCAGACATATGACCAAGCATCACACATGCTTGAGTTTGGAGCTTTTATTTTTTATGTGTGCCTTACAGTCTAATTTTTGAGGAGGGGGTATGTTTCCCATGAAATTTTCCCACTTCCTTGGTTTATTGATTGTTATTATTCATTGTATTGGGTGACCTTTGGTCTTAGTTACCAGGGCCCAGGATGGATTAAGGGGGGGTGTTAGGATATTCCTATACTCCATCCTAGTCCCACCAGTATTTTGATCATTTACATTTTCAGTCATGCATGCACCTTTTAGGGTTTGCATGCATTCTAGGGTTTGCATGCATTTTGCATGCATCCCAGTCATCAGTCCAGCACCTAGCCCTCAGTTAGCCAGCCCCCAGGAGCTTCTCACTATTCAGTTTTAGCCCTCCAGTTGCTTAGTGCGCCCTTCTTCCTTGATTTTAGGGATCAACTCGCCCTTCTTCACCTACCAATTCAGTTACAGTCAGTTACAGTCAGTTACACTCAGTTACACTCAGTTACACTCAGTTACATTCAGTTACAGTCAGTTACAGTCAATTACACTCAGTTACATTGAGTTACACTCAGTTACACTCAGTTACATTCAGTTACTCTTAGTTACATTGAGTTACACTTAGTTACATTGAGTTACAGTCAGTTACACTCAGTTACACTTAGTTACACTGAGTTACACTTAGTTACACTGAGTTACACCTACCAGAGTTAGTTTGACTGATGGTTGACAGTTACTTGAGCATTGATGACTCCACTGATGATGATGAAGACTTCCAGTTGCGCTCCGATGATCATGAGGACACCTAGTTGTGCTCCAATGACACTCCAGTGATCCTTTGATCACTCCATGAAGGCTAATTCGAATTGCCACCTTAGGCATTCGAATTCCTCATGCATTGTATTATTTATATGTCCATTGTGATTAATAATCTAGTATGACCGAAGTATTATTGCTTCTATCTGAGTTCTACTGTACCATATTATTCTGTTGCTCATTATACTGCATGTATCACTCTTCTTCTATTTTCTTGCTTAATCATAATTACTCTTGTGAGGTACACATCATCTCTTAGATCTGCTGTGAGGATTTTCACATTACAAATATTCAATAGAAATTAGAATCAAAACACATTATCTTGATTTGATTTGTCATACACATCTGAGCCTAATTTGCATATCAGACACAACAGTTAGTGACTTAGGCATAACTCACGATAGCTGGAAAAGCATAAGCTGTGAAGCAAGAGAGATGAACGTTGAGGTGAAGATACCTATTCATATATGCTCCCATGGTTTAATTTCCACAAATTTCTCTCTTAACTATTTATGGTAAATTCACTTGCTCCTAAAGCTGTAAAACAAGATGTGGATGGGTTTTCTAATGAAAAATAGGCTCCTGTAATAGCTAGCAGAATGTACTTTCAGATTCAACCACACTTCTCTCTTCTGTGAGATCTTTGAATTTGGCAGATATCTTATTATAAGGGACGTGATATGGGTAGACCATTCCATTATCATTGGATATCACAGTATAGGGCTTATGCACATCTACAACTAAATTTCTTTCTGAAACTCTATTTGGCCTACCACAACTAACCAAACCTTAGTTGCGTAGGTGCATAAAATACAAACACCACAACAAATAGCACAACACATAACAAGAAAAACATCATTACATACGTAACAAAAAAGAGATGAGGTGCAATGCTATAGATACTAATTTCACTTAAGTATAGATGCACTGTAGAACAATACATTAATTTCATTAGACTCCATTCTCAAACTTTGTTACAAGAAGCATTCAACTATTTGTACCTTTAGTTCATATGATACAAAAAATACAAAAAACACAAAAGTCATCGTTTAATCTTCCAACTCTTCAACTTCTAATCTATTTATCTTCAATTTGTTGTATGTTGCTTCAACTTCTCCATACTTTCTACATTGGATATTCCACAACCTGTCAAAATCCTTTCTCTCCAAAAATCGTAACCTGACATTATAGTTTTTTCTATGGCCTGCAGCTAAACCTTGTGTATCCACACCGGTTTTCAAATAACCCACGGCTCTAGATATTCAAAATTCACACAGCCTAACCTTGTTGGTCTGCATATGTCTTTCACTTCCTACAACCTAATTTTGTGGGGCTTGGTCCTTCAATCAAAATTCTTTCAACCTAACCTTGTAGGTGTTAGTTCTTCCTATTACCCCCCATTTTGCATGGGTGTCCACTTTTGATTCTTATCAAATATCCAATTGGGGGTTACATCTTGTTGGAAATTTGATACCTTAGATGACTTTATGGATCTTCATGCTAGTAGCTATGGGATGATGGTTGGATATTCAATGATACATCTCTTTCATTTGGATCACTTTCATATGACGTATTGATGACATTTAGAGTGTTGGTTATGTCATTTTACTTTCATACTTAGGATGACATGATTGATTTCATGGATGGTCACTTCATAGAATCGTTTTGATGATTGTTTCATGCATGGAAATCTTAAATAACGATTTAGGTAAACAACCCATTCACTCATATTTGAAGACTATTGTAGACTCACAAAAAATCAGTATCTTAGGCCTGAATTCACACGGCAGTTAAAAGCATGCATTTATTCTTCCATCTGATGAAAAACAACACATGGATCTGCCCACCTTTCAACAGGGGTTTGTTGCAATGTTAGTTCTATTGGATATTTTTGTCCTAAAGATGACATTGATGTGTTTGTAGAAACATGGCATCGGATTTTGAATGCACCACTAGTATATCCGTCATCATATTACAACATTACGGGGTATATTAAGATCTAAGATGGTGATTTTGCTACCTAAAATAACGTTTACCTGTAGCATCATCTGTGCATTTGGTTAATGATATGATGGCAGTTGGAGGATAATATTGACAGTCAGCTCGGCATGATAAAGTTTCATCTCTTCAACAGAAAAAAAAATCAACATTTAATCCATCATTATCATGTGTAGTATGGAAGTCAGATGAAAGGTTTTCAGACTACCCTATTGGCTATTTCTATTTCTAGTGTGAGGGTCGAATCAGATTGAATATCCCTATAGATCTATAACTACACCCATGGAGAGATAAAAATAAACTTTTCTCATATCAAATTTCAGTTCAAGGAAAATGGAAACTTTTGTAGACCTGTAATTCATTGCTCATAATGAAATGGAGAAACCTGGAAATGTGGAAACATGAGAACCCTGGAACAATTCACCTCCCTTGCTGCAAATTACATTGAAATAGCTTGTACAAGGATTAGTGTGTGTTAACCCTCATATTCCATGTACAATTTGAGATATCCATGAGGCATGATGAATCTCACATGGTAGCAAATTGGGTTTATGGAGGCATATTTGAAAGGGGTGTCTAAAAATAAGGGTTAAATCTATATTTTGAGGACATTTAGCACCTTACAATGGGGTCTCTATCTCCATATGGATCCAATGTTAACAAGTGATATTATACTTCAATTTTTCACAAAATTAGAGTCATGTCCATGATCTACCTATGTATAAATTTTTCATGGTTAATTTTAAACCAAACCTCCAAGCATGTAGTTGGAATCCTTGGAAAGAAAAGAATTTCCACTATCATCATACATAGTTACCATGTCTCCCCCAAGCTTGAAAATGCATTTGTTGATTAGGAAGGGAATTTTCCTTTAATTGTCTTGCATGTTCAAAATTGGCAAAAATGGCCAAAATTAATTTTTGAATGCCTCAAGTTCATAAAAGAAGGAATCATCAAAATTTCGATTTTTTGCATCATGATACTTGTCACCAAGTTTATGAGGATTGTGATTCAAACTTGCCAAATAATGAGCTTAACTTGGATTGGGTAGGAATTTTTTTTCATGAACGACTTTTGTCAAACTTGAGTTTGACCAAGTTTGACTCCATCAATGTGAGTTTGATGTTCAACACAAGTTTGACTCCATCAATGCGAGTTTGATGTTCAACACAATTTTGACTCATGGTTAGCCCTAACTATGATCAATCACTAATCTAACTTATTCAAACTCGCATGACAACCTATTAAAACCTATCTTTTACTTGAATTTGGTCAATTTTAGCTCTACAAAGTGCATTTCTCCTCTATCACATGATTTTCTTGTGTGAAATAGAGTGAAATGAGGTCACATTGGCACATCTTAGGTGAGTCCATAGATGTTTGTTGGGAATCCATTGACACATCTAGGGAAAATGGGGCATCAAAGCAACAAGTTTTTTTGACGCGCAAGCTTTATACCAGTTGGGAGTAATTGTTACATTATATTTTTTATCATATAAGGTATCTCAACACAATTTTATTCTCCATTCTTTGTTGTCCTTAGTTATTTAGGGTTAAATAACAACTATTTTTAGGGCATTTTACTATTTTTGGAGTTATTATTTAGTTTTGCTTTTCTTCCTACTATTGGTTTTTCAAGGGTTTCAAGTCCAATTTTCAAGGTTTTTTCCTTTTTTTCTCTGTCCATTATTCCTCCCAAATAACATCAACCCCTCCTTGCCACAAAGTTATTGATAGTGAAAATGTTGAGAAGGAATTTACTTGGATTCATTGTGAAAATATCCAACCCCAAGATCAAAATTTGTTTTCTCCAAAATAATTATAGCCACACAAAAGATGATTTACGGCCAAATACCTCTCATTTTGAAGTGCAATTTCAAAATTTTACAAGAAAAACTCAATTTATAATATAATTTATGCCCAAAATGATTCGATTTTGTTCAAAGAGTGTCGCCATGTTTTTCATTAAGTAAGACAACCCTCGTAAACTACAATGGGATTTGGATTTTCAATAAAGAAAACTCGTTTTCATATTTTATAGTAAAATAAACTCAAATGGTGGATTTATTCAGATTTGTTGCAAAAAATAAAACATAAAATGCCTTATCCCTAAATCCAAATGACCTCTTTTGAGAAATTTGATAGAGTAATGGGGTTTAATGTCAAGATACTGACTTATTTTGGGGACATTGTGTCCTCTTGGCGACCTTTGCGACCCCTCTGCATCCTTCTTAACCGCTTGGTTTCCTCCTCCACCTCGTAACCCCTATGCGTCCTTGTTCACCTCCTTGCAACAAACCTCTGGGCTCTGCGCTTGGTGAGGCAAGTGCAAATCAGTGAAAATGCAAATGTTGTGCGTGTGCGGTAGGGGAGGTAACCCCTTGGAGTCCTCCTTCACCTCGCGAACCCTATGCGTCCTCCTTCACCTCCTCGCAGCAAACCTCAGGGCTCTGGGCTTGGTGAGCTTGGTGAGGCAAGTGAAAAATGGTGAAAATGCAAATGTTGTGCATGTGCGAGAGGGGAGGTAAGTTTCATATAAGGTATAAGGTAAGGTTCAAATGTTTGTTTTGTTTTATGTTTTTTTTTAACTTTAACTTTAAATTATTTATTATTATTATTTTACTATGATTGATATTTATTTTTTATGTAATGTTTTTTTATTTGAAAAATAAATTTTAACTTAAAATGAAGAACCATGATGAGTAGAGAGTGGGGGTTGGTACTATCTATATCCATCACACATGTTTCCAACAATTCATGAATGAACTATTCCATGTCATTTTTGTGTGTAATAGGATGTTGATATTGGTGCACATTGGTTGATTGGATTCCTATAATAAATAGAATTACATAATCATGCTCCCCACATGAGAGTGGCAATCTATGGGGAAGTTTGTAGACTTGTTGCTGTTTTGTTTGAAACCAACTACATGTCAATATGAACTCATTGGTAACATCCTTAGCAGGTTATATTTTCTTGAGGGGTGGAGAAATATGATATGGACATTGATGCTAATTATGTTTCACATTGCTTATGGAGAGGTCTCAAACCTTATATTGGACTCCTTGTGCCACCCATTGCATTGATTTCATGTTAGATCTAGTTTTCATGTGTGTTAAAGGGTGCAAACAAATTGAACAATGAATCAAAGGGGCGGCGATCTTATAGACAAAATGTACAACAACAAAGAGGATAAACAATAGTCATAAATAAGATAAATTTGGGGTGAATCTTCTTGTCACCCGTGTGTACAATTAGCAACCTACAACATGGTACCTTAACTCCAATCTCTTTGCAACCTTTAAACAATAGTAAAAGAATAATTTTATAGGTTTGATAGTAATAACCAATAGCAAGTGTCTACCATATTGAGGATAATATGGTACATACCATGGTTTAATCCTAAATGAAGGAGTTATCGGAAGTGATTTATGGATCTAGGTTATTAATGCTCAACTTTTGAGAGGTTTTATATGTCACCTTTGGAGGAGCGTCCCCTTTGAGGTCTCATTGCATGGAGTAAATAGCATTCAAGGGAACCCTAGTATTGCACATTTAGCTTTATAGAGCACCTACACATGAGTGCATGAAATTTTTGTCATAACATTTAACCTAGAGGTGTTATATCCATTAATTTGTGCCTTTATTTGAAGAGCGTTCGACTTTGTATGGTTTCTATCCTACTTTGTGGAGGATTCTCACCCATTTGAAGCCAAATCCCACCTAAGGAGGTTTCTTATGCATGATTTATGGAGAGGAATTCGATTTTTGGGGGTCTTATTGAGCACTTTGTGGAGTTCATTTGTATTTGGTGGATCCACTTGCTATAATGCCCACTTTTTAGCATGACTTTGAATGCATTGGAGTTCTAGCCTTTGGAGGCTATTTTGAGACTTCTTAGCATTGCTTTATCATTTCTTGAAGGAACCCCCTCTTTCTTGGGATTTTATGGATCTTTGAGACTATACATGTAGCATTTACCACCCTATATTGAGTCTAGAAACCCTCCCATACCATCACTACATGTGTCTAGTATAACCATGCAAAAATCCAGTCCGTACAACCACCCATTGAAAAAAATTCAACGTTGGCCCCATTCGGTACATTAATTATTCTATACATTATTCAAAATTAAGAAAAAAATATACTTTTCTTTACATTATACAAATCCACTAATTAGTAATTGAAATATCCCAAAAAATAACACATAAATCTTATAACTTGATTTTGTGTCTTGGTTAATCGACACATGTTCGATTCAAACCATTACCACTACAACCTCGAGGAACACCCACGCTTCTACACATGTAGAACATAAGACTAGAAAACTAATTTTCAAATATAACCAAGTTAATCAACACAATGAACATATGGTATGTGAGTGCATTAACTTTAACCTATAAACATTGCGTACCTCAACTTTTCAACAATTAAATATCATTCATCTTCTTCTTCATCCAACTCAGCATCTGTATCAAGATCTGGTTCTGAATAGATATTGATGAAAGGATCATTCACATCGTCATCATCATCAAAGTCATCTTTGTTAATATAGTCATCCATATCATCAATGAGATCATCGTCTGCTACATTTGCATGATCAACCTCTTCAACTTCTTCATCTAACACATTGACTGCAGCCTGATCTGAATCATCATCATCTTCTTCTTCTCCCTGATTATCTTCATCATCTAGTACATGATTATACTTTACTTGTCTTCCTCTTGGATCGTAACGAACAACGTATGACCAACCTGCTTTACCTGGTACCTCGAAGTAGTAGACTTTCTCACATTGACTTGGAAGAACATAAGGCTCTTTACCCGGTTCAAATGTCCTTGTATTAACCATGGTAAATCCATTAGCATGCTCAATATCAGTTCTTTCAGGATCACGTTCATGCATCCGTAACCTGTACCACTTCACCTCAAATAAAACTATTTTAAAGGAATTAAAATCACACTCAAGAATGTCCTCCAAATAGCCATAGTACCTATTCTCGGTTTCTTCTAGATGTCTATCACTTCTAGAGGAAACATTGGTGACCTTAAACACTGCAGTTATCCCACAATCCAAGGTTTTCCTATTATCATCCAACTTTTCGATACGAAATTTACGACCATTACACCACATAGCCTTGTGATGTTTCAATTGCAACATTGACAACATGTTACCAATACATTGTGAATTAATAAACGTCATATAGGAGTTAGTAAATATAATTGAAAACTTAAACAAACAAAATGTAATAATTGGAAAAATGGATCGAAGTAACTAGAACAAATGTGGGTAAAAAAATTACTTGCCTTTTTATCTTTTA
The DNA here is from genome assembly GCA_027924585.1 of Larix kaempferi. NCBI lineage: Eukaryota > Viridiplantae > Streptophyta > Pinopsida > Pinales > Pinaceae > Larix > Larix kaempferi. Next base: position 2,392,746 of record BSBM01000105.1, on the reverse strand, counting down.
AACCATAGGATAAATCAACTTCCCTTTGCGACGTAAGGTCAGGAATTTGATGTCGAAGACGATGAGCTGTTTTAATCATGTTACTGACACCTTCCCATGATAACCTACCGAAGAATTCTTCACAATCTTTTATCCAATGCTCCATCCAATCAAGGTTGTTTGCAATGTATAAATGTAAAGCATCCCACACTCGACCAACTATATGATAAAAAAACAATTCAATTTCATAATTAATTAGATCAACATTAAAGGAACATAGTTTAATATAGTTGAAAATGCATAATTATTAAAAAGAGTTAAAAAACAGTATGATAATATAAAATTGGAAAAAATAAATGTGTAACATATTAATTCAACAATGTATAATAATAATTACCTTTCACAATCCTCAATGTACCTCTCCCTAGTAGGACATCCCCTTCAAATTTGTTGATGGAGTCGAGATGCCAAATGCGAGGCACATTCATATTTTATGTTATTTTAGGTAGATATTCACTAATGTACACCATGCATTGATATACCATATATCCTTCAACCATAGAACCCTCAGGACATGCTCTTTGTCTAACAAAATCCTTCAATGACTTCAACTGCCTCTCCACCATCCACATCGACCTTGTGTGTACTGGTCCACATAATTCAATCTCCTCAACTTGGTGTATGAGGTAGTGTTCTTGTGCATTAAAAATGCTGGAGGTACATACTGTTGGATTTCACACATTAGTCAGGGAATTTCTCTCTTCCAATGCCTTATATCTTCTTTATGGATTTCTTTTGATGAAAGCCACCTACAAATGATGCAATAAAACAATATGTCAAGGCATATATAATATTTGCGGGAAAAACATATTATATGTCAATAATTTCTGCTACTGACCACAGACCAAGTACATTTTCCAAGTAAAACATTACTTACGTCATGTATTTTCCAAGAACATAAATAATATGTTTTATGTTGTTGTCAAAGTCGTCTGGGAGAGAGAAAGGTAGAACATACTGTATAAAAAAACACATAATTATTAATATTTATTTCTAGATAAGAGAATAAAATTAATAAAATAGTGCATACCGATAATGAAATATATTATAGACTAATGATTACCTTAATGAATGTATGCCAATCATGTGTTTTAACCCTTGCAAAATCACCTTTTTTCGTCAAGATATTCTTTATGTTTGACAAAAAACCTGTTGGAAACCTGATATTTTTTATGACCTCTCTTACAATATTGCTCTCTTGCTCCGTCAAGCACCAAGGAAGACTAATATTCTGTTGACGACCATCGCCATTAGAATTAATGATCACACTTTGCAATGCGTGATTAGATTCTTGAATGTCACTACAAATATTTCCAATTCTTTCTTTGTCAGTCCTTCCATCTAATATTTGCCATAACATTTCTGTTATGTTCTTCCCGATATGCATTGTGTCAAACAAATGAACTATTTGCAAGTGCTCGTAGTATGGCAACCTACTGAATTGAATCAGGTAAATTTTGATTCCTTGTGTGCCTTAACGACATTCATGAAACATCAACAAAATCAAATTAAAACCAATTAATCAATAATGGTATAACATATCGCGTTGAACATAATTCAATACAAAAAAAAAATTGGCATACCTTGACGGTTTCTGTTATATTCCACCTTCCATAGGTGAGGTGTCATTCTTCGTGGTTTTTTTCCATTCTCTTCTTTACCATTAAAATTTTCTTTGTATGTAGTTCGATAACTATGGTTCTTAGGTAGAAAGTGCCTATACTCATCGAACACTTCCTTTGCTAAACTCCTTGAACAATGAGATTTTATCCTGGAACCGCAAAGTGGACATGCAAATTTACCCTTGGTTTGAAGACCTACAAGATATATGAATTAGTGTAGCAAATTAGCATTAAAATTTAAAATAATGCATGATATTATCAACAGATATATAAAATATTAAGGAACAAAAGAAAGTAACAACATACCACAAAAATGTGTTAACCCGGGAGCATCATGAATTGTAAATGCAAGTATTCCATGGAATTGAAATCGTCTTTTCCCGATTGGTCTATTAATATCATACATAGTGACGCCAGCCCATAACTTCAACAACTCATCGATAAGAGGCTCAAGATATACGTTCATATCTTTAACCTGGTACTTGCCTAATTGGTCAAACATACATGATTAATTATATTTAGAGCCTATATGTCGTTATATATAAAAGACATAAGTATCATGCACGAAACAAATCAATGAAATATTTGTTGATCAGACTTTCAATTAAAAAAATACCTATTAATTAAACCTGGAACAATCATTGCCAACAATGTGTGCTCTCTCTTGATCGACATCCAAGGAGGAAGGTTATTGTTTATAACAAAAAAAGGCCACAGTGAGTAGGTAGAACGAAGCTCTCCAAATGGATTGACACCATTAGCTGCCAAAGAAAGTTTAACATTACGAGGACCTTCTTTAAAAATTGGCCACTTTTCTTCGATGTATCTCAATGCAGAACCATCTGCAGGCATTTGAATAACATCGTCGCGACTTCTATTCTTTGCATGGAAATCCATAAACTGTGCTATACTTTGACACCTGAACAACCGCTGGAAATGTGGTATTATCGGAATATAACGAAGAACTTTTTGAGGCACCTTTTGTGTCACTTTATCGGTTCGATACCTACTTGTTTGACATTGTGGGCATTCATTTTCTAATGCATATTGTCCATAGTATATGATATGATCATTAGGACATGCATCAATAGCTTGATACTCCATACCAAATGCTTTCATAATGACATATATCCTTCGATATGTGCGTGGTAAAATATTTGAAGTTGGTAATAGAAAATCACCTAACAATCTACAAAATTCAAAAGAATAAATCAATGAAAACAATATTAATCATCAATATCGCATCCAAACTTTACACATTAGATAACAATAGCAACAATATAAAAAAAAGTCAACCCTTTCTATATATAGATATTGTGAACATGCAGACAAAAATTAAAAAAACAAATTACATACCTTAGTATCTGTGTCATACAGGTGTTTGATAATCCATTCAAAACCTTCAAGTTCAATAACAACAATATAGCAGATAAAATATTTGTTTTTGAGCCTTCATAAAGAGGTTGACGTGACTTCTCAAGTAGAGGATCAACATCAACACTATCATCCTGGTTATTCTCATCCATTGGAGCAAATGTGTCTTGGATCAATCTATGTATCTCATCTTCCTGCTTTGTGTCACTAATGTTATCTACATCCATTATATCATCAGAAATAACTACTTGATCATCTTCAATATTCTGCTGTAGAAGTTCGTCAGGCCGTGAATGAGTATTTCTGCTAGTACTTGGCAAATAACTCTCTAGAACGCGACAATTTGGGGGCATTGTCTATAAATTTACAAACAACATAGAAAAATTAGTTTGTATAGAACATATAGTAAAAAAATAAGACATTTTACTAAAATTCATGCATACATGATGAATATTACAGTGAATATATTAAAAATTGAACCGCAAAAATAGTCTTACCAGGGGACGATATTCATAACCCCCTTCGGCGTGCCGCTTCTCCCTACAATGTCTTTCAGCTGTTTCTATTAAAATTCTTCTTTTTTGCAAGCTCCTACAATCAAAGCAAGGACAATAACATTTTCCATCTCCTCTCGCATCTAATGCAGCTCTAAACTGAGCAAGCTTCCTTGCATTTTCATTCATAGTGACAAATCCTTGTAGTGGTACAAGTAATTGTCTTACCTACACTATACAAAACAATAACTTGTCAATTACATTAGATATTATAAGTACATTTCTGAATATAGTATATTATAATCCAATATTTTCTATATTTATAAAGAAAAACATGAAGACTAAAGTAAATATGAATGGAAAGATGGTTATAAGTTGGCTGTGAGAAAGTGAATTGAGAATGGAAAGATGGTAAGTTAATATAATCTAACATTTAATGTGAACACTTGGAGGAAGATTGTACCCATGCAGTGGTTGGAATTTTAAATAAATATTATTTCCATATTTTTAGGAATGCATTATATCAAGAGCACTAAAATTAGAAGTGGTTTTGGTTGGTTACTAAAAAAAATGGTAAATGTCAAATGTTAAGGAACCAAAAATATTGGAAAATTGATAACTACTTGTATAGTTTGAAGACCTGATCATATAGTTAGACCACCAAAGAGGGTAGGCTCTTAACCAATATTGTAGAAGAAAGGATTGTAATAGATCCCAAACATTATGTATGTCAAATGTTATATAGGAGTACAAACACACTAGAGATAGTACCAATTGCAAGAGAAAACAATTTCAAATATGCCATTTTCAAAAAGCAAGTTAACATGACCTAAGCCAAAAAAACAAGTTCTTGAAAAAAATATAGCAAGTTAAATGAAAATGATAGCAAGTTCTTGAAAAAAATATTAGAAAGGCAAAAAAGCAAGTTAACATGACCTAAGCCAGCTCATTACTAAACAATATTAAAATCTAACCCTTATAAAAATATAGACAAAAAATTACACATTACTAACCTTGCGAGTTCAAAATCAGAGCTATGCAGAATATCCAAGCTCATACAATCACCCTGCAAGTCCAAAATCCGTGCTCAATGTGCCGCAAGAAAAGAAAATGTGAAAATCATGGTGAGAGTGTGTAGTTTATATAGCTCGACATTCATCCCTGTTGCCACGAAAACTGAAACCTAAATTTTTCGTCCCTATATCGACGAATGTTCATGGAACTTAAAAAAACGTGGATATTGCCACGATTTTTCCACCCTGACAAAAAAAAGTTAAAAATCATTTTTTGAACCCACGAATGTTGAAAATGTGGAAAATTTTCATGGAACAATCCTCCCATATGTAGTAGTGCCTACCTGTTCATTCAAAGCAGACTCCGGGAATGGTTCTACAAGTAGGCATCTTATGACCTACAATAGTAATGAAAATAGAGTAGTTTAGAAAGGGAAAGTAATTACCATTGTTTATGACAAGAATCATGTACTCCGGTGCCTTTAACTAAGATACAAGAATGCATATGATTGTCCCTTTCAGTTTACTGTTGCAGAGTTGATACAAAGCATTTCTTCTTAACATGAAATCTAGTTAGTTCTCATTGTGCAAACATCATGTCAATCTAACATTTTGAACCCCAAACAGTTTATCCCCAATTTTCTTGGTTGTCGATCATAGAAAGTTAAAAGTAGCCACTGAAAACAGATCCAAGATCGAGCAAAATCCATTATGTTCTTCCCTCATGTGCAAATATCTTTTAAGCCATTTGCGACAAGCACAATTCCTATAACTATTGTTGTGTCCAGAAAAATGTAGCACGCTACAATGCTATTTAAATAGATGTGCATATTTAGTTTTCAAATATCATTTAAGCAACATAGAACAAGAACAATAGATACAAATAGATACAAATCAAAAGAACCCAAGTAAATACAATTCAAGGTATCAACAGAAAACCGAAGAAAATACAATTCAAATAATAGATGGGACCTGTGATAAGATTCATGTCACAGGGCACAATGCATTCGTCATAGCCGGTATCATCTTGGTCCCCTGTTTCGGTAGGCAAGCGAGTGCCATGGCCTCTATAGTGAAAGAAGATTATGTCTCCTTCCCGAGCTTAGCTTGGCCGCGATTTCTCCACCACGAAACCCAGGCCGCGATTTCTCTTCCTACTGGTAAGCCCGAAACCCCTGGCCGCAATTTCTCTGCCTATTGGTAAGCCCGAAACCCCTAGCCGCGATTTCTCCACCACAAAACCCACACGAAACCCCTGGTCACGACTTCTCTACGTACTAGTAAGCCCGAGCCTTGCCTGAACGGTGCCTCAACGCCTGATTTCTATGCTTTCACCACGCGATTTCTCATCCGGCCGTGATCCCATCCCCATTTCTCATTTATTTGTCAGCCCACCCATATAAAAAATATCCCAACATATTTTTTTATTGTTACCTTTAATAAAAAAAACCCTTTTCCCCCTTATATATAAGAAATATAATTTTTAGGTTTTCAAGATTATTTAACACCCCAATATGAATGAACGAAGTATTATATTGGCTTCTAGTGAAGCCCCCGTGGGAGGGGCCTCCCGTTTTTTCGAGGGTTAAGCCGCGAGGATTGATTCCAAATGGACTTTGTGGAATGTCGCACTCCACTTAGCGCCTAAGGCATATCGATCCATTGTCTTCCTTGTACTCTACCGTATTGGTGATATAGGGGCGATAAGACAGAAGTGCCGAAAACCTTATCCAACGTGTCATGAACGAGGTAGCCTAGTAACTTTTCTTCTAAGGCTCTTTTACCCAGGATCCCTTTCGGTAGAGGGATATCCTTCAAATTCAGTCTCTCACTTCGTATTGTTCGACTTGGATTTCATCACCTTGCGAAGGATACGATTTGTCGAGGTCTCCAGCTCCTAGTTAGGAAGTTTGCTTGCTATTTCACCTTTTTAGAGGGTCTTTTTCTTTTTAGTGCTGCTTGTTGGCATTCTGGCCACTTTTGTTTCAGCTCGCTTACTATGACACCAGTCCCAATATAGTTTTTTGAGCTTGCTTTTTTTCCCTGCAAGCCTTGTCTTTTCCTGGCTCCCCTTCTGCACGCTCGGTTGGTTTAGGGTTTTTGAGTTCTTACACAGTTAGTTACCAATTATCTGATGATGTGTGATGTCCTCTTCTCCTAGGTCTTCGATATGGTTGAGTTAGATGGTCTTCTCAAGGGACTGAACACCCCTTGATGGAGCCACTAACTCTTGACCTTAGGAGTAGTCTAGAGGACCACGTGATCACATCATCCGTGTGGAATTTTTCATTTATTGTGATGATGTACTTTCAGGCTATATGGAACAATGGTACATTTGAGAGAGAGATGATTGGTTGTACCCCACCTTGGTTGATTTTCTTATGGTCCTTTCATTTTGTTGATAATATTTTTGTGGTACCTTGCCTTTTACCTTTTGGGTCTTCTACTCATCTTGTGTTATATTTTGATTTGAACCACCTTTTATGTTTTTGGTCTTGTGGGTACTATGGTATTTTGTACACATTTGAGGTACACCCCCTTTGTCCAAGTTGTTATGAGTCTTTATACCCACTTCGCACCACCCTCCAGACCTTAGTTAGGAAGATTGCTTGCTATCATACCTTTTGGTGGTCCTATTTGAGTTACAAGAGGTAGTTACAAGGAGCTATTGCATACAAGAGGTAGTTACAAGGAGCTATTGCATACAAGAGGTAGTTAGAAGGAGCTATTGCATATATTTGACATTATTTGACCTTCCATCTCTTTGGCATGTCAAATAACAGGTAGTTACAAGGAGCTATTGCAATATATATTTGACCTTATTTGTACCTTCCCCACAATCGTTGATTTACTTTTGGTCCTTACACCCTATTGTTTATTGGTCTTGTGGTAGCTTGTCCTTTCATTTTTTTGTGGTACCTTGCCTCTCACCTTTTGGGTATTTTACTGATCTTGAGTTATCTTTTGATTTGTACCGCCTTTTATGTTTTTGGACTTATGGGTATAACTATGGTAGTTTTTCCACATTTGAGGTAGTACACCAGCTTAGTCCCAAGGGTTATGAGTCTAATTTATACCCACTCTTTTCTTTTTGACTTGTACCTTATTGGTTGGTTTTTGTACCCTTTGATTGGTCCTTGTACCTTACGGGAGGCCGTGAGTCTCTTTGGCCTCAGTCTGTTGGTTGTTAGATCATCTTTATTGTGATTGTACTGAGCCTTTTGACTGTCATTTACTTTCTTTGATTGACCGTACCATATCCCAGTCATCTCTCTCTCTCTGGTTTGTACTAACCCTATAATAGGGTCACTTGGTTCCTAGAGTTGACTGGCCTCTAAGAGGCACAGTCATTTCTGAAAGTAACTCTTCTGAGTATATTACAGGAAAAGTCTACACCAAGGTAATCAAATATGTGTTGGTTATAAGACTTAAGTAATCAAATTGTTGGTAATCAAATATGTGGTAAATAATTTGAATTAAGTAGTTAAGACTTGTCCTATCAGACAAAATTGTTTGTAATCAAATTATATTTGTTGGTAAAGAATTTTAAGAACGTGAACACTTTGAAAAACAACCGTCTTGAATATAAGAGCGAGGTAAAAATGTTACCCATATTGCATGTCATTGATTATAACCTACCCAACATTATAGAAACAGAAGCTTCATACATAGGATGGGGACGAGTTCTAAAACAGGTAAGAAAACCTAAAGAAGAGGAAATAGTCCAGTTTGCATCAGGAACTTGGTATAAAACTGAGCAGAACTATGCCACTGTCGATAAAGAAATTCTTGTAGCACTTAGATGCATAGATAAGTTCCAGATTCATTTGTTGAACCATGACTTTATCATAAGAATAGATTGCTCTAGTCTTCCATTTGTGCTAAACGACACACTAAAAATTGCAACAACAAAAGGAAAGTTAGCAAGATGGAAAGCATTGTTTTGATGTTATAACTGTACTGTTCATGAGCACATTTCTGGGAAAGCAAAAAGCATTCCTGACTTTTTAACAAGAGAATATTTGACTCAGAAGTATGATGTTAATTTTTCACCAGCGAGCCTGAAGCAAGCGAGCCTGAAACAAGCGAGCCTGGTGCAAGCGAGCCTGAGGCAAGTGAGCGTAGAAGGTCAAAGAAGAATCCAGTGGGGGCCCATAACCCACAAGTAAACATGGAAATATCTGCTTGGACTGAAGGAAAACATTAGATCTATACTATTGATGATAATATGAGTTGGTTGGATTATATGCAAAATTGGAAACCTAGGTGGGAGTTGAGACATTCTGAAGTATTAGATTCTAACTTACAGGGATCTGATGCTTTTATTAGACTAGTGCCAGAACTCAGAAGAATGCATATGGGATCCAGTATTGTACCAGAGATGATTTACAACATCTCCCTGAGAAAAGTAGTTGGTGCAAGAAATTGGTTAACACACCTCTACCATGATCTTAACTTAATCACGACAGAGGTCTCTACACATCAGCCAGGCTAAAACTAGACCATCAAAACTACCGTATTAATCGGATACATTACTTGAAAGCATGGCCACATCAAGATGTTAGTCTCCATTTTCCAAGTACTACACACACTTATGAAAAATATAAAAAATTATGGTGGCAATTCTTGAGAAAAGAAATACAGATAGAACATATTATACCATGCTAAAGTTTGGACTTCAAAGTACACATGATATCCATGAGGATCCAGCTACATTCTACGACGTCCCTCATTGGATGAGAGACTGGTGGCAGTCATTCTGCATCAACCTGACAACATTAGAACCAGCTGTTATTTATAATTTAAAACGGGAAGTTGGAGAATCTCTCGAACAAGTCAAAGATATTTTGCAGACAAAGATTACTGAGGATCAAATCCTTGGATACTACATTAAATACAAAGAACAATGGCTTGTCAAAACCCGCATATACGTCCACATGCATCATAATAGACGCCTGGTTCGGAGGTCTATTTATTCAAAGGCATGGTGCACTGAATCCAATGTCTTTCAAGAAATATATGGTCCCCCATACTCCGATGATTTGTAAATATCTAAAAAGTATTTGGCTATGAGTGGGGCCTGTCCATTCAGATTGTCATAAAGATCAAATGGAAAGTCTATGCAACTATGTCATGGTAATATAAAGAAATCCCTACTTTTCTCTGTGTCGATATGATTGAAAATCTATGTTATGCAATAAGTACCCTCAGTCAAGATTACAAGTAATTGTCCAAACGAAACATTAGTTGGGAGTAGGACTGAAAGCTACCATTTTTCAAAACAACTTACATGTTTACGGTTCCGTTGTTGCTTGATTCAATTACTTTCAGTCATCTAAGAAGACCATGCTTGATTACAAAACTACCCATGTCTTTCCAACATTCAATGAGTTCATCCTTTTCCTTAAGAATATTTCATTTTAGATTTTGAATAATATTATACAAGTTCCACAACATTATATAAAATATTGTTTTTGAAGATTTGTGAAGACTTATTAACTACCTAAAAGATCTTACTTTTGAAAGTCATAAAAACTTTTAGCAGTTTTCCATAATGGTTAGTTATTTTTATTTTATATTATTATTGCTAAATATAAATATCTTCCTAAATGTGAGTGTACTTCAATTACCGAGGTGATGAACCCAAACTGATGGGATGAGAGAGACTTTAGGGCCATGACGACAAAGCTGATAGTTAGATGGTGTGATATGGGACTCAAGACCCAAAGGAGCAATAAAAGACAACTCATAATTGCATGAATTTATACTCCTAAGAAAGATAAAGTGATCCTCTTCCTCAGCACTTGAATGCCTACATTTTGAGAAAGGGAATGCGGTACAAGTCACCTTATAAAAGGTGCTACACGTCACCTTTTAAGAGGCCCTATGCCTTGCGGTCCTATCTAAAAACATTTCCCATGGTGCAGGTAGAACCAAACAGGTATTTGTCAGATCTGTCTTCCTTGAGCGATGGGAGTTTAGGAACGCTAGAGGAAAGTCAGACATCCAGTAGGTCCACAAGAGTTTTATCGACTAGATGTCAAAAGACCAAAAGAAAATTCCATAAATTCCACAACCATTATCGCGCTCATGGGGGGTCATGTTCCTATGATGATGAGACAATAGGCGACGACAAGGTGCCCTTGAGGTACAGACAATTAGTGAAACAATGGGTACCCAAGGATCTTCCTCAACCGAACACATATTTTTGTGTGGACGAGAGGATATATCAAATTGCACCATCGTCAATACATAGTTTCGGGTTGTTTTGCATGGATGGCATAAAGGTCCCTTATGGAAAATGTACAGAATTGATGGAGTATGTTGGACCCTGTTACAACTACAACGATTGGATGCGCCTAGTCCAATATACAAAAAGTATGCGTAGATATGGATTGTCAGCAAACTATTTACAGTTGAAAGACAAAGATCAAAATAAAGGAGCAACGTTGTATATGGAAAAAAGGCCAAAGGCCATAGGTAATGTTGTGGGGTTTATAAACAGTACACAACCACGGTCTACAAATAAGCAACCAAACTGCGAATTTGAGGGGCATGAAGGAAACCGTGTTTTGTATGTGCCATTAAATCAATATATGTTGGGGAAGAGTTTCTTATTAATTACAATTTGAATCGAGTAGATACAAACACGGTTACTATGGGAGTGGTACATATAACAATTTACCCAACCTTTTATTAATGAATTTAACATCTTAAGGATTTTTCGTTAGTTTATTTCGTTTAAATTTTCCATATTTACTTCGTAGGCTAGTGATCGGGAAAAATCCAAGCCAGCAGATGGTCGGAGGAGTACATCTTCCTCGAGGGACCAGGTATACATCTTTGTAATAGTAGAAATATAATAAGAAAAATGAGTTTTTTTTGCTTTGTTTTTTCATTATTGGTATATTGGTTTGGTTTAGATAATGTTATCTATTTTTAATTATTAGTATATTGGTTTGGTTTAGATTAGTATATTGCTACGTAACATAATGTTTATTTTGTTATTTATTTTTCGTTTATATACTGTTTTCGTTATGATAATGTTTTCTACTTCTTTTTTGCAGGGGACCAATGATCGGGACAAGTCCACAACTGTGGATCAGACGACACCATCGTCCAGGCATCAGGTAAACCTAGTTGTAATTTTAGGAATCTATCATGATATATATGTTTTGTTAATATAATTTTAGGAATCTATCATGATAGAACTCAGTAGTGTTTTATATATTTTTGTTGCGGCCCAGTAAATCGTTGTATGTAATAGGATCGCAAGAAGATTCAATAGACCCTGAAGTGGCTGAGATGCTAACTAACGATACCGACAAAGTTGGTGAAGCCACATCCTCATTTAAGATGATAGAAAAATGTTGAATAGGTATAGTGCGGAAATCGTTTCTCTATTAATCAGGGTTCCGCAGACAAGCGATATTATAGCAAGGATTCAATTGTTGGCAAAGAGATCTGAAACCTTGCGAGTAAGTGGAGGAATCTTGAATCATAAAATAATTCATTTATAACTTTATAATTTTCTCTTTTATATGATAGTACTGAATGTATAAAATGTGGTTTGTATTTACAGAATTATCAGGGAGCACACAATAGTGGTCAAGGTGGTGTTGGCCTCAGCGAGGCTCGTGGAGAGACATCACATCATGGAAAAACAACTCCATGTGAATTGACTCCTTCGCCATTGTTGTCGACTGAACAGTCGGCAACAAATTCCCAAACACTACGGACCCCACTTGTGAGTGCACCGGCCGCTAGTGACCGATGCACGCCAGATCGTCCAGAAGAAGGGATCGACACCGAGACTCTTAGTAATTTTGATATTTCCATAGCTGCATTTCCAGGATCTTCCTGTGTCATTAGCACGAGAACAATGGAGGCAACATTTTTGGTGGATGAAAATATCGTCCCAATAAATATCGAGAAGATCCCAGGTAATTAATATACGTTTGTAATACCCCCATTTTGACCTTTAGGATATTTTGGGCTATAATGTAAATATTGTATGCATATTATGTATGATTCCTAGCATGGAGCTCAAGCCCAAGGCCCCGCTAATGAACGCTCAACCTTGAAAAGGCAAGTATTGGACATTATGCTACCCATGTGCTCGTGAACCATGGGGATTGTAAATATGCATTTTAATATAAATGCCCACAACTAGATATGCAATGCAACAAGAGATGGGGGCATGATATTTACAAGGAATTGGGAGGGAAATATTCAAACCCTTGAGCCAATCAAGTCAAGCCAAGTGTTAATGAGAGAACCCATGAACCCTCAACTACCCATGTTGACTTTTGTGCCCAATCATTCATTTCTCCCAAGATTTGGTTGAGGTAGTTAATGCCTTGGGGAATGGAGAGGTATGGCTGTCCAAATTCGAGTATGGGCAAGCCACCCTTCCTAGAATTTCGTGTTTGGCTTCTTGGGAAAGAAAAGAGCCATGAAATTGCACCCAAGCCATTATTCACCCATCAATTTTTCTCTCTCACGAGTTTGGAGCTGCCTGGGCATTTTTCTCCATGGATTTCCTGTGTTATCCTTCTTTTTCATAGCTGGGACGGGCATTTTTGTTGTGGCTAACAGTGGGGAAGAAGGGGAAACGATTTGGGGGTTTTATAGAGGTCGTTTTGGCCCACTGTATGCTCATACATTTGTGGGAGAAATCAGTTTTCTTCCCTGGGGTTGATTCCCTCTTCCCACAATCCGTTTTTGGGTGTGCAACGATTTGGGGAAGACCCATAGATCGTATTTTGTGAATCCCATTGTTGAAATGTGTATCCATGCCTAGTTTTGAGTTGCGGTGTGTAAATGAATGTTGGGGTTGAGATGGGTATCCATTGCTTTGGGCTATGCTGAGCTTGAGAGTCCCCTTTTCCTTGTAGATATCATGCCTAACTCGGGGGTGGTCTCTGAGTGCTGAAAGAATATAGGCTGGGCAGAGACCTACGGTTGGGTGGAACGTTACAACGACATAGCTAGTTGCTTGGGACAACATTACAGTGAGATAAGTATAATTTCTTATTGGTATTTACTTCTGCATTGTTTTAATTAATGGATGGTTGTTCTTGTCATGATGGATGCATGTGAAAGGTGTGTAGATTATAATTTATTCCGTTGTGCACATTTGATTTGAATCGCATATGCACACATATTTATTTTTATTGTACTGCCATTTGGTTTGTTTATTAATGGTGAAATGGGCTAAGTTCTATAAAATCCTAGGCTTTTGGGTATCATGTTCCCTTCCTTGCGTTAATAGATGGGAGGGGTTGTGATAGATTGGTATCAGAGCTTATGGTTCAACATTGCGGCTGTTGGGCCTTTCATAGAGATATAAATCATTGTGTGTATATGTATTTAGTATTTGGAATTAAAATGCATTAAAGAAACCTGAAGATCTCATGGCTTCTATTTGTTTAGGATGTGAAATCATTCCCGTGACTGTTTTGGGAATTATTGCAAAACTACTTGCATTGATTTCATCTTATGAAAGTGAGGAAGGAGGGAGAAAATCCCTTTTCAGGTTGAATGCTTGCATTACATTGTTTCCAATGCAGTAGCATTTAGTTTTGTATTTGTCTGTTTGCGTCCATGGAGGAGGGAAAGGAGGTGCAACCTCTTGCTATCTTCATATTAATTATTTTATTTTTGACATGGAAGAGATGCAATTTCTTGAAATACATTTACTATTTTGTTCTATGCGAGTATGATCTGTAAGTGGCTTACTCTGTAAAGAAAAGAAGAAATATTTCAAAAAAAAAAATTCTAACTATTTTTGAAAATTTGAAAATATTTCTATGTGTTTTTGGAAATTTTTCCTAAGGTTGTGGTGGCGGAAATAATGTTAAATTTTACGGCGTGCGCGGCAAAAATAATGTTAAAATCCGCGACAATGGCGGCGAATTTTAGCTTAAAAATTCAGTGACACGGGCGGCTCTTTTTTAAGCTAAATATCCGCAAACACCGGTGACAATTTTAACGCTAAAATCTGTGACGCGCACGGCGTGCGCGGATAAAATAACGTTAAAATTTGCGACAACGGTAGCGAATTTTAGCTTAAAAATTCCGTGACACGTGCGGTGCTTTTTTTAAGCTAAATATCCGCAAACACCGGCGGCAATTTTAATGCTAAAATCTGCGACGCGCGCAGCAAAAATAACGTTAAAATCCGCAACAATGGTGGTGAATTTTAGCTTAAAATTCCACGACACGGGCGGTGATTTTTTAAGCTAAATATTCGCGACAACGACAACAATTTTAACCTTAAAATTCGCGACAGTAGCGGTGAATTTTAGCTTAAAATTCCGCGACATGGGCAACAATTTTTAGCCTAAAATTTCGCGACACGGGAGGGAGTTTTAGACTTAATCTTCGCGACACGGTCAGAGGGGAATTCGATAAGTCCTCCAAACAGTGAAAATACAACAGCTTTTCATTGACCCTCTTGACCCCCATCGTCCCCCGGAGACAGTAGTTGAAAGTGTAAAATACATTCTCTATGCTTGGGAGGAGAAGCAAGGATTGCATGTAGGTTTGTGGAAGCCTTATTAATTAAGAGCAATTGACTATAATATGCATTGTGGAAGAGCAATGGGAGTAGTAAGGAAAAATTGATAAGAGGGAAATTCCTCACCTTAAACTATTTCCATTTATAGCATAATAATTGCATGTTTGGAAAATATCAAGAATGAATGTTATGAACGCATGTATATATTGAATTGCTAATTCGTGAGAAGATCATATCTAATGACTGCTTGTGTGCATGGTAGAGAGCCCATGGAATTGGATCAGCTATGATGTGGAAGAGGAAATTCCATGCTACAATGAGGAAATTGAAAAGGGAGAATTGCTTAACTCCTCTTTTTTTATATTCCCTGAGTTTTATACACTCAAAATTATGGCATAGGGTTGTTGGAAAAAAAAGAGAGTAGCAGATTAAATATGAATTAGTGTGCATGATTAAAGAGTCATTGCATAGTGCATGTGAATTGTTTATGCATGAGCATGATGTTGCATATGGGTAAAAGTAGTGAAGTTACACATGCAATGGCCCATTAATGGTATTTCCCATGGTTGATGACAGTTAATGATGTCGATAATGGTTGTATGAATCAGACCATAGAAGCATGACTGAAAATGAAAGAGATTAGATAGATAAGATGAATATACACTAGATAGCATATTAATAAACATTGCACAATGCATGTGAAAATGTTTTTGAATATATATGATATTAAACATTGGTAAAATAGTGAGGTTTTACATATGCAATGAGCCACTTAAGATAATTATTGTGATTGCCAATGATTAGTTGTGTTCGCATTGGTTATAGGACCAAAGACAACCTAAGGATGTGGATGATGATTGTTGCATATGACCAACAACCTTATGAGGAAGTGATGATGCAACAAAACTATGATCACGAGGTTGGCAAAAGGACTGTGAAGCCTTGGTAAGAGGCCAACTGATCAGGTAACATCAAGCAATGTTAATGACAACCATGCAGGTAATGGTTATTTGTGCTTCATTGCATGAATGTTGAAAGAGGATTTGGTAAGATCCCTTCAACTATGTTTAAACTATGTTGAATTCTTTGCATGTGAGACTGAGTGCCTAAATGTGAATATAATCCTGCCAAGTATGGTCAGGTATGGGTAAGTGAAGGAAAGGATCCTTACACCCTATAGTTTATTCGAAACCTCAATGCATTCATATGAAATTATATCATTCCATTTGTGTATGTTGGTTCTGAGTTTGACAACCCAAGCAAGTGATGACTTATGGCCCTGCCTTGGTAGTGAATGTTGTGTGTGGCAATCATTGTTAGGCCATAGTATGTTTGAATGCATAGTATTCATGAAGTAATGCAAGGTTGCATTGAAGAGATGTGCATTGAAACATTCTGTAAATGTTGTGAGTGTGCATGCATAAGGTGTAGGTGCACATGTTGAGATGCATTGTGTGAATGCATGGTTGTGGTGTATGTTTCATTACAATTAGATAATAGATGAAATGGTGAACTATTGTCAATCCTGAGAGCATTTTAGGAGCTGCTGTGAATGCAGGAGAATGATTGCATGAATAAAGTAGACATGTTGATGGGCTACCAAGAGTGCTCTGTTGAAAGGACATATTTGTATGGATACGAAGTAATGAGTATCTAAAGCTTCCTTTAAATTGCATAAATGATGAGACTATGTCTTGCAAATTCTATTATTATAATGATTCCTATATATATATATATATATATTTCATTGCATTCCAAATATTAAAAACTAAAAGTGTTTGAGTTATTGAGTGCTATAATTCTGAGATCACTTCAGTGACTATTGCAGCAATGAAATATTATATGCATAAAGACTTACAGAGTGTCTGACTGATTGAAGTTTCAGATTTCAGGTAGATTGTTTTGGGCATGGCAATGTGGATAAGTCCATGATGAAGATTGGAATCTACCATGTGCAAGAGCCAAACCTCATGAGAAGGGTCTCATGGTTGTAAAAATAGTTTATGTGCATAACATGTTGTCAATTTTGGACTTGTAGATTTTAGATTTGAGAATTTGTTTATAATTGCTAATCACCATTGGCTTGCATAGAACTATGTCAGGAGGACGTGTTGCAAGTGGATGTTCATGTTATAGTAGAAAGTGTAAAACCCTAATGGGAAGCTGGGTGCCACTTGCAAGGGACAAGCAATATGAGGATAACCTCATGACTAAGCAAGTTAATTTTTGTACTAGACAGAATTGCAAATTCATGATTGAATTGAATTCTTAATGCCATTGATTGACTATGAGACAATCAAATTCAAATTCTATTGTAAAATTTTGCTGATTGTTTGGCTATTTGATAAGTGTTCCAGGAAGACACATTGTAGGAAGACCATGTGTGATGGCCTGCATAAGCCAAAACTAGATGGGAAGGATCCCATGCTTTGGAAATGGATTTCGGGTAAAATGCCATTGTAAATGTTGATAATGTCTCCACTGAACTGCATGTTGGAAAGCCATATGAGTGAGATGGTGAAGCTATGTCAAGAAGGCATGTGTGGGTTATGGAACATGAAAAGACTGGGGTGGAAAACCGAAGGACTGTTGACTCGGAGAAGGGATCCCCCATTTTTCGCAATGAAGAGAGAATGAATCCGAAAAAGGATAAGTATTCGGTAACCCTAACTAAGGATATACATATATGGTTATTAGATTTAATATGCAAAGCATGTTTTATTATTTCATTATTATTTCAGACTACTTGAGTGAGATTAGGACCTACATGGTTCACATCGGAAAGGGGTGCACACCTTTCGGGTGTTGGGTTATGATAGGGTTTTCAATATTAACTACACCCTCAGGGAATGGATGCATTCCTGGTGTTTCAATACTTGATAGCGAATGTTATGAATTATGCTTCAATTTTAGAGCAGCAATACTAATGAATTTGCTTATCCATCATGTGTGATCAGCTAAAATAGATGCAATTTGGGGTTGCACACATAAGAAGCATAATGGAAGGTTGTTATGAAGGGTTGTTGCATGCCTAATAAACCCAGTCGGTGCATTGGTTTGGCATTATTTGCTTGGATGTTGTGGATGTTGTGGAGGTATCAATGAAGGGTTGTTGTATGCCTAATAAACCCAGTCGGTGTACTTGTTTGGCATTAATTGCTTAGTTGTTGTAGAGGTATAGTGAAAGTTCGTTATATGCCTATGGCTCCATTGGTCGATGACCCAGACGAATGTGCTGGCTCGACAATGGAGAGGGCCAACCAGGTATGGGACTGGTTGGGCACCACAAATGCTTGGTAAACCCAGTCGACGTGAAGGTGAACTGGTTGGGCATTAAACATCCACCCTGCAAGTGATCCAAGGCTTGTAAAGCATAGAAGGAAACCTGTGGAGTAGCAAGGAACTACCCAATACAGATAAGTATTTGATTTTCATTCATTCTTTGATAATGAAAATTTCATGAACAAGTCTTATGAAAGCCAAGCTGATACACTGTTGTTTCTTTGTTGGAAACTTTGGTCTTTGCAGGAAAGCAAGAAGCCTTGAAGGCATCCTAGGGATTCATTTGGACACATGACGGTCCTAGAAAGCTCAGTATGAGCAACAATGATAAGAATGATGATAGTGGATATGTGTGGGCGGGTCCTAGCAGCCAAAGGTTCTGTAGAAAAACCATGGGAAGGAGATTCCCTGATGGAGAAAATCCTGAGACAGACCTTAGACACTAAGTGTCATAGCCAAGAAAGGCAAGTCGAGCATTCACATTAAATTGAAAGAGGCTAAGGAGCATAGAACCACAGTGATGGAGTGGCTCCGGATTGGAAAAAGAATAAGAGGGGGGAAACTCTTACTCTTCTCTTTCCTTTTGACTGATGCATCTTAGAAACAGAAAATTGTTGAATGCATGTCATGACTGAAAGTCTATTGTGTTTATTTGCTTAAAATAAATTGTGAATGCTGAAAAAGCTAATTCCCTGTGAAAGGATGAACATGAATGAGTTCATATGTATGTTCAGCAAGCATGGAAAGTGTGGAAGTCTCATGAATAAAGCATGGAAGTTCCATGTCAATTGGGAAATTAATTGACTAATTTTAATGTTTATGTTATGCTTGGCCTGACAAAGAATTGCAATAATGAATTTCACAGGTGAGAAATTGAACGCAATTGGTTGCAACCGTTGCAAACAAACAAGTGGTGCTAGCAAGCACGTGAGGAAAGCTGTGCGCATTGACCATGGCAGCAGACCAAGGGCTATTGGTGTAAAGTCCCCTTCCATCATCGAATGTAGGGAAGGAAACATTAACAACACACCGGGGGCTTTTGGCAGACTTAGCCCCAATAGTTTTACTCATAAATCTGAAATAATTAAAACTTCTGTGTACAGATGCAAACTCAATAAAACACAGCGGAATTACACATAACAACACACATAAGCATAGATTCGCATCAACATATTTATCTCAAGCAATCAATAGGCAGAGAATTCAATCCCCTTCTTATGCTACTTCATATCGATTTCATTAATCATGAAGAATAATCATTCAAATAACACATTGCAGAACACAAATTATATATAATTTAATCCACAAAGAATATTTATCTTGCAATGCAAATTTCCAACGACTGGCTATGTGAGAGCAACGTTCCACCCAACCATAGATCTTTGTCCATCCTGTATTCTTTCAGCTGAGAGATCACCCCCGAGCTGGGTTGTGTATCCACTAAGGAGGAACTAGATGGCTCACTCACAGTCAGGGTTTCACTCAAACAGCCATGCTAAGCCAACACACAGTTGGGTTTTTCAAGCATGCAATAGGAGATGGAGGAGGATGCTAGTCCCCTGAGCTCAATCCCAGAGCCACATACACCTCAAGATGGACTCAACAATCCCATCCTCTGTTCATACATCCACACTTGGATTTCTCACAACTCTGTCACAAATAACCCCAAATCCGTCACTGATTTTCTGGGTTGTTAAAACTGGGTTTTCCCATGGATTTTGGGGTAGCTATTGCTCCCAAATTCGCCCCAAGGTTCATACCAATGGATACCCCATTGGATTTCACTGTCCAATACCAAATCTGGGCGTTTTTGGTCTTCCAAAATCTAGGTTCTCTCAAGGTCGCGATTTCTCGTTTTGCTCCCTGTTGGGAACTCGTTTTTGGATGGATAATGATGCTGGGTTCTTTCACCCTGGAATGGGGTTGAGGAAGAAGCAACTTTTAAGAGGTAGAGTGACTTGTGGCACAAGTAGACAGAGCCCATACCTACCCATACGAATTTCAGGGCTGCCCATGCCCCATTGAAGCCATGGGCTGAAATCTCAACCACTTCCGTACAACAGGCATAAATGTCATCTAGGGAAGTCAATGGGTTCTCATAATGACATATGGAAGCCTAGGGTTTAGTCCCATAGCCCCCTCACCACTCCCCAGTGGATAGACGTGACCCCTTCTCATTCGTTGCCTCCATAGCCAGTCTTGGGAATTTTATTGCATGATGTTTATGTACATCCTATTACAATTTCCATGGCTTAAGAGCACATGGGCATCAAATATCAATGCTTGCCCTTTTAAATCAAATTCAGGTTTTCACTAGCGGGGCCTTGGCCTTGAGCTCCACGCTAGGAAAAACATACATTACATGTACACATTTCTTTCATTAAATGCTAATACATCCTAAGAGTCAAAGTGGGGTATTACAATTGGACTTAGCTGGAAGTCTTCTTCAAATAATTGCCAAGACCCAAGAAAATCTTGGAGAGATGCTCAAGCTACAGAAGCAACAGAATGCAATGAACCACAAGGTTTTGCAGGACTCTATTCATATGCAAAAAGAGGTAAAAATTATTCTGGGAGCAATCAGTAAGGGGAAGGAAAGTGGACCAATGGTGAAACATTCGTCCAATCACCCCATCAGGAAACGCCCAAGGCTGGAAGAGAGCAAGAATACCGACAAAGGAAAACAGAGGCAGTTATCTCCAATAGAATGTTGGGGATGGGGAGGAAGTCACCTCCTCCGTGAATGTCCAGCAAGGGGTAGCAAGAAAAGCGAAGGCCAGCAGGAGCAATGTGTAGGGGTTAAAGAACCTCACCTTGACATCTCCAATTAATGAAATGGAGGACGGACCTGCCACATTTTGTGAATTTTGGACATGTCTAAAGCGTGTATTTATTCCTAAGTATTGGAACACCGGGGACGGTGTTATTCCAAGAGGGAGGGGAATGTAATACCCCCATTTTGACCTTTAGGATATTTTGGGCTATAATGTAAATATTGTATGCATATTATGCATGATTCCTAGCGTGGAGCTCAAGGCCAAGGCCCCGCTCATGAATGATCGACCTTGAAGAGGCAAATATTGGACATTATGCTACCCATGTGCTCGTGAACCATGGGGATTGTAAATATGCATTTTAATATAAATGCCCACAACTAGCTATGCAATGCAATAAGAGATGGGGGCATGATATTTACAAGGAATTGGGAGGGAAATATTCAAACCCTTGAGCCAATCAAGTCAAGCCAAGTGTTAATGAGAGAACCCATGAACCCTCAACTACCCATGTTGACTTTTGTGCCCAATCATTCATTTCTCCCAAGATTTGGTTGAGGTAGTTAATGCCTTGGGGAATGGAGAGGTATGGCTGTCCAAATTCGAGTATGGGCAAGCCACCCTTCCTAGAATTTCGTGTTTGGCTTCTTGGGAAAGAAAAGAGCCACGAAATCGCCCCCAAGCCATTATTCACCCATCAATTTTGCTCTCTCACAAGTTTGGAGCTGCCTGGGCATTTTTCTCCATGGATTTCCTATGTTATCCTTCTTTTTCATAGCTGGGAAGGGCGTTTTTGTTGTGGCTAACAGTGGGAAAGAAGGGGAAATGATTTGGGGGTTTTATAGAGGCCGTTTTGGCCCACTGTATGCTCATACATCTGTGGGAGAAATCGGTTTTCTTCCCTGGGGTTGATTCCCTCTTCCCACAATCCGTTTTTGGGTGTGCAACAATGTGGGGAAGACCCATAGACTGTATTATGTGAATCCCATTGTTGAAATGTGTATCCATGCCCAATTTTGAGTTGCTGTGTGTAAATGAATGTTGGGGTTGAGATGGGTATCCATTGATTTGGGATTTGCTGAGCTTGAGAATCCCCTTTTCCTTGTAGATATCATTCCCAGCTCGGGGGTGGTCTCTGAGTGTTGAAAGGATATAGGATGGGCAGAGACCTACGGTTGGGTCGAACGTTGCAACGACATAGCTAGTTGCTTGGGACAACATTACAGTGAGATAAGTATAATTTCTTATGGGTATTTACTTCTGCACTATTTTAATTAATGGATGGTTGTTCTTGTCATGATGGACACATGTGAAAGGTGCATGGATTATAATTTATTCCACTGTGCACAGTTGATTTGAATCGCATCTGCACACATATTTATTTTTATTATACTGCCATTTGCTTTGTTTATTAATGGTGAAATGGGCTAAGTTCTATAAAATCCCAGGCTTTTGGGTATCATGTTCCCTTCCTTTCGTTAATAGATGGGAGGGGTTGCGACAACGTTGATCAAGTTAGTGTTTATAATTTCATTATAATATACCGATAAAACGTTTTTTTTTCAAATAATTATGATCATGGCATGATCGTTTTGCAGGAAATGATATTTTCTATAAACAAATGAATGACTTGTCCTTGGAGATATTCAGGCCAACCATCCGAGCAAGGTGGAATAAACAACCGAAATGTTTAAAAGATGAACTCACTAATCGATTGGTTGTCTTGTTCGGCGACAAGACCTTGAATCAAGCCGAGGTTCTGAAAAAGGATGGAAAACATATGAAGGTTGTCCGAGACCAATATAGGACCCACCTGGAAAAAAACCCTAGGTATGAGTGCCCTCCAATGATTCCAGCAAGGGAGTGGAAAGATCTAGTGGACGATGGAAAGGAGAGGGCTCAAAGAAAAGAAGGAAAGATACCACCAAGAATAGGGAGGTATGCAATACCTTCCGCAATGTAATTCTAAACTTTATTATTATTGATTTCTATATAAGATTTAGAACATCTAACGTATTTCAACACTTGCATTGGCTGTCAAATACTTCAAAGGCCACAAAGGCAAGACTGGAAAAAAAAAGTCAACACAAGCTTGGGCCTGGTGGTTATTCAAATTTGGTGGCACGATTTGTAAGTTTCGAAAGAACAATAATGCATACAAATAATAAATTACAAATTATTTTTCGTTTTATATGTTAATTAACGACGTTATGCAAATATGCAAGCCGACCGATTCAATGAAGTTCCCACTATGGAAGACATGAAGCTTGGCTTCCAGCACGGCTTTGGAGCTATTGTTGAATGCCGAAAAAGCTTATCTTGGAAAACACAGTCTTCTGGTACCAATCCATCCGGTGCACAAGTATATAAAATCTATATAGTTTAATGAAGATTTATTGCTTGTGCAACCTATT
The DNA here is from genome assembly GCA_027924585.1 of Larix kaempferi. NCBI lineage: Eukaryota > Viridiplantae > Streptophyta > Pinopsida > Pinales > Pinaceae > Larix > Larix kaempferi. Next base: position 2,369,212 of record BSBM01000105.1, on the reverse strand, counting down.
CGTTATAAATACTTGGCATAAAATATTGACTCTATTTTGAGCAGGAAAACAATGATCCCCCTAATGTCGAGGAGGGACAAAAACAAATAAAATATCATGCTTCAAATACTAGTAAAGCATTTATTCATATGCTACAATTTTATGTATAGCATTGCAAATTGTGAACATTAATTATAGTTCACCATATTTCAACTGCAGAGCATGTAGAGGGTGAAATTGTACAAGTTGAGCCTAGACAAGAACATGAACAACATGATGTGGCCACAACAGGTTAAAAAACACCTTTGTAATGTTTTTTTTAATGAAATACTTGTCATTACAATAGAAAAATATAACGATGTAACATTTTCACATTGTTGTAGCAAATCTGAACCCCTTGCCGCAAAATCCACATCTGGATCAGCACTCTAGGATGCACATATCACGACAAGCTCCTGATGAAGAACCAAGAATTGGAGGAGAAAGTCCAGATCAAGATGGTCCTATTATAGGATTATTGGAAAAACATAAGAGAAGAAAAACTCAAAATAAGTGACTGGAAAAACATCGTCTAATCATTTTCCATTATTTTTGGCCTAATGAATGAACGAATAGTTTAATGAATGGTTTAATGGTTTAATGTTTCAGTGTAGAAAACTGTTACTGATCCACATCGAAGTTGGCATTTGTTGTCTAATACTAACTTTGACATCCTCGAATAGTCTTCGTTGTTGATACAACTTTGACAAGTTTCGAAATGCGACCAGTGACTGTCAAACCTCGACAGACTATCTCTCTGTATTCCAGTCAACTATAACGGTTGAACAGTTGAACTACTCTAACTTCTTATTGTAACTGAACGTAACGGGCAGGCACCCAAATGTCTCATATTTCTTTATAATCATGTAAACTATTATAATATACATCTTATCTTGATCAATCTAGATCAGTTCGCATTCCTGCATATTGTCTGTGTGTATTTGTGTTATCTGTATTGCGTAATCCTATTTTTTCTTATTTTGTTTATTAAGCTTCCGCCATAACAGAGCCGACTCATTCAGTCGAAGTGTTGTCCCCCTCATGATTCCTGGACATGATACGGATCATTGGTATCAGAGCATACTCATTTTTCTTGCTTAAGTTCTGCATATACACTTCTCTCGAAGTTACCTGACTTATGTCTGTTCAAACTCGCTCGCAATCTCAGCAATCCAAGCAGACGCAATCTCCAAATATGGAAGAAAAAACAGATGATAGACATGCCGCTGACGAGACAGCACATCTTATTGAGCAAGCTCTGGCTCGACAACGAACTGAAATGTTCACCCAGTTCAATGAGATTCTCTTGCGATTCGCTTCCACATCCGAAGGATCCTCGACGAGAACTCACTCCGATAAAATCAACCCCTTCAAAGTGAAAATGAATCTCAACATACCGAATCTTGAAGGAAATATTGACGTGGAATCCATCGACAATTGGGTGCAACAATTGGAATCCTATTACGCTGTAAATCAACTCTCTGAAGCTGAAAAAGTCACCATTGCGTCCTTAAAGATGTCAACCTCTGTGCACTGCTGGTGGGAGAACCTCTCAACAAAGATGGAGAAAAACAGAGACCCCATCGACACATGGGATAAATTCGTCAAACACATCCAGAAGGAATTTTACCCACCGAAATACCTCGAGCAATAGTATAAGAAGTGGCAACATCTAAGGAAATGGAAATACCAATTAGTACAAAGTTACACCAACGAGTTCTATCGACTCATGGCAAGACTTGGCGTCCAAGAAGAAGAGAAATTGCTTGTTCTGAAATACACTAGCAGATTGTCTTAGTACATCCAGCAGGAGATGGAATTTTTGACTGTCAATACGCTTGTAGATGCTTTCCACTATTCCAGCAAATTGGAAACCAAGCAGAAAGGAAAAGCAAATTTCACTACAAAGCCAACATTAGGAAGACCACCCGATAAGAAGACACCAGCCGATTACGACAAGTCAAGATGTTCTCAGCCGACACCTCCAAAGCTTGACAATGGTAAGAAGTCTTTTCACAAGAGGGAACGTAGCAAACAATCGCCGACCGGAAAATGTTGTGATTACCACCACTCATCTTGACATGACACGTCTAAATGCAAAGCTCAAAAGACAGTTTTGGCGAAAGTTTCGACCTCTAACGCATTTGACAAGACAGTGGAAGAATCTGATCCAGACGCAACGACCCTTTTGACCTCAACAACTCAAGCAGCCTCGACTATTGTCGACGAGGAGGAACAAGAGCGGCTATTCCATACATGGAAATGGGTCCAGAGCAACCCATTACATCTGATCGTGGACAACGGGAGCCAAAAGAACTTCGTTTCTGAAGAACTGGTGAAGAAATTAGGTCTTGTCACCACTCCGCATCCTTAGCCTTACAATATCGTTTGGATGAAGGATGGACAAGAAATACGGATCACTCAACAATGCAAGCTCGCCTACTTCATAAAACCATTTGAAGATGAAGTACTCTGTGACGTGGCACCACTCTCCGTAGCCGATGCCCTGTTTGGGAAACCTTACCTATGGGATAGACATGGAAGTTATCAGTCACGACCTCGGTGATTGTCAAAATACGAAATTGATGTTTCAGCATACCAGAGCGTCAACCTACATCAACGGTTTCACTGATATCTGCCAAACAGATGAAGAAGCTCATCAATCATGCTAAAAAAATTGCATTAATCATGATCAAGCCACAACATTCTAAGAAGACTGCAGCAATGAGTCGAGTCATCGACCAATGCAGCTCTCGATAGAAGCAGCAAGTCGATCATATTCTTGATGAGTACTAGAACCTCTTTCAAGCTCCAAACGGAGTACCTCAGCATTTCCAGGTAAAACACTCCATTGAACTTGTTCCTGGTTCTTCTTTTCCTAACGCATCTATTTACAGAAGATCCATTCTCGAAAATGAAGAGATTCGCAGACAAATCCAAGAGTTAATCGAAAAAGGTCATATTCGACCCAGCTCCTCTCCTTGTGGAAGTCCAGTCATTCTAGTTCCGAAGAAAGATGGGACTTGGCGCATGTGCATTGACTACAGAGCTCTCAACAAAATATCGGTGAAGAATCAATACCCTCTGCCGCAGATAGACGAACTTATCGACTATCTGAAAGGTGCTAAATTCTTTACTAAGCTCGACATCAAGTCAGGATACCATTAGATTCCAATCGAGCCCTCAGATGTGTGGAAAACGGCTATCAATACCAAGGAAGGATTGTTTGAATGGTTAGTCATGCCTTTCGGCTTAACCAACGCACCTGCGACCTTCATGCGACATATGGATAACCTTCTCCGACCTTTCATCGGCAAATGGGTTATTTTCTATCTCGATGACATATTGATTCTCAATCGATCATGGGAAGAACATGTCAGACATCTTCGACAAGTCCTCGACACTCTCCAACAACATCAGCTCTATTTGAACATGGACAAGTGCTCTTTTGCGATGACCAACATCAAATATTTGGGGTATGTAATTGACTCTACAGGCATTCACGTCGATCCAGAAAAGTACAGATCCTCAAATATTGGCCCATTCCTAGAAGCATTCAAGAACTAAGAAGTTTTCTTGGTTTGGCGAATTTCTATCGACGATTCATACTCGGCTTCAGTCACATAGCCTGGCCCTTGAATCAGTTGACGAAAGGAAATGGGAAAACTGTCTTCCAGTGGATAGAAACACATCAAGTAGCTTTGAACAACTCAAACATAGGCTCTGCACTGCACCAATACTTGTGTTACCTAATTTGCATCAACCCTTTGAGATTGAGACGGATGCATCGGACTATGCCTTGGGTGCAATGATCACTCAGCCTGGTCACCCAGTCTCTTTTCATTCCGAGAATTTTAACGACACGGTTAGAAGATACTTGATGTATGAAAAAGAACTGTATGCCATTGTGCAAGCTCTCAAGCAATGGAGGCATTACATCCTTGGCAAGGAAACGGTCATTCTTACTGATCACAAGCCTCTACAGTTCGTTCTGACACAATCAAAGTTGCAGACAAACTGACAACTCAAGTGGATTAATTATCTACAACAATTTCAGTTGGTGATTAAGTATCGAAAAGGCAAGGCTATTGCTTCTGTAGATTGCCTCAGTCGACCACCCATTACTCTCCTTTTGACAGTGATGAGTATGCAGGGTTACGACACGACCATTTGGAAACAGATATACGAGGACAACAACAACTTCTCAACAGTCTACCAACATTTACAGACTAACAAGTTGTTGACCTCAGACTCTGAATGCTTCCTAAAAGATACCTTGCTATACAAGCTTGGACAGCTTTGTGTACCGATCGGTGAGCAATGACAGCAGCTCATTTGGGACGCGCACTACAGCAAGACCGCATGACACTTTGGAGTAGGAAAGACACTTGTTATTCTGCAGAAGTATTTCTTCTAGCCTACACTTAAATCTGATGTCAACAAGTACATTCGATCATGCGTGGTTTGTGCCATTGCTAAGCCACCTAATCAACGACAGGGATTGTACACACCTCTGATAGTTCCTAGTCAACCATGGGAATCTATTTCTATGGACTACTTGATGGGTTATCCTACTACCAAACATTAGCATGACGCGATATTAGTAGTAGTCGACCGATTTTCCAAGATGGCCATTCTCATACCATGTAAGAAGACCACAACAGACTGCTCAGCTCTTCTTTACTCATGTCTGGAAACACTTTGGTTTACCCAAAACCATCATTTCCGACCGAGATACTAGATTTGTTAACATCTTTTGGAAGACCCTATGGCAACAACTAGACACACGACTCTCATTGTCGACAGCTTTCCATCCTCAGACCGACAGATAGACGGAAATTGTGAATCGCTTGGTAGTACAACTGCTTCGCATGTACAATCACCAGCATCGACGCACATGGGATGAAAGTCTTCCATACATCCAACACTATTGAGAGATTGTAACTTCTAAGAATATTATATTTGACTCCAACACTATTTATAGATGTATCATGTATGATGTTGATGACTCCTTGCTCCTACAGATGTTGTTATAATATCCTTTTCGTTAAGGGGGAGCGTTGAGATATTGTAACTTCTAATAATATTATATTTGTACTTTATTATTCCAAAGCTATTTCATTCCTCCGTGAAGATCTTATTGTGTATCCGGAGATGTTTATTCCTCCGTCAGATTGTGGTAAATTGGGTTATTAGACTTCCCTAGTGGGGGTCAGCCCTGTATGTGTTATGTGGGTCAAAGGGTTATTAGACCACCCTAGAGGGGTCGGCCCAATCAGTTGTAATGGGGTGTTTAACCCAGTAATTAAGTTGGGGCCGACCTAGCTTGTGTAAAAGTCAGTCGGGAAACAAGTATAAGTAGAGGAGGATGTTCCTCACTTATTTCAATCATTCATTCACTTGTGAGTGGCGCACTTGTGTGAGAGAGGTCTGCTACGAAGGAGGAGGAGCTCATGTCTTTGGTTTACATCTTTGTATTTTCTATTCATCTATATTGAGGAAGCTTTGTTGGGTTTTCTACCCCATGAGGGTTTCCTAGGATAAATCTGTGTCTCTTGTGTTTATGCTATGCTTGTTGTTTCTTCAGTGATCCTGTATATGCTATTGTTGTGAAATGAAATGTAATGCTGATATTTTCTGTCTTAGCATATTGAATCTTAACATGGTATCAGAGATAACCTGAAGGAAGGCAATGTATGGCACTTACGACACTTGCTTCACTTGCAACAATTTGAAGGTTAGGGTTTTGTATAGCAAAAACCAATCATTGTGGAACTTTCGCTATAAATTTATTTTGGAGAAGGTTCGGGATATGAAACCTTTACAAGTCATAGATAACATCCCTAGGTACCTTTTTTCCAAAGGACACCCTCAGATTCGTTATACTTTGTGAGTTATGATCAGTACAAGTTAGGGTTTCGGCCTCTTCCAGATCTCAATCATTATCAGGGGACCTAGGAAAAAATGTCATAACTTGGGCTAGGAAGCTCCAAATGAAATTTCATAAAAAGTGACAAGTAGTACACAGATTGTACTATATCAGGAAACATTTTCAAAGGCCGAAGCTGAACCAGTGACACGTGGAATGCGGTACAAGTTCTCTCTCTTTTTTTATCCCATAAACAGGTCACATTGCGACACTTGGCATAACTCTCTCTCAGAGAATCCAATTGAGGTCAGACCTATCAGGATGGAAAGATGACAGGTCAAGATACCACAAAAAACATTTTCATATCTTGTGGATCGAAAAGTTCAAAGTTACATTAGAAACAATCAGGTACATATTTCTGTCAAAATAGAATTACTTTTGAGCACCTTCATTCATGGCTTCCGGAATTTAGAGTTTCAGAGAAAGTTGGAATTTTTGGAATCGAATTCCATGGCTGAATTCTACTCAGGAAAATCTAAATTTAGATACCAAGATCAAATTTTTTGGTTGGGTAGAAGACCAGGCTTGATCAAACCCTAGTTCGGGATTTTGATCGGAAAGGTGGAAAATTAGGGCTTCAGCAAAAGTTGGAATTTTTTAAGTCTGTGACCATGGCTGGAAGCTCCTCAGAAAAATAAGAGTTTAGATCCTTGGATTGAACCTTTTGATTGGGCAGAAGGGTGGGCTTCATCAAACCCTAGTTCGGGATCCCGTCCAAAATATCCAGAAGTTTCGAAGGCAATTTTGAAGCGTCAAATTTTGGAGATTTCAAAATTGAAGTATGCTAACTCAGCAAGACACATCCTTCCATACTTTCAAAAGTGTGAAAGCAAGGTTTGAATTGTTAGGGTTTCACTGACAAACCCTAATCGAGCTCCAGATCCAGTTTCAGGGGGATTTGAGGCTAAGGCCTTACATAAGAAGTCTACAAGAATTTCTTGACAGGTATGACTTAAGGAAATACAGGTATGTCTTGAAATCTGATTCTTGATTAAGTTCATAATATGTTCGTCTTCATATTATTTAGGTTAGTACAATCTTGACTAATGTTAGAATTGTCTTATCACCCTAGTAAAAGTATGAATGCATGTGAATGATAGAAGAAATTAATTGATTAGGGCTATATGATTGTACTAATGCACTGTGGTGTTGTATGAGGTTGATGTTGTCTGCTAACAACATACAGGTACATCACGAAAGACAAATCAAGTTCCATGACCATGACAACATGAAGACAAAGATTCATCCATAATCTTTGATCACATAGAAGTTCTACTTATGAGGTATGTATGGCTTTGTTCCATTATGCTTAACCTATGATATATGCAAGTTCTAGCACAGGATCTCTAAATCATTGAAGAGAACAAAAGAAGATATTGGTTAGGTATGTTAGACATAACTAAGCAGGTATACTAATCCAGGTATGTTTTCCTATGTCAAGATAGAATCCTACTTTGTGCTAGGATCTTAGTATACCCATGTATTGAATGATCATGACCATACATATTCAAGATTATTTAGAATTATAATGTTTTGATAATACTGAGATTATACTAATGAATGTATGTTTGTGTATGACATCATGAGGATGACACTAGTGCACACTTGATCATGCACAGTGGTACAGAATGAATAGAAGTTCAAAAGACATATAGAAGATTAAGCGGGAGGCAACCACACAAACATAAAAGATAAGTATTTGAGTTTTTGAATCTCTGAAATAGTAAATGATATTGCTTGTAATAGTTGTATTCATATTTGTATTCCTAGAATATATCATGTTGAGTGTAAACATTCATATAGCATTGAACAGTATACTACTAATATGCATATGATTGGTAAGTTGGACAAACATTCCATTGTTGCTTGTCTAGAATGAAACCTCTTTGTTGACATGATGAGAGCTGTGCACACTCTCGATAGTATGTTCTGGTAGAGATGGAAGGCATCTAGATAGCCATTGTATGCATACAGGATATGGAAAAGTGTTGTGCCAAAGTATTGGTCAAGATAGTAGCATAACTATGTAAATCATATCTATATGCATAATAGGTTATCATGTCAACATGATTTGATGATTATGAAGTATTACTAATCATGTACTTAATCTTGATTTGTAGGAAATATCATGAAGAATGATGAACAACGAACAAGTGATGGATGTTCAACAAGAATATTTACAAATCAAACATAATATAGAAGGCTAGAAGATTCTCTTAGAAAGAGGAAGAGGATCATGACGAGATGTTTGCTTCAAGTGACCAGATAAGATCATTATCTTAATGGTGTAATTGAAGAAGAAGTGTGAATCGAGAAAAATCCCAGGATTCAATTGAAGAAAGCTTTGTTCGGGTACCCAGGATCAATAATCATTTGATGAGCTTAATGATCACCATGGGTGATGCGGATTTCAACCCTTGCTACAAGGTTGAAGATGGTCTCTTTATACAGATGACATGAATGCAAGAAGGAACTTGCCATGGAGTTCGAATGATCTCGAGGCTCATATCAGTAGACCCATATGACGAGAGATGGCACAGATATATATGCAGAAGATCACTCAATGCAAAGTATTAATGATGTTTAGTCACAAAAGGGAGAATTGACAGTTTCTTGATAAGCTTGGGCTTTACCAAAAGTAAAGTTGATCCATTACGAATGATGAACCTGTCATACTATTACTGTATGTGGATGATCTATTTTTACAAACAGATCATGAAAAGAAAGAAGAAGATGGCTGCAGAAATGAAAATGAAAGATCTCAGATTGATGCATTACTTCCTAGGTCTAGAAGTATGGCAAGGCTCAGAAGGAGTCTTTCTCATCCCAGGAAAGTATGCTGTGGAAATCTTGAGAAGAATTGATATGTTGGAATGTGAAGCCATGGCCACTCTCATGGGTTCCGACTTGAAGCTGTTAGCTGATGACTCATCAGAGTTAGTGGATGTAACTCTGTACAGACAGATTATTGGGTCATTGATGTATCTGATGTATACCATTCCGGATATATGCTTTGCTATGACACACCTTGATACAGTATCTAGTGGAACCTAGACGAGTTCACCTGATAGCTGCAACGCATGTGATGAGGTACCTGAAGGGTACGATAGACTTTGGTCTATATTATTTTGGAGATCATGACTTCAGATTGTATTCCTACTCAGATGCGGATTGGGTAGGAAGTGTATCAGACAGGAATAGCACATCGAGCGGATGTTATTTTCCATGATCTTGTGGTTTAGAAGGAAGCAGTCTAGTGTGGTTCTCAGCACAACCGAAGCTGAATATATAGCTGCTTTCTCTGCTAGTTGTGAAGCAGTATGGATTCAGAAACTATTATCAGGATTATTTGACTTAGAGATGGATCCCACTGTGATCATGTGTGACAAACAGAGTTGTATCAAGATGGAAAAGAATCCAGTGTTCCATGATAAATCAAAGCACATAGAGATCTGATATTTCTATATACGAGATATGGTGCAAAAAGGAACTATAAAGCTCGAATTTGTAGGCACTGATGAACAAGTTACCGATGTACTAACCAAACCTCTACCTTGAGTAAAGTTTGAGTATTTCCAAGACAAGCTTGGTGTATTTCAGAAGGACCCTCCTCGAAAGGGGGAGTGATGTAGACACTGATGATGAGATTGCCTGCATCGACAGTGAAGTCGATGATGAGGATACCTATATCGATGATATGTTTACATGTATTGATGAGGATACCTATATTGATGATATGCTTACATGTATTGATGAGGATACCTATATTGATGATGCCAACAGAGAGGTTGGCGGATGGTTCTTAGACAGGGTCTAAGTTGACAAGGGGATTGCATCATCCTTGAACACATGTTCTAAAAGGATATGTAGACATGTGTCTCCAAGAATAAAGTCCTTAGTGGACAGGTGGGGATTGTATCATCCCCGGATTTCGGTCCCTTGAATTGATCCGTAGACATGTGTCTTCGAGAATGAAGTCTTTAGTGGACAGGTGGGGATTGTATCATCCCCGGACTTCAGTCCCTTGAATTGATCCGTAGACATGTGTCTTCGAGAATGAAGTCGTTAGTGGACAAGTGGGGATTCTATCGTCCCCAGACTTCGGTCCCTTGAATTGATTAGTAGACATGTGTCTTCGAGAATGAAGTCCTTCGTGGATAGGTGGGGATTGTATCGTCCCCGGACGTCGGTCCCTTGAATTGAGCCATAGACAAGATGTCTTCGAGAATGGGGATTGCATCATCCCCGGACGTAGGTCCCTTGAATTGATCCATAGACAGATGTCTCCGAGAATTGAATTATAGGACTGCATTGTCCCTGGACCTTGTTTCAAAAGGTACGTGATAGGACTGCATTGTCCCTGGACCTCGGTTCAAAAGGTACGTGATAGGATTGCATCATCCCTGGACCTCGGTTCAAAAGGTACATGATAGGACTACATCATCCCTGGACCTCAGTTCAAAAGGTACGTGATAGGATTGCATCATCCCTGGACCTTAGTTCAAAAGGTACGTGATAGGACTGCATCGTCCCTAGACCTCGATTCAAAAGGTACGTGATAGGGTTGCATCATCCTTGGACCTCGGTTCAAAAGGTACGTGATAGGACTTCATCATCCCTAGACCTCGGTTCAAAAGGTACGTGATAGGGCTGCATCATCCCTGGACCTCGGTTCAAAAGGTACGTGATAGGGCTGCATCATCCCTGGACCTCGGTTCAAAAGGTACGTGATAGGACAGCATCGTCCCTAGACCTCGGTTCAAAAGGTACATGAGAGGACTGCATCGTCCATGAACATTGGTTCAAAAGGTACGTGAGAGGACTGCATCGTCTGTGAACATTGGTTCAAAAGGTACGTGAGAGGACTGCATCGTCCGTGAACATTGGTTCAAATGGTACGTGAGAGGACTGCATCGTCCGTGAACATTGGTTCAAAAGGTACGTGAGAGGACTGCATCGTCTGTGAACATTGGTTCAAAAGGTACGTGAGAGGACTGCATCGTCCGTGAACCTTTGGTTCAAAAGGTACATGAGAGGACTACAACGTCCATGAAAAGTTGGTTCAAAAGGTACGTGAGAGGACTACATCATCCGTGAACAGTTGGTTCAAAAGGTACGTGAGAGGACTGCATCGTCCGTGAACAGTTGGTTCAAAAGGTACGTGATAGGACTGCATCGTCCCTGGACTTTGGTTCAAAAGGTATGTGAGAGGACTGCATCGTCCGTGAGACTTTGATTCAAAATGTACGTGATGGGATTGTATCGTCTCTAGACATGAGACTTGTCTTAAAGTGATAAGGAATGATCCTCCTGGAAGTTGATTGGGATTGCATCATCCCTAGACATGAGACTTGTCTTAAAGAGATAAGGATTGATCATCCTGGAAATTGATCTAGATTGCATCATCCATGGACCTATGTCCTAAAGAGAGCGGCATTGGTCATCCTGTAATTGGATTGTGTGTATTGCAGAGCATGCTACAATGATGATCCAGATGCTATAGATCAAGATGATGATCCAGATCCTGTAGATCGAGATGATGATCCAGATGTTGTAGATCAAGATGATCAAGATGCTGTAGATCGAGATGATAATCCAGATGCTGTAGATCGAGATGATCCAGATATTGTAGATTGATATTATCCAGATGCTGATGATCATGAGATGACGATGTTGTTGATTGTAAGGATCCAAATGATGATATTGCTATAGCTGTTCAAGTGCTGCAGAAGATTCAGTACTGAAGATGTTGATGTTCTAGTATTGAAGATCTTGAAGATGTTCCAGTAACTGCTTGAGTTACTGATGATGTTGAGAAAGCTTCCAATGATTTATAGATGTATCATGTATGATGTTGATGACTCCTTGCTCCTACAGATGTTGTTATAATATCCTTTTCGTTAAGGGGGAGCGTTGAGATATTGTAACTTCTAATAATATTATATTTGTACTTTATTATTCCGGAGCTATTTCATTCCTTCGTGAAGATCTTATTGTGTATCCGGAGATGTTTATTCCTCCGTCAGATTGTGGTAAATTGGGTTATTAGACTTCCCTAGTGGGGGTCAGCCCTGTATGTGTTATGTGGGTCAAAGGGTTATTAGACCACCCTAGAGGGGCCGGCCCAATCAGTTGTAATGGGGTGTTTAACCCAGTAATTAAGTTGGGGCTGACCTAGCTTGTGTAAAAGTCAGTCGGGAAACAAGTATAAGTAGAGGAGGATGTTCCTCACTTATTTCACTCATTCATTCACTTGTGAGTGGCGCACTTGTGTGAGAGAGGTCTGCTACGGAGGAGGAGGAGCTCATGTCTTTGGTTTACATCTTTGTATTTTCTATTCATCTATATTGAGGAAGCTTTGTTGGGTTTTCTACCCCATGAGGGTTTCCTAGGATAAATCTGTGTCTCTTGTGTTTATGCTATGCTTGTTGTTTCTTCAGTGATCCTGTATATGCTATTGTTGTGAAATGAAATGTAATGCTGATATTTTATGTCTTAGCATATTGAATCTTAACAAACACAACTACAATCGTGCTCAACAAAGCTCTACAGGAAAGAGCCCCTTTGAAGTCTGTTATGGATTTCAACCCTCCGCTCCTATCGACTTGATCAGGTCCTCGACACAGCCAAACTCCGACACAGATCGCAGTTAGTGAGAAGTTGATAAAGCAGTCAAGTTTCGAGAACAGATTTGCGACATTCAGCGACAAGCACAGGATATGTTGCATAGAGAAAACGAGAAAGCTAAGGCCCGACACGACAAGCATCACATTCCTCATGCATTTCACATTGGGGATAAGGTCTGGCTACATATTAAGAAGGAGCGCTTCACAGGTCCTTTCAAGAAGTTAAAACCTTTGCGATATGGTCCATACAATATTCTTCGACAGATTGGCAGGAACGCTTTCCAGCTCGACATTCCTTCTTGCTTGGGTCTGCATCCAGTCTTTAATGTGGATCTACTTCGACCATACCATGCACCCTTGTTGGAACAGAATTATTTCTCAACAGCAAAACCCAAAGACATCCATCTAGATGTTCAGGAGCCTATTCCTTGCGACACCATTGTGGGACAACGGGTACGCCTTGCAAGGATGAACACAATTCCCTTATTTCGAGTTGCCAAAGATGGCCAGATCCCATCTCAAGGAAAGTGGTACTCTTCTACTGAAGTGATCGACAAGTTTCCTCACCTTCACGAGCAAACAATGGGGTCCATTGTTTCTTAAGGAAGGAGATCTAATCCACATCGCAGTTGGAATTTGTTGTCGAATACTAACTTCAACATCCTCGACTAGTCTTCGTTGTTGATACAACTTCGACTAGTTTCGAAATCCAACCAGCGACTGTCGAACCTCGACAGACTGTCTCTTTGTTTTCCAATCGACTGTAACGGTTGAACAGTTGAACCACTCTAACTTTGAGATGCACCTGCAACAATTAATTACTAAGAATATGCAAAATAGCAGAAATAATAGAACAGAATCACTTTTATATTGATCACGGGCCACTTCGAGGGGGCAACCTCCTTTGAGCAAGATCAATACAATTAACTTCATGGTGCCTTCAATGACCTCAACACACACTTATATACTAATTCTATGCCCAATACTATGAGTCAAAACCATGAGACATATAATACTACAGGACAACTTACAAAGCATATGCGTCCAATACTATGGGTCAATACTATGGGCTAATATAAACTATGGATCAACAAATACTACGGGACGACTTACAAAGCATATGCGTCCAACAACAATATACTAGCATAGTAAAGAGAAGGGTTGACATAGGTTCCTAACATCCCCTCTCCCTTAGAAAAATCTTTGTCCTCAAAGCTTTGGTTGGAGAAATTGTTGCAGAATCTGAAGGAGTGGTTCCCCGGTAGCATCCTCGGTTTGCATTTCAGGCCACTGACGCCTTTGGAGTGTCAAGGAGGATTGCTTGGAATGCTGTAGATGAAGAAGAACCCTGTCAACTGCATGGAAAATGCGCTCAGAATGGTGCTGATCGGCTTGTTGTTTCAAGCGAATTCTGGCCATGTGAAGATTGTCCTGTAGAATGAGAGGAAGCTGATCGCGGTTCGAAGAACCGAGTCAATTTCCTGAACTGGGGAGCTGCTAAGGGTGTATGGAAGAATAACTGGCGGTGTTTGTCCATAGAATGCTTCATATGGTGTCCTTTGAGATGTGATATTGTACCACCAGAGTGTTTCTAGGAAATCCATAGAAATAGTTGGCCAAAGCTGAGTAGGGATGGGCAAGGGTTTGATCAATCCCGAAAGGAGTGTCGGTTCCCCCTTGTTGACTTGGAAAGTATCATCGTTATCCACCATCTGTTTAATTGTCATTTTTAGTCCCGGCCAAAATAAGTTACATTGTTCCTGGTCATACATTTTACAGAACCCAGAGTGCCCTGTTGACGAAGAAGCATGGAGTTCATAGAAGAGATAGCCCTGTTGAACATATTGCAACCAATTTGGAACAAGCAGAGAAAGAGTTGTAAGAGAAACTGGGTCATCAATTGTGCGAAAAGGAGCATCTTCCACCATATTGTCCTTACCCTTCTTGTAAGTGATCACATAGGGATAACCCATGAGTTGGATAACCCATTGCAGGTGTGTTGGGGAGGAGACCCATTGTTCCAGAAAATTTTCCAGACTCGGGAGATCAGTCTTGATGCAGAAATAACTGCCTAATAGGTGTGGCTGCCACTTCTGTACTGCATGCAAAATAGCCATCATTTCCTGCTGAGAGATAGATGTGGCTACATTCTTACCGGAAAGGTCTCTTAAAGGCAGCAAGCTCATTGGTTCAGCAAAGATACCTGCATATCTATCCAAGGAAGTAGTGGAGACTGTTGATGGGTGCATCTGAATGGAATTGAGCTGAGCGATGACACCATGTGAATTCTTCTTAAGGATTTTTTCCAGGCGATGTGAACTGATGATGCAAAGAGACCTTGGTTGTAAGCCCCTAAATTTGTGTTGTGCCCCATTGACTTTAAACTGCATCCAAAGTTCAGCAAAATCCCATAAGATGGGGCCAAGTGTGTGTAGCCATTGAACGCCCAAAACCACATCACATCCGCCTAAGGACAAGGCAAACATGTCGGAGCGTAGGTTATAATCTTCCATAGAGATACTCACATTGTGACACTTCCCCTTGCAAGGTAAGGTGCCCCCATTGGCAACCATGACTTCAAAGTTGGAGCAAGGATGGACAAAATAATCAGCCTGTTTGGCAATTCGAGGGTCAATGAAGTTATGAGTGCTACCAGAATCAATGAGTATTGTTGGCGGATATTTCTACCCTATAGTCAGGAAACTAAACTATCAACTTGGTTGGGGTGACATGTAAGTGCATTAATGTTATTACAGAAGGGTTTACAAAAGAAATAGATTACAGATTTAGAGAACACACCTTTTACTGGAGTCTGATCCTAGCCTTGACTCATTCCGGTGTCCAGCTTCCAAATCTACTTTTCTTTGAGCAAACCTGCAACAACAATACCTTCCTCTAACATTTTGGGCAACATATAAATCATAAAATAAACAAAGACTATGCTTAATATCCAGTATTTGACCAAAATAAATCCAATTTAAAATGCCATTTCATAACACCTTCAGATTGGAACAAGGAAACACTTCAACCTTTATTTGTCAAAGATAGAATGCAGTACAAATATACCTGATAATGAAGCAGGCTCCTGCAACTAGATCCTGGGCTCTGGCTCTGCTCTGGTCTGAATGTCTTCTGCAACAACTTCTCCAAGGTCCTAAAGTTTCTCCATTAACTCATCCTCTCCTTCTTTAGTAATCATTTGTATTCATAATTTTCTCTAACCTTGCTCTTTTAGCCTTCTGGGAATTTATAGGTTTAAGGAAGCAGTTCAAGTCGATGAGGAGGTTGGGGAAGTTAAGAAACTGACCTCAACTAATCCTCTTCGATGGATTAATATATTTTTTAATCATTTTTAAGATATACGCGACTATTACACAGTGGAGTAGCGTATAGGGCGCTACCCTATCGTTTGATAACTAGCGCTCATTTAGTTTTAAATTCTGAGCGCTACTTTGATAAGAAGGAGTAGCGTATACATTGATATGGGCGCTACTATTATGCACTGGAGTCGCGTATGGGAGCTAGTCTCTTTAAGTAGAGTAGCGCTCATACCTCAAAATGATATCTTTGTATGTTTTCCAGTATTTTCAGGAAATGGGATGAGTTGTCATAACATCCAAGGTCAACATGCTCCTCCATCCAAGTTGTCCTTTTGTGTGATCAGCAGCTCAGGGTGATCACAGACGGAGAGGTGCAAGTTTGACCTATAACAGATGCCCCCTAATGTGTGAGGTCAGAGAGAAACGATGGCCGAAATACATTATAATCCAAAACCAGAGAGAGAGCACAGAACCGCAGAACAAGTCGCAAGAAACCTGCAACAAAAATCAAGGTCAGCGAGCAATTACATTGTTGACATCTTATAGATGTGTAGGGTGATACAACATGATCTCCGATACATAACAAGGAGATGTATATAAACGCATGGCCACTTGAAATACAAGCGTGGATCCATGTCAAACTGAGAGATCATAGCCATAACAACACACTAGATCTATGTCTCATGGAGAGCCGTATATAAGTGAGGCTCAGTCTTGCGCAACTTGGGTGATAACAAAAATGGGGTTATGTCATCCAAATCCCAAGGTCTTCATCCCATAACGACCCTAGGTACAAACCCAAGCCATGTGAATAGATGAGTTGACAGTCGAACATGGAGGGCATCGTCTGATTACCGGTCATTGATGTATACCGTTAACAAACGCGAGGATCTCCATCGATAATGATGATGGGGTCCAAGGGACCAAGTACGATTCGCCAAATGTGAATAGATGGACTTGGAGTCGAACACTTGGGAATCTTGTCGAAGAAGAGATATTGATGTATTCTCATCATTCAACAGCGAGGAAAATTGCCACTGGTGACTGCAATCTCCAAGGTACTAACCGAAACTCTAACCTTCAATCCCAGAATAATGATTTGATGTCGATGGGAAGAAGTCCGTTGGAAAGGAAGCTTTGAGGTATCCTCCATCATCCAACTCGAGGAACACTCAACTGGTAAGAGATGATATGGAATAATATGCGACAATACTGACACTAGGAAGGCCGACACATGAGGTCAAGGTAAACTGCAGAATGGCCGACACGAGGTATATCCTTGAACAGTGAACACGACACAAAGTGACTTAGGCAGTGTCTGACATAATGGGGTAAACAAGTCTGAAATGTAAGAGACATTTAACAGACCCTCCATATGGTTGGAAGAATAACCAACCGGGGGAGTAAATAACTCGGAGGAAAGGTTCACCCTGAGGCCAAAAACTAAACCCAACCGACAAGATAGACTCAAGTAGGTGTTGTGTTCAAGGATAGGACTTGAATGAAACTGCCTTTAACAACGAAGATATGATGTGTTTTCCCGTTCCTTATTCTTTTTAGATAAAAGAATACCCTTCTTGTGGATTTAATGAGTCCAAGAAAGAATGAAAACTCAATAGGTCCAACCATGTAAATAGTTTAATGAGTCCATGGGAGGAAGACTCAGTACCTTCTTCATAATTTAAAGAGTTCGAAGAAGAGATAGAAGATTACTCTATATGTACTGATCTCTGGATTTTAGTATCGAGCCGAGATCTGTTCTTGCTCGCCGGTGTTTTCAATTTTAAGGAGTCTGAAAAACTTAAACAATAACTCCATATATCTGCTCGTGGATTTTAGTATCGAGCCCAAGCAGATTAATGCTCGCCGGTGTTTTCCTGTTTATAGAGTCTGAAAAACTTAAACAATCCTCTTTTCACCTATCCGTGGATTTTATATCGAGCCCGGATTGGTCTGTGCTCGGCGGTGTTTTCTTGTTTATAGAGTTGAAAAACTTAAACAGTCCTCTATTTACCCTCTCGTGGATTTCACATCGAGCCCGAGTAGGTATATGCTCGCTTGGTATTTTCATATTTAGAGAGTCTGAAAACCCTAAAGAGAGACTCCAGAAGGTCCTTTTTCGTATATTTAGTCTCCTCCCCCGAAAAAGTATAAAACAATGAAAGGAGAACTCTTCTAGCGCATACTGACGTATACCTAGAGTATACCTTTTCCGTATTTAATCCACTGAGGCCCGGAAAAGGGGTAATTCTATACCTGAGTGGATGAGCCTTCGGATATTTTAACGAGCTCGAGGAGGACAAGTCTGCTCAGCAATCTTATTTAGGTTTTAAATAGTCCAAACAAGAGCTTAAAATGACTTAAAGGTCAGCTTCTGGGATCGTAACTTCATGTCCTGCCAAAAAACTAGGTTTTCAACAAAATATTAGTCGATGACGCAAAAATCTTAAATAATATATGAATTTGAAATGTTTAGCTAACTGACAAGATTTATCGTTAAGAAATTTGAGCTCAGAAGACGAATTCGACAACAATTGAGTGAAAATTGAACTTGGATCAGTTTTATACCTTATTTTGTGTTTCAATTGATTAATTAGGGTTTTTTTTAAAAATGTTTGAAACTATGGAAAATTAAAAATTATAGGTAAAAATTAAAATCCAATTATATATATGATTTCATTGTTAACAAATCAATTTGCATTTTGTGTTGTAGGGCAAACATTGGGCACCTTTTCACGAATTTCAAATCTCCTTTGTAATCGAACGGAGCATCCAATCGCCAAACTGCTTCCACCAAGTAAGTAGAAATCAACCAAACTTGCATTTCAATGGTTTATTTTTAAAATTTTGAGGAAAAATGGCCCGAAATGCGATGCTCATAAGGTTTTATGCGCGGGCGCTACTGTATATACATAACAGTAGCGTACGAAGGCAATGGGCGCTACTTTGCTCAAACAGAGTAGCGCTTACACGCTACTGTGTAGTATACACAGTAGCGTACATACTTGCAAAGCTAAATGAAAGCGCCGAGACTCAAAATTTTTGGGGTTTTTGTGCAGGATGGTCTTACAATGGAGGGAAAGGGAGCATGAAGACATGGATAGACTAGCTATGCAAGACCCGGCTACCCTCCATGCACTCCGTAGATGCGGTTTGTTGAAATTCTATCGAACCGTAAACATGCGGGCACTAAACAAGCTGTTTTGGAGATTGATTCAGTATTGGGATGTCGATACTAATACCTTCATCATCCGGGGGCAAACTCTTGAGCTTACCGTTGAGGATATATACTTTATTACCGGTCTCTCAAGGATAGGAGACGTAATCAATCTAAAAGGAACATCTCGCTTGGGTGCACGATCAGTGCAAGAATATGTGAACACCTACTGTGTTGCCGGAGCAGAAAAATCGGGAAGCCAAATCCTGATTTCAACTATTGATGGTCTTCCGCTGAAAGTGATAGTGAGCATGATCAACCGGGTATCCGGTAGTGCATCACAACACTTGGCTTCTAGGCACTCAATGCATATCGGTGTACAGTGCTTGCATGGGCATGTTTATGATTGGAGTACTAGCTTGTTGGCAAACATGAAGTATCAATTGACGAGTTGCAAATCCGGTACCATGAAGAATTTCGGGTACGGGAGTATCTTGTCTACCTTCTTCTTCGAGAGAATGCCTGCTATTAGTTTGGGAATGCCATTACCACAGGTTAACCCCCGTGAGCCCAGACTAGGCTGTTGGGGTGACATTTTTCTCCGCCAGGGTGGTGGGGAGAGTCACTATTGTTACCATACAGATGACTTCTGGGGGTGGTGGGAGAGGCAGGTTTCCGCTTTTGAACAGTTTCCCTATACTGGATTGGATTTCCGTCACGATCCAGAGCTGGTGCTTCCACCAGGTGGGGCCTGGGGAGATATTGGTATGTTTACTTTTGAGAATTTATTTAATTTTTTCAAACTTTTCAAATATTTGATTTTTATGAAATGAGTTTTGGAGTTCTTAATCAAGTGTCCAATGCAGATGTTGGGCCTGTTCGTCCCAAGGGCCATCCTACTATCTATGTGAGGCCAGCTGATATCACCGCAGCAGAAGCTATGCTGGGAACCCTGGAGAGGAAAATGAGTCGGCAGACTCATGAGATTCCTGCATGCCGCATGGACCAGATACCTGTTGACATGCAGGAAGATGTTGTTGGGGTGCCCCCAGCATGGCTTAGATTACTGCGGAGAGTTGCTAGACTAGTGATATGCTACCGTAATGAGGTAGATGATGAGGAGGTTCCTCCTTCTCCATAGGAGAAGAAAAACATTATATGTATATATTTTTGAGGCTACCATTCCCAACTTTTGTACTTTTATGACTTGACTTAGGAGACTCATGACTCGGAACTCATATTTTTTTGATACGGTATCAGTTATATATACAGTATCGGTTATTTATATGTGAATGTGTTTTAAATTTTATGTGTGGAATGTTGTTTACAATGTATGATGCAAATGCCAGTCTAACACATAGTTTGCTAATGAATCAACTAAATTGTTTAAATTTCTTGGAATGTGTTCATATCTGATAGAATGAAAATGTCTTTCCAATAATCTAACTCGTAGAAACTGTCGTAGCAATCCTGGATCTCTGATCCGATAGACACCTGTTAACTGAAATACAATTAGTTGTGAATCAAGCCTTACCTCCAGGTATGAAATGCCATGACTGAGGGCATCTCGGAGAAGTTGTATAACTGCACTGTATTCAGCCACATTGTTCGTGGTAGGTCCCAAACAAACCCCCCCCGAAGAGACAAGTTGGTTAGCGGGTGAATAAATGACCCAAGCTGCTGCAGCCAACTGACAGGTGTGGCGACTGGCGCCATCAGCAAATCCTAGGAAATGTGCGGTTGACATCTGGTACACGAAACGAAAAACACACATCAGATCACCTAACGAACATAACAAAACAAGAATATACAGCTATGTTACAGGAAAAAGTACTTCAACCTAGGCGTAGTACTTCTTCAGGTAGCGTCACTGCCTGGATCTTCCCCAAGAGACCGGGCAAAGGTGTTATGGAACTCACGGAAAAGGTTAGTGTACGGGATTATTTCGTCGAGATAACATCCCGTTTCAAAGAGAATGTTTCCGTTAACTCCAGTAAAAATGTTCACCAACGAGGTGTGTACTCTATTTGCTTCAACAATGGCAACTTGTGAAGGAGTAAGACCAGTATTCTCATCGGGTGGTGAACAAAATTCACCTCTCTCTAATAAGTGAAGAAGAGGAAACAAGAATGACACACGGTTTATATGTTCGCGAGGATGATCTGGGTCATTCAATGCTTCTAACATTTCTTCATCAGAAGGTAAAGTAATTCCTGAACTGTTGAGAGAATGAATCGGGTTAGGTGTCTGAGTAGTGACACAATCTATATTTGACTCAACAGACACCAATTGAGTCACCAAATGTCCTGTTGTAGTTTGATGAGACTCCAAATGGGTAAGTTCTACAACAGGGGTAGGCACGGAAGAGTTTGGATCAGCTGAGACAAACTCGAAATCAGTTGTTGAATTAATCATAGAAGTTTCAGACGATGAACATCCTTCCGTACCAACAAATAAAGTAGGAGCGGGTAAGTCAAAAGTGCCAATCAATGATCCAAAAAGTCCTGCTCCTAAACTCTCGATAACCGGGGCGGTTTGATCAACCAAAGGAACCGTGGTTTCCGTAGAAGTCTGGTGTTTTCCTTGAGTGAAAGAAAGTTGATCGACTGTAACGATCTTCCCTTCAAATGGGAACATGACCACTCGAAAAACTGCCGATGCTATAGCTTGCATGGCATAAGTCCAACTCCTACCCAATAACTTGTTGTAATCGAGCGGAGCGTCCAGAACTTCAATCTCAACAGCAACTGTCTTACCGGCCAAAGTGACATTAAATGATGGCAGAATTCCATGCGGACGGAAAGTTCTGCCATCAAATGCAGTAAGCATTGTGTTGGAAGGGACTAACTCAGGAGAACCTAGAGCTTTCCAGCAGGAAATAGACATTACGCAAGTCGACGCTCCCTCATCTACTACAGCCCGTCTTATGGTCATTGGACCATGAACGACTTCAATCTGGAGGGCAACGTGATATGGCAACCAGTATTTGACATCAGTCATATCAAAACGCGTAGACATGTTGGAGGACTCCATATTCCCAATAGCTGCCAGAAGTGCATTTCGTTGCAAAGGACAACTCTGCAAGACTTCTAAGGTAGACATGGCACAAGGAGTTTGGGCTAGATCTTCAACTACATTGTAATTGGAAGCAGCCCGCGTGTTGGGATTGTGCGATGCCCTCTTTAAGACACCTTTCGGAATCTTAGGCATTGGGTCCACAGGTATGTGGAGTGGAGTGGAGGATTCAGCAATCTCCTTATCCTTTCTCTGCGTTTTCGGGGTATAGTTCTTAGCTCTGGTTTGCAAAAAAGCATCTGAGTTGACCATATTTATGAATGTTTGATCAACCGAAGCGTGCGAAGTGCCCCCAGTTTTGGAGGTGCCAGAAGTGGAGCCTTGCCCTTTGGGAAATGGATCTTTCAAGACGGCAGGCTTCTTCTCTTTCAAGAGCTTCTGGGCTTCTTCTAGTAGAGGGCATTGGTGAGTAAGGTGGTTTTGTTTGCAAAGTTTACAAGGGAACCTAACCTTCTTCTCTTCTTTATTACCCTCTTAGGCATTATCTTTTTTGGGCTTTTGTTGGTTTCCCTCTCCTTTCTTGCCCTTCTTTTTGTTGTTGGGCTGCCGAGGGCCCTTTTGATTGTTCTGAACCTGATTAACAGATTCAGAAGTAGAAGGAGAGGTTGTGACGGAAGCAATGTCTGCAGTCGAATGTTTGACAGTTAAGGCTTGGACCTGTTTGGTCAGTGCTTCGAAGGCTGCAGAGTTAACCGAACCCACTATGCCGTCAGCATGTGGTCCAGGTTTGGGTCTACTTAGATCAGTGTTTGATCTCGGTGCGTCCGGTATAATCTCGTACAGTAAACCAGATTGTGCGTATACAAGGTCTAACTGTTGAGTCCTTAAGATGGCTTCTTCTTCATTGGAGACTCCAGATGTCGCTACTTCCTTAGAAATATAAGGAAGGAGTGATTTCAAGTACCACTCAAGCAGGAACTCTGGAGGGATATTGGCCTTTATGAGCCTCTTCTGTCTTCGCCACTCCTGAATGTGGTCAGATAGGTGAGTGGCTTTGTTTTGTCTAAAAGTGGACAAAAGTTCTGTTCCGGCATCATACCGAACAGGAAGTTGGAAATGGTTCAAAAAGACGGTTGCCAGATCCCCAAAACTAGAGAAACTAGCCGCAGGTAACTCAATGTACCATTTGGCCGCGGGACCAGTTAAGGTCCTTTGAAACAATCTCAATCTGATGGAATCTTCGTTCAACGAATTTGATGAACACCACAAGTGAAAGGTAGTGACATGGTCACCAGGATCTTCACCAGCTTTGCCTTCGAATTTGGGAATATCCGAAGGTAATTTGGTGGGAATTGATGGCCATGCTGAGTTATGACACACAGGATCATTTGTCAGTTTCGAAAGGTCTGGCAAATTCAAAGTTGCCAGAAAAGGTAGACGAGGCCGGTAAGATGAAGCTTGATAAGGGAAAGCACCCATTGTTTGTCCCATGAATTGTTGGTAGGGGTTGCCCCCAGCCATTTGGTGATAAGGGTTTCCCCCGGCCATGTGCTGGTAGGAGTTGCCACCTACCAACGGTTGATAGGGGTTACCCCCAGTTAACTGTTGGTAGGGGTTACCCCCAGGTATTTGTTGGTAGGGGTTGCCCCCTGCCAGTTGTTGTTGTTGTGAGAAAGAATTATTAAAATTTCCCCACCCGTACGAGAGCGGATTAGTGCTTTGTTGGTTCGTCCATTGTGGCTGGGTGTTAGCCCCGCCATATTGCTGGTTGAAAAAATTGCCCCCTCCCCCTGAGAATAAGGAAAAAGGAACATTATTTGCAGGCATGCTACCCTGATTCAAGTTAGGGCCTACAAAGTTGTTGAAACCAGCCGAAGCTGATGTGGACGGTGCAGTCATGGTACCCATGACTGGCATGTTTGCTGAAACACTTGGTCCTACCACAGGTGTGGAAACCCAAGTACTGGGGATCTGATATAAAGGTTGTGAATTAGAAGGTGTTGCACAGTTGGCCATACCGCTAGGTCTAACAGTAGACGTGGGAATAGATGCCATTGTTGTGAAACTAGGCATTCCTAAAGTACTAGTGTTAAAACTGAAAGATGGAGTAGGCAGAGACGTAGTTTGTGCCTGACTAGATGTAGCCGTAAAAGAAGGGTTAACTGTGCTGGTATTCATACCTAAAGTGGGAGTTTGGGGACCCCCTGGTTCACCTCCTGTGTTAGTCATCAGATAATCGGGAAGCAAAAGATCTGCACTGAAAAGAGGCTGTTGGAAACCAACAGGTGACAGCAACGGAATTCTAGTGTTAGTTAAGGGAGGATTGAAAGGAGTGCTATACTCCGCGGAAGTAAGATCTTCCACCTCAACAGTACTAAAATGTTGTTGATCTGTGATACCTGGTGATGGTTCCTCAGGAACCTCAGTTTCAAGGTTTTCTGTTATAAGTATTTCTTCAAGCAATTCTATTTCAGAGGTAATTTCTGAAGAAATACCGGGGTTTACCCGCTGTCTTCTAGCTGGTTGTATAGGTTCTGTTCTAACAGGTGGAAGGTTTTGAATCCTTCTCGATCTACGGAGTTGTTGATTCTCCGTGATTATAGATATCAAATAAACAGCCTAGAACCTAGTGGCCACTATGACTAGGGGGCAAACAGCACACCAACTAAAAATTCCTAAGTATACAAACCAGTCAAACAAAGGTGCCTTCCGGAGAAGAGTCTGGGATGATGAGGGCCCAGAACAGATCAACGAAGGATGAAGAACAGTTACCCGGGGTCCACAATACAATGACTAAGGGTGCAAGCGCTGGAATCACCCAACCGCCCTCCCAAAGACCTGCAAGGGATTTCCTCCCACGTCTGTCCTAGGTACAGCAGATATACCCTCTGCTGTCACCTGTGTAAGAACCTAGAAGTCTGATACTATGGATACCACAACACCGAAAAATCCTGGGGGAACAGTCACCGGTCGAATCAGAAAGCGTGGGCAGGGTAGCTAAGCCCGAAACTCGAAAGAGTCCCCAATACGCTATTCGATCCTGGCGTATGCTCGAACAGAAAGTAGGAGAGGTATTCCCACAAACTGATCTCACATTGACCTACTGCATATGCTCCCAGGCAAATTTTGAGTGAGGTGGGTTTGCCTAAATGATAGTCTCACTACGATTGTTGCGCAATGTGTGATCTTGGGTGGTTTAAGGTGATTTAAACCCAAGACCCTAACCAAAACTAGTTGGTGTAGTGTACCCTAAAAAAGAAAAAGTTTCTAGTTCATTTTATTAATAAATTTTAAGGGCTTTTATTACGCAAAAGGGATAGTGAGTGTGTGAACGTGGTTTATAACAAGAAAACTAAATGAAAATATGCTCAAATCTTCTTACAACAAAACTTTTTATTTTTTATTTTTTCATCTACTTCTTTTTCAAAACTGAAAATCTAAGCAAACTTTCCTACTAATTTTTTGTTTTCTTTTTAAATCATACAAAATATACTAAACTATTTTGCATTGACAAGAAACAAGTTCTATTTAACTTAAAGTACCAAATTTTTGCTTTTTCAATAACCGAAAAAGAACTATGCAAAAAATGGAAAGCCAAATAAAAACTTTTTTATGCAAAAAGTGGAAGTATGGCAAATGTTCTTAGGCCTATAGCTATCGAAACCTAGTTCGAGAAAGACTTGATCTACCGGTTTTTTACTCAGAAAAAGCCTATAAACTTGGACACCAAGTGGGAGAAAACCAAGGAGAGAACACCCAAGGACTGAGCTAAAGTGTTTAACCCTAACAAGACCACAAAGCCAAGTACAAGTAGACAAGCAGGCTGCCCTACTAACACGAAGGAACTGAGAGGTGAAACTAGCCTACAGCTATTTAAAAAGCACTTGTGACCAGCAAAAGACAAAAAGTCCCGGAAGAGAATGAAACTTGACCAAAAAAGAAGACACCCTAGAAGCTCTACCAAAGACCAAACCCTAAACAAAGGACGGGGGTAGTAGAGAGAAGACAACTTCACCACAAACAACAGACACAGGAGTGTACAGGTTTGTAAACGGGCAAAAAGCAATCAGGGTCTGAAAAAAGTGAAAGTGTTCGTCACCAAACACCACTAAGTCTTCCAAATATGTCAAAAAGGTCTCAAAAAATTCCAAAGGTCAACAAATGGTTTAAAAGATGGAAAAAACTTTAA
Organism: Larix kaempferi; assembly: GCA_027924585.1. NCBI lineage: Eukaryota > Viridiplantae > Streptophyta > Pinopsida > Pinales > Pinaceae > Larix > Larix kaempferi. The sequence goes on along the minus strand of BSBM01000105.1, from coordinate 2,342,958 downwards.
GAAGTGGTTCTATGACTTGAATCAACAATTAAAAACCTTATGCAATCATCCCAAGAATCCTACAGCAAAGTCAGCAAGTCACCACGGGGCTACAAAAGCAAACAAATCAAAAATGACTGCTTCAGGAAATGTACTCTACTGTGTAGTAGAGCAACTCGCGCCCATGCCAAAACAGGCGCTACTGTATATACTGAACAGTAGCGTATGGGCGCTACTGTGTATATACCAGAGTAGCGCTCATATTTCAAAAGGCTAGGAAACTGACTTTGGAAGGTATGAAAACTGATGAAAGCAGGAAAGACAAAGATAAAGGATACCTAAAAAAGGTTCTTAACACATTGACAAAATCAAAATAAACCGAGAAGACATCCAAAAACAATGGTTTCCTAAAGCCAAAAACTCTATATCCCCAGTGGAGTCGCCAGTCTGTTGGCGGATATTTCTACCCTATAGTCAGGAAACTAAACTATCAACTTGGTTGGGGTGACAGGTAAGTGCATTAATGTTATTACAGAAGGGTTTACAAAAGAAATAGATTACAGATTTAGAGAACACACCTTTTACTGGAGTCTGATCCTAGCCTTGACTCATTCCGGTGTCCAGCTTCCAAATCTACTTTTCTTTGAGCAAACCTGCAACAACAATACCTTCCTCAAACATTTTGGGCAACATATAAATCATAAAATAAACAAAGACTATGCTTAATATCCAGTATTTGACCAAAATAAATCCAATTTAAAATGACATTTCATAACACCTTCAGATTGGAACAAGGAAACACTTCAACCTTTATTTGTCAAAGATAGAATGCAGTACAAATATACCTGATAATGAAGCAGGCTCCTGCAACTAGATCCTGGGCTCTGGCTCTGCTCTGGTCTGAATGTCTTCTGCAACAACTTCTCCAAGGTCCTAAAGTTTCTCCATTAACTCATCCTCTCCTTCTTTAGTAATCATTTGTATTCATAATTTTCTCTAACCTTGCTCTTTTAGCCTTCTGGTAATTTATAGGTTTAAGGAAGCAGTTCAAGTCGATGAGGAGGTTGGGGAAGTTAAGAAACTGACCTCAACTAATCCTCTTCGATGGATTAATATATTTTTTAATCATTTTTAAGATATACGCGACTATTACACAGTGGAGTAGCGTATAGGGCGCTACCCTATCGTTTGATAACTAGCGCTCATTTAGTTTTAAATTCTGAGCGCTACTTTGATAAGAAGGAGTAGCGTATACATTGATATGGGCGCTACTATTATGCACTGGAGTCGCGTATGGGCGCTAGTCTCTTTAAGTAGAGTAGCGCTCATACCTCAAAATGATATCTTTGTATGTTTTCCAGTATTTTCAGGAAATGGGATGAGTTGTCATAACATCCAAGGTCAACATGCTCCTCCATCCAAGTTGTCCTTTTGTGTGATCAGCAGCTCAGGGTGATCACGGACGGAGAGGTGCAAGTTTGACCTATAACAAGTATGGTAAGAGGGAGCTTCTTGAAGTATCCCCTGACCCGCATTGTTTGTGGGGTGGTGACGCTGGTTACAGCATGGAGAGAGATCTCGGGTGGGTCGTCCTGAGATGGGATGTCAACAGGCGGGTGTTGCATGTCTACCGGATCATCTACTGTATCTGTAGCTTCTTCACCAAGTTCTAAGGCAGGTGGAGAATCCACATCCAAGAGATAAAGCTTTTGTTGAACACATCTATGTCCCCGACGGAATTTCTCATCACAATTATAGCAAAGCCCTTTTTCTCGGCATGCCTGCATTTCTATTTCAGACAAATGCTTGATAGGAGTTGGTTGAGGAGCAGGCGTTATGGGAGGTCGTTGGGAACCCATATTTCTGAAGGGAACAAAGGTGGGTTTGGAGCGTTGTTGAGCTGCGATCTTGTCCTCAGCCAACTTAGCCAACCCTAGGACTTCCATCATTGTGTTGGGACAAAACATTTTGACCTCTGATCGGATTTCATCCTTGAGACCACTGATAAAACAACTCCTATAGAATTCATCAGACAATCCTTCTGTGTGATTGGCTAGTTTCTCAAATTCCATCTAATACTCTCTCACTGTGCCAGTTTGGTGAAGTTTAGTGAGTGCTCCTGTGAAGTCGTCAAAAGAACTAGGACCAAATCGTGGCAAAATGAGTTGGCAAAAATCTGTCCAGTTTGGCTCGGGATGAGCTTTGATCTACCAACGGTACCATTGAAGGGCTTCCTGTTCCAAATGAACGGATGCAAGTGGAACTTTCTGAACATCAAAAGTATTATGCAGACTAAAATATTGTTCTGCTCGGTATATCCATCCAGTCGGATCAGTACCATTGAAGCGAGGAAAATCAAGCTTCAGCCCACGAAAATTGCTAGAAGCAGAGAACCCGGTGGCTGCAAAAGATTCTAGCTGTCTGGTATTGTTCATGGCTGAGTACTGAAGATGGAGGCTAAGAAATTTTTCATCCAGATCTTGGAGTTTGGTTTGGATGGCTGCAAGTGCTTCCTCCATGGTGTGTGAATTTTTTTTTTTTTTTCTTTCAAACTGGAGCGGCTATGGCTCAAAAGGGATCTGGAACAACGTCGAATGGATTGAAAATGGATGAATCTGGAACGACTTGCAAATGGATCTGAAACGGCGCAGCAGTGATCAACAATAGTTCAGTTGAAAGTAGATATGGACCCCAGGTATGTGCGGCTTCTTAACAGTTCAGGGGTTTCACTCGGCCACCAATGCTGTCTGATGGCTTGCGTATTGGGGCAGTACCCTTCACTCCACGGCTCAGGTAAAACTGATAACCGCTTTTCCACAAACGACAGCTCTTGGTTTACCTCACGGGTGGAAACTAGTCAATCAAGTAGGGGTCGTTGCCCTTTTCGCTGGCAGGTCCTCTCAATGGGATAGCTACTTCAGGGTTCCTGTGGTACTCCTCACAATGATTTTTAGGGCTTATGCCCAAGTACTTCCCACAGTTAAGCGGATAGGGATGATTCCCAAATCCGAACCTGCAACAGAAAAAATTTGGGCAGAAATTCCACCCAATGTTCAAAAACTGGATCTATATTGCTCAGAATCGCTACTATAGCATGTTTCCGGAACTGGAACAACCACTCTGCTTCTAACCATGAAAGCGGAATAGAAATCTGGGCACTCGATCAAAAGATTTTCTCGCCGCAATTTCCGCGGCCGTCACCGAAATTCTGAAAAATTGCTGATTTTAAATACGCGATATCTCCACTTTTAGAACTCCAAATGAGATGATTTTTTTTTGAAACTGCATATTTTTGAAAGAGGAATTCAGATATGCAATTGGTTTCTTCTGATTTTGTGCAGAAAGTTTCAGAAATTGATCTGAAAGTCGCCGCCCAAAAAAAAAAAAAAAAATTCCCACTTGTGCCAAGGAAAGTGCTCTGATACCAGATGAGATGCACCTGCAACAATTAATTACTAAGAATATGCGAAATAGCAGAAATAATAGAACAAAATCACTTTTATATTGATCACGAGGCACTTCGAGGGGGCAACCTCCTTTGAGCAATCTCAATACAATTAACTTCACGGTGCCTTCAATGACCTCAACACACACTTATATACTAAGTCTATGCCCAATACTATGAGTCAAAACCATGGGACATATAATACTACAGGACGACTTACAAAGCATATGCGTCCAATACTATGGGTCAATACTATGGGCTAATATAAACTACGGATCAACAAATACTACGGGACGACTTACAAAGCATATGCGTCCAACAACAATATACTAACATAGTAAAGAGAAGGGTTGACATAGGTTCCTAACAAACTTCTTCTTGTAACTGAACGTAATGGGAAGGCACCCAAGCGTCTCAGATTTCTTTATAAGCATGTAAACTATTGTAATATACATCTTATCTTGATCAATCTAGATCAGTTTGCATTCATGCATATTGTCTGTGTGTATTTGTGTTATCTATATTGCATAATCTTGTTTTTGCTTATTATGTTTATTAAGCTTCCTCCATAACAGAGCCGACTCATTCAGTCGAACTGTTGTCCCCCTCGTGCTTCCTGGACACGATACGGATCAGTTACCTTTATTGAAGGTCAGCTTTTATTGAATGAATGTGTTAACTGAATGAATGAATGGTTTATTGAATGTTATCTTTTATTGAATGAATGTGTTGATTGAAATAAACAATGGTTTAATGAATGTTAGCCTTTATTGAATGAACGTTAGATGAAAGTTCATGATGAAGTATGCATGAATTTGCACGTAATTTTCATTTTCAGGTACATGCATTGGGTATGAGGAATTGAGAGTGATGTGAGGGGAGGGAGGGGTCATAAGAGCTCCCACCTTCACGTGGTTGGCCCTATTCAGTAGAGAATATTAAATTATTCTCGAAATAGAGAGGAGTTCAATGAATGGCTACGATGTTGGATTTCTACAACCCACTTGGGTGTCATCTAAATTTTGACAATTTCTTAGTGCTTGTTGTGATGCTTGGTTGCTCCTCATAACCAATTTCGAGTTTCTACAACTTCAAAGGATGAGTAAATGATGCACTGGAATCAATATCCTTAAACTTCTCTTTAATTTCCTTGGAATCAATATCCTTCACCTCACATTAAACCCTTCCAAAATGGTATATTTACCAATTAAGCCTGGCTTTTTAAGCATGATATTTGCAACTAATCTAGCATACACCAACAACAATTAGAAACATGTTGCTTGTTGTCAATGTTCATCATTTTTTAGGGCTGCAACTTGCCCATAATGGATCCTCTTATGCTAGGGAATTAAAGAAAACAGGAAATTAAAGAAAACCTATAATTTGCATCGAAAAAATAACACGGTACGAATTGAACTGAGGAGATTCGAACCTGCGACCTATGTCTAGTCCCAAGGCTACCACCTTCAATATTGAAGTGCATCTGACAATGGGAGACCACCTTCAAGCAGCTTGATTCATTCTACATACATTTCACAATGGGAGACGATGGGCTACCACCTTCAAGCTTGATTCATTATGCATGCATTTCACTATGCAACCGTCTCAAATTCTCACTGCATTTTCCCTCAATTAGTTTCTCAATTCAACATGACCCACACCCGTTGTCCGAGGAGTGTTTCCAGCGGTCTGGAGTTTCATCCTCGCAACGGTGATGATTCATGGTATTATGTTTCCCTTCGGCTGCAATATGACAAACTCAAATTTCACTACGAAGGTTTGTCTGACAAATGTGATGGTTTGGGTTCCATAACCCCGGTGTCGTTCAGGGACACTTTGAGGAATTGCTCTGGGGTAATGGAACCCAAACCATCACATTTGTCAAACAAACCTTCGCAATGAAATATCAGTTTTACATATTGTAGCTGAAGGGAAACATAATACCATGAATCATCACCATTTCCAGGCTGAAACTCAATACCGCTGGCGACACTCCTCGGACGGTGGGCATGGGTCATATTAAATTGAGAAACTAATTGAGGAAAAACACAGTGAGAATCTCAGACGATTGCATAGTGAAATGCATGCAGAATGAATGAAGAGTACTGGGTGTCGAGAGAAATGGTTGTGGGACGTCATATGAGAGGAAATGGTGATGGGAATTGATTGATAAGGTCAGGCTTGAAGGTGGTAGCCTTGGGACTAGACATAGGTTGCAGGTTCGAATCTCCTTAGTTTAGTTCGTACCCTGTTATTTTTTCGATGCAAATTATAGGTTTTCTTTATTTTCCTTTGTCAACTTTACGTATCCCTTTATATGTTTTCTTTATTTTCCTTTGTTAACTTTATGTATCCCCTTGTGATAATGGGGATTGTTAATATCGAGTCACTCGAGAATGAACATAAAGAGGATTTCCACAGTACTCTGTTCCATCCAAACCTATCAAGTGTACTTTTAGGTCAGTAATATTCTTGTAACAAAGCGATGAAAGATATTAGAAGAAAGTGTAACAAAGCCTTGAAAGAAGTTCGTGTAACATAGTGGCTTGTGTTTTCAGGAATCCTTCAATTTACAGGGTGAAATTGGCCAAAGAGATGCCACAGTTCAGAGATGACAATATTGTTGACCTAAAAGTGCACTTGATAGGTTTGGATGGAATATATTACTATGGAAATCCTCTTTATGTTCATTCTAGAGTTTTGAGAAAACTAGAGATATATGAAATGATGCTTTATGATAGTTCGTCTTTACAGTCGCCTCTTGAAATCAAGGTAAGACTTGGATACAGCGTGAGAAGTTCATATGATAGGGGGAGTAGTTGAAGCAAATGAAGTAAAATTTCTTTGCTTCAACTACTCTGCCTATTGACTGAGCTTGATATTGTATCTTGTAAATTATCCTTGTACCTTGCCATCTTCATCAAAATTTCGTTGTTGGTTTTTTCATGCTAAAATTCTCCCCCTTATGCTACTTCAAACTTCAACAAGGATTTGTCTATTAAATTCATAAAAGGTAAACATGCATCATCATTCCATACTCCCCCTATCAATCATATCATTTCTTAGTCATACTTCTTGTCAAATCAAGCTGAAAGGATATTCTCTTCAACAATATCCAGTACATTGCTTCACCGAAGCTTCCTTTTTCCAAGAGTAACAATCCCGAGCTTGTCCACTTTATCCTTAGGGTGATTCCATGAAGGTGGTTCACCATTTTTGGTTGATGGAAGCTAAAAAAATTGTTTTTCGAACCCTCGATCGAGGTTTTAAAAGCCCAATCGAGGGTTTTAAAATACCTCGATCAAGGTTTTTAAAAGACCTCGATCGAGGGTTGAAACAAGACCTCGATATAGCTTTTGAAAAGCTCGATCTTTGAAAAACATAAAAAGGCTCGTTTTAGGCCCTCGATCAAGCAAATACCTCGATCGAGGGTTTTAAAATATCTTGATCGAGGTCTAGGTAAAACCCTCGGTCGAGGTCCTATTTAACCCTCGATCAAGGCATTTTAAATACCTCGATCGAGCTATTGCTCGATCGAGGGCCTAAAAAATAGGCCAAGAGCCATTTTCAATGCAGAATGAAAGTTTTGTCTGACTTCCAAAGGGTTAAACCATGTCCTTAAATGCCCATTAATGGGCGGACTTGATACCATTGGATTCGTCAATGAATTCTCTATCCAGATACATAAAATTTATGAATTTTTATCTTCCTATGTCTTTTGTTTTTTAATTTCTACCAAACCTTGCCCTAAAAAACCCTGCTGACAACTTCGATTGAGCTCAAAGATAAATCCACAACATTCAAAATACATATCCAAAAACTTTGAAAAAATACATAAGCACTAGATAAACGCGTCCTCTTCAAAATGGTATTTTTAGTTTTGCAAATTATGTAAACAATCAAAAGATTTGGTGCACGAACACACATGTGTGCAAAATGCGACTGAAATATTCATTAGTCAGTTTCGAAAAATAATAATAAATATAAATTTTCGAGAAAAATAAAAGAAAAATAGGTAAGCACTAGTGCATTCTGTCTAGATCATGTTCACATATTTCATTTTTTTTAATTATTACTTTAACATTAAATTATTGTGCACGAACACAAACTACTTGTTAATTTCTCTTCAAATTTTTAAGTACACATGTTTAATTAAATGAAAATTCGACACGATAAATGACATTGGCATATTTCGAAAAAAATATCATTGGAAAGCCAACATAATTCTCTACATTTCGTTTTTCAAGCGCATGTCAAAATTCATGTGGAAAATATGAGTTTCGAGGGCTTCAATTTAATACATGGGTAAAATTTCCATTTTTCACCGTCATATTTGGCCAAAAAGAGTTACCCATCTTCATGGAATCACCCCTTACCGAAAACTGATTTGACCTTCTCCGGTTCTGTTATAGCATGCTGAGCACTTAGAGATGTGTAATATTCAATTTGACCATGTCTTCCTTGCATTGATAACTTCTAGAAATCCCGAGTTTGTCCTCTATCTCCTTCAGCATTCTTCATTCTTTGAACAATTTTAAGGCTTCCATGTATATGCTTACTGATCCACACTTTTCACATTAGAGTTGAGAGGAATGCTACTATTTTTTACATAAGGCATTGCTTACTACCATGGATGCTACCAATCACTCAATACCAATTGATGAATATAATTTGTGCCATATTTCTTGAACTCATACTTGTCAATTATATCTAGTAAATTCATAAAAGAAAATCCTCCAATCATCAAGTTGCTTTTATTTCATTTGATTCAACTACTCCCCCTATCATATGAACTTACTCAAGGGCATCACCTTCACATAGGATGAAGTGACTGAATTAGAGGTAACTGCATCTAGACTCATATAGATGTCAAATGACGAGGATGAAGAGTCAACTTTGAATCACCCACAAGGTCTACCTCCTGCCCGGACTTTTATGAGACCTTCGTGCAAACAACAATCTCTAATTAATAAGACCCACCCTACAAATTTGATCACAACATAATACTATTTTTTTTTTAAATTCCATAATGATGTCGGTTATCCAACTTCCATTGCTAAGCCATCCGACAATCTTTCCATACCACCGACGGCTAAGAACGTCGAATGGTCTCCATTTTTACATTCTACTGTCGTCGGTTATCCTACTTCAATGGGATAAGGTATCCGACGTTCCTGCCATACCACCGATGGCTAAGAACATCGGATGGCTTCCATTTTTACATTCTGATGTTGTCGGATATCTGACTTCAACGGATATGTTATCCGACGTTCCTTCCATACCACCGATGGCTAAGAACGTCGGATGGCAGGCATTTTTGCATTGAATGGTCATTGGGGATCCGACATCCACGGCTAAGCCATCCAACGTTCCTACCATTCCACTGATGACTAAGAATGTCGGATGGCTTCCATTTTTACATTCTAATGTCGTCGGATATCTGACTTCAACGGATATGGTATCCAACGTTCTTGCCATACCATCGACGGATAAGAACATCGGATGGAAGCCATTTTTGCATTGAATGGTCGTCGGGGATCCGACATCCATGGCTAAGCCATCCGATGTTCCTGCCATACCACTGACGGATAATAACGTCAGATGGATTCCATTTTTACATTCACCTGTCGTCGGATATCTAACTTCAACGGCTATGGTATTCGATGTTCCTGACATACCACCGATGGCTAAGCATATCAGATGGCAGGAATTTTTGCATTGAATGGTTGTCGGGGATCCGACATCCACGGCTAAGCCATCCAACGTTCCTGACACACCACCGACGACTAAGTACATCGGATGGATTCCATTTTTACATTGTGTTGTCGTCAGATATCCGACCTCCACAGCTATGGTATCCGACATTCCTTCCATACCACCGACGGCTAAGAACGTCGAATGGCAGACATTTTTGCATTGAACGGTCGTCGGTGATCCAACATCCACGTCTAAGATATCCGACTTTAAATTAAGTGTTGAACAGGAGGTTAACCGATGAATTTTTCGTCGGTTGTGTGTGTCAGATATCTGACAGGAAGTCCTACCGTCAGATTTTAGCCGAAATTAGACCGACATTTAAAAAAGATGGAGATTGTCGGATGGCCGACAGTAAGATGTAGGAAATCCGACGTATATGTCATCGAATTTTGGGTCCAAAAAAATTAGTGAATATACATTGAATCGTTGAAGTAATCAAATACATTGTGAATTGATCTCTTGTAAAAGAACTCAATGTTTTCCTGCTTTCAACAATGAAGTGTCAATGTTGTAGTTCATTTTTATGGTTTTGATGTTTCAGTTTTAGAATAGTTTATGAGTTAAGTGCTGATAGGTTTAAGAAATCGAATGAATATACTTCTGTAAGGGAGTTTTGCATTTCTTAGTTTACAGCATTCAAGTAATTGTAGGATCATTTCCAAACAAAATGAGTTTTCAAATATTCTAGATCTAAATCCATATACTTTGGATGTGCTTCTAAGTCTTACGATTCTGGATTGACAATTTAAATATATACTCTAGTTTACAACAGTAAATTGGACCAAAAGTACCCTAGCTCAAACTCTACATATAATTTTTTGAGAAAATACAGAGGCACCTACCTATTATTGCAAGGAGGTTTGTCAAACACCATAAACCACCTATCCATCCAATGGTCTCTGAATGGTTGGTGGATGCACCAATCCATGCAAATGTGTGTCTTTGTGATTGGTGCATGTTGTGTAATGCTTGGGTTAATAAAGAATTGCATCAACTATTGTTTGGTAATCCCCAAGTCTCTAACTTGCTCTTTAGTTAAGCCCAGTCCTATAGTATTCATGCATTCTATCCCTGCAGTTGGAGATATTGGTTAATTTTCCTTGGGAATTTCCGATAGAGGATATGATTTCCTCTAATGAAGTAGAAAGTGTGAATCGGGAGAGATATTTAGTGTTTTGAAATTCATTGAAAAGTATTAAATTGATGAGATCTCAAATTGTCTTCAATTTCCATGTTAATGTTTGGTGGTCCAGGGTTCAAGTTTGGTTGTCTTGGGGGTTTGTGGATTGTCTTCTGGATTCATTTTAGTCAATCATGTTGCAATTTAGTGAAAGAAAAAGGGAAGGTTTAGAATTTTGTATATTTTTTTAACAAATTATAAAATTATAAAAAGAAAAAAACTAAAAAAATACACATTGCTTTCAAATTGCCTAAAATTCCAAGCCAATGGTGCTGAATATTGAAGCAGGGGGTTTCAAATCCTTCTCTCAACACTCTACTTCTCCACAGTGAATGTGTGGTGCGGTCTATGCAAATTAAGTTGGTCGTTTCAATTTATAAACATTGATTAACATGAGCATGTGTGTGTCAACTGTGTGCACGCACTTTTAAGTGACATGGAATCCCCATTGGAGGTACGGGAGTGCCCGGACCAACAGTGCACGCACGGTCTTGCGAATGTACATTTTTGTTTACCCCATTGCCAATTTCGGGGCCACCAACTTCGTGCACCCACCCCATAAGAGTTAGCATTATGACATTCTTGAATCAATGCAAGGATGCATTGAGTGAATAAGCATAAGTAGATTATGTGAATGTGCATGTTGGAACATGTGTTGATTGCATTGTGAAATGCTTGATGTGCTGATAATACATATATAGAGAATGGTATTTTGTTGCATTTAATATGTTGGCAATTGAAAATGATTGAATTGTTGGTAATATAATTCTACGATTATTTAATGGGATGTTATGAATGTTGCAATGAAATGAGTATATGAATAAATGCTGACTGTTGGTTTGCTGATTTGAAAATTCTGTTAAGAGAATAGAATGTAGGTAGAGTTCTCTTGGACATGGCAGCGAGTATAAGAACATAATGAAGGATGACTAATACCATATGCAAAGGACAAAACACTATGAGAAAGACCTCATATTTAATTAAAATTTTAATTTATAGGGACACATTAAAGTAAGACCATGTGTTATGGCTTGCAAGAGATAAAATATAATGTCATGAACTGGAGCTGTTGTGAATACAATGAAAGAAATGCATGAAAAAGTAGTCACATTAGATGGACTACAAGAATGCTCTGTCGAAATAACAGAGTTGTGTAAAATAAAAGAAAAAAGAAAATGAATGTTTTGGATATGGCAGTAAAAGTGAGCCATAATGAAGACATGGATTATTGCTATTTCCATTGAAAGCTAAGTATTATGTGTGTAACTCATGTTCTTATTAGGAATTTAATTATGAATATAATGATTTCCAATATTGTTTGATATTTAAAAGTATGGTTCTTAATACATGTATGTTTATGTTTATGACATGGGTGGATGGTGATCACTATTCTAGTCCATTACAATGAAATGATTAGAACAACTAAATGATAAACAACTTCTCAATTGGTGGAATCTAGGGTTTGAATCCTAGGGTTTCAAATCTCAGTGCTGCAAACTATGTTGCATCTCATGGCATCGATGATTCTTGTTATCCCCCATGGTGGCCTTGTCAGAGTTTAAATATCTAGCTAAACTAGCTTACCTATCTAAGCATCAATAACATATCAACATAAATAAGAACATAAAGAGAACAAGGAAAATAATACACCATATATACGTGGTTCACCCAATTGGGCTGCATCCACGGGAAGGGTTGCAGCTTCCATTAATATGAAAAAAATCTCAAAGATTACATGGCATCCTCACACATGTATCACATCAAGCTCCATCATACAATGTGTGTACAAATGACATACACAACATGTGATGTGTGATGAACTACAATCAACACATACACAAAAGGGTCTCCTTCACCTCTCTTATATACCAAGAGGTTTGGATTACTATACATCCCATAAAACATGTGGGATAAATGAATTTCCTCCTCTTTATATAGAGAATGGTTACCAAGGATATAATTACAATGATGCATGTGGGATAAATCTATTTTATAACATTAGAGTTATTTTATGCCTTTCAATAATATTTTACCAATATACCACATAAGCCATCATTACATATTCTAACACTCTCCCTTAATGATGACTGGGAGAAAGAATACAAATGGAAGGAAGGTGGAAACACACCAACATCCCCCATGCTGACAACTTCCAGAATTCCCCATAAGATGCGAATAAAAAACACTTCACCTCATGGATTTGATGAAGAACAACCGCTTCTCACTGAATCATGAAATTGCACACGAACCAGGTTGTACGATGAAATACCAACAACAAGATGCCCAGATCTAAAGAGAAGCCTTTATGGCTACTATATCCAACAGTAAAATAATGAGAACATGTGACGCAATCCAACAACAAGGTGCCTAGATCTAAAGAGAAGTCGTCATGGCTACTAGATCCGCAAGATTCCTAGATCACCACAAGAATCATCACAACCATAACTGATAGTTGAATAACTCTGATATAACATCCACACCAGTGTACAAATACCTTCTAACGGCTGATACAACAGAACATGTGGCTAAGAACACCACAACAGTGTACAAAATACCCAAATGGCCAATACGCATGTAGATAGAATACATTCTTCCAACATAACAAACTATCATACACTAGCGTGTATCCTAAATCATTAAGAATGTTAATCAAGGAATATCAAAAGATGCTTTTTTTTATTGGCTAGAATTGCTCACATCCTATTGAAAATATTTTTTTTTATTGTAAAGTAGTTAAATGAGTCTACTCACCGAAAAGATTTGAGCCCAAAAAAAGGAAATCGGGACAATTTCCGATCAAAAATATAAGTTAACTGGTCGTTTTCTTAAAACAAGCATAGTCACCCAACCGAAATTTCCAACCCACCATGAGTTTAATGTAGGTTAAGCGTATGGAGATTCGAAATTGCATTAAATTAGCACCGCTAGTAACAGTCTTAGAAGTGTAAGACATGCCAGGAATGGGTGGCGCATTTATGATATGAGCCGCCTTTAGATCTACGTGGTTGAATGAAATCAATGAGCATCCATGATCGATTGAGCATGGCGGGTAGTTTCAAAAAATTTCATTTCTCATGAATTTGAATGAGTGATTTTTATAACAATGTGTTTTGTTTTGGACTGCCTCGTGTTTTGGACTACCTGGTACCCTGCAACATAACCAAACAAACTTCTTTGTGTTTTGTTTTTTACTGCCTGGTGATTATGTAAAAACGTTTTGTGGATACCTTCATAATTTTAAATTGGCATAAGAAGTAGCATTACCTGATGAGACTCCTTTGGCGTGAAGTCTACCAACCTTCACTCATCCACACAAAATCATATTATTCTGACTCAGGTATGCCTACATTGTACTTCATCCAGTCCCATCCTTATCTCAAGTGATAGTAAATTGCACTTGCCTGTCACTTATGTTGATGGTAAAAAATGGAAAGAATCCGGACAGTAGCATATAGAATAAGATTGTAATGAATGCACTTGGATGATATGGCATTGTGATATGGATTTGCTTTATTAGTTGCTCATATAGCTTTGATGTCAATGTTACAGTCTGTTAATGTGATAGCTGTTAAGATCAATATGTGTACATTTATCCAGCAATGAAGCTATTATCTATTTTGGGAAAGCTGTGAAGTCGTTTCTACAGTCTACCGTAGTCTTGAAGGTTGTTTTTTTCATTACTATTCAATTTGTCTTTCACTTGGTTTTTGACATTGTTGTTTAATTTGTCTTTCACTTGGTTTTTGACATTGTTGTTTAATTTGTATTTCAATTTGTCTTTCACTTGGTTTTTGACATTGTATTTTGTACATCTTCATGAATTTATAAAGATTTCCACATTCTACAACTAGTTTTTTTATTTTGGTTCAAAAAATGACTGATGTATGCATTTTTACAGAGCATGGGATTTTTAGTCTTAAAATGATTATATCAACAAATTTGACCATAAAGATACGATAAATTTATCATAATAAAGAGTATCATAGCATGGGAATTAAACATATACTTATTCATAATTTGTAAGTATTTCGGTGAAATTGAAATTAATCACTAAAATCCTGATTTGTTATGTAAAAAACATAGTGTTAATCTACAAAAATGGGATTAACAAAATGCATGCCACAGTCCATACATATATTATTAATTTAAAGTAATACCATGGGATTGAAGACAGATATACGTTTGAAGAAAACCTCTTTCATTTTCCTAAAATTATGTTTCGTTTGCCCGCAATTAATTTGACAAAATAACAAATTTTATGTTTGGAACCAAGTCTTACCATGTTCATAAAAATGTCTTCCTAACCATCACTATTGAGTATTTTTGAGTGATTTAAGTTGGAAATGGTGTGGTTTACTATTTTCCACCTTACTGTACATATAGGTTTTCAATTTGGGTTCCAAAAGTGTCTACAGTGTCATTGTTGCAGAGAAGGAGATTTTTAGACTTAAAATGAGTCAACAAATTTGACCATTCATATATTATGACTTTATTATAGTAAAGAGTATCATACTTTATGCATTAAATATGTACCTATTCATAATTTGTAATTATCTTGGTCAAATTCAAAATTAATCAGTAAAATCCTGAGTTGTTATGTAAGAAACAGAGTGTAAATCTGTAAAACTAGGATTACAAAAATGCATGCCATGGCCTGGGCCCACAGCACCAGGATAGTATCCTACTTATATCATACTATAAGTATTATACATGTATGAATTATTATATTTTATAAGTGGCATTTTCATAATTGGAAAAGAATGTCTAAATTCATAATTTTGTTTTGTAAAAACAGAGTGTAAATCTATAAAAATGGGATTAGAAAAATGCCTTCCATAATGTTTTTAGAGGTAATTTTTTAAACCTAATTCCATATACCTGGAGCTATATATACTATGGACAAAAACCTCCTTCATAATTTTTAAAATATTTTTATTTTGTGTACAGTAAAGTTTTGAAAATTGCAATTTTTCTGTTTTGAACTTTATTTGACTAAGTCTGTAAAATGCACGCCTAGCCCTCATTGTTTAGTATTTTTTAGTGATCTCCGTTGGATATGGTGTTTTTCATTGTTTTACACCTTCCTGTACTTCTATTTTTCTAATATTGGCTAAAAGCATGACTGTTGTGCAAAAACATTGCAAGGCTGCCTTGTAAATGTGAAATGCCCGCTTAGTCCACTAAAATGCAAGCATAAGTTCCATCCTTATGTATTTTTAAGTGGCTTAAGTTGGAGAATATATGTTTGTTCCTCCCATGTTCTTACACATGTCCAAATATGTCTCATAATATTTGCATGAAGTCCAATTATGTCTCATAACATTTGCATGAGGATCTTGTTGCGGGACCACAGCCTCAAGATAGTATTCTATTTATATTATACTATATGTATTATACATGTATGACTTATAATAATTTATAAGTAGCATGGTCATAACTGAAAAGAATGTCTAAATTCACAATTTTGTTTTGTAAAAGCAGAGTGTAAATCTGTAAAAATGGGCTTAGAAAAATGCTCGCCATAATGTTTATAGAGGTGATTTTCAAAACCTAAAGCCATATACCTGGCGCTATATATACTATGGACAAAAACCTCCTTCATAATTTTTAAAATATGTTTATTTTGTGTACAGTAAAGTTTTGAAAATTGCAATTTTTATGTTTTGAACTTTATTTGACTAAGTCTGTAAAATGCACGCCTAGCCCTCATTGTTTAGTGTTTTTGAGTGATCTCAGTTGGATATGGTGTTTTTTATTGTTTTACACCTTCCTGTATTTCTATTTTTCTAATCTTGGCTAAAAACATGCCTGTTGTGCAAAAATATTGGAAGGCTTCCTTGTAAATGTGAAATGGCCGCTTAGTCCACTAAAATGCAAGCATAAGTTCCATCCTTAGGTATTTTTATGTGGCTTAAGTAGGATAATATATGTTTCTTCCTCCCATGTTCTTACACATGTCCAAATATGTCTCATAATATTTGCATGAAGTCCATATATGTCTCATAACATTTGCATGAGGATCTTGTAGCGGGCCCACAGCCTCAAGATAGTATTCTATTTATATCATACTATATGTATTATACGTGTATTACTTATCATAATTTATAAGTAGCATGGTCATAATTGAAAAGAATGTCTAAATTCACAATTTTGTTTTGTAAAAGCAGAGTGTAAATCTGTAAAAATGGGCTTAGAAAAATGCTCGCCATAATGTTTATAGAGGTGATTTTCAAAACCTAAAGCCATATACTTGGAGCTATATATACTATTGACAAAAACCTTCTTCATAATTTTTAAAATATGTTTATTTTGTGTACAGTAAAGTTTTGAAAATTGCAATTTTTCTGTTTTGAACTTTATTTGACTAGGTTTGTAAAATGCACGCCTAGCCCTCATTGTTTAATATTTTTGGGTGATCTTAGTTGGATATGGTGTTTTTTATTGTTTTATACCTTCCTGTACTTCTATTTTCTTCTATTTTTTTAATCTTGGCTAAAAACATTTCTGTTGTGCAAAAACGTGGCAAAAACATTGCAAGGCTTCCTTGTAAATGTGAAATGCCCGCTTTGTCCACTAAAATGCAAGCATAAGTTCCATCCTTAGGTATTTTAAAGTGGCTTAAGTTGGAGAATATATGTTTCCTTCTCCCATGTTCTTGTAATATTCCATGTTTTCTTTTTTAGCCATAAAAAGTATTTTTTATACAAAAAAACTATATTTTGTATTAATGTTGATTATTTTGTTGATTTTGCAGAATAACTCATCAATGGATCATTCGAACCAGTCATCTCAACAAAATATTCCTCGAAAAAGAGGTCGATGCAAGGAAGTAGAATTGAATAATATTCCAATTTTTCCCCGACATGATAATGTCCTTCAATTCACTCCTGTTGGGGGTAAAAGAGATGCTATTCGTGCTGTCCATCAACAATGTCAAGCACTTACAGATCAAAACTCCATACCAGAAAATAATACTATGAAAGCAACTGTTGAAATTAGATGTCATGTATGTAAGCAATGTGTGACAAACAACAATGTTTGTCAACAACCTAGGTAGCCTTTGACTCCAATTACAATTGAGGGCAATGTTAATGTACAATATATAACTCTTGACCATACTATTAACTCTGATTCACATAATGTGGTCCTAAATGTCCCTCAAAGATCAACTGTTGATGATGTTGCCATTACAAATAATTTGTATCAAAGTATAGAAGGTTTTTTTGCTCAACAACCTAGGTTGCCTTTGTCTCCGGTTATGGTTGAAGGGAATGAAAGTGTAATCCTACCTAGTGGACAACAATTTGAACATGCATCCCTTGAGAAGTTGGATACAACTAGAAGTCATGAAACAGTTGAAAGAACTACCTTTCATGAAAAAATGGATAGAAATGCACCTACAAAAAATCAAAATTCTGCAAATGCACAAGCTTCAGTAGAAATGACTGAAGGACAAATGGATAGAAATGCACCTACAAAAAATCAAAATTCTGCAGATGTACAAGCTTTAGTACAAATTCCTGAAGTACAAATGGATAGAAATGCAACTACAGAAAATCCAAATTCTACAGATGTACAAGCTTCAGTACAAATGCCTGAAGGACAAATGGATAGAAATGCAACTACATAAAATCAAAATTCTGTAGATGTAGAAGCTTCAGTAGAAATGACAGAAGGACAAATGGATAGAATTGCATCTACAGAAAATCAAAATTCTGTAGATGTACAAGCTTCAGTACAAATTCCTGAAGGGTGTTCAACATATCAAACTACATATGTTGTAACTAGAAGGTCGGTAGGAAACCGCTTAAGGACATCCTTATTGAGTCTTAAGAAGCGGTCTGGATGGTTTAACTACAGACTAAATGAGGGGAACAGAAAATTTAAGGAAATTGGTAGATGGTTCTCTGGGAATTCACTTGAAGATGTAGATGAAAATGACATTATTTCTGGAATTGGGTACTTCATGAGCAAAAACTATAGTAAAGATTCTAAATTTGAGGATGTTCTTGAACACCTAGATGGAGTGCTTCATAAACTTCGATCAATTGTTATGCAAGAGATCTGTAATGATTTAATGCCTATGAATATGGATTCTATATTTATTGAATCAAGCATTAGCCATAAGGCTTTGCAATGTCTGAAGCAGATTGACCGTCATGGTGTATTGCAAGGGGTTAATCCAACTTCAGTTTCCAAGGAGATGAAAAAGTGGAGCAAAGAAGCTGAGGATATTGATATGGGTTGGGAGAGAACTGGTGGTCTCACATATGGAGTTAGAGTGAAGCAAGTAAAGTCATATGCTTCCTTTATGGTTGAGTATTATGAAAAGAGGACTGGAAGTAGAGTCTTTGAAGTTTCTTTCAAACTTGGTATTGATTCTTGTGTACATTATGATCGAGGTGGGCAGGTATGTGAGATATTATTTGAGTTACTAGAAGATAGTGGCTTGATGTCTTGTGTAAGCATTGCAAAATGGGATGGAAAGGAAGAATATAAACAGGTTTTAGCACATGTTGCTGATCCTACAAATGAGGATAACTTAATGAATCAGATAAACAAACTTTCACAAGACGGGATCCTAATGCCAAATCGAAGGGTAGTGGAAGTGAATTTGTTCGAGTGCCATGATCTAGTGGCCATATGTAGTTTAGTATGCAATAATAATGTTTCTCCAATAGGGAATAATTTTTGTCCTTGGTGCATGTGCCATAAAAAAACTATACACATGGTTATTGATAAAATCAAAATTCAAGATGGGGATACTATTTGTAGCATTTCCAAGTTTTATGCAATGTCACTGAACTTGCTCATAGTACGTTTTACATATTTATTAAAACTTTACTAATTTTTGTTGATATCTTGCCATGACTTTCTTAATCTTACTTTGGGTTAAAACTTTAGGAATTTAATCATGCTTTGGAACAAAGCATTGAAGGATGGGAAGAAAAGTTGGATGAGTGTATTACAGACATTCAACCAGCCTTATGCAACAAAGAATTGAATATTATCAAAAAGTATCTCATGAATAGAACAAATGATCAAAAGGTACATGTTTTCGGAATTATTTCTTTACTATAAATGGAAATTATTATTATTTAACTAACTCATACCTAGTGAAACATGTGCTTCCAACTTATTACCGCTGACTCCTGGCTCAATATCCAACCTTGTATATTGTGCTCGCCATGCCGGAATTATAACTGTTTTGAAGATGTTTCGTGAAATTCTAAAAATTGCACAAGATTACGACAAGGTTCATCTCACTAGAGTGATTGAGGAAACGAAATTTTTTCAAATTTGGGAGGTGATAGAGAAAATTGGTGTTCCATGTAAGACCGGGGAACCATACCATCATAGGGGCCAAGAGTACAATGATCTTAACTATGGGAAATCAGATGGATCCGCATCAAACAAGATCCTCATTCGGCATGAGGGTATTTTAAAGGTTTAATAATTATGTTAGAATATCCAATATTTTTAATGTGGGTCTTGACTAACAATAAGTGATGATTTTATGATGGCACAAGAGTGAAATTCGCTCTTATTTTTATGCAATTTTAATAGAAAATTAAGTAGTGTATCATGTACAATGAAATGTTGTGCTTGTAGGTTATTGAAGGCCTACTAGATGAAGAAAATTATAAAAAGTTGGTGAGGATGTGGAAGTGTTATAAATAATTCCACATGGTGCAATTGCAAGGGTGTGTAGGGGATGATAAATATGAATATGAAGAAAAGTACGCTAATTTATACTAAGTTCATATTATTATGTATTTCAGCATGGTGGTATTATCTCATTCACGATATAAATTTTGATCCACTATCATTGCAGGATTGGATTCCTTGCTAGTGAGTGGCTTCAGTTGTGTTCTTGTTATTTAGGAGATGAGATGGTTCCTTATATGCATATCCAAGGGGCCCATGCTCTTTAGATGAATAGGGC
The DNA here is from genome assembly GCA_027924585.1 of Larix kaempferi. NCBI lineage: Eukaryota > Viridiplantae > Streptophyta > Pinopsida > Pinales > Pinaceae > Larix > Larix kaempferi. Next base: position 2,322,651 of record BSBM01000105.1, on the reverse strand, counting down.
TGCTCATCCTTATACTTTAGGACGGTTAAGGAATGAAGTAATGGAACGTAAGCATAGGGAAATGAAAAATTTGAACAACAACCAAGGAGGAGGAAGAGGAGTATATAAACACATTTGAACATGACAAAATGTGTCTTGTAAATGAGATGCGAGCACAATTTTTCAAACTCGTTATGAGATCAAAGGGTACTTTCCAACATTTTAAAGAAAGAATATTTTTGGCTTCCAATATTAGATGTCAACTTTGTGTTGAATATGAAAAGACAAGAAGTCCACTAAATGACGAAACTACAGTGCAGTTGGCATCCTGCTTCCCTGATGTCACTTATAAACAAGTAAAACAACTATTTCAGACATGGGTAAGACAATCTAAGAAATCATTGATTGCGCCACCAACAGTAAGTATGACCTAATTTTAAATGGTTTCTAATTCTGCTTTCATTTTATGGTGTGAGGACTCATAATCTGTTTTTAACTACTAAATACTAATATGTTCTCGTAGTTCAGTAATCATCTTCCAAGATCAAGGCCAATAAGAAAATATGGTGAAGAGGCTTTTCATGAATCACATCGCTTCGGAAGGCGCAAGGCAAAAAATAATGTTCAAAGAAGAAATAACAGTAAAATTCTAAGTGTTTCATCCAAGAGGAAAGTGGCAGCGTAAACTAATCAAACACAAGAATTGAATGGGGTAGCTGGTGTTGAAATACCTATGATGGCGACTGAAAATTACTGTAAAATCGGTGTTTCATCCTCAAGAAATGAAGCAGGGAAAATCAATGAATTACAAGAAGTGTATGGAGCAGCTGCTATTGATATGCCAATGATGGAGGCTATGACTCACAATAATAAGGGTGTTCCATCCTCGGTAAATGGTACAGGGAAGAGTGGTGAAAAACAAGAAATTCAAGGGGCAGTAGTTGATATCCAAAAGATGGATATTGGGAATCCTATAAAAACTGATGTCATTATAAGAAGTGTGAGACAAGCCAAAAAGAAAAAAGTCCTAGATGATCGAAATGCAACATTGTATGCAAAATGGTGAAAGAAACTTATGTTGCAATAAGCATTTCTAGTGATCTTGCCGTACTGAAAATTTATTCTATTGTGCTAACATTTATGTTACCAAATTTTGGAAATGTAACAAATGCTGGAAGGCATTTTTTTTTTTTTTTTTTTTTTTACTATTGTTTTTTGTGTTTGCTTATATTTTGTAAATTTATGTCTTGTTTAGGCCAGTTCTATAGGCATTACAGCTTTGGGTTATTCACTGAAATTTGGTTGCATGAATAAAATTGTATGACATTGTTCCAGAATTGGAATTTCAGTTTCATTAGATAAAGAAACTTACATAATTACAGCAATACATAGCATCAAAATTCTCATAAATAACTTGAAAGTTCTCAATCCATCATCCCCATAATATCCCTATAATATCCATAGTTCCAAGCAAACAGCTAGGATCTACCTATGTCACCAAATCTACTCACATCTCATATCCACTAATCACTATTACTCTTTTAATTTCTTACAAATTCAAATATATATGCCTACAGTACACAAGTTAAGTTTTCAATTTTGATATCGTTAACTTTCTGGCCTGTTATGTACACTTATTGAAAAGTTAAATTCAAAATTATCATTCACATTAAATGCATCAAAAACATATATATTGCCGAGAAATACACACACACACATATATAAATTTATGTATTAAAACTTGAAATGTATTTACATACACAACATATATAAATAATGTTATTCCATAGTTCTAGGCTGCTTGGGAGGTTTAGGCTGCAAGTCCTCCTTTTCTAGAGAAGATAAATTTGTACATTCTAGTCTCTTGCCTTGTCTAGAAGCTTCTGGTTCTTCAGAAGCTGCAACAGGTGCATGTTCATATTTTCGTTCTAATTCTTTCACTTTTTTTGCATATTTGTGCTAACTCTCATTCAATCTATCTTTATCTTGGATGTACTTCTTCAACAATTCCACATTCTTCTTATTTTTCTCTTCGTGTTCCTTTTCCTTTTGCTGAAGATGATCATTTGCATATTTCAACTCAGCCTGAACTTGGGTAAATTTTTTCTTGAGCTACTCTGTCTCTGTCTCCAACTCTTTTTCCCTCAATTCTGTATTATCTGGAGTATACACAATTGCTACTCGCTGAAGTATGTTGTTCTTTTGCAGAGTGGCAATTTGGGATTTCAGATCTCCTATCTCAGACTTACATCCCAAATGTTGTGATTCTCTATCCTCCAGCATTTTCAATCTGATCTCTTTAATCTCATCTTCCCTCTCAGCTACCTTGTTTTTCAATGTTTCATATATGGTTGACCATGCAGAGAGATCATATCCAGCATTCATTGTTGCAATAGCATCCATCAAGGACTTCTCTTGAATTCTTAAGAAGGCACGATAGCTTTGTAACCCCTTTTTGACTTTTTCATGAGCTTGTATTGCATTAAAAGCTGCGTTCAGTGCCTTCTCTCTGTTTTGCAGGGAAATCTCATACCTTATTAAATCCTATTGGTGTGCTGGCATATTAATTTCACCATAAATCAAATGCCTACTTTGTCCCTTACCAATTTCATATTCTTTTAACTTTTCAACTCCTCTAGTCTGTAGTTCTGCAGTAATATTTTCAAGTTCAACTATTTTTCCTTTCAACTCTTCATATTTCTTATCAATTATGTTTTTCATGTTTTCCTCTTTTTTGCTATATTCATTTATCTCAAGTTGATGTTTATTGTAGTCTTCAGCAAGGCTATTTTGAAACTCAACCTTCATTATTTCAATTATTCTTTTTTGCTTATAGACTTCAGCCGTAAGTCTTGCTTCCTGGTTGATAACAATGTTTAGAGGGGGGATGTCCAAAACCTCCGGTCGATGTTTCATCTCATCTTCTAGTATCTTTATGGTTTGTTCATCTTTCTTCCGAAAAACCATATATTCTTCTCTACATGCATCATTTTGCTTTCTAAATTCATCCTGAATTTTTTCTAATTCCTTATTCAAAGATTGGATAACATTGTCCTTGCCTGTTATTGTCCTTCTCGAACTGTCCACAGTCTTCACAAGGGATTCTCGTAATCTTGCAATTTCCTGTAAAGTGTAAACAGGGAAAATTTTAAGGAGGCTTCAAAAAATGGAATTTGACAACTTTTTTTGGGAAAAAAGCATTGAAAAATGCCTCCTACCATAAAGAGGTCCATCATTTGCAAATTTTTAATAGAATATTCCATAGTATCCACGTGTTCTATTTCTAACCTTGCAATTACCTGTAAATAGTGAAAATTTTAACAAGGCTTCAAAAAAAGGAATTTGGCAACTGTTTCTTTTTGAAAAATAACATTTAAAAATAGAGCCTACCTTTAAGAGGTCCTGAATTTGCATCTGCTTTATCCTACAGAGTTCTACACTATGTACTGCGGTAAGATACCAATAGGAAAAGTTTTTTCTTTGAAATTCAACTTTTTCTTTGAAATGCAACATTTCATCGAATAGCTTAAAAACAATTTTACCATCAAAAAAAGATTTTGGAGAGGAATTTTTCTCAACTCCCAACTGTGGAGCATAGATATCATCATCACTATGCTCCTCCTGTTCATTAAACTCAACATCATGCATCTCGTTTACATTTATTTCTCTGCCTTCATGTAATCCGGCCAGAATTGAGACAGCATCAAATTCTTCAGGGTCACTTCCCATACCTTGCGTACAGTACTCAAAAGGCTCTTTAGGGACTTGTACATTGTCCTTTGGAGATTGTTGAGGAACTTCCTAGTTAATTTTGTCCAATTTTGACCTCTTAAGGTATGTATTTTTAAATATGCTTCCTTCTATAGTGATGAGTTGACATAAGTCAATAATTTTTTGTAGTGTACCAGGGTAACTAAACTTCACTCTCTTCATTTTGCTCTCCTGCAGTGCAAAATGCATTTTTTTCCCAATAGATGAGGGACATCTATGGCCAGGTCTTCAACCCAATGAATCACCAACTTCATACAATCACCTGAAATATCTTTCTTGTGGTGATTCATAATTTTCCTAAGTACCATTTGAATTAAGGTTTTGTACAGTCCTGGGGAAACATCTTGCATATTTAAACCATTCCGGGCAACCAAAACCTTTTTTCCACATATTTTGTTTGCCATCTCATCCTTTTCTACTTTGAGGGTTTTCTTGGTGGTCAAAATTACTCCCCCCATGCGTGGAATTTTCATTGCACTGGATAACAAATCAGGGTCCAGACAAACCCTCCTCCCAAAAATAATCAATTCCTTGGACTGGACATCATAACTAGAAATGGCATTATCTATCTTTTCATTGTTGAAATTGAACTGACCGAAAAGAAAACAATGCACTCCTGCTCTGACCAGGACATTTATCATACCTTCTGGCCAGTTGGTTCTGTCACTCCATGCCTCAGCGCTCTCTCCGAATTTTCTGACAGTGAACCTCTCGGCAACTTCAAAACCCCCTGTTTCAGTTGCTGGCATGGAACATGAGGCTGTTGTTTCCATTTTGCAGGATGACGGCACGCTCAGAAAGGAAAAAGGGGATGCACGCACAGGATACCAGCACGCTGACTTTTGCAAACTAAAATAATAATTACAAATGTGTTCTGACGTTTCCAAACTATAATAAAAGTTACAAATGTGTTCTGAATTTTGCAAACTATAATAAAAATTACAAATGTGTTGTGACTTTTCCAAACTATAATAAAAATTACAAATGTGTTTCAAGTCACCTATATACAACTTACATTTTCAATTTCAATATAGTTAACTTTCTAGCATGTTAAGTATACTTATTTTTCTAGCATGTTAAGTATACTTATTGAAAATAATAAAGTAAGAGTAAATAATAGAGTAAAAAATTGGCATTCTAACTATTCTACAAAAAATAGAGTAATAGAGTGAGAAATATAATAATAGAGTAATATTCTTCTCTACATGTTTTGATGTACTCTGAAACCAAACCCTCCTATTAAATGTTTATAGTAAACGGTTTTGAAAATTGGATGGCTAGATATATTGAGAAGACTATCCTTGTGTTAATTTTATATAACCTAAAACACCTATTTCAATAAATCTAGAAAAATTCTATTACAAGGACTTCTATGACATTGAATTTTTTTGTAAACATTTTATTTATTTCATTTAATTTGTAAAAATTATGCATTAAAGAAATATTCCATTAAAATTGGAAAAACTAATCCTAGAAAGAATGTTTTTATTGATCACAAATTTTATTTACTTCAAGTGTTTTTAATATACAATCATAAAAAATGAAATGTTGTATCATTTATAACTAATTCGGTATGCCATAAATTAGGAGGAGTATATGAAAATCTGTAATTTGTTGAATCGTGAGAAAAAATATTCATGAAGATATAAAATGTAGGATTAATGAAGTTAAGTTGCACACATAATTGCATGTTTTATTACAAGAAGATCTCTATCTATATTTGAAGTGAACAAAGTATCATATTAAATATTTTTATTGTTAAATAACATATTATAATATAGCATGATTAGAAGGAAATCACAATATTAAATTAAAATAAAATAAATTATAAGAAATGTATTGATGTCGAACCAAATAATAACTATAAATTCATCAAAATTGGGATAGTTGTTAGGTACAAAATTATACATACACAATGAAAGTGTGAAGAAATCGAATTAAGAAATCATGGCCGAAAGTTACTTTCACCAAAAGGCAAAGAAAATGATAAGATTTTTAAATGTCGAAGAAATAGATGTTGAAACATATTTTTCAAATCTTTTAGTTGAACTTTATATATGACCCCATGCTCTTTTGAATTTATTTATGGCACATATCGAATGAGTCTAAATAGTCCACTTAGTACTCATTATCAATTAATTATATGGTTTTACATTGTATTTTATTCCAAAAATTACATACTACATTTATACATTCATTTAATGCATATAAGAAGATAAAAGATAGAACATATCTCGTGCTTTGTTGGCCTGTAAGAGATTATTTCAGTTAATCATAATTGAGTTAGTAATACAAACTTACAAAAAAATGAATTGAGAAATCAAATTTCTTATAGTTCAATGTCACTCACTTATGACCAATCACGTACTACCCTTAATACCACTTAGCACTCATTAGCAATAAAAATTACATATTGCATTGATAAACTCCTCTTATTAATGAATATACGTAAATAAAAGTCAATAATTTATTTCATGCCTTGTTGGCTTATATGAGATTATTGCAATTATAAACTATTAACTTAAGAATACACATTTACAAAACTTTGTGCGTGCCTTGTTGGCTTTTATGAGATGATTTTAATTACAAATATTTGATTTAAGAACGCAAATTAAAAAAATATTTTGAATGGGGAAATCAAGTGGTGTATGATGCAAAAAAATGTCAAACTAAAGGCAATCATAAATAATATTAATAATTGTATTTAAATATTATTGTTAATTCTCATCTATCTATAAAAGTTTTAAAAACATACAAATTAATTCATCAAAAAATGTGCCCAACTTGTATTGAAATATTGCAATGTACGCGTTAACAAATTTCTAAAAATTAATATCTTCACCTACTATAAAGAACTCAATGTTCTATTGAACATTCGAATGTAGTTGCGTTTCTCTTTGATACAATGAAGTGTCTTAAAAAGGGGGAATAGAATTTGGACAAGCCAAGTATCAGGTTCATGTCCTATATAAGCCTTTGTTAAGATACAATTTGACCAGTATCCGGGGAATTGAGAAGTTAGCTTTGATGTATCTATTAGCAATATATTTGATTTTTCGTACATATTTCCATATTTGGACCACACATCACTTAACATTTTCTCATAAAATTGTATCACACTACATTATTTGAATTTTGTTTCCAAGTGACAATGAGACCTGTCCCATATGAATTCAAAGTCACTTGTATCAATGTTTGATTTTTCAACTACTTGTGGAATGTTTTTACATTGCATTTTATTCCAAAAAATACATATTACATTTATACATTCATTTAATGCATACAAGAAGATAAACGATAGAGCGTATCTCATGCTTTGTTGGCTATTATGAGATTATTTCAATTAATCGTAATTGAGTTAATAATACAAACTTACAAAAAAATGAAATGAGAAATCAAATTTCTTATAGTTCAATGTCACTCACTTATGACCAATCTCGTACTACCCTTAATACCACTTAGCACTCATTAGCAATTAATTTTGTGTTTTAAAACAATTGCAACTTCAATTATATGGGGTTTTATTTAAAAAATTACATATTGCATTGATAAACTCCTCATATTAATGAATATAGGCTAATAACAGTCAATAATTTATTTCATGTCTTGTTGGCTTATATGAGATTATTGCAATTATAAAGTATTAACTTAAGAATACACATTTACAATAAGTTATAGATTGGGAAATCAAATGCCTATACCTTTCAAAATCATTCATCTATGACTCATTATGCTTTAATCTAAATTCTAGTAGACTTAGCACTCATTATCATTGAAGTAATATTTTTTGTAAGAAATGTGCTTTTATATAGATGGAGGTTTAATTCAAAATTTGTGCGTCACTTGTATTAATGCATATAGATCAATAAAACTAAAGATAACTTCATTCCTTGTTGGCTTTTGTGAGATGATTTAAATTACAAATAATTGATTTAAGAGTATGTAATTTAAAAAATATTTTGAATAGAGAAATCAAGTGTTGTAATGCACTTGTATTAATACATATAGATAAATAAAACTAAAGAGAGTTTTTTGCATGCCTTGTTGGCTTTTATGAGATGATTTAAATTATATGAGTGAGATTATTGCAATTATAAACTATTAACTTAAGAATACACATTTACAATAAGTTATAGATTGGGAAATCAAATGCCTATACCTTTCAAAATCATTCATCTATGACTCATTATGCTTTAATCTAAATTCTAGTAGACTTAGCACTCATTATCATTGAAGTAATATTTTTTGTAAGAAATGTGCTTTTATATAGATGGAGGTTTAATTCAAAATTTGTGTGTCACTTGTATTAATGCATATAGATCAATAAAACTAAAGATAACTTCATTCCTTGTTGGCTTTTGTGAGATGATTTAAATTACAAATAATTGATTTAAGAGTATGTAATTTAAAAAATATTTTGAATAGAGAAATCAAGTGTTGTAATGCACTTGTATTAATACATATAGATAAATAAAACTAAAGAGAGTTTTTTGCATGCCTTGTTGGCTTTTATGAGATGATTTAAATTATATGAGATTATTGCAATTATAAACTATTAACTTAAGAATACACATTTACAATAAGTTATAGATTGGGAAATCAAATGCCTATACCTTTCAAAATCATTCATCTATGACTCATTATGCTTTAATCTAAATTCTAGTAGACTTAGCACTCATTATCATTGAAGTAATATTTTTTGTAAGAAATGTGCTTTTATATAGATGGAGGTTTAATTCAAAATTTGTGTGTCACTTGTATTAATGCATATAGATCAATAAAACTAAAGATAACTTCATTCCTTGTTGGCTTTTGTGAGATGATTTAAATTACAAATAATTGATTTAAGAGTATGTAATTTAAAAAATATTTTGAATAGAGAAATCAAGTGTTGTAATGCACTTGTATTAATACATATAGATAAATAAAACTAAAGAGAGTTTTTTGCATGCCTTGTTGGCTTTTATGAGATGATTTAAATTATATGAGATTATTGCAATTATAAACTATTAACTTAAGAATACACATTTACAATAAGTTATAGATTGGGAAATCAAATGCCTATACCTTTCAAAATCATTCATCTATGACTCATTATGCTTTAATCTAAATTCTAGTAGACTTAGCACTCATTATCATTGAAGTAATATTTTTTGTAAGAAATGTGCTTTTATATAGATGGAGGTTTAATTCAAAATTTGTGTGTCACTTGTATTAATGCATATAGATCAATAAAACTAAAGATAACTTCATTCCTTGTTGGCTTTCGTGAGATGATTTAAATTACAAATAATTGATTTAAGAGTATGTAATTTAAAAAATATTTTGAATAGAGAAATCAAGTGTTGTAATGCACTTGTATTAATACATATAGATAAATAAAACTAAAGAGAGTTTTTTGCATGCCTTGTTGGCTTTTATGAGATGATTTAAATTACAAATAGTTGATTTAAGAGCACAAATTTAGAAAATATTTTGAATGGGGAAATCAAGTGTTGTATGATGCAAAAACTTGTCAATCTAAAAGCAATCATAAATAATACTAATAATTGTATTTATATATCATTGTCAATTATCATCTATCTATAAAAGTTATAAAATCATAGAAATTAATTCACTAAAAAATGTGTCCAACTTGTATTGAAATATTGCAATGTAATCGTCAACAAATTTCCATAAAATAATATCTTCACTTAATACAAAGAACTCAATGTTCTATTGAACATTCGAATGTAGTTGCGTTTCTATTTGATGCGATGAAGTGTCTTTAAAAAGGGGAATAGAACTTGCACAAGTCAAGTATCGTGTTCATGTCCTATATAAGCCTTTATTAAGATACAGTTTGACCGATATCCGAGGAATTGAGAAGTAGGCTTTGATGTATCTATTAGCAATACATTTGATTCTGTGTACTTATTTCCATATTGTGACCACACGTCGCTTAGCCTTTTCTCATAAAACTGTATCATACTACATGATTTGAATTTTGTTTGCAAGTGACAATGGGACCTATCCCATATGAATTCAAAGTCACTTGTATCAATATTTGATTTTTCAAGTACTTGTCGAATGTACTTGTTAGTAACATTTGATGTCCATATCGCAACATCATAATGTTTTAGGCAGTATTTTAATACTTCTAATTGAAAAGGCCTACAAAAGTAGGATCTATCACCAAGCTCCCAATCTGGTTTTCTTTGAATTTGACAACTTGTATCATCTTTGGAATACGATGAGAAGAATACTCCTTCCATTTCAAAGATCAACAAGATCTTCTGACTGATATTAACTCCCATCTGCATTGCTGCCACATATATAACATTAACATATTTTCACTTCAAAACTTCATTGCTTAATGGCATCAAAATATATCCAATTTATTTCCACTCCCAAACAAACAACTTAATGAAAAAAATAAAAGTAATTTCCGTGGAATAGTTTTTTTATACAAACACATTCAACTACTACTCAAATCACTCATTTTTAAGAATTGTAATGAGATAAACTACAATTTAAAAATATAATTACAATAGTCGAATTCATTTGAACTAATTATATGTTAATATCTACATACTACCTAAATTTACAGTTTTTAAGTTTAAATCAAGCAAACTATTTATATGTTCATTTTTACATACAACCTCATAAGATATTTTAATTTTCAAGAAATTATAAGAAAAATTCATATAAGCACATTGCAATGAAATTCAAATCACAATTTAAAAATATAGTTACAATGGTCCAATTCAAACCAATTATATGTTAATTTATACACACCACCTAGATTTACAATTTTTTAAATTTCAATTAAACAAGCTAATTATAGGTAATTTTTACATACAACCTGATATGATTTTCCATTTTTTTAATTTCTAATAAATAAGAAAATTTCATATGATAACATTCAACTAACATTCAAATCACTGATTTGTAAGAGTTATAATGATCAATTAAGACGCAATTGATAAATAAACTGCAATTGCTCAAACATAGTAATTGTACGTTAATTTATACATACAACCTAATACAATTATTTAATTAATATGGAATACTATATTTTTATGCAAACACATAAGACTATTATTCAAATCACTAACTTTTTATAACTCAATATCTCAATATAAATAAACAAAATAATAATATGTTAATTTATAATAATGACACAACAACAATCCTTATATGAGTATTATGAAATAATATTGACATTAAATTGATAATAAAATAAAACATAGTAATAACACATCACATGTAGAATTAAGTCATCAAATGTACAATGACCAAGAATTTATGTTATAAACTTCAAGATTTTGTTTATAGAGGAAATGAATAACAGACATCTTAATGTACTATTAAAAGTCATTGAAGATTCTTCAAAATATCTCGAACATTGGGTGCCTTGTAGAATTTATTCAATAAGCTCCACAGATCAGCGATCAACCATTTATCCTCATTCTTTCCATCAAACGAAGGGGCAATAATCACATTTTCTTTGAGATTTTCTTTCTTTGTCTCCATTGAACAATCCACTCGAATAGTGTTAGTAGCATCATATTGAGAATACATTCTCCACACTTTTTTCAGATGTTTTTTGTATATAACTTGTGTTGAATTATCAATGTCATTTTTTCCCTTTTGTTGTTTTCAATCTGAAGCAGTCCATGTAAACAAAAATTTAGCTTGTAATGTTTCTGAAACTAGCTTTTTTCATAACTCTTGTTGTGTTTTGTTTCAAAGATGTCGTCCAAATTGCAATGTCAAGAGATTCTTTTCTGGAACACATTTCAAGAAATGTTTTTGCATGTGGACAAAACCAAAATGATTTTTTCTCTATCGTGTAATCTGTGGCCCTTCCCATTTTCTCGATAAATTCTTTTTGTGATGCATCACCATCAACACTCTGATAGAAAATGTTATTCAATTCAAAAATAACTAATTTCTTTTGACTTATAATAGCTGCAAAACAACAATGGATATCATAGTAAATTCATTTTATTCATGCTACATAAATTATTATTAAAAAAAATGTTGAAGAAATACACTCACTTTGAGTATTTTTTGTACTAGTTATTGATAACCCACACTTCTCTTGTATTGTCTTCATAGAACCTAGAGCCAAAATAACAAACCTTCAATCAAATACCAATAATACTTCTTTAAATCAATTTTTTTTTATAAGACATATTTTATGTTTAATTGAAAATAAGAGACATGTGAAGTACCTGATATGATATCATGTTCTTGACTATGGCTTTCTGTCACATTCCCTTGATCACTGTCTTTTTTCTCCTCATTTTCCACTGTAATAAACATATGAAATGTTATAAAATGTATCAACGAATGAAATTCATTAAATAAATAGGCATAGAATCCAAAGAATCACTAGAGAAAGAACAAAACAAGTACAATCCAACAAAAGAAACAAAATAAATTATGTACCTGGTATGGTATTTTCTTCGTCTTGTATTTGCATCTCGAAAACTTCTTCGACATTGTGCACACTATGTTGATCATTGCTTTGTTGCAAAGTGTCGTCGTTGTTTTCTTTACAATTTCCGCCATTAGTAGTTATAGTAAACATCTTGTTAATCAAGATTTATAAATAGCATAGAATCCAAAGAATCACTTGAGAAAGAACAAAACAAGTACAATACCTGGATATTCCAACAGCAATATATTAGACATTGGTTTTTGCAAATGGAAGGATTCTTGATTAGTCAGCATGGTAGTCCTTTGTAACTCGTTTTCTACAACACATGCCATTCTTCTTCCATATGTACAGCAAGCCTGCTGTAAAGTTTTCCCCGCATAAAGAGAAATAATCAAATTTAGATCACTATGTTGTTGATGCATTTGCAATAATTCTTCCCAGAATTCAAAATCTCTCTCATTTTCATCAGATATGTCTCTAAAACTGTGAGAGTATATTGAGGCCTCTAAACTTTTTGACTCTTCACTATAGAAATGTATAGTTAAAACTATATCATAACTATAGTTATTTTGTTCTTTATATTCATAAAGACCGGTAGCCATTTTATAGTTGACATTTGAGTCCTTGACAACAATCTCCAGAGTTTGGCGTACATCCTTACAAGACCAAATTTCTACTAAGATAATCATAGTAAAATCTTTCAACCCATTTTTTTCGATTAAAAATCGAAACAATTCAATATAGTGATCCTTAAGGAATGATTCATCTTTCAAAGCCAATGTATCCAACACAACAAAGTCAGTGTATAACATTGGTTGAAACTGACAAGGAAAAGAGTGCAAAAGTGTTGACAAGAGGCTAGGACCCCCATAATGACAACCGAATTCAAAATTGTTCTCAATTTCCTGTATATCTGTCGATGCATCAATTATTCTATCAAGGACCACACAGGCTTGTGGAGAAAGGGACTCTATTTTTGTATTTCGTGATCCTTTTACATATTTACACCCTTCCATTGTCTTACAGAAGTTGGCAAATATGATATCAGTAATTCCATAATGCTCAAGAATATTGGATATTGTAAGAATCTTATCATTCAGATTCTTATCATGACTTTTGCAATATGTTACCATTGCCTCCAAAATTGTTCCTTTGGTTTTCAATTGTGAACAATAATCTTTCATTTTTATAGCATTGGTTGGATGGTTCACTGGAATACAAAACCAGACAGTTCCATCCAATAGTTTATCTGCTACAGAACACATTTCTTCAGTGGTTAGTCCCTGAAGGGGACGGAAAGAACTTGATACCAAACTGTTCAGACTATTTGTCTTATAGTTTGGATCCTTAGGTTGGTTTGGAGAACACATTAATGTCCCTAGTTTGTAACAATTAAAAACAACTTCCCATTTATCCCAAGTAGTATCATCAAGATATAACAAGACTTTTTTTTTCAGCAAAGTTTGTTAGTGGACAATCGAAGAAAGAGCACAACATTTCATCATCAACCTGTTAAAAAATAACAAATATAAATTAGTAAGAATGTGATTTTAAAAAATAAAATAGCCATGAATTTAGTTATAACAATATAAACTAAGTGAAAAAAAAAAATTGCATACCTTGTCTTCAGCCGTCTTAGAATTCCCACATTTTTGTTTCTTTAATTTATTTGTGGCAATTAGGAATTGTCTTGCAGATCGCACAGAATCAATGAATGGAGTTTTGAAAAACACTGTGTTTGCAAAATTTAGCTGGCAGCAAATACGAATCACCACACTGGGAGCAACTAATGGATCTAAGAATCGAGCATTACGTTCTTTTTACTTCTGTTTTGCCTCCCCAGATAGACTGAATTTAGGATTTGATAATATTTCTTTTGCTGCTTGAATGGTGTGTTGCCCATCAAATATCCAAAAATTGATGTTCTTGGCATTTATATCCATTTCATTCATGATTTTCACAGGGTTTCCAATCGGATCAGACTCTTTTGTGTCAAATGGAATCAAAAGAGCATCAGGTAATGATGCTTGAAATTTCTGTAGGAATGATTTTACTAATACTCAAACATTTAAATCATCCCGTGATCTCAATTTATATAACTTGGGTGCTTCTACACATCTTCGAACATCCACCTTCATGGTAAAAGAGCTTGAAAATAAATAATTGTCCTTAAAATTTTCATGGATTTCATTGCATTGGTCAGCAATCTTCTCTATCTGAGAGTCTTCTTTTTGGGATTTTACAAACTCTGTAGTAGGAATGAAATCACTTTCTTTAATGCTCTGTTCTAGCTCAGCTAAATATACCCTTCTCAAAGCAAGCATTTGAGCCTCGAGTTTATCATCTGGTATTTTATCAAGTAGTTTACCTCTTTGTTGCAAATAAAGAAACACGGATGATGTTTTCTTACATCTCACATAGCGATATTTCATAATGTTGGTAATACGTTGTACAAGATCATCACAACTCTTTAGACCAGATTCATTGAAGCTCTCAAAACTGTCCAACTTAAACTGTGACTTTTTTATTGACTCTGGAAATTCTGTATTAGTATCAATCAAATCTGGTCTAAATTTTGTATAATCAACTTGGCAAGAAAATAATTTTACTTCATTTTCTTCAATTACCTCCATTTGAAAATCGATCTGACTATGATTGAGAGCATAGCAACTAACAATTATCCCTAGCCTTTGTATATCATTTCCATCCATGGATCCAAATAGATACATATCTGGAAACATATTCATGGGACTTTCAATCTCAACATACCAATCGTCGACATACTCATATGCAGCAGATGTTTTGAACTTTTTAATCATTTCAAAATTAGAACCCATTGTTGAATTTATAATCTGAGTTGAATGACACTTTTGTTTTTTGAATGCTGATTGTGGCATTTTACTTGCTTTGGAGACGACAGCTTCTAAAAACAATAATAAGCAATTATTACTATAAATAAAATGAAATCAAAATCACAAATATTACCATATAGTCTTCTAGTCTAACCATTTAGAAATGAGAGAATAATATTTAAAACCACCATACCACATGGGGGAGACATTGTTTGTGTGTCACTTGCAATTCGTTTTTTCTTCAAATTATTCCTTGGAATTGTCACTGCACCAGAGCCCATAGCTTCTAAAAACAATAATAAATAGTCGACTATAAGTCTAAATTGTTTTAAAAATACATGAAATAATGAGCATTATCAAACAATATTCTATTACATGTCTTTTATTCACATGCACAAGAATAATAAGGGTCATGTGTTATGGAAACATATTAAATACTTAGAGATAAATAAAAATCCATTGCATCTAGCACAAGTAGGGACTCATTAAAAAGAAAAGTTTTCCTTCTCAAAAATGCTAGAAGGAAATGCTTATGCTAGAAAGAAAGCTAGCTGTCGCTAGCTTTCATTGAACTTTTGAGGTATAAGCTAGCAACCACCAATCACCATGGACAGGATTTTTCTATTGGAAAGCTAGCGACTGCTAGCTTTCTTTCTAGCATAGGTATGTGTTATTATCCTATAAGTAAATGCTTATGCTAAAAGGAAAGCTAGCAGTCGCTAGCTTTCCTTGATCTTATGCCATGTGCTTATTTGAAAATAGAGTACATGGCACAAGTTCAAGGCTTTCCTTACCTAACTAATTTATGTTTTGTGACCTCATGTGAAGCTTGGAGGCTACACCAAGAATATAATTTTTGAGATAATTTCTATTGCTAATAACAAGTAAATTATACAAAGACACTACCTCTAGTTTTTTATTGCTAATAACAATTAAATGTTACACATAGATTACCTCTAATGCGAAAATAGACATAAACATAGTAAAATATACATAAAGAAAACCTCCTTCATTATAGCTTTTATACCAAATTAAGTTTATTGGTTTACTTAAAGACCTGTGAACAAAAAAATAAATAAATTGAACCCATATCAATGATAGACTATAAATCATCATATATTTTTTTTGAACAGAAACTAAAAAGGAGTATATTATAAAAGGGCTGTGCACAGCCATTCAGTACATAGCAAAAAGAGAGGAAGGATAGTCCTGCAGAGCAGAGATAGAGCATTGTAGACTAAGCCTGCAAAGGGTCCAAAAAACTATATACAGAGTTCTTCCATGATGACTAACAGAACGGGCAGTATATACCCTTATATATTGCTTACATAATAAAAGACAAAAAAACATATATCCATAAAAACCAGATTACAGGTGGCCCCTGAAGTGGACTGGCTGCACCACGGATTCTTCCTCCATCTGACGCTCCCCTTCAACATTTATTGCATTGTTCCTGCTGCCCTGGTTCATGGAAATGAGTCGCGCAAGGTCCTCCTGGATCATATCCACCTTCCCCATCATCTCGCGCAAGGAGCTTTCATTATCATCGATCCTGGAGTCATGGTTGCTGATTTGAAGGGAAGTGTAGCTAACAGTGTCCTCCATCTTTCTTATAACGCAGGCTATCTCCCTGTTATCCATAATTCCTATGGATACTATCTCATACAGCCGCCCCAAACTTTTATTGATGTCCTGGATTACTGCATTGTTCCTGCTGCCCTGGTTCATGGAAATGAGTCGCGCAAGGTCCTCCTGGATCATATCCACCTTCCCCATCATCTCGCGCAAGGAGATTTCATTATCATCGATCCTGGAGTCATGGTTGCTGATTTGAAGGGAAGTGTAGCTCACAGTGTCCTCCATCTTTCTTATAACGCAGGCTATCTCCCTGTTATCCATAATTCCTATGGAGACTATCTCATACAGCCGCCCCAAACTTTTATTGATGTCCTGGATGCCGGTATTGTCCCCTAGCTGAGCCATTCTGCAAAAATCAGAGGAAATAACAGGACAGTCAAACTGCCTGAGCAAAGAATCAGCAGTTAAATTACTACACGAACCCTCACGCGCTGAGCAATTAAGGATGCAACTGAGCACTAACAGTTCCTGATGGAGCACCGAACCCCCTTGTCCGTCAGAGAAGACCTTTAAATCATCATATTTTTATGTCATTAACCAAGTAGTTCTTTTATCATTACATTTTTTTAACTCATTAAACAACATAAGGGTCATGTGTCCTGGAAACATATTAAATACTTAAAGATAAATAAAAATCCATTGCATCTAGCACAAGTAGAGACTCATTAAAAAGAAAAGTTTTCCTTCTCAAAAATGCTAGAAGGAAATGCTTATGCTAGAAAGAAAGCTAGCAGTCGCTAGCTTTCCTTGATCTTTTGCCATGTGCTTATTTCAAAATAAAGCACATGGCACAAGCTCAAGGTATAAGCTAGCAACCACCAATCACCATAGACAGGATTTTTCTTTTGGAAAGCTAGCGACTACTAGCTTTCTTTCTAGCATAGTATGTGTTATTATCCTATAAGTAAATGCTTATGCTAGAAGGAAAGCTAGCAGCCGCTAGCTTTTCTTGATCTTGTGCCATGTGCTTATTTTAAAATAGAGTACATGGCACAAGTTCAAGGTATAAGCTAGCAACCACCAATCACCATGCCTAGGGTTTTTCTATTGGAAAGCCAGCGACTGCTAGCTTGGGGCCCACCGCTGCTTTCGCTCAGTCGTATGGATCACATCCTTGCAGCCATTCTTCTTCAAAATCATCTAATTCATATGCATGATGACCAAACAATACATCTTCGTCCACGTGTTCATATGGCACAGGAGAAGGAGGCGGATATAGGAACTGAGAGAAACATCTTTCAATATCGGCTCTCACAGGGATTCACCTCTGAAATGTGATTCTACTTTATAGTCCAGTGGAATCTCTCTGGTTGTAACTCTGGACTCTATGTGTTCTCCAACAATAGATCTTCGGATAAATTTTTGCTGGGCATAAATTCTGTGCTCAAGTGGTTGATAGGTTCCACCTTCGTGGATCAGTTTAAACTTAAACCACAGGAAGTTCTGATGAGCAACTTCAAGATCGGCTTTAAGGTGCAGAATGAAATTTGCACGCCGATTCTCCCAATCTATTCTTGGACAGAAGGTATCCAAGAAGACATCTATCCATCCAGACCATGTCTGATTATATGCAAGGTCGGCTGGATCTGCACAGATGATGTATAATAAGGGTCATGTGTTATGCTAGAAGGAAATGCTTATGCTAGAAGGAGAGCTAACATTCGTTCAAATAGAGCACATGGCACAAGCTGAAGGTATAAGTTAGCAACCATCAATCACCATGGACAAGGTTTTTCTAATTGAAAGCTAGCGACTGTTAGCTTTCTTTCTAGTATAAGCATGTGTGTTTATTTTAGAAGGAAATGCTTATACTAGAAGGAAATCTAGCAGTCGCTAGCTTTCCTTGATCTTTTGCCATATGCTTATTTCAAAATAGAGCAAATGGCACAAGCTCAAGGTATAAGCTAGCAACCACCAATCACTATGGACATGATTTTTCTATTGGAAAGCTAGCGACTGCTAGCTTTCTTTCTAGCATAAGTATGTGTTCTTATCCTAGAAGGAAATGCTTATGCTAGAAGGAAAGCTATCAGTCGCTAGCTTTCCTTGATCTTGTGCCATGTGCTTATTTGAAAATAGAGTGCATGGCACAAGCTCAAGGTATAAGCTAGCAACCACCAATCACCATGCCCAAGGTTTTTCTATTGGAAAGCTAGCGACTGCTAGCTTTCCTTCTAACATAAGCATGTGTGTTATGCTAGAAGGAAAGCTAGCATTCGTTCAAAATAGAGAACATGGCACAAGCTCAAGGTATAAGCTAGCAACCACCAATCACCATGGACAGGGTTTTTTATTGGAAACCTAGCGAATGTTAGCTTTCCTTCTAACATAAGCATGTGTGTTTATACTAGAAGGAAATGCTTATGCTAGAAGGAAAGCTAGCAGTCGCTAGCTTTCCTTGATCTTTTGCCATGTGCTTATTTCAAAATACATCACATGGAACAAGCTCAAGGCATAAGCTAGCAACCACCAATCACCATGGACATGATTTTTCTATTGGAAAGCTAGCGACTGCTAGCTTGTCTTCTAGCATAAGCATGTGTGTTATGCTAGAAGGAAATGCTTATGCTAGAAGAAGAGCTAGCATTCGTTTAAAATAGAGCACATGGCACAAGCTGAAAGTATAAGATAGCAACCATCAATCACCATGGACAGGGTTTTTCTAATTGAAAGCTAGCGACTGTTAGCTTTCCTTCTAGTATAAGCATGTGTGTTTATTTTAGAAGGAAATGCTTATGCTAGAAGGAAAGCTAGCAATCGCTAGCTTTCCTTGATCTTTTGCCATGTGCTTATTTCAAAATAGAGCAAATGGCACAAGCTCAAGGTATAAGCTAGCAACCACCAATCACTATGGACATGATTTTTCTATTGGAAAGCTAGCGACTGCTAGCTTTCCTTCTAGCATAAATATGTGTTCTTATCCTAGAAGAAAATGCTTATGCTAGAAGGAAAGCTAGCAGTCGCTAGCTTTCCTTGATCTTGTGCCATGTGCTTATTTGAAAATAGAGTGCATGGCACAAGCTCAAGGTATAAGCTAGCAACCACCAATCACCATGCCCAAGGTTTTTCTATTGGAAAGCTAGCGACTGCTAGCTTTCCTTCTAACATAAGCATGTGTGTTATGCTAGAAGGAAAGCTAGCATTCGTTCAAAATAGAGCACATGGCACAAGCTGTTCCTGATCATGTTCTCAGATTGGCCAAGAAAGGTCATTCTAAGGCAGCCTCTCTAGGAGTTCTCAGATCTACCCCAGATGAAGATAAACCAGAATGGGATTTTGGTGAATCTGATTTGATAAAGCAAGATATTCAAGAATGGATCGATGCTTTCAAAAATTATAAACCTGTTTTAGATCCAAAGCATATTGGTGATTTAAATATGATGGCAGAATCCTCTAACCGAAGAATCGGTTATGAAAGGCAAACTCAACACGAAGGTTTTGATACCCATATGCCAGATGCACAAGCTGTGTCTGTTGCTCCAAAGGTCATGTCTTTTGGTATCAATAATCTTAATAATTTGATTTCACAAATGCCAAAGCAGCCTGTTTTAAATATTCAGTGTCAATCTAGAGATGAGATTAAAAATGCAATTCAGTTGCTAACTCACTGGATATTATGCAAAAAGCAACAAGACCACAATTTAACTGGACAGATGATTGGTGCTCAGTTAGTTGCTGGTTTATCAGGTTTGGCGTATGAATGGTGGCGATGGTTGCCAAAAGATGCAAGAAATGAGTTATTAGCTGCTAATGACTCAGATGAGCAGATTCTCTCTGCCCTTGGGAGAGAATTTTATGGTCCTGAAGATCAAGAAGATTACGACCACATGGCTTCATTATTCATGTCTGCACGGCTGTGCAATCTTAGTAAGTCAGAAGAATATTTCTGCTATATGCATAAATTAATTATATCTTCAGGAAAGTCAGGCGATCCAGCCTACTTAAAGCACTATCTCCGTAGCTTCCCTGGACATGTTCCAGATGCTGTTGAAAAGGCATTAAAGGATAAAAACATTCCGTTAAGGTCCCTTTCTTTAGCACAACTGCATAATCATATTCTTGAAACATGGCAAGAACATTGTCTACAAAAGAGAGTTGATAAGGACTTTAAGCGGCATCAAGAAATGTTTTCTGCTTCATTCTGCAAGCAAGTTGCAAAAATGCCAGATTGGGGGTGTGGTGCTCATAACAGAGGTCACCTTGGCAAAGAAAATTGCCATTGTGAAGGTAAGAAAAAGAAAAAGAAATTTTTTACCTATGAAGGTCGATATCACCTAGATAAACCTTATAAACACAAATCTAAAAAGTCTTACAAAGCCCACAAAGGAAAGAGACATGATTTGTGAAAAGAAGAAAAGAAAAAGGTTCTGGTGATACTTGTTTCATTTGTGGAAAGAAAGGACATTGGGCAAGCAAATGTCCTGAGAAAAAATCCCATCCAAGGCTTGCAGCTCTCTGTACTACCTTGGATCCTCAGTGGTGGGATTTATATAAAGTCTCTTCTGTTTCTCCTCAGCCCACTGATGAGATTATTTATTTACCTGATTCTGAATCTTCTTCCTGTACAGATTCTGATTTGGAAGAAGATCCTCCTGCTTTAGCTAAATGTGGACAATTCTCCTCATCCTCTTCTGAGTCTGATTCCGATAGTGTCCCACATTTAGGGGGGTGTGAGTTTCCAGATTTTGATTATAGCCTATATATGTTTTCTACTTCAGTTTCTCCCGCTCAGATAGAAAAGAAAATTGCTTCTATTGATTTACAGTTGTCTACTATTCCAGTTTTTAGACATTATGAGAGAACTGAGTTAAGAGAAGAAAAGAAAGCTCTGCAATCTCAGTTGCAGGCTTTAACAAAAGAAAAGGGAAAAGAGAAATTATCTTTGATTTCTAATCCTGCAGATCTATATTGTGATTATCCCAGTGGACATTCAGATAGACAGGCACATAGAGTCGACAGAGAAAGATTGCTGAAAATAAAGTTAAAAGAAAAGCAGCAACAAATCAGAGCTCTAGTCAAAGAAGCTGATGAAATAAAGAGTGCCTTGACAGTTTTATTGATTGAAAAGGATCAGTCATCTGAAGAAGAATTGTCAAATGAGATAGAAAGGGTTTGTGGGAAACCAAGAGATTCTCCTGAAAAGTCTCCAGAAAGAACTCCCTCTCCTGATAGTTCTCCTACCCCTAAATCTCAAAGTATCGGCCTGTTAGGAGCAGTCTCTGGTCCTAAACTATTCATTACCTTACAATTTTGTCCTGATGAATTTAAATCTTATCCAGTTCAATGCTTAATAGATTCAGGATGTCAATTCAATATAGCTAGAGGGAATGCTATTCCACATTTTTATTGGGAAAAAACTAAAGAGTTTGGATCTGCAATTGAGGGTTCTCCTGTATATTTAACTGGTAGAGTTGAAAATTTCCCTATATCTTTGTCCTCTGTAAAAAGCTCTATATCTTTATTTCGCTTAGATGTAGTCAAAGAAGATTGTGTTCTAGGTTCTGAGTTTCTAACCACTGTCAGTCCTTTTTCCATTGACACTCAGAAATTAATATTCTCATGTACAATTAATAACCAGTCAGTCTCTTTACCTTTGAGTCATACTTCTGTACAGCGTTGTAAACCAATAACCCAGTCTTCCCTTCCTCAGTCTAAAGTTTCATTAGGAAAGATGGAAAGATGTATTTCTTTTGCAGAAGTACATGCTGATAAGTTCCTTGCAAGGATTACTGAAAGGTTAAAAAAGGATTGTTGCTCAGAAAGCCCAAATGCTTTCTGGACAAGAGAAAAGTATTTTGTTTCACTACCTTTTGATCCTTTGCAACAGATAAAGCCTATGAAAGCTTCGGCTAGACTCATGAGCCCCAGCGAAAGAGATTTCTGCTCCAAAGAAATAAAAGACTTATTGGCCAAAGGTCTAATTGAGCCATCTAAAAGCCCATGGGCATGCAGAGCCTTTGTGGTGAATAAACATTCGGAGCAGAAAAGAGGTAAGCCTCGCCTGGTAGTAAATTTTAAGCCCTTAAATGCAGTGCTCCAGAAAATTAGATATCCCTTGCCGGATAAAGCTAGTTTGCTTCAGAAAATTACTGGTTGCACTATCTTCAGTAAGTTTGATTTAAAGTCAGGCTTTTACCAGATTGGAATCGAGGCGAAAGATAGATTTAAAACTGCATTTGTGGTACCCCATGGCCAATACCAATGGAAGGTTCTCCCTTTTGGAATTAACAAGGCCCCTTCTGAATTTCAAAAGAGAATGGAAGATATATTTAGAGACATTCCATAGTTAGCAGTGTTTATAGATGATATTCTTATTTGCTCAAAAAATCTACAAGAACATCTAAAACATTTGCAGCAGTTTTATGATTTGGTTTTCAAGCATGGGTTGGTTCTGTCTGAAAGTAAAATGGAAGTAGGCAGAACAGATATTGAATTTTTGGGTTTACATATCAAAGCAGGTCAGGTTGTTTTGCAGAAACATGTGCTTCAGTCTTTTGAACATTTTCCTGACAAGATAATGGAGAAAACCCAGTTGCAAAGATTCCTAGGGTGTTTAAATTATATCAGACCATTTTACAAAGGGAAAGCTGCTGATATCCATTGTTTGCAGCAAAGGCTTAAAAAGAAACCTCTTCCATGGTCTGAATAGATGACTTTGGCAGTTCAGCAAATAAAAGCCAAAGTAAAAACCCTACCAGCTCTCAGTCTTCCTCAGGGAGTTGGAAATTTGATAATTGAGACAGATGCATCTAGTACCACTTGGGGTGGTGTTCTACTAGAAGAGATTGACAAAAAGGATAATATCTGTGGTTTTGCATCTGGATCATTCAAAGGAGCGGAGTTAAACTATCCCAGCAGCCATAAAGAAATCTTGGCAGTAAAAAAGACAGTCAGCCATTTTATTCTTTATTTAAAACCTGTCAGATTTGTTATTAGAACAGATTTAAAGATTATGCCAGGTATTTTTAAGAATGAAAATCTGATGGCTGAAAACAGCAGTCGAATATTAAAATGGTTTCTCTGGTTAAGTAACTTTGATTATGATATTGTTTATAAACCAGGGTATCTAAATTGTCTTGCTGATATGTTGACTCATGAGACTGTGCAGAAAGATATTCCACAGTTAATGATGTTTTCTTCTGGATCTGGTTCTGGATCTGGACCTGGCCCACATCAACATTTTAATTTCATGAAAGACAGGATAGTTGCTGATAAAGGCAAAGCTCCTATGCAAGAGGAAGATGAAGCGCTCAGAGCGCCTCCAGGATCTTTATTCCTGGCTCCATGGGATAAAGATATATCTCAAGAAGAACGCCAGCAGCTGCTAGATTATGTTGATCGGCAAGAAGCCGAAAAATTTCTGAGCCTCACTCTGATTAAGCAAATTCAAGAAAGTCCCTGTAAGCTTCAAATTCTTGAACGTTGGGAAAAGGGTGCTTTCATTGGTCTCAAGAACGCCGAGGAAAAGCTGCGGCAGTGTAAAGAAGTTTGGGTTGATTGTAATGAAGAAGCAGAAGGACCAATTTGGTATGTCGATCTTGGCGAAGGAGATCTCACATGGACTACCTACAATTTGATTCTGCAATTCTGTCATGAGCAAACTTCTATAATAATCTGTGCTGATCCAGCAAATCTGAAGCACAGAAAATGGTCAGGATGGACAGAAGTTTTCCTGGATAAGTTCTGTCCAATATTAGATTGGGTGCAGAGAAGAGCTAATTTCATTCTGCACTTAGAAGCTGATATGCAGGCCGCTGATCAACACAATCAGTGGTTCAAATTTAAGTTAAGACATCATGGTTGCAGGTATACCCCATTGCAGCATATTGTAACTGTCACTCAAAAG
Organism: Larix kaempferi; assembly: GCA_027924585.1. Lineage (NCBI taxonomy): Eukaryota > Viridiplantae > Streptophyta > Pinopsida > Pinales > Pinaceae > Larix > Larix kaempferi. Next base: position 2,298,137 of record BSBM01000105.1, on the reverse strand, counting down.
TTTATTAAACGTGATGACCAAGGTAAGAGGTTGGATACCAAAGTTCACCGGAGGACCCTGCCTTTAAACTATCGGGTTGAATCTCAATTCGCCTCAGAGTTTGTTTTTGGTCCAAATGAGTATCTTCATGGTTCTGATGTTGAACAATGTTTTGGTGACCTCCTGTACCCTGACATGGCTGATGAGTTCCCGGAAAATGAATATTGGCGATTCACAGAATCCCAGCCAAATTATATTGAGGATGAGTTAGCACGAAGGGAACTCGAAGAGCATCTTTATGAACAAGGTGTACTTGACTGTGTGTGCGGTGGTGTTCCTGGTCCTGAAGGAACAACAGTTTGCGTGTGTGGTTCCGGTTATGATACATCCTGAAGACCCGTCGAGTTTCTCCGGGAATGAAGCTGTCGATCTATCTAAAGAATCTTTTCTCTGTACATATCTTTTAAGGAAGCCGTTGGTGGGCCTCTTCTTGTTTTATGCTGTCGACCATGTTTGGTTTTCATGTTATCATTCGGGATGCTTTATTCCCCGATATTTTGTAATAATAACTGATGTAATAATAATGGGCCATGTTTGTCGGCCATTAGAATCTTTTCCTGTCAAGTAGATTGTCAGTCTGAGTACCGGGTCCCCATATGGCGCTGCCTTTAAGGGACGAGATAACATGGTGTGGTCCCACCATGCCTCGGGAATCAAAGCCTTTTACTGGTTAGTGTAAGTCATCAGTCACCGGTATACTGGCTAGGAGATTATAAATATGAGGCCTGCGAGCTCATTTCATTCATCATAAGTCTTAGAGTCTGCATGAGCAAGTAGTCCGCTCTGCAAGTTAGAGAGTCGTCTGAGCAAGTAGTCCGCTCGACAGTGTCTAGGTGTGTGAGAGCCGAGACCGTATGCTCTGCAAGTTGCCCGTTTGGGTATAACATTGCACCAGAAAGGCAAAGACTCGTTCTGTAAAAATTTGTGTCTGTAAGAGCCGAACCCGTATGCTTTGCAAGTTGCCCGTTTGGGTATAACATTGCACCAGAAAGGTGAAGACTCCCTCTGTCAACATCTGTAAGTGAGGGTATGCTAGTAAGCATATCTTGGGCAGCTAGCAACCACCAATCACCATGGACATGGTTTTTTATTGGAAAGCTAGCAACTGTTAGCTTTCCTTCTAGCATAAGCATGTGTGTTTATACTAGAAGGAAAGCTAACAGTTGCTAGCTTTCCAATAACACTTGGGCTGATATCATTAATCGTGCTAACCTAGGTATGGAAGTTATGCACGAACGTAATGCTCACAACTTTCCTCTGGATCTAGCTGCTGTTGAATCTATTTCAATAGGCGGATAATACTCTGATGGATTGTTATCGTGTATTGCTTAACTGAACAGTACCAAGCCTTTCAATAAACCATGTCCATGGTGATTGGTGGTTGCTAGCTTATACCTTGAGCTTGTGCCATGTGCTCTATTTTGAACGAATGCTAGCTTTCCTTCTAGCATAACACACATGCTTATGTTAGAAGGAAAGCTAGCAGTCGCTAGCTTTCCAATAGAAAAACCTTGGGCATGGTGATTGGTGGTTGCTAGCTTATACCTTGAGCTTGTGCCATGCACTCTATTTTCAAATAAGCACATGGCACAAGATCAAGGAAAGCTAGCAATGCTTATGCTAGAAGGAAAGCTAGCAGTTGCTAGCTTTCCTTGATCTTTTGCCATGTGCTTATTTCAAAATAGAGCAAATGGCACAAGCTCAAGGTATAAGCTAGCAACCACCAATCACTATGGACATGATTTTTCTATTGGAAAGCTAGTGACTGCTAGCTTTCCTTCTAGCATAAGTATGTGTTCTTATCCTAGAAGAAAATGCTTATGCTAGAAGGAAAGCTAGCAGTCGCTAGCTTTCCTCGATCTTGTGCCATGTGCTTATTTGAAAATAGAGTGCATGGCACAAGCTCAAGGTATAAGCTAGCAACCACCAATCACCATGCCCAAGGTTTTTCTATTGGAAATCCAGCGACTGCTAGCTTTCCTTCTAACATAAGCATGTGTGTTATGCTAGAAGGAAATCTAGCATTCGTTCAAAATAGAGCACATGGCACAAGCTCAAGGTATAAGCTGGCAACCACCAATCACCATGGACAGGGTTTTTTATTAGAAAGCTAGCGAATGTTAACTTTCCTTCTAGCATAAGCATGTGTGTTTATACTAGAAGGAAATGCTTATGCTAGAAGGAAAGCTAGCAGTCGCTAGCTTTCCTTGATCTTTTGCCATGTGCTTATTTCAAAATACATCACATGGAACAAGCTCAAGGTATAAGCTAGCAACCACCAATCACTATGGACATGATTTTTCTATTGGAAAGCTAGCGACTGCTAGCTTTTCTTCTAGCATAAGCATGTGTGTTATGCTAGAAGGAAATTCTTATGCTAGAAGGAGAGCTAGCATTCGTTTAAAATAGAGCACATGGCACAAGATGAAGGTATAAGATAGCAACCATCAATCACCATGGACAGGGTTTTTCTAATTGAAAGCTAGCGACTGTTAGCTTTCCTTCTAGTATAAGCATGTGTGTTTATTTTAGAAGGAAATGCTTATGCTAGAAGGAAAGCTAGCAGTCGCTAGCTTTCCTTGATCTTTTGTCATGTGCTTATTTCAAAATAGAGCAAATGGCACAAGCTCAAGGTATAAGCTAGCAACCACCAATCACTATGGACATGATTTTTCTATTGGAAAGCTAGCGACTGCTAGCTTTCCTTCTAGCATAAATATGTGTTCTTATCCTAGAAGAAAATGCTTATGCTAGAAGGAAAGCTAGCAGTCGCTAGCTTTCCTTGATCCTGTGCCATGTGCTTATTTGAAAATAGAGTGCATGGCACAAGCTCAAGGTATAAGCTAGCAACCACCAATCACCATGCCCAAGGTTTTTCTATTGGAAAGCTAGCGACTGCTAGCTTTCCTTCTAACATAAGCATGTGTGTTATGCTAGAAGGAAAGCTAGCATTCGTTCAAAATAGAGCACATGGCACAAGCTCAAGGTATAAGCTAGCAACCACCAATCACCATGGACATGGTTTTTTAATTGGGAAGCTAGCAACTATTAGCTTTCCTTCTAGCATAAGCATGTGTGTTTATACTAGAAGGAAATGCTTATGCTAGAAGGAAAGCTAGCAGTTGCTAGCTTTCCTTGATCTTTTGCCATGTGCTTATTTCAAAATAGAGCAAATGGAACAAGCTCAAGGTATAAGCTAGCAACCACCAATCACTATGGACATGATTTTTCTATTGGAAAGCTAGCGACTGCTAGCTTTCCTTCTAGCATAAGTATGTGTTCTTATCCTAGAAGAAAATGCTTATGCTAGAAGGAAAGCTAGCAGTCACTAGCTTTCCTTGATCTTGTGCCATGTGCTTATTTGAAAATAGAGTGCATGGCACAAGCTCAAGGTATAAGCTAGCAACCACCAATCACCATGCCCGAGGTTTTTCTATTGGAAAGCCAGCGACTGCTAGCTTTCCTTCTAACATAAGCATGTGTGTTATGCTAGAAGGAAAGCTAGCATTCGTTCAAAATAGAGCACATGGCACAAGCTCAAGGTATAAGATGGCAACCACCAATCACCATGGACAGGGTTTTTTCTTGGAAAGCTAGCGAATGTTAGCTTTCCTTCTAGCATAAGCATGTGTGTTTATACTAGAAGGAAATGCTTATGCTAGAAGGAAAGCTAGCAGTCGCTAGCTTTCCTTGATCTTTTGCCATGTGCTTATTTCAAAATACATCACATGGAACAAGCTCAAGGTATAAGCTAGCAACCACCAATCACCATGGACATGATTTTTCTATTGGAAAGCTAGCGACTGCTAGCTTTTCTTCTATCATAAGCATGTGTGTTATGCTAGAAGGAGAGCTAGCATTCGTTTAAAATAGAGCACATGGCACAAGTTGAAGGTATAAGATAGAAACCATCAATCACCACGGACAAGGTTTTTCTAATTGAAAGCTAGCAACTGTTAGCTTTCCTTCTAGTATAAGCATGTGTGTTTATTTTAGAAGGAAATGCTTATGCTAGAAGGAAAGCTAGCAGTCGCTAGCTTTCCTTGATCTTTTGCCATGTGCTTATTTCAAAATAGAGCAAATGGCACAAGCTCAAGGTATAAGCTAGCAACCACCAATCACTATGGACATGATTTTTCTATTGGAAAGCTAGCGACTGCTAGCTTTCCTTCTAGCATAAATATGTGTTCTTATCCTAGAAGAAAATGCTTATGCTAGAAGGAAAGCTAGCAGTCGCTAGCTTTCCTTGATCTTGTGCCATGTGCTTATTTGAAAATAGAGTGCATGGCACAAGCTCAAGGTATAAGCTAGCAACCACCAATCACCATGCCCAAGGTTTTTCTATTGGAAAGCTAGCGACTGCTAGCTTTCCTTCTAACATAAGCATGTGTGTTATGCTAGAAGGAAAGCTAGCATTCGTTCAAAATAGAGCACATGGCACAAGCTCAAGGTATAAGCTAGAAACCACCAATCACCATGGACATGGTTTTTTATTGGAAAGCTAGCAACTGTTAGCTTTCCTTCTAGCATAAGCATGTGTGTTTATACTAGAAGGAAATGCTTATGCTAGAAGGAAAGCTAGCAGTCGCTAGCTTTCCTTGATCTTTTGCCATGTGCTTATTTCAAAATACATCACATGGAACAAGCTCAAGGTATAAGCTAGTAACCACCAATCACCATGGACATGATTTTTCTCTTGGAAAGCTACTGACTGTTATCTTTTCTTCTAGCATAAGTATGTGTTCTTATCCTAGAAGGAAATGCTTATGCTAGAAGGAAATCTAGCAGTCGCTAGCTTTCCTTGATCTTGTGACGTGTGCTTTCCTTGATCTTGTGACAAAATCTGTCTCAGGTACTGTCGGCTTTCACGACAGTCACCTATAAGGAATGACATCCTAAGTTGGTCACTAAGTACCTTCGTCAAGTGGAGAAAGAGCAGTTATCCCTCAAACGGTATTGGGTCGTCTCCTTTTCAACAAGTGGTGGTGAGCCCACTTGAGAGAACATACACCCGCAACCTTGGGTTTGACCTCCTATGGCGCGGCGCCGCTCTTTCACTTGCCCCGTGTGGCTATACACGACCACTTGATTTAGAAGGATTTATAAAGCACCCTAAGGACAACACCTATGTTTTTGGATGCCTAGCCCCAAAATCCTACCTAAACTACAAGATTCGTTTGTGCCCTCCTATGGAGGTATTAAGTGAGTAGATTTAAGCTATTTTTGAACTTAGTGAGTGACGAGAGAGTTTCTTGTGTGTGTGTGTGTGCATCAAAGAAAGTGACGGTTTTGAGCACACATGAGATATTGCATATAAATGAAAGGCTTTTCTTTTAAAATGAAAATAATGCAATTCAACCTAATAGAAAAACAACTAAATAAACCATGTAAAAAAAACTAAATAAAATAAATTGTAAAAATAAATAAAAAATCTATAAACAAAATTGTAAAAGTAAAAAAAAATCTATAAACTTACCAAGATTTTCAACCTCTTTTTAATCCAGTCTTCTTCTTTACTTTTTGTTTGGCTAAGACTAAAGCTAATGCCAATGCCAATGCCATTTTTTCCCATAACTTCATCTTCATCTTAGTTGGTCTTGCTTCTTTGATAGACAATAATCTAGAAGCTATGAAGCCAAGACTACTTGAATGGAAACTGTACAATATATTGAAACTATCTGTAAGTTACAAACTTATATCAAACAATTAAATATAAAAAACACTAGCTATTTAGCTATTTTTATATACAAGTAATGCTATATATTACATCTTATATACATTCATAGAGTTGATAACTATTTTTATGTACAAGTAATGCCATATACTTATATACATTCATAGAGTTGATAGCTATTTTTATGTACAAGTAATGTCATATATTACATCCTACATACATTCATAGAGTTGATTATACCATGGAGGTTTACAAAATGAAATTTAGAAATACAACATTCAAATAAATGATTGGCAATTATTTAAAATAGTTATTTAGGTCACCAATATTACCGGTTCAGTACTTGGGGAAAACCGGAAAACATAGAATGGGTCACCAATGTGTTAAAAGATGCCCTCCTCTATCCCATAGGAAATATATATATATATATATATATATATATATCACAAAAAAGAGGTAGTTATATATTTATAAAAAGGTTGTTGACAAACCAAATAACATAAAAAGTACAAAAATTTCAAAAAACATTATAGTATTTTTGTATAAATATTTTCAACAAATATGTTAATTGGTCATGATGCTTTTTCTTTCTTACAATACCTACCTTATGAATTTCAAATTTAGTGCTATACTGCTTTACATAATTACTAATAAACAAGACAAGTAAAATGCATATATGAGAAGTTTAAGAGCCAAGATAATTTCCATTGAGGCCTTCTTCCATTTGTTGTCCTGCTTTAATTTTCCCTTGATCTTTTTGATTCATGTTGTTCTCATTGAGTGCTAAAGTTGTTTGTTGGAATGTCTTCATAAATAATATGCCCCTTCGTTGAAGCATTTGAAACACTAGGAAATCATGTATCTGGTCGAGAACCTCCTACTTATCAAGATTTAACAATGATATAAGTTATCATGGATAAGTCAATTAAGTGTTTAGTGGATGACTTAATTAGTAAAAGATTATCAAGTTCTCATGTGTAAAATAAATGTCATTAATTGTAAGTATCCTCAAGTAAAGGTGTCTTCAAGGTGAAGTATAAAAGTTAAACAATAATAATAGAGGAGTGTGCTATATAATTGTTGATCATGATTAATTAAATCATTAATTATATTTCATTGTTTATACACAGAGGTACTATGTTGACACTTATCCATTAACCAAATAAATATTTTAAATTACTATTCACAATTTAAATTAATTACTATTATTATTAATTGTTATTGTTATTATTATTATATTATTAATATTATTTAATTAATAATAATAATGATAATAATCCCTTTTATAAAGTATAGTGGGTTGAATAATAATGAATTTATTAAATAAATTATTAATTTAATTAACTGACGGAATCATCCCAAGTAAATTAAAAGGGTATGTTTGAATAAATTATTGAATAATTCCATTACTAGAGAGAAATTGGGATGATATAAAATAATATATAATCCACCTTATTACCTCAAAAGGGGATGCATTAATGATTACCATGGAAAGTGGCTGTCGGGATTATCGGTCTATGGGCTCGGGGGCTAGGAAATTCATTGATTTCTTAGGGTCAGCACGATAATAGCTGATCGGCAGGGTGGACACATCATTTTGGGGTTGTTAAGGTAACTTACAGAATCCATTCCAGAAATCTTCTTATGTTACTGCAATCGACGGTTTCAGGTATTTTTCTGAACCAGCTTAATTAGAATGTATTTTCTTTTATTTCCAAGCTATGCATGTCAAACGAACAGAATTAAATGGAAAGCTTTAGGATTATGTTTATTTAACTACAGAGACATGTAAACATATAGAAAACAGACAGTTAAACATTTACAGAAACAGAAATATAGATGGTTGAATCTCTTGTTTTCTTCTAACAATAATTAAGGGAAAAACTAGGTATAACCTGATGACCTGGAATAGACCCAGTGCCTAGATAGGGCACTACAGTTGGTATCAGAGCACAAGGCTCAGACACTGATACCTTAGGGCCTAACTACACCTGGAACTTTAGTGAAATTTATTAGAAAATAACAAACCAGTATGATGGCTGCAAAAAGATAATTTGAAGAGCCTTTTCCCATTTATTCGTAAGGCGTAACAGAAACAGAATTTGAATGATATATATATATAACTGCTTATTTAGGGCTCAGTCTAGACCCCATTAAACAAACCTTTCCAGAAAAACAACAACATTTCTATATACACTCTTTTAATATTCAAACCCTAATATTAATCCAATGCTAAAGCATTTGGGATAAACAATGTTTTTAAACAAATAAATAAATACATATAAACCAAGTTACAACACTATATATATTACCGTTATAATATTTAGATCTAAAATTTAATACTAACAAAAAAAAAACACTTCATTGCATTTATATAAAGAAATTGTATTCATAATAAATACAAAACAATGAGTCTCGCACAGGATTTACAGAGGGTTCTCCAAATTTCAGACCTGCAGCCAAAGTGATCAGTTTTCATTTCCTATTATTTTAATGCAGATCTGCCTTCTTGCCTGTAACATTTTGTTTTAAACATTCATTTCAATAAATGTGGCATAAAACAAATATTCAAATAATATTGTTGCCTGCAATATTGTTTATAATACAAGCATCGCAGCAATTTCAACGCAAAAATCATTTCATTTGAGCTCGATATGATCCATTTTGACCAATAACTAAGAAGATTTACAAGCATGGCAAATGCATGAAACGATTTCCATACTGCTCTCCATTGTTGCTGCTTGTTTTGTCCGAAACGAATTTCATACAAAATGTTGCTTCCTTTGAAACCCTAGCGCTCAAGCCAGGTGTACCAAGCGCCCGGAGCCCAACGCCACATCAATTGTCCTCCAAGCGTTTTTCTTCTTTCCTTTGTGCCCAGCCCGAACTCAACAACTAGAGCCAATTGGCCCACGCACTTAACACATCAATGCCCACCATCGAATCCCATGCACTGAGTTCACATAAGAGGACGGGAATATATAAAAGATGCGTTGTGCTCAACGCCGAGGACTCATCAGGGAACCAAATTCCAAGCCAGGAGGGTCCCACGAATATCATATCTCCCATCGTCCATGAGATTACCCACATATCTGCCCAGCACCGAGGCTCTTACATGAAACCAAGAGCCAAGTCGAAGCAGCCCTACAATGCCAAATAAAACCTTATTTCCTCCTTAAATAGGCATACTTTTGACAGCACATGAGACGGTTTCCGCGTTGCCCATGAGTGGTTTACTATACCGCTTTATTGGAATGCGGACGAGTAAGGAATGAACACGTGGGATGGTGGTTTCCTTTCCGCGACCACCAACCACCCTTACCATGCGTGCATGTTGCTGACGCGGAATAAGGAGAGCTGTCGATACTGCCTTGGCGTCAATCCCCATGCGAAAAAGAAAAGGTTTTTTTTTGCGTTTTATATTGTTTTAATTTTTTTTATTATTATTTTAAATTAATGTTTTTTAAATATTAATTTAATTTTATTAATTTAATGTAGTGTCTCTTAACATTCATTTAATTCTTCGGCTAACCCGGTTGATCCAAACTACTGAGTTTGTGTCAAGCCTGAGTTGATCCCGACAACTGAGTCAAGCCATTAGCATAGGCAACAAAGACTGTATGGCAGCTCAAGGAGTTTGGCTAACGCAGTTGATCCGGGCAACATTATATATGGAAGCATCAGGCCACTTTCCTTATATATATATTCCTTATCTATGCGAGCACGAGTTTAGTAGCCCCTAGGGGGTGCTCTTTATTCCCTTTCAGTCAAGTAACTTCAAGTTTATATTATACCTAAAAACCAAATATGTGCAAGGCTACCTTACTATCCATTTACTTACTTTGTTTACCACTAAAACCCTGAGTTACGCATTTTTTGTTCCAATGTGCCAAGCTAGCTACTGCAGTAATATTCTATTTTATCATTGCATTATCTCAAGAGTGTATCCGATTTAAGATATAAATGAACTCTGCACGCCACAATTTTGCATCCCTCTCCTTTCTCTTTATAGGGTTTCCCTATTAGGTATAATCTTTAGGATTGTAACCAAGGACTTTTTGAATTATAACCTGACCTGCAGGCAGGACTTGGGACTTACCTTCAAGACTAGGGGTTTTACATTTAGGATAAGGGATCTGGGTGGGAACGAGCTAAGAATGGAGGGTGATCCCAAAGAGCAGTCGATAAATCCTTACATTTTTAAAGAGGAGGACAGGCTAATAATAAGGGTGTTTAGAGGGAAGGTAGAAGGGGCTTTATAAAGGCGTGCTGCTCCGGGCTTGAAGTGCATGGTGTTTTTTCTCCTTCACTTCAATATTCTTATCTTTTTGAAGGAAGGACCTGCCGCGGTCAGTTTAGTAATTACAACCCTTTGCTAAATTGCATAGACTAAAATAGAGTTGTTGGAATCAGCCACGGATGCGCAAACTTAGATAAAAAGTATAAGTAAGAAAGATGTATCATAATGCAATAGAGTTATAAGTTTGTAGAGAGAAAAAGAGTAGGATTTTCATTATGGAGTTTTTCTTTACCAATGCTCATGCACTAATTGACATAATATAGTATTTGCACCTGTTGTGTAAACAGTTGTGGGTAAGGTTCCAATGGTCGAAGATAAAGCAATAGATTGAGCAATTGCAAGCCTGATAAGAAAGGTTTCTTATCAAGTTATTTATTCCGATTATACAGCAGTACGTGCAACTAATATCATATCTCCCATCGTCCATGAGATTACCCACATATCTGCCCAGCACCGAGGCTCTTACATGAAACGCCAAGTCGAAGCAGCCCTACAATGCCAAATAAAACCTTATTTCCTCCTTAAATAGGCATACTTTTGACGGCACGTGAGACGGTTTCCGCGTTGCCCATGAGCGGTTTACTATACTGCTTTATTGGAATGCGGACGAGTAAGGAATGAACACGTGGGATGGTGGTTTCCTTTCCGCGACCACCAACCACCCTTACCATGCATACATGTTGCCGACGTGGAATAAGGAGAGCCGCCGATCCTGCCTTGGCGTCAATCCCCATGCGAAAAAGAAAAAGGTTTTTTTTGTGTTTTATATTGTTTTAATTTTTTTTATTATTATTTTAAATTAATGTTTTTTAAATATTAATTTAATTTTATTAATTTAATGTAGTGTCTCTTAACATTCATTTAATTTAATTCGTTTAATTTAATTTAATTAATTTAATTTAATTAATTTAATTTAATGACTTTTAATTTAATTTGATTTAATTAATTTAATTTAATGTCATTTAATTAATTAATTTAATTTAATTAATTCAATTTAAATTTTTTTTTAATTAATTCAATTTAATTTAATTTTTTTTATTTAATTTTATTAATTATTATTTAATTTAATTTAATTTAGTTGTTGATAAGAATTTAAAAAAAAAAAATGCCATGTCAAAATAAAAGGGGTTTCGGCAAAATTTCTTATATAATTATATAATGCTAGTGTTATTTTATTTATATTTAATTAAATTTCGTATATATTTTTATTTAAATTTCGTGTATAATTATATAGCGCTAGTATTATTTTATTTAAATTTAATTAGATTCCATATAATGTTATAACCTAGGTTTCTTAAAAAATTAAAGTTAATATTTAAAAATATAAAGCTACTCACGAACTTTCAATTTAAAAGTTCTTCATAGATTTAAAGTTTTAAGGTCAATTATAGTAAGGTTGAAGTGGTTGGTGAAGTTATATTTAAATTAACATAGATAAAATTTAAATTATAATTTATATTTAAGGGAGAAATTTAAAATATTTAAATTTAATATATATAAATATTTAAAATTTTGGAAAAGAAATAAATATATATATATATATATAAATAAATAATAAAGAGTGGTTTAAGTGGTTTGGTGAAGATCTAGGGTTTTATAAATCCATGTATTTAATCAAATTGTCTTAGTATTTATTATATTTAACATCCTACATAAAATTAAATTCAAAAAATATGTAGGTGTAATTATATAATGATAAAAAAAAATTACAATTGCAATTTTTGGATGGTCACATTACAATTTCTCATAAAAAAATTACAATATCTTTAATTTTTCAATTCTTGGTTCATTGCATTTCATGATCGTTGAAATTGCATTTTCATTTTACAGAATGTGAGTTATTCTCAATTATACTTGTTGAAATTCTAAAACTTGTAATTATCAAAATGCCGAAATTGCATTTTCCTACATAATAATTCTAAAGTTGAAATTGCAATTTTAATAATTCTTTACCTCTCTTAACCATGTTATGGCCTAGATGCCCATATTTAATTGAAAGTTAATTAGGTGAATTGAAAGTTGAATGGCTTGTGTTAAACAATACCAAGATGAAATAACAAATAGCAAATTATATTGAAGATGAAAAGAAGTTCATCATCATGGAATTTTGGGTTTTTCAAAGATGGGGTAATATGAACTATTGGATGCTTCATTTCTTGTTTTGAATGTAAGTAAATTAGAAAAAGGTTTACTACTGTATTAAGCTTAATAAATGTAAACTCAATTTTATTGCAAAAAAACATTCATTACTTATGGATTTATTATTATTTTTTAAATATATCCAGTTGAAAAATTTAAATCAATTTTAACTAATGGTATACTTTTAAAATCAATATTTCGAAAATAGAAAAACACCTAATGGCTCTATTTGAATAAGAAAATTAAGGATTCCAAAACCCCAAGAATAAGAGAGGGTTCCAAGACCAAACATTGGTGGATTGTTATTAAATCCTTTTACAAATTTTTTATTAAATCACTCAACTATTCCATTTGCTTATGGATGACAAGGGGAACACTTCCTATTTCTATCATAAATTTAGACGTAATAATATTTATACACTCATAATAACATGTTCTATGTTAGCCCTTCATTTTTAAGTAAGTGTTATGGAAAGTAGAAAGTCAAAAAAATCCTTGGGATGAGTAGAAAATATGTGGCAAGAAGATGAAGGAGATGTGGTACAAGTCATATGCCAATAATTGAGATGATATAATGCAATCAATGCATTGATCAAGGGTAGTGGAAAAACAAAATCATTAAATGATGTAATGTAATTCAAGTCAACAAAATCATTAAATGTTTTTTCAAAAACATAATCATAAAATATTTTGATAATTCTAATGACAAATATTTATTTTTTAAACAATCTCATAAAATAAACAATCCAAACCAAAATCATAAAATGTTTTGATAATTTAGATAAAAAAATTTTAATTAAGATAAACATCAATGATAATGTGATAATGTGAATGGCTGGAAGGCTGCAAACGAGCTAGGGTTTTGAGAGTCGACTCTCGTCGAAGATAGCAGGCGGCCATGGATCCTTCCATGGTTGTTTTCCTCTCCTCCCCACGTTGGCTTCCTGTCATAGCCCGGCGGATGGGTTCTTTTCCACCTTGGAGTGACTGGTATTGACTTGGCGCGGCGACCCATTGGGGGCTGGCTTCTTTCGGCTACGCAGTGGCGGCGGTGGTAGCGATTGTTTTGACGGATGCTGGATCGAGGCGAGGCGGATTCGGCAGCGATTTTGGCGGCTGCAGAGCGAGGGCTTCCCCTCATTGCTGTTGGTGCTTCGAACGCTGTGCGACGGGTATCCTAAACCCTGTTCATCGAGGGTAGGAGGTCATCTTGGCATCCTTTTCGGTGGTAGCCGCCATGGGGTGCAAAGCGAGGGCTTCCCCTCATTGCGAACGCTGTGCGACGGGTACCAAAACCCTGTTCGTTGAGGGTAGGGGCGTCTCGGCAGCCTTTTCGGTGGCGGCCGCCATGGGGCGTTGCATTGATTTGGGCTGTCATGGCGGCTTTGACTTCGGCGATCGAGGGTTTTCTTTTACAGTTGCTAGTGGCAATGCTCTCATCTCAAGGATTCTTGGACGATTCTTTATTTGGGTTTTTCTTTCACCTATGGCATTTTCTTGTGCCATTCATGGTTGACGGGTTTATAGGTTTTCTTTCAGTATTCAGATATATGTGGACTCTATGTACAGCTGGATTCATTGTTTTTGATATATGCACGGTTTCTGGTTTGTGGATTTCGTGGATAGGATCGGTTTCCTGCTCATTGTTTACAGGGTTTGCTGCCACTTCTCGGAGCTGCTCACTTTATAGTCGCGGCCTTCCTGCTCGCTGCAGGGAGCTCTGTCATATCCCTCTTTATTGAGGCTGGACTGCCTTTGCTGATGGGAGGTAGGCGTATGCGGGAGTGGAGCCTGAGGAATGGAGGCAGATCCTGGGAGCTGTGGACTTCTTATGTGGTTCTGGTTTTGATGGGTTTGAAGTCTGTTTTAATTCACTGGTTTTCTTTCTTTTGGGCGTTTGAGGGTTTGTTCCCGAGCCATGGGAATGTAAATATGTGACAATGTAGGGATCTTTGTGATCCTATTACATGTGCAGAATGTAATTTTGTTCATCTTTTTGAAATAAAATTACAGACTTTTTCCAAGGAAAAAAAAAATGTGATAATGTGAATGGTTTAAAAGTAATTAACATAAATATTAAATTCCATTAAAATATCATTAATAATTTAAAAAATACTAAAAAAATCCAAACAATAGACACTTTCATATGGAGTTACAAACTTTTACAATTCATCCTACTCATATGGAGTTACAAACTTTTACAATTCAACCCAGTCATATGCCGTTAGTTTGGAACACAAGAATAAGTATATATTTCTTTTACAAATCAGCCTACTCATATGAAGTTACAAACTTTTACAATTCAATCGACTCATATAAAGTTAGTTTGGAGCACAACAATAAGTATATATTTCAATTGAGAAGAGGTTAGTTAGTTTGAACCCTTTCTTAATATATTTTTACGGAAGAACACTACACTAGTACCATTTTACTCCCATTTACAAAACCTGTAAAGGTTGGCAGTAAAGATTCATCATGCTGGAAAATTGAGTCGGATGGTAACTACCTAAATTTGCATAGTCACGACAGCAGAGTGAGAGAGGTGTAAATGCAAATCGTAATGACAGTGGTGTAAAATGCAAATAGTAATATCAGTGTCATTATTTAGACATGAAGTAGGGAAAAATCCCCCGCAAAAGTCTCCACAAAGAGAATTATATAACCTCTTACTCTCAATTTGGGCTTCTCATCATCATTTGAGGAGGCAGATTTTCATAAGATAGTAAGCAGCTCATCCATACAAATAGGCTTTTATAGGCTTTAGGTCAGCCATGGCTGTGAATTAAACTCCAGGCCAGTGACAAAAAAATATCGTGTGCTCCTATCTATGAATATGTTCGAACTCAAATGAGGGCGGGAAGCGGCAATGTCACTTGTATCTGGTAGTAAGGCGGAACAAAAAATTTCAAAATTCAAAATTCAAATGGGCGATACAGGAAAACGGTTTCATGGAAAACGACGTTAATATAGACATCTATAGATAGATTTAGGCCCATCTCCCTCTACAACGTTTAATACAAGATCCTCAAAAAGATAATTGCAATCAAGTTATGGAAAATCATCCCTTCCATCGTCTCGATTAACCAAGGATGATTTGTCTTTTATTTTTTTGGAACCTTGAATTACCTTTAATTCTGTAGGTTTCGATATCAGAGATTTCTACTGCAAAAAAGGTTTTTATATTTGATATGGCGAATTTATTTAACAAAGAACCAGGTGCACTGGACTTGTGCCTTAAAGCTGTATTTCATTCAACTAGCATTTTGAAGTTAGGGTATGCTTTGCACTCTGACCTGAAGCGTCTTTCTGATTCCTATGGAGAGCTGGAGTGTTTTCGCTACTGTGAAGCGCCTAAATTAGACCTTCAAAAGGTTTTTCCATCTGTTCCAGGGGGGCTTTCTGACCTTGCAAAGATTGTGCTGGGAAGTGCTTTAAACAAAAGTACTAGGATGAGTGACTGGAGGGAGCGTCTCTTGAGCAATAGCCAAGTACACTAAATATAAATCCATGCTACGGTATAAGTTGCACTACAAAGTATAAGAACCAGTACAAACCTCTAAAAACTGATAAAGTTTGAAATAAGAACATACAAACTACAAATTTAAACGTTGCTACGAAATTTATATGGGAATGTTCAGATCAAGATTTTCAAGCATACAACAGACTCGCAGATATCTCCAGTAACTGAAATATGCAACCTCTTATAACTTGAAGACGGCACAAAAATACCCATACCCCATGGGCATTGTACAAAATCCAGATACTAAACTAAATGGACGAGAATGATAGGAATTTGTAGGACGAGGAGTACCTGAAGTTCTAATTTATAGGAGGACGATTCAGCCGCTCCAGCTACTCGCAATAGGATTCAGGTTCTAATTTGCAGAGGACAAGAACAATGTTTCAGCAGCTCCAGCTATAGGAATTTGCAGGACGAAAATGAGGACCAGGTCTCTTGGCATTTTGCAATGACTGCACTGCCTTGAATGCAGGTAGATGGGCGTTGAATGCAGGTAGGTGGGCGTTGAACCTTGAGGATATGGCGGGAGCGAGACTGTGTACGATGAGATCTCCAGGATATGGCTGCAGCTGGCTCATGATCAAGCTGCACGTTTTCGATGGAACTGTGTGGCGCTTCGTGTGGTACTACGTCAATAATTATAATACATTATTATAATTATAAAAACTAGTTGAATGATATTGCAATATTTCTCACTTATGCAATGACATGAAATGGATGATAGTGTATGGTATGTTCTTATTTCATATTCCTTTATGGCATGTTCTTATTTCATATTTCTTTATGGCATGGATGAAAAGTTAATGTATTATTATATTTTATAATACCTTATTATAATTATAAGATTTAGTTGAAAGATATTGTAATATTTTTTATTTATGCATGATAGTATAAAGTAGTGTGATATTACATTTTTTTGGGGGGATAACTGGAAGTAGAAGAAAGATTAATATTTTGTCTATATTTTGTACTTTCTTAAGTAATTTGAAAAGTTAAATGTATTATTATATTATATTTTATATTACGTTTATGTGATGAAATGAATTAGGTAAATTTAGGATAATGCATCACCATATTTCATATTTCGTTAATGGGATAGCAAGATGTAAAGGAAAGGTTAATGCCTTGTTTATAGTTCATAATTATTTTATGGGATACTATGAAAGGCTAATGTATTATTATATTTATACTACGTTTATATGATAATATGAACTAGTTGAAAGATAAGATACTGTTATGATATTTCTTGATGTTATAAAATGAACTAGATGAAAAGTTAACACATGCCTATATTTCACAGTTCACTTAGGGGATTGTAGGTTGTAAGATTAAAGACATAGCCTTCCTTTTTGTCAAATTGTACCCTTAGGGTTTTCGTTTGCAAGTGTTACTTATTTAAGATATATTTCAACTATGATAGAGATCCTTGCCAATTCACATATGGAATAATTGTTCCAGAACAAATGCTTTGGAAAGCCAAATAACTATAACTTAGGAGTAGACACTTATAGTATAAAAAAAAAAAAAAAGAAGAAGAAAAAAAAAATCATTCACTAACTACGAGCATTAAATTGTCGAATAGAGATGGTGTCAATAACGTAAAATTGTATTTTAAGAAAAATCTACTCGGAGAAACTTGGAACAAAGACCAACGATATTTTAAACCTTTTTCTACATAGCCATGATGAGAAAACAAGTGGACGGATATAATCGGTGGATTTGCTGAATGACGAAAAATTGATCAATTTTAAATGATAAGACACCAAGATGCTCAGATTGACGAGACTTTGACGGATTGTCGAGGAAGAGAAACCAACTTAAAATTTGAAAATGAGATATCAATGTGATTGGTATGATGAGCTGAACTCAATGACATGCATTTTGCATTACGACAAAACCATTTATGAAAACTCATGACTACGAACTTGAAATTTAACCATGGTATCGAAATGGTCAAATGAAGGCAATGTTTCGTAAAAAGAAGTATGGAGACAATTAGCATAATAAATAGAACGCAATGAAGCTAACCTTAGGTCATAATCAAACATGATAAAATTACAACTAGCCCTCGAGATGGAACTTGATGGGGTTAAGAAGACACTTTGTGCGACTTGATGAATCTGTCGAAGTGGTCCTATGACAACATAAACGAAGAGGTAAGGGAAATACATGATAAGCTCATGGAGCTGAACATGATGATACTAATGACAAGAATAAGTGATATCGAAAATCTAGTTGGGACCGACAGTTATTGAATGTACTATCGAATTGATATTATACACAATTATGATTGAGTTCCTGAGAATGTATTGGAACCATGTTGGAAAAAAAAATAATAATAATAATGATTAGAACCACTTGTGCTTAATATGGCCATGATTGTTGGAGAAAAATAGAAGGGAATGGAAAGAAGATGATAATAGGAAATTAAGATAAAGCTTAGTGTCGAAAGTACAAGAACAAAAATTAACTTCAGGATGAAGTTCTATTTAAGAGGGGGTGTATGTAATGCCCCTAGAATGACTGTGGACCTTAAGGGCACCTGTCAAGTGACCCGGCTGAACAACTTCGATATAGTGGTCTCTTGAGCATTGTTATGTCTTAAATGATTGAGGAAAACCTGAAGATGTGAATGACGATAATAATTGATAAATGAATTAAGGAATTAAATTATATTGTGTGGGGTGGGATAATTGATTGATTACATCTTGCTTAATGATTAGCACGGATTGATCAAGTCAAGCGTAGTGGGACATTTATAGTCCTAGCTGTGCAACTTGGGAGGACGTAGCTGAGATGCATCATAGATTTTTTCATTTATTCTGAACTTCGGGACGAAGTTCTAAATAAGTAGGGGTGTATGTAGTGCCCCTAGACTACTGTAGACATTGAGGGCACCTACTAAGTGACCTGACTGTTTGAAACATTAATAAAATAACCCTATGATTTTATTTTGAGTATATTTATGATTACGATTGATTGATATATGTGCATTTGGGTATTTATTGTGAATGGACGATTTCATGTTGTTTAACAATTAACTTTGATATGAAAACTATACATATGAATGGTGCTTAACGACTAGTTGTGCAATTGATTATGTGATTAGACGAATGAGTAACGATTGAGTAAACTATAGATGCTTAATGAAGCAACAGATTTATAAATCAAATTGTGATTATTGAGGACATTGCTACTAATTTACGTTTGTGAGAAATGTGTGTAACGACAGGTGAAACGGTTCACCGACAGACACACAAAGGAATATGAAGGGTCGTAGAGTACGGGTAAATCACACACAGGGAGAGCGACGATGATGTCGACTTCTGACGGAATACCACGCTTGAGCAGATAAGCACTGATCCGCTTGCTCCTAGTGAAAATGCTTGTTAAACTTAACTGCATAAAAACATATAAGTTTGCACCTAGAGCATTACTTAGAAATGCATTTGAGTACTTTAGGCATTTGCATATATCTAAACATAAACAATCATAATTTGGAGAATGTTATGGCAAATTATCACATCGTCGATCTACTGCGTTGGAAGGCCACATTTTCCTTTTTTAGTGATTCAGAGCTTCTTTGCAATACAACAGTTTCCTCCTTCGATTGACATATTTGCTTGAGTTTAAACTTCACATTAGCTTGATTGTGCCTATTTTTTTTAAGTTGGGTATTTATATGATGCTCCTATATTTGAAGTACACATATATGATAGCAGCAGCAGTGACGATGATGATGACGATGATCTCGAGAAGAAGACTTGTCTAGCAGATCTGTGTCAAAAAATACCTTCCTAGTTAAGAGGGAGTGTTGATGTATATGTAACTTTGGAATGTATTTCATATATATATTTATTGTACCCTTATTAGAGATGTGTTATTCCTCTATAAGGAAGTGTCGTCATGTGGATTGACAAGTGTCGCAAGTGTGTGTACTTGCCGATGGGTTATTAGACTACCATGTGTGGGGTCGGCCCTGAAATATATATTATAATGTGGAGGTACCTAGCTAGACAATTCGGCCCCATAAGGTCACTGGGAAAATAGGTTTGTATAAATAGAGATCAGGAGATCTCTATTTAGATCATTCGGAAAGTCATATCTCTCTCATTCGGAAATTCATCGAGGTTTATCTTGATGACTTGGTAGCTAAATCTAAGAAAAGGGCCGAACACTGTGCACATCTACATGTTGTATTCATTTGATGTCGTAAGTACAACATTAGGTTGAACCCAAATAAATGCATCTTTGGTGTGGATATTCAAAGATTACTTGGTTTCATTGTATCCAAGTATAGGATTATGGCTTATCCCCTTAAGGTTGATGCAATATTATAGTTTCCCCCCCTCCTCCCTGAAAACAATCCGACAACTTCAAATGCTACAAGGGAAATCAAACTTACTTAGAAGATTTATCACAAATTATGCCAAAATAGATAAATGTTTCATGTGTATTCTCAAAAAATATGCACCATTCATATGGGATGACCAAACTCAACACTCACTCGATGCATTGAAGAAAATCTTGATGTCAACCCTGATACTTAGTCCTCTGAACTATAGTATATATTTCTGCTATATTTGGAAGCTACCGAATCTAGTTTAGGGATGGTATTAGTACAAGAAGATGATTCATATCGGGAATATGTCATATACTATCTTGGTAAGGGCCTTGTTTTCCTTGAATTTAGGTATTCCTAGGTAGAGGAGTTTGCCTTAGCAGTGGTTCATGCTAATTAAATACTTGGGCATTATATATTTCCATGAAAAACAAAAATAGTGTCTAAAATGAACCCCATGCAACACATTTCGTCCCGTCGTATAATCAGGGGAAACTATACGAAATGGGTAGTAATTTTGCAAGAATTTTATCTCGAATTCGTTAATGCTCGCATGGTAAGAATGTTTTGATGAATGTCTCCATCATGACTAGGCCAATGGAGCTATTGGGTAAATAGACCCATTTGGATGATTTCCTTGTATGTAGGGGAACATGTCTTGGATAATTGAAATCTACTATTCCTAAAACCCTCTTAACTATGTTGGAGGATGGGTCCTCATAATAATAAACTCTGGTTTTAAGTACTATCTATCTCTAAAACCCTAACCCTCTCTCTCCCTCACACTATTTCCTAATATATCCATTCTACATCTCTCCTTATCTATCTCTCACACCCTATCCCTCTCTCTCCCTCCCACCATTTCTCAATATATCCCTCCAAAAATCCCCTCCTCCATACTTCCCACCATACTCATTAGATCTATCCCTTTGCTAATCTATACCTCCCATGCTACCTCCCTCCCTCTCATCCCCCTTTCTATCCCCTTTTCCATAACAAACCACCTCTCTACCCAACCCCCCCACTCTCTCTCTAACCCCATCTCTCTCTCTGATTATCTTTAACCCCCCTCCTTTCTAACTCCCGCACTCTCTCCCTCTCTCTCTTTAACCCCTCTCCTCCTCCCTGTTATTATACAAACTATCATCCCTAGAACACCTAGGCTGTGTGGACCAAGGGGCTAGCTACAGTAAGTGGGGAGGACATAGGTCCAATGTCACCATAACCTAACTCCTCGTCTTCTTTGGTCCTAAACCCATGGGAGAGTCCCTAATGGAGGAATAACACCTGTAAGCACCAACACACCTAGAAATACCATTCTACAATCATTATGGATAATATTAGTGCCTTGCATGGAGTCAACAATGGATAATAAAGGCAAATAAGTAATATAAAAGGCGTAATTCAATATACCAATCAATGTCAATGAATATCACAAGTTCAACATACTTCACAATTCATACAATGCATCTACCTGATGCATACCAAGTATCTACCTGATACATATCATCATACATGATCCACCTGATCATACTGTGTATCCACCTGATTCAAATACAAACTTAACCGAATATTTAGGGACACCTAAAATTGAAGTTATTGACATTTAGACACTGACCCATTATAATCCTCCCTTGACCCAACCTGACGATCATGTCTTGATACAACTAGATGTACCTTTTCCCATAGATCCCTTTAAATTTGTTCAAAATGTACAACATAATATGTCTAGAACCAAATTATGGTTAATCTAACAAGCATGGGATGTACTTCCACTACACCTAGTGTCTTTTGAGGAAACATGAATGCTTCTTATATATATTTAGTTATCAAAATCATTTCTTCTACCCATATGCCACATGTTCCCAATGTCTCTTCATTCATAATGCCATCTATTAGAAAACACATTCCAACCCTACGGTTTCCTAGTCTTGGAATACCTTCCACAAGTATTTTTATGCCTAGTTCGAGCTTCTCCTTTGGTGTATGTAATAATCTATTGATCCCTCAACAACTCCCCAAGTTATGTGATGTGGGGCCCCACCTGAAATTTTGAGCTAAAGGCCACTGATCCAAGTGTTGTTACTCTTTAATGATGTCTATACAACTACAATTTGGACGGAGTCCTTATAAGGTATGTTTTATCATACCATGTCTAATATTTCTCCTTTACAGGTTTTTTTATTATCATGCCATACACTTGGATATAGTAAACCCCCCCTGCCCTTACTGCCTATTCTTTCTGTACAAGCAATTCATCCTTGAAAAGCTTGACAAAATATGAGTGAGAAAACTATCCCTGATTCCATAAGCTTAAATTCCACTTGATGAAAACCCTCAATTTGTTTCACCCCTAAACCATCCAAAGAGTGAACCTAAAAGAAAAATAAGAAAAGACTTAGTTTTTTCGAAGAAGCATCCTTGGAAAAATAATTTTGGAAAAATAGCTTTATACACCCATGTAACATATCGGAAATGGCATATGAAAAGCGGTGAAAAACGATGAAATGTTACATGGGTTATATCATATGGTATATCATACGTTTTGTGCGTCCAATCTTATTTGCAACATCATGTGACGAGAGCTTGCACAAAGTACGAAGCAAAGTTTGTGCACCCTCTTAAGACCAGTCACATATTATGATGGTGAGCTCGCACAAATCGCCTTTGCACTAGCCAATGTGTATATGATGAGCCCGCAATACCATGGTGCAACCATCAAATGTGTATCGTCACATGTAGAGTCGAGCTTGCACATGGGACAACGAGTTTAGTTTTGTGCACAGATCATGGTCTTGACTCTTGGCATTGCGGAGGGGCTGCACAACGTACCATTTTGTGCACCCTCCAAGGACTAGTCTCCAATCATAACCGTGAGCCCGCACAAAACGATACAATGTGACTCTGTGCACTATCAAACAACTTTTGGTTGAATGGTCGATGGAGCCCGCACATTGTTATGTAACATTGGTTGAATGGTCGATGGAGCCCGCACATCGTTATGTAACATTGGTTGAATGGTCGATGGAGCTCGCACGGTTGATGAGTCAATAGCTCGATGCTTGAATTCGTTTTCTCACGCTCCTTTGGCTTCTATCTCCATGAATACTGGTTGCTGGAACAGTGGAAACCTATTGGAACAAAACCAGTATTCCAATGAATCAGATCCCTTTTTTGTTTCCATGAACACCAATGTCAAAGAATGCTTGCCTGCATGAATTTCAAACATAGTTGTAACAACAAGGGGACTAGGACTACTTAAGCGACTTGGTACAGGCTTCAAGGAAGTACAGTACTTAGCATGTACCAGTACTTGGTACATGCTAGTGTTACATAAGCAAGTTTGATACAAAAGAAAACATAGAAGATATAATGTGGTACGGCAAGAGAAAATAACATAATGTCGATCATGCATGGATTAACAAAAAAAACATGCGATACTTTGAGGGGTGTGCTCAAGTGGAATGTGCATCCAAGGAGGATGCAAGTTAGTTATTCCAACTATGAGTCAAGTGCATGTGAGCAAGACAATGAGTGCACATGATGAGCATGGGGTAACTGTGCATGACATATGAAGTGCACTAAGGGAAGATGAAATATCAATGTGGAAGTTGAAGCGACAAAGATGTGCTCAAGTAGTCATATGGAAGTTAAAGAGTAGTTGAAGATGGATGAAGCGTAGGGGAAGCTGCACCATGAGTAAACATGAATAATAAAAAAATGGTTGTCATTTGAGAGGGGTTATCTAGATGGTCTTGAGACATGGCAATTGAGAGAGTCTACCATGGACCTCAAACATAGTGGTAAGGCAAATGTTGTAAATGTGTATATATATTGTTATGTTTGAGTAATGAAAATGAGTAGATAAATTCCCTTATTATAATTTGGTTTTGTATGCCCTCTAAAATTGTTTCAACTTTTATGTTTGTAGTGCTTTTCTATTTTCAACTTATATCTTTCGAAGCATTGTACTTAGTCTGCATAAATATGATTTCATAGAATTATGCCCATCAACTCTTTAGTTTGCTGTAATAATAACCAACTTCACAGATTTAGTTCATTTAATATATTGTTAGCACTCTAAAGTCTGAGCTAGTTCAATTAAAAAATTTGTAACTCAATCTTATTTTGATCCTATATTTGAAGAAGAAATAAATATATAAAAAATAAAATAATCTTATATCAAAATAACCTATTTTGACCACAAATTTATTAAGAATCTAATGTATGTCATATACCAAGTCCATGCATATAATGCATAATATATATATCCTGTCCCTTCAATGTTCAGACACGGTGTTCAAAAAAATGAATTTGAATTTCAAATCTCAAATGCCCGCGCTCCACGAAAGTTACCAAAGGATGGTTCCTCAACAATTTCCTCCATTCTTCGCCATGGCAGAAGATCCATCAAGGATACATCAGAAAACTCACCGTCGGGACTCGGTAGTTCAAATCTTGTGCATTGGAGGAGCACCTTCAGGGCTTGCAAGTTTCTTAGAAGGAAATTGGTGAAAGGATGTTGTTCTCTCCATACTAAGGCTATGATGAAGGCGGTGAGCATTTTGCAACAGTTCATAAGATTTTTGGGGCGAGCATTGTCTGGAAATATTTTCTATATATTCTCATAATCTAGCACTGCCAAACAGTTGTCACACATCCTACAAGGCACATGCTCAACTATGAAATCCAGTCTATGCCTGCTTAGGGCACATTTCCTCCTTGCACCAACTAGTATATAAACTAAATAGCCTCAGCGTATGCATTATTTGTTGTTATTTCCATAAATTGCTTCTGTTGGTATCTCCAACTCTTAAGATATGTGTAATGAATTTTTTACAGGAGTTGGCAGGCCGAAATAACCTTCACGAGCGTGGGTGGCCAGCAGCATTTCATTCGGTGTTTCATCCATCTCCATGAATCATCCTGACAGCACCACATTAGTTCCAGGTACATCTCTCTACCATGTCATCCTATCTCCTAGTGCTACAAGGCATTCTTGTCTCATCAAATTCTCTGGCATTTTCTTAACAAAATTTCAGTCCCTAAACCAAATACTATCCAATTTCTGGTCTAGTCAGGTTTAGTGCGTGGAATGTTCATAGAAACAACTGCAACATCTCATGGGAAATACCTGCACACTTTGCCATCCTGCTTTCCCTTATATATTAACTCTAGCTAGCACATGAATTCATTCAAATTTTATTATTCAGTGTAATTCTTTGTGTATGATCATGTTAATGCTCTCGGATATGGTTACAATCAAGAATTGTTATCTGTGTTCAATCCTTTCATTCGCCTCCCTGTATGTTTATTCAAGAAACTAAGTATGTGAAATGCAGGAAGCGAGCCCTAGACCAATCTATCAAAAGATTGTGAAATGTGTCAGGGACCTCGATTTGAAGGTTGGAGGGTTAAGTCGATTATTTTATATATTTGAAGTGATTGTGTGTTAAGTACCAAGTGAATTGTGGTATTAAGGCCTGTGTAATACGTTTGTGGAGTGCATGCGATGTGCAGATGGTCATGGTCTGCAAATAACTGTTAAATTTCGTGAACTTACTGTTAAGTGAAAGACAAGAACCCTCAATAACTTTTTGGAATGTTTCCCTACTTGTCAACTCGGCGTTTTCATGTTCTTCCTTGTGAGATCCGCCCATTATTTTTGGGTTGTGATGCAGCAGTTGGGCAGAAAACAATCAGTCTATTATGGTGATGGTGCGATATAGTTGGGAATTAATACCCCCTCGGTTCTCGATTGTAGATCTTGTGGTAGAATCTTCATAATATTTGAAGGTTTACCCTAGCGGAGAAAAACAGTTTGGTTAACTCCCTTGAGCGATCGCTCATTTATGTGACAACTCTTTTCTGCTCGACGCCTGCCTCTCACATTTTATTGTTGAATCTTAGAGTCCATATGTACTTTAAGGGTTTAGTTGTCACCCTTGTCTCCTATGCCAAACTCCTGTTGAAGAAAAGGAAATAAAAGTTTTAAAATTTCTGCATTCCTTTTTTTTGGGTTGTTACATTTCCAATGCTAGCACATGTCCAATTTTTACATATTTTTTTAAAGCTAGAAACATGTTCAAGCATCTTTAAACACAAATATATGCTATTTACTAGGAAAAAAACAGTACTAGGAAACATACGTGTAGGAAATTTGAGTCACTTGGTTGGGCTCCCTAGTGAACCTATGTTGGTATCTAGCAATTAGTACCACATTACATAAAATATGCTTAGAGATTTAATATTCCATGTACCTTTGGGTATATAGGAAGTCCCTTATTTTCGCCTATACCCATGCTTCCATAAACTCTTCGATTATCTTACATTGCTATAGTACGTGCTAAGAATATCACTTTGCGGGGAGATCACTCTTAGGAATCATATAATATGACTAAGGATATGGTGTATGTCATTAGTTAGTATTTTTAAATATTATAGATGAATAAACTACCTAAACACTTGAATATTATGTTGGCAAGAAGGTTGAAGAAACCCTAAATTTTGAATATATGTCAAATTAAAAGTTCAATTTATAATCGAAGAAGGATAGAATGATGGATAACATCAACCATTTAGTACAAAAGGAGAAGGATGAGAAGGTATAAGAAGGTCACCATAAAATAATTGTTGAATTTGAACATCATCTTCATAATATGAAGGAAAAATATGATCTTATTATCTCAAAAGTAGAAGCAATTGAAGGTCAATAATTATAATAGTTGGAGCATGTCATTGTACCAAAAAGGAGAGGGGGTGATAAGGGCATCAAAATTTACGAAGAACCATTAATGGTGGAACCATATTGATACCTCTTTACAATGAAATATCGGAAAAAATACAATAAGTGTCAACATTATAAAGGATGAAGAAGAAATAATCAATGGTTCATATAATGAGGCAAAAAGGGACCATTATTTAATGTGATGTTATCAAAGAACAAAAACTATAACAAATTGGAGAAGCTATAATAATGCACATGCAATCAAAGGAAAGGAAGCCATGAAGAATTGACAAAAAAAAATTAAATATAGATGGATGGATAATCAATAGTAGTAGCAAGAGAGAACAAATATAAATAACCATTACTATTATTAGGTTTCATCACATATAAAAGCCTTAGCTACAAACATTTGATGATGAATCCTTTTTATGGGGTGATATGTTATAACTCCATGGGATGTATATATGGTGTTGAATATATAGGGAATGTGGTCACATGAATATTTAATAGGGATTACCCTAATAGGGGACCCACAAGTACAATTGGGGATATTATATGGAGAGATAGGGAATATTATATAGAGAGATGTAGTTACAATCATTATAATTAAGGATTCTCTTAATGAATATAATGATTTTTCTCTCTCAGGATTTCACAGTGTGCTAGTTTATTCTCCATGATTTTTGGATTCATTGTGTTAAGGAGGGGTTTATCGACGTTTTGGACCTATGATATGTAGTCCATCTTCATGATAGGAAAGAATATGGATTGCGTATCGTAGGTATGAAACATCGATAAACCCCTCCTTAACACAATGAATCCATAAATAATGGAGAATAAATATAAGGATTTATTATTTAATTCATCTCTATTATAACTTTAGGATTTATGTTTCACTCTCATATTTGGTGTACATTGGTTTATACACTATTTTATTAAGCTATTTTATTTACAAAATCCGTAACATGCTTCTTGAAAAACCTCCCACAAAATGCATTGTTCTCCCATGGTCTAGTACTTATATGTATATGTTGATATAAACCTTCCTTCCCATTGTTGGTCTTACTAGTGCAATGGCATATGCATCCTCTAATGAACCAATCTACATCTTCCTGAATTTGGCACAAGACACATATCTACAAGTTATTATTTGTTTTCTCAAAACCAAAATGGCCTCCAACATCAGAGTTATGGGCCTCTGTTATTAGTTTTTTTCTCTCACCTATCTATATATAAGTGTATAACACTTATATATCTTGTTGAGAAATGCATCTTGGAGATGATACTAAATCTTGCTGTCACTTTAATTGATTCTTCATGACTTTGGCCTTGTATCCATGAAATATCTTCATGAAATTGTAATCTTATGTTATTTCCTCTTTGTATGAATCATGAGTGAAAGGATCCATGTGCACCAAATTAGCTAAAGATATGATCTTCAATGCACATAGAATCAATAGGATGTCTTCCTATGTGTTATATTTCCATTTTTATAAATGATTATGAGATAAAGTTTTGCAAACATCCCATCCATTTCTAGTGTCTTAATTGTTGAAGGTCAATATGAACCTACAAATATTACAAAGTCTAGTGATTAGTGTTATTGATGGCCTTTTTCAGTTTATATGGTTCTTCCACTTCATAAGATCATTCATTAGAGGATATAGCACATTGCTTACTTGTCTACATTAAGATAACTTCCATAATGCATCCACTTCCATCTATCCTCACTTGAAAGTGATTCTTAATATTATGAAATATGAGAATTGGTGCTTATCTTGCATTTTAGGTTTTCAAATTTCTTTTAATAATTTCCTTTCCCCATAAAACCCTCTCCACTTTATTTTAGGGCATTCCAAAACTATCCTAAATTCAATGAAATTGGTAGGAAATATCCATTTAATGAAAGACTGTAAAGAAAATCACATTTCTTAAGTTGAAGGTTTTGATGTATATAATTTTATATATCCAATTGATTTGATGCTTAACTTGACTGTAATTTTAAAATTAACTTAATATTAATTTATCTCTCTTTTCAATTATTTAATGGTCAAAATATATTTAGAAGGGGATAGTAAAATCACTGATATCTATTGAGATATGATTTTAAATCTATGAGGCATTAACCATAAAGATATGGTTTAACACATTATAAGTTGCAAAAAGTTGGCATTTAGAGTATAATATTTGTATTTCCTCTCATGGAAACCCCATATAAAACCTATGCGACATTAACCGTTTAAAATATATGGGACATTAGCCATTTAAAATCTATGGTTCACTGACCATTAGATCCCTCCGGACGTTACATTATGGATCAATCGACCTAGATGGAAAAGTTTACTGTCAGGTCATAATAGTTTAGTCCTACCTATTAAGTTTATAGAGAGATTTAGGATTGATCGCCAATTTGGTGTGTAACTTGTAGTTGTTTGCCTTGCATTGGAAATGCTATGCAACTATAAAACAAAAGTAGAACAGAACATGGAGTAGAATAGAACCTGCTCGAGCAGCAGATGCAGGGGTCTCACTGCAGAAGGGTGAGATGTCTGGTTGAGAAGTAAATGCAGGGGATGGGCTTCCACAACGGAAGAATGAACAGGGAGAGGCAAGATGCCAATTTTAATTCACCAACCCACTACCTTGAACAAGTAATGAGGTTTGAAGTCCTGATAACATTTACGACAATGTGACAAGTGCATACCAAGGAAACTGACATGTCATACTTAGTTGGAGATTGGAATGCTTGGAATTTGAAATGCCAAAAATAGGTACAAAAGTTGAGAGTGGTGTAATGATCAAAGCATAATTATTGGACAAAAATTAATTAGACTAAGGTATAGATTAATTACAATTTGCATTCCCTTGTTGCTACAATTCAACAAACTTGCAACATCTACCGGCTTGGTATAGAGGTAGACATCATAAAAGAGAAATCCAATTTTTTTAGATATAGAGAAAATACACCAGGAATTTGAGAGGATGGAAGATGTATTGAACTATGAAATGCAGATGGGTGCTAAAATAATCACTGACACAAAGCGCATTGAACTATACATTGTGTTTGGACATAATTCTCATGTAACAAGAGAAAAGATTGGCATTCTATGTGTTGACACTAAGGTTTGAGAATGACTAAATCCAAAAAGTTTGCTAAAATGTCCAAAAAAGGAAGAAATTATCACAAAGGAGGTTGAAGAAAAGGTTGACAATTCAAAAACAAGAGAAAAAAACCCACTTATGCAAAGTCCGAAAGCAAATTTGTGAAAAGATTAAACCTCGATCAAGTTTCGGTGGCGGAGATGTCAAAAATCCCGATCAACGGCCGATATTGCTTCCCGCATCGCCAAAGCGATCAACGGCAAATAGATGTGGGCGGTAGCGGACTCAATACTGCCGGGACACGTGTCCAAACCTCATCCTTCCGCATATGTAATATAGCGGTAAAGGAAACCACCATAGCGCCGGGTGGAACCACCAAATATGGAAGCGCGGTGGGGTCAGTACACGTGGCAGGGTGGGACCTGATGCGTGGCAGATAGAGCAAGCGTGGCGGGGTCATATCACATGGCGTATACTTTGTAGCAATTGGAGGGCCGATATAAACCTTAATCAAATCAATGGCCATTGTTTCATCTGCATCTAGGAAGGTGCACACTGGATATGAGGAAGAGCGGTCGCGGAGAATAAACCACTCGAACAGGTGTCAGCAGGTGGCTGATCCGCATAGAGAATAAACCGGAAAAGAAAACATCTTTTTGATCGCGGATACCACCAGAGTCTCGAGATCAATGGTTAGATATGAACTGCATTCATAAAGGTGCAGGGAAGTTAATTCAAAAGTCTTATATAAAACAAAAGGGGCTCCACATAATGGCATTCTGCATGTGTCACTATCCCGAAGAGCTCTGAAGACTGGTGGAGGTCTGCGATTGCGACAGAAGGCGAAAGGCGGGTACATACAGGTAGGGTCGGGTTACCTGTCCTACGTTTTTAAACAGAATTTTGTTTAAAGAAACGTTTAAATGGAGACTGTGCACAATATAGATGTTTTTAAATCAAAAGAAGCCCTAGAGGATAGAGACGAAGACGTCTACGATACCCTAATTAGGTTTCCAATATCTGATATAAAAATTAGGTTGTGTGAATTGTTAAAGGAAGGGACAGACCCCCACAGAGTTCACCAGTTGTCTTTGATAGCCTTTTGCCCCGACCAAATCCATTCTTTCCCAGAATTCGTATCATGGTGTGTCGAAAATTACTCCCGGGAAGAGAAAGTCGTTCTAAATAGCCAAAAAACCCGAGTCATTTGCGAAATAAAGCCAGCAGAGTTAATTAAAGCCCTAGAAGTAGATTGTTCCCAAACCCTTGACGCTGAGGTTTTCTCTGAAGTCTCCATTATTGAAAATTATCATCATGTTTCTCAAAATGATAGGGAAATGTTTTTTTCATCGTGTCTCAAGCCAGAGACCAGCATTTTGGAGGTCCCATACCCTATAGATATCAATCTTTTTAATGAAAATACCCAGTTAGTTTTGACATTATTGGTCGTAGTTCTAGGTTTGGATACGGATTTGTATGTAACCAAGTTTCAATTGAGTTTATTGTACAAAATGAGTACAGTCCAGTCAGGGATTGGTGAAAATCAAATCCCTAGACTTAATTTTGAAGCATTTTTAACAGAAAAGATTCATGACCAGATGGTCAATTTTTCCACTCTCAGACATTTCAGGTTTCGGGCCTTTTTGATGAAAATGATTATGACAGCCAGTCAAGACGAGTTGCAGTTCTCAGAAATCATTTTCACGACTTTACTAGAAAATAACATGTTCAATTACATCAATTACATGCTTTCAGAGATTTATAGAATGATTTTTGGAAAACATCTGCCTAGAGTACTACCGGAAATGCAAGCATCCATGCAATTGAGTACAGAATACGCAATAGGAGATTGGTTTTTGTCGAAAGACAGTACAGTAATAAGATTATATGGGTTCAGACATAAACCCTATGTGTTACCAGCTTTTCTTACTTTAAGGGTTTTTGCCTTGGAATTCTTCAGACAAAAGTTGATTGTGGAAGATAACAATTTTTTGGTTCACAAACAAGCTACAGACATTAAATACCCATTCACATTTGGTCCGTTCACAATAAAGAATAAGAATGTTGTAGTGTATATAGAGAAGTTGTTGAAGGATATGAATTTTGAGTCAGATACGGCTATGGAGTATGACCCGTTAAACATCATATCAAAACGAAGAACGGATCATCGTATTAAGGCCCTGAACCATCAGATTGTTGAAGGAATGTCGGACAGAGCCAATTGGCTAGAATATAAAGAAGAAATCATTCCGGATGCATCCGACAAAGAAATGGCATTTATTGACACAACAACAGGGACAGAAAGCGAAATAGATAGTGTATTGGTTGGATCTAAAAGACCCATACAGGACATAATGATCATTGAAGATGAAGAAACAGAAAGAGGAAAAAGATTGAAAATGAATGAACCACAGTAGTTAACAACAATTTCAGAAGAGGCTAAAACAGCTGAAAAAAGAAATACCAGAGGTTACAGTTAAAGAGTACAACATTGAAGAAACCCCTGTAGAGGGTGATGTAAATAGACCCCAGAATATCATGCATGTGTTTGATGAGCATAGTCAAAATAAACAGGAGTCCGCGAAACAAACCAGTCAATTGTTTCCGAAGGTTAGAAGTATATCTAATACTGAGGTAAGCTTATTTACTAGCAGAAATATCAAGGAAAATTCCTTGAAATTTTTAGTTGTCACAAAAAATAAGATTTCAGAAATGAATATAGATTTGTCTAAAATAAATGCCCCGGATAAAATTTTATTGCATAGACAAACTGGAGAAGTCATATATTTAGACTATTTGGGAGCCATATTAAGAGCAGACAAGTTGAAAAGTTCAGTGGATAAATTGAATAATCAATTGAGACAGGAGAAGGCAGAGAATAAGTCTCGACAGCAACAGATTAAAAAATATCAAGTAGATTTGATAAATAAAGAAGGAGATGCAGCAACCAAACTGCTCAAAGAGAAAGACGATGTGATCCAGACGTTGAGATGAAAATTAAAAATTCCAGACACTGTACTCATCCAAGGAGCAGAATTGACAATATTGGAAAAAGAAAAAGAAGAATTATCTAATGAAGCCAATGATGTTACTGCTAAAATGTTAAAGCTTTCTGATGAAAAAGATCGGTGGGAAAAAGAGAAAATCATTTTAGAAGAACAGTTGGCAGAAGTGAGGAAAAGATTAGCAGGAAGTGGTCAGCAACAAGTACAAACAGACACACAGGAAGATAAAACGGGAGTAGATGATATTTTACAGGCTATGTCCCAGGTAAGCTTAAGGGAAAATGAAATCAAAGAATTGAAGGTTGAAATACAGAAGCTGACAGAAGAGAATGAAATCAAAAATAAAGAAATAAAAACCTTGGAAACAAAGAATCAGGAATTAAGTAATAATAATAAAGGATTAGCAACTCATGTGACAGGGCAAGCTTTTATGCAAGGTTGTAAACACCTGGTGTGGGACCAAATTATAAAATAAGTTGAGAAACTAAGACCATATCTGGATTACATAAGAGTCAAAGAAAAGGTGGTCAAAGATGCCTTCGAAAGTTGCAGAACCGTCAGGGAAAGCTTAAATAAAAAGCCAAAAGACGTAGCCCAGAAAGCAATAAAAATTTTAAACAGTCTAACTGAAGCAGACCTGATAGCCATGAATATAACGAACAGAATTTCAGTCATCACATGGGCCAGAAGGATCTTGGGGAAATACTCGCATGTTGAGAATGTTGAAGCTAAAGCTGGAGAAATACGGGAAGAAGTAGTAAAGTTCAAAAAGCAATTTGAAAAATTAGTAAACAAAAGGTTCCCTGCCTTTTGGAATGAAAAAAATGAATTAATTCCTCTGAATGATTATAAGAGATTGTTGTTTGATATAAGGATGGATCACAGAAAGTTCCACCAGCTGGATCATATGCTTACAGGGAAAATTTTAATGGAGAAAATATCAGAGGATTTTGAAATTTTAAATATGCTAATCTCAACCTGTGGAAACCTTCTTCCTGTTTCTTATGCAGGTCATGTTGAAATGCGAGTCTTGGTGAAGGAAATGACCAACTATGACTTACCCGCGGCCGACCAGTGGACTTATGTGAAAAAATATGGAAGGACAAGATATTCTGTCCATTCATAGAGGCTTTCAAAACTCTCGCCAAGTGGCGAAAAGATGATATTCAAAATTTTTGCCAAGTGGCAAAAAGGATTCTTTTATTTTAAATTTGTAATATTATTTGGAGACAGTTATCTATTGCTCAAAGACAGTTATCTTTTAAGTTAAAATATTTTCAGTTATTAGTTAAAAGAAGCAGTAATGTCAAGCTTCTTCCAAATTTTGTATAAGAACAATGAGTCATTGTTGAAGGGGTTGGAAATTTTTTGAGATACAGTGTATGTTTGGAGATCTATTTTTTGATAAATAAAAGCAGTACAGTGAAAATACCCATCTTTTGAGACCAGAGATTCATGTGTTGATCAGCGTTACAGTCCGTTTTTTCTTTATCTTTATATGTGCATGTTCACTTCCTTTGTTATATCTTCCATTATGTTTTTCTTCTATATTTAAATGAATGTCTGAAATAATTCGAGATTCATACTAGTTATGCCTCGTTTTATATCATTTAAATATTCACTATTTTCTCCAAAGTTGACAATGGATTCATCCTAAGTTAGATGCATGTTGTTGATGGAATGTCATTATTTCTTTCTGTACCACCTGAAAAAATCAAATTGACTGTAATATGATTTCTATCTTGCCTCTGTGGAAATCTGTTTGGTATAAATCTCTTACTGATATATTGTATATTTGAAACTTTGACTCCATGCCCAACGTTTCTTGTTTTCCTTTTCAACCAGAAAATCCTTTTGAGAAAATTTGAGAGAACTTTTATATTTTTCAGTCCTTGTATATGTATTGTGAGAGAGCCCTCTCTGGTGGAAAAATGGCTGAGTTTTCCACCTAAAGCTTGGTTTGAAATAGGTTACCTTAGGTGTTATTCTTTTACAACCGGAATAAAATCCAAGTGCTAACACTATGTAATGGGAAGTTTTATTATGAGGTGAATGTGGAAGAAGATGCTGAGTTTTTAAAGCTTGTCATTTATAAACACTTATTCTCTTATTTATAAACACTTATTCCTTCTGGCATAACCACACATTCTTATGCTAGAAAAAAGTTATCAGTCGCTAGCTTTCCAATAGAAAAACCCTAGCCATGGTGATTGGTGGTTGCTAGCTTATACTTTGAGCTTGTGCCATGTGCTCTATTTTGAAAGAAGCACATGGCACAAGATAAAGGAAAGCTAGCGACTGCTAGCTTTCTTTCTAGCATAAGCATTTCCTTCTAGCATAAGCACACATGTGCTTATGCTAGAAGGAAAGATAACAATTGCTAGCTTTCTAATAGAAAAACTCTAGCCATGAAGGAAAGCTAGCAGTCGTTAGCTTTCCAATTGATAACATTGTCCGTGGTGATTGGTGGTTGCTAGCTTATACCTTCAGCTTGCGCCATGTGCTCTATTTTGAAATAAACACATGGCACAAGATCAAGGAAAGCTAGCGACTGCTAGCTTTCCTCCTAGCATAAGCATTTCCTTCTAGGATAATAACACATACTTATGCTAGAAGGAAAGCTAGCAGTCGCTAGCTTTCCAATAGAAAAATCCTGTCCGTGGTGATTGGTGGTTGCTAGATTATACTTTGAGCTTGTGCCATGTGCTCTATTTTGAAATAAGAACATGGCAACAAATCAAAGAAAGCTAGCGACTGTTAGCTTTCCTTCTTGCATAAGCATGTGTGTTCATGTGCTCTATTTTGAAATAAACACATGGCACAAGATCAAGGAAAGCTAGCGACTGCTAGCTTTCCTCCTAGCATAAGCATTTCCTTCTAGGATAATAACACATACTTATGCTAGAAGGAAAGCTAGCAGTCGCTAGCTTTCCAATAGAAAAATCCTATCCATGGTAATTGGTGGTTGCTAGATTATACTTTGAGCTTGTGCCATGTGCTCTATTTTGAAATAAGAACATGGCAACAGATCAAAGAAAGCTAGCGACTGTTAGCTTTCCTTCTTGCATAAGCATGTGTGTTTATGATAGAAGGAAATTCTTATGCTACAAGGAAAGCTAGCAGTCGCTAGCTTTCTTTGATCTGTTGCCATGTTCTTATTTCAAAATAGAGCACATGGCACAAGCTCAAAGTATAATCTAGCAACCACCAATCACCATGGACAGGATTTTTCTATTGGAAAGCTAGCGACTGCTAGCTTTCCTTCTAGCATAAGTATGTGTTATTATCCTAGAAGGAAATGCTTATGCTAGGAGGAAAGCTAGCAGTCGCTAGCTTTCCTTGATCTTGTGCCATGTGTTTATTTGAAAATAGAGCACATGGCGCAAGCTGAAGGTATAAGCTAGCAACCACCAATCACCACGGACAATGTTATCAATTGGAAAGCTAACGAATGCTAGCTTTCCTTCATGGCTAGAGTTTTTCTATTAGAAAGCTAGCAATTGTTATCTTTCCTTCTAGCATAAGCACATGTGTGCTTATGCTAGAAGGAAATGCTTATGCTAGAAAGAAAGCTAGAAGTCGCTGGCTTTCCTTTATCTTGTGCCATGTGCTTCTTTCAAAATAGAGCACATGGCACAAGCTCAAAGTATAAGCTAGAAACCACCAATCACCATGGCTAGGGTTTTTCTATTGGAAAGCTAGCGACTGATAACTTTCTTTCTAGCATAAGAATGTGTGGTTATGCCAGAAGGAAATGCTTATGCTAACTTTTTTTTATCTTGTTCCGTGTTCTTCTTTCAAAATAGAGCACATGGCACAAGATCAACGTATAACCTATCAACCACCAATCACCATGCCCAGGTTTTTTTATTGGAAAGCTAGCGATTGCTAGCTTTCCAATAACATAAGCATGTGTGCTTATTCTATGTAATGGGAAGTTTTATTATGAGGTGAATGTGGAAGAAGACGCTGAGTTTTTAAATCTTGTCATTTATAAACACTTATTCTCTGATGTTGACATGTCCAAAAGTTATTCATCTAACAAGTTAAATGATGGTCTCTATGGGATAGGCTATTATGAATCTTTAGGAAATGTGAACTTAAAGAGATTCTTATTATTTTTCTATTGGAAAGCTAGCGACTGCTAGCTTTCCTTGTAGCATAAGCATGTGTGCAGTCACTAGAAGAAAAATTCTTATGCTACAAGTAAAGCTAGCAGTCGCTGGATTTCCTTGATCTTTTGCCATGTGTTTATTTCAAAATAGAGCACATGGCACAAGCTCAAGGTATAAGCTAGCAACCACCAATCACCATGGACAAGATTTTTCTATTGGAAAGCTAGCGACTGCTAGCTTTCTTTCTAGCATAAGTATGTTTTATTATCCTAGAAGGAAATGCTTATGCTAAAAGGAAAGCTGGCAGTCGCTAGCTTTCCTTGATCTTGTGCCATGTGCTTATTTGAAAATAGAGTACATGATACAAGTTCAAAGTATAAGCTAGCAACCACCAATCACCATGCCCAGGGTTTTTCTATTGGAAAGCTAGCGACTGCTAGCTTTCCTTCTAACATAAGCATGTGTGTCATGCTAAAAGGAAATGCATTTGCTAGAAGGAAAGGTAGCATTCGTTAAAAATAGAGTACATGGCACAAGCTCAAGGTATAAGCTAACAACCACCAATCACCATGGACAGGGTTTTTGTATTGGAAAGCTAGCGACTATTAGCTTTCCTTCTTGCATAAGCATGTGTGTTTATGATAGAAGGAAATTCTTATGCTACAAGGAAAGCTAGCAGTCGCCAGCTTTCTTTGATCTCTTGCCATGTTCTTATTTAAAAATAGAGCACATGACACAAGCTCAAAGTATAATCTAGCAACCACCAATCACCATGGACAGGATTTTTCTATTGGAAATCTAGCGACTGCTAGCTTTCCTTCTACCATAACTATGTGTTATTATCCTAGAAGGAAATGCTTATGCTAGGAGGAAAGCTAGCAGTCGCTAGCTTTCCTTGATCTTGTGCCATGTGTTTATTTCAAAATAGAGCACATGGCGCAAGCTGAAGGTATAAGCTAGCAACCACCAATCACCATGGACAATGTTATCAATTGGAAGGCTAACGACTGCTAGCTTCCCTTCATGGCTATAGTTTTTCTATTAGAAAGCTAGCAATTGTTAAGAATTATTCATAGTTTATTGAATGTTTTTTTGAGAAAATACTAAGTTTGTTATGTTTGGTGTACAGGTGCAAATGTTTGTTCAACATTTTCTATTGGAGACAAAGTAGATCTTTTACAACATGGAGTGAAGGTGGGTGAGGGCTCCATATTCAATACAGAGCTTGGGAATAAGGTTCATGGAAAGATTGTAAAGAAAGGATGCATAGTGGTTAGAATTGAGAAGGTGTTAAAAAATGATGCTCCTTTACCACATCCAACTGGATTTGAGGAAACACTAGGGGGTGCAATAGAATCTTATGAGATTTGGCCAGAAATAGATTTGAAACCCCATTGTGAAGATCAACCCATAAATATTCCACAAGATAGGGCTGCAAGTATAATTTTCACAAAAGGGGACTATGTTGACCTCCTGGTTAATGGTCAAGTTATTGGGCTAGGAAAGGTTGAATCTACAGAAGTTGGAACTTATTATGGTGGAGGAAGGGTTGTTGCAGGTTATGTTATGGTTTTGATAATTGATGTCACTCAACCACATTTGATTGTGGAATATGTTGATGAAGGGGACACACGTCCATGGAGGACTACAGATTTGAGGCACACCATAGGTAAATCAAATACCAAAGCATGTGTTAAGAATTATTCATAGTTTATTGAATGTTTTTTTGAGAAAATACTAAGTTTGTTATGTTTGGTGTACAGGTGCAAATGTTTGTTCAACATTTTCTATTGGAGACAAAGTAGATCTTTTACAACATGGAGTGAAGGTGGGTGAGGGCTCCATATTCAATACAGAGCTTAGGAATAAGGTTCATGGAAAGATTGTAAAGAAAGGATACATAGTGGTTAGAATTGAGAAGGTGTTAAAAAATGATGCTCCTTTACCACATCCAACTGGATTTGAGGAAACACTCGGGGGTGCAATAGAATCTTATGAGATTTGTCCAGAAATAGATTTGAAACCTCATTGTGAAGATCAACCCATAAATATTCCACAAGATAGGGCTGCAAGTATAATTTTCACAAAATGGGACTATGTTGACCTCCTGGTTAATGGTCAAGTTATTGGGCTAGGAAAGGTTGAATCTACAGAAGTTGGAACTTATTATGGTGGAGGAAGGGTTGTTGCAGGTTATGTTATGGTTTTGATAATTGATGTCACTCAACCACATTTGATTGTGGAATATGTTGATGAAGGGGACACACATCCATGGAGGACTACAGATTTGAGGCACACCATAGGTAAATCAAATACCAAAGCATGTGTTAAGAATTATTCATAGTTTATTGAATGTTTTTTTGAGAAAATACTAAGTTTGTTATGTTTGGTGTACAGGTGCAAATGTTTGTTCAAAATTTTTTTATTGGAGACAAAGTAGATCTTTTACAACATGGAGTGAAGGTGGGTGAGGGCTCTGAGATGCACCTGCAACAATTAATTAATAAGAATATGCGAAATAGCAGAAATAATAGAACAGAATCACTTTTATATTGATCATGGGCCACTTCGAGGGGGCAACCTCCTTTGAGCAAGCTCAATACAATTAACTTCACGGTGCCTTCAATGACCTCAACACACACTTATATACTAAGTCTATGCCCAATACTATGAGTCAAAACCATGGGACATATAATACTACGGGACGGCTTACAAAGCATATGCGTCCAATACTATGGGTCAATACTATGGGCTAATATAAACTACGGATCAGCAAATACTACAGGACGACTTACAAAGCATATGCGTCCAACAACAATATACTAACATAGTAAAGAGAAGGGTTGACATAGGTTCCTAACATCCCCTCTCCCTTAGAAAAAGCTTTGTCCTCAAAGCTTTGGTTGGAGAAATTGCTGCAGAATCGGAAGGAGTGGTTCCCCGGTAGCATCCTCAGGTTGCATTTCGGGCCACTGACGCCTTTGGAGTGTCAAGGAGGATTGCTTGGAAGGCTGTAGATGAAGAAGACCCCTGTCAGCTGCGTGGAAAATGCGCTCAGAACGGTGCTGATTGGCTTGTTGTTCCAGGCGAATTCTGGCCAGGTGAAGATTGTCCTGTAGAATGAGAAGAATATGATCGCGGGTGCGAAGAACCAAGTCAATTTCCTGAACTGGAGAGCTGCTAAGGGTGTATGGAAGAAGAACTGGCGGTGGTTTTCCATAGACTGCTTCATATGGTGTCCTTTGAGATGTGGTATTGTACCACCAGAGTGCTGCTAGGAAATCCATAGAAAGAGTTGGCCAAAGTTGTGTAGGGATGGGAAAGGGTTTGAGCAATCCCGAATGGAGTGTCATTTCACCCTTGTTGACTTGGAAAATATCATCGTCAGCCACCATCTGTTGAATTGTCATTTTTAGTCCCTGCCAAAAGAAGTTATGTTGTTCCCGGTCAGACATTGTGTAGAACCCAAAGTGCCCTGTTAATGAAGAAGCATGGAGTTCATAGAAGAGAGAGCCTTGTTGAACATATTGCAACCAATTTGGAACAAGCAGAGAAAGAGCTGTAAGAGAAACTGGGTCATCAATTGTGCGAGAAGGAGCATCTTCCATCATATTGTCCTTACTCTTCTTGTAAGTGATCACATAGGGATAACCCATGAGTTGGATAACCCATTTCAGGTGTGTTGGGGAGGAGACCCATTGTTCCAGAAAATTTTCCAAACTCTGGAGATCAGTCTTGATGCAGAAATAATTCCCTAATAGGTATGGCTGCCACTTCTGTACAGCATGCAAAATAGCCATCATTTCCTGCTGAGAGGTAGATGTGGCTAAATTCTTACCGGAAAGGTCTCTTGAAGGTAGCAAGCGCATTGGTTCAACAAAGATACCTGCATATCTATCCAAGGAAGTAGTGGAGACTATTGATGAGTGCAGCTGAATGGAATTGAGCTGAGCGATGACACCATGTGAATTCTTCTTAAGGATTTTTTCCAGGCGATGTGAACTGATGATGCAGAGAGACCCTGGTTGTAAGCCCATAAATTTGTGTTGTGCCCCATTGACTTTAAACTGCATCCAAATTTCAGCAAAATCCCATAAGATGGGGCCAAGTGTGTGTAACCATTGAACGCCCAAAACCACATCACATCCGCCTACGGACAAGGCAAACATGTCAGAGCGTAGGTTATAATCTTCCATAGAGATACGCACATTGTGAAACTTCCCCTTGCAAGGTAAGGTGCTCCCATTGGCAACCATGACTTCAAAGTTGGAGCAAGGATGGACAAAACAATCAGCCTGTTTGGCAATCCGAGGGTCAATGAAGTTATGAGTGCTACCAGAACCAATGAGTATGGTGAAAGGGA
This sequence comes from Larix kaempferi, assembly GCA_027924585.1. Classification (NCBI taxonomy): domain Eukaryota; kingdom Viridiplantae; phylum Streptophyta; class Pinopsida; order Pinales; family Pinaceae; genus Larix; species Larix kaempferi. The sequence continues at coordinate 2,256,811 of BSBM01000105.1, read as the reverse complement.
TCTTCTTGAAGTATCCCCTGACCCGCATTGTTTGTGGGGTGGTGGCGCCGATTACAGCATGGAGAGAGATCTCGGGTGGGTCGTCCTGAGATGGGGTGTCAACAGGTGGGTGTTGAATGTCGACCTGATCATCTACTGTATCTGTAGCTCCTTCACCAAGTTATAAGGAAGGCGGAGAATCCACATCCAAGAGATAGAGCTTTTGTTGAACACATCGATGTCCCCGAGTGAATTTCTCATCACAATTATAGCAAAGCCCTTTTTCTCGGCGTGCCTACATTTCTATTTCAGACAAATGCTTGATAGGAGTTGGTTGAGGAGAAGGCGTGATGGGAGGTCGTTGGGAACCCATATTTCTTAAGGGAACAAAGGTGGGTTTGGAGCGTTGTTGAGCTGCGATCTTGTCCTCAGCCAGCTTAGCCAACCCTAGGACTTCCATCATTGTGTGGGGACAAAACATTTTGACCTCTAAGCGGATTTCATCCTTGAGACCACTGATAAAACAACTCTTGTAGAATTCATCGGACAATCCTTCTGTGTGATTGGCTAGTTTCTCAAATTCTGTCTGATACTCTCTCACTGTGCCAGTTTGGTGAAGTTTAGTTAGTGCTCCTGTGAAGTCGTCAAAAGAACTAGGACCAAATCGTGACAAAAGGAGTTGGCAAAAATCTGTCCAGTGTGGCTCGGGATGAGCTTTGATGTACCAACGGTACCATTGAAGGGCTTCCTGTTCCAAATGAAAGGATGCAAGTGGAACTTTCTGAACATCAAAAGTATTATGCAGACTGAAATATTGTTCTGCTCAGTATATCCATCCAGTCGGATCCGTACCATTGAAGCGAGGAAAATCAAGCTTCGGCCTACAAAAACTGCTGGAAGAAGAGAACCACCCGGTGGCTGCAAAAGATTCTGGCTGTCTGGTATTGTTCATGGTTGAATGCTGAAGATGGAGGATGAGAAATTTTTCATCCAGATCTTGGAGTTTGGTTTGGATGGCTTTTTTTTTTTCTTTTTTTCTTTTTTTTTCCAGAAATGGATCGGCAACAGCGGCGCGGAAGGGATCCGCAACAGATGGATCTGCAGCGATGCGGAAGGGATCGAAGACGGCTGGATATGAAACGGCGACTGGATCTGGAACAACTTTCAGAATAGATCTGAACGGCTGGATCTGGAGCGGAAGTGATCGGCAACAGTTAAATAGATATGGACCCCAAGTATGAACGGCTTTCTAACAGTTCAGGTGTTTCACTCGGCCACCAATGTTGTCTGACGGCTTGCGTATTGGGGCAGTACCCCTCACTCCACGGCTCAGGTAAAACTGATAACCGCTTGGCCACAAACGACAGCTCTTGCTTTACCTCACGGGTGGGAACTAGTCAATCAGGTAGGGGTCGTTGCCCTTTTCGCTTGGCAGGTCCTCTCAATGGCCAGCTACTTCGGGGTTCCTGTGGTACTCCTCACAATGAGTTTTAGGGCTTATGCCCAAGTACTTCCCACAGTTAAGCGGATAGGGATTATTCCCAGATCCGAACCTGCAACAGAAAAAATTTGGGCAGAAATTCCACCCAATGTTCAAAAACCGGATCTATATTGCTCAGAATCGCTACTATAGCATGTTTCCGGAACTGGAACAACCACTCTGCTTCTACCCATGAAAGCGAAATAGAAATTTGGGCACTCAGTCAAAATATTTTCTCGCCGCAATTTCCGCGGCCGTCACTGAAATTCTAAAAAATTGTTGATTTTAAATCCGCGATATCTCCACTTTTAGAACTCCAAATGAGATGATTGTTTTTTTGAAACTGCGTATTTTTGAAAGAGGAATTCAGATATGCAATTGGTTTCTTCTGATTTTGTGCAGAAAGTTTCAGAAATTGATCTGAAAGTCACCGCCCAAAAAAAGAAAAAAAAATTCCCACTTGTGCCAAGGAAAGTGCTCTGATACCAGATGAGATGCACCTGCAACAATTAATTAATAAGAATATGCGAAATAGCAGAAATAATAGAACAGAATCACTTTTATATTGATCATGGGCCACTTCGAGGGGGCAACCTCCTTTGAGCAAGCTCAATACAATTAACTTCACGGTGCCTTCAATGACCTCAACACACACTTATATACTAAGTCTATGCCCAATACTATGAGTCAAAACCATGGGACATATAATACTACGGGACGGCTTACAAAGCATATGCGTCCAATACTATGGGCTAATATAAACTACGGATAAACAAATACTACAAGACGACTTACAAAGCATATGCGTCCAACAACAATATACTAACATAGTAAAGAGAAGGGTTGACATAGGTTCCTAACAGGCTCCATATTCAATACAGAGCTTGTGAATAAGGTTCATGGAAAGATTGTAAAGAAAGGATGCATAGTGGTTAGAATTGAGAAGGTGTTAAAAAATGATGCTCCTTTACCACATCCAACTGGATTTGAGGAAACACTAGGGGGTGCAATAGAATCTTATGAGATTTGGCCAGAAATAGATTTGAAGCCTCATTGTGAAGATCAACCCATAAATATTCCACAAGATAGGGCTGCAAGTATAATTTTCACAGAAGGGGACTATGTTGACCTCCTGGTTAATGGTCAAGTTATTGGGCTAGGAAAGTTTGAATCTAAAGAAGTTGGAACTTATTATGGTGGAGGAAGGGTTGTTGCAGGTTATGTTATGGTTTTGATAATTGATGTCACTCAACCACATTTTATTGTGGAATATGTTGATGAAGGGGACACACATCCATGGAGGACTATAGATTTGAGGCACACCATAGGTAAATCAAATACCAAAGCATGTGTTAAGAATTATTCATAGTTTATTGAATGTTTTTTTGAGAAAATACTAAGTTTGTTATGTTTGGTGTACAGGTGCAAATGTTTGTTCAACATTTTCTATTGGAGACAAAGTCGATCTTTTACAACATGGAGTGAAGGTGGGTGAGGGCTCCATATTCAATAGAGAGCTTGGGAATAAGGTTCATGGAAAGATTGTAAAGAAAGGATGCATAGTGGTTAGAATTGAGAAGGTGTTAAAAAATGATGCTCCTTTACCACATCCAACTGGATTTGAGGAAACACTAGGGGGTGCAATAGAATCTTATGAGATTTGGCCAGAAATAGATTTGAAACCTCATTGTGAAGATCAACCCATAAATATTCCACAAGATAGGGCTGCATTCACATGTACAAGGGTTTCTCTTACACATGGATGCATAGGAACAATTATGTGCATTGCCAAAGGAATGATAGTTAATGTCCATGAGGATGACATGGTTGTGGGTGAAACACTAGGTGAAGATAACTTTGGTGTTTTTGTGGAAGAGATACATGGGTATTGTGAAAGATGCAAGATTGGGGATAAGTCTATACATGGATTGGTTAGATGGCCAATACATAAATTGGTGGACAACATAGGTGAGATGTTAAGGGTCAAAACAAAGTACAAAGAGCCACCCATGGAAATGCTGATATGGGATGTTATAGAGGATACAAGTCCTTTATACCAATGGGATGGGGATCTTTATAATCAAAAAGATCAAGATGTCAATGTTCTTAATGCATCGAGGCCATATAAAAAGATTAAACGAGCTATGACAAGAGAAAAAGTTGCAAAACGTCAAACCAAGATAGATAAAGAGAAAGAAGTCCGACTTTTGGCTGCAGATGAATGTTGTAAACAAGATTGTCTTCAACATGTGGATAGGAATGCCATTGCAAATGCTAGAAGGGATATGGAATGCAAAGACAAAAATGGTATCAGGGAATTTGTATTGAATTCACTTGTTTCAAACACTATCATATCAATGAGCCATGGCCATGGCCTACCTCCTATTATTAGAAAAGTAAAGGACATGAGATTTGATGGTAATGTTATTTGTAAGAAAGCATGGTACAAGATACATAAGATTCCTCAAAGCACCTTCTATAGCTACCAACATAATTTTGAACAAGGACATATGGAATCCATTCATGGTAACACCAATACATGTAAAGCACGTGCACAAACTGTGGCGGCCATAGAAATACTGCATAAAATTGTAATGGACAATTCAGATTTTTCGCCAAACCAAACACGTCAAGTCGAAGCAGATGGAACTTCTTCTCCTCTAAGATTGTTGCCTTCGACTTACACACAAAGCTATTTGTTAAAAGAGATCAATGTGGGTTTGGAAAAGCTCAATTGTCCATTAATATCACAACCAACAATGAGCAAGATTTGGAACACTCATTTTCGAGACGTGGCATTCTCAAAGAACACCAACTTCAGTAAATGTGGTGAATGTATTCTGTTGAAAGCACAAATGAAGTCAGCAAATACAAAAGAGTTGGAAGAAACGGCACGCGCTAGATTGAACAAACATAACAAGATCGTTATGTGCGGAAGACATTGCTACTATGCCCACAAAATCATGTCAGAGAGGTTTCCAAAGGAGTATTTGAGTATTATCCATGATAAAATGGATAAAACAAAGACTTCAATTCCAAGGCTACGCGTCAAATCAAAATCTATTGTAGGAATAAACTTGGGTTTGTCATTGACAGGTATGCTAACACATGGGCATAAGACAGGAGGTTTTGGTCATTTCTCCCTACCATTTGTACATATGGGATCACAATTTACCATTACATCACTTGCTAAGTGCTTTAGGGACCTTGAAGACCGACATCTTGATATGTATGGTGATCTTCTTTATGAGAGTGGAAGTTCAAGAAACCCACTTTCAAATGCATTACTTGACACCTCTATTTACTCAAAATGTAGAGTGTACAAGGATGAATTTTTATCTCATGGAAGATTAGAAAATCAAGATATCGATTTTAAACCTCTTCCTCCACATTTATTGTTACAATTGGATAATGCAGCAAGTGATAATAAAAATCGTTATCTTTTCATGTTTCTATCACTTCTCACTGCACTTGGTGTCTTCATCACTATTGAGGTTGGGTTCTTGCTCGTGGGACACACCCATGAAGACATAGACGGGACCTATGGGAGAATGTCTTCCAGCTTGAAAAGTAAAGATATATATTCTCTACCTGAGATGATGGATACATATCGCAAAATTGAAGAAAAAAGAGTGTTTCCACCTAAACTGATTGATAAGATGTATGACTTCAAAAGCTTCCTTAATGGATACATCAAGGAAGGAAAAAATGCACTAGTTGGACATCTTAATGTTCAGTACTTCCAATTTCTTGTACTCAATGATGTTCCGGTATTAAGGTATAAAGAATCCATAAGAGATGTTGAGTGGTCAGAACCAGTTGAGTTATGGAATACAGACGATGAAGGTCGATCTAAACTGCCCATAGGGAAGCCATCTTTCTTACATCCCAGAGAGAATGAAATCTATTTAAAAGAACTAAAAGAAGGAATAACATCATACATAAAAATGTGGAAAGACACAATGGGTGGTGAGGATTTGCCAATTGTTACACCAGAATGGAAAAATAAGGTAGAGTATTGGGAAATAGTTCTTGATACTTTATATGAAGATTACAATCATCATGATTCATCTTCTGAGGATTTCTGGCCCAAGAGAAGGCAAACTCCAGATGTTGGTCGTAATGCGCTTCATGCAATCTCAAATATTATGGATGGGGATTTTGATACTATGACAGGTGAACCCATGTATGTTGGACCCAAGTGCAATAAGCCAAAGACAACATTCAACCCTATTAATGATGTTGAGAAAGGAAAGATGTTGCTAGTTAGATCAGGAAACGAGGAAGAAGGGGAGATGATTTGGATGGCAAAAGCCACCTCAAATATATTTCAAGATGATGAAAGTGATACTCTTCATGTTAAAGTTGATTGGTGGAAGCCCGGTTCAGGGAAATACAATGGAAAAGTATTAGAAGAATATTGGGTACCAAATCCTGATGACATAGAGCTTGGATCTATTCCAATTGATATTATAGTTTGGGCATGGATGGCTAAGAAAGAACATTGCAAGAAGGCCAAGATAAATAAACATGGTGTACAAGCTGTCCTTGACCTACTTGAACGAATAACATGAGATTAGGTGGAGATGATTCATGGATGTAATTTTGTTCTTTGGAGGACCAATTAATACATGAAGAAACATTTTTCAATTTTTCTTGTATATTGAATGTTCTCTTCAAATTTATTTGAGGAGTTTTATATTATTTGGTACAAATATGAAAATTTTGTTTAAATTGCAATGTATTCATGTGACGATACTTCATGCAAATTACATGACACCATGAAATTTTAACTTTCAATGATTTGTTTATTTTAACATAACTTCTCCCATAAATTGGATAATCAAGTCCAATAATGCACTTAAAATCAATATCTTCTAGTTTTGGCCTATTAAAACTATATTGGAGTTAATTAGCATTGTTTTCAATGTAATACGTTCAAACACCAAACAATATCTAACATGGAAATTACAAATTCCAATGCTTTGTCTAGATCAACATAACTTCTCACTCCATCAAACTTGGATAATCAAGTTCAATAATACATTTAAAAGCATCATCTTCTAGATACGATCTATTAAAACGATAATGTTTGGAGTTAATTGGCATTGTTTTCAATGTAATACATTCAAACACCAAACAATATCTAACATGGAAATTACAAATTCCAATGCTTTGTCTAGATCGACATAACTTCTCACTCCATCAAACTTGGATAATCAAGTTCAATAATACATTTAAAAGCATCATCTTCTAGATACGATCTATTAAAACGATAATGTTGGGCTAGCTAATTCGTATTCTTTTCAATATAATACATTCAAACACTTCATGAATATATATTATAATAAAATAAATTAAACTGTACTACTTTGTTTCTATTCCAATTCATAACAAAATTATTTACTTTGATCATTAAAAAACACGCCTAGACTTATAAAATATTTTCTTTTGACATCTGTAAAATGTTTCCAATAAAAATTACCAATAAAAGTTCATAATAATTTGATTTTGATTGTTAAATGACACACAAATACTTATAAAATATTTTGATTGTTAAATGCACTACCAATAAAAATTCATAATAGTTTGATTTTGATTGTTAAATGACACACAGATACTTATAAAAAAAATTGATTGTTAAATGCACTTTTAATAAGTTTAGTGGGTTTTCACTTTTGTATTTGTAAGAAACAAAAATGTACTTCAATGTTTCTATTCTAATTCATTGATTTCAAATGTACCACACTTCTCGATCCATCAAACTTGGTTAATGGAGTCCAGTAAAGCACTTACAAGCAACATATTATAGACTGTCTATAAAAACTTTATTATGGGAATAGCTAATTAATGTTTTTTAATGTAATATGTTCAAACATTTCAAAAATAAATACTGGACATACAACATATTATAGACTTTGTCTATAAAAACTTTACTATGGGAGTAGCTAGTTAATGTTTTTTCAATGTAATATTTTTTCAATGTAATATGTTCAAACATTTTAAAAATAAATACTGGACACTTGCAATAACTAGAATGGGTTTTCCCTCTTTCTTCATGTATTTGAAAAAAAATCAATTGTACTATAAAATTTATATTCTAATTAATAATTTTTTTTTACCTTAATTGGTATACTTAGACTTTATCCAATACAATAATTTCTCTTGTTGGCTCTAAAATAGTGCCAACCACATATCATAATATATAGTATTGAATAATGAATATTTCTTTAAATGTTAGATGATTATATTTATATTATAAAAAGGAATCTAGGCTTAACCAATCAACATAATCCAAAGTAATAGTTGATAGTTAACAATGTCCAAAACATGTAGAAACTTGTGGGCTCATAATAATCCCATAAAATGAAGGGAAAAAGTGAAGTGCCTAAGTACCTATTGTGTTATATACTTGACAAAAATGTCCTAAGGCATACAATAGACAATACATATAAAGGGAAGAAAATAAAATAGAGTATGACCTAATTTTCCATGTTGTTTCTTGTAGATATGTTATTGATTATTTTTCTAGTCAATATTCTAAAGATTATTAGGGGTAGTGTCATCATCCACAAGTACAATATTACAATGACTATAGGAGCTAATACGTCTTCATGGTATTAGAGGTTTCACCTAATTCCTAGACATTTCCAGTTCTCGTTGTCTCTTGAAGTTGAGCAAAACCCCCCATGTTCTAGCCACCCATTATCAAGATTGAGAATTACTAAGTTATTATGCCAATACATAAATTTGTTATAGTAACAAACACATTGACTGTTATGTCATTAAATAGCTTTCTAGGTCACTTTAAAATGGCGACAATCTCTTACTAATATGGTAATTCAACACATGCACAATATATGCTTTATCAAATTATAAATAAAATGGTTAATACTTTCAACATACAAATAATTCCATTAGATAAATTAATAGGTAAGAAATATTAATACAAATTACAAATTATAATAATAAAATAATGTAAAGAATCTAAGTTTAAGCATAGGAAGATATGCTTCAACTTAATATAAATTTGATTTTATATAGCTTATAATGATAATATTGTAAAAAAAATGGTGAATATATAGATTGAAATGAGTGAATTAAGTAATTTTTAGGTTTTTCATTTTTTGAAAACTCAATCTTGTTGAAGTTCTAAATTCTAGATCCGTACTCGACAATACATATAAAGGGAAGAAAATAAAATAGAGTATGACCTAGTTTTCCATGTTGTTGCTTGTGTATATGTTACTAATTGTTTTTCTAGTCAATATTCTAAATATGATTAGGGGTAGTGTCCTCATCCACATGTTCAATATTACAGTGACTATATGAGCTAATAATTTTTCATGGCATTAGAGGTTTCATCCAATTCCTAGGCATTTCCAGTTCTTGTTGTTTCTTGAAGTTGAGAAAAAATCCCCATGTTCTAGCCACCCATTATCAAGATTGGGAATTAATAAGTTACTATGCCAATACATAAATTTGTTACAGTAACAAACACATTGACTGCTATATCATTAAATAACTTTGTAGGTCACTCTAAAATGGAGACAATCTCTTACTAATATGGTAATTCAACACATGCACAATATATGCTTTATCAAATTATAAATAAAATGGTTAATAATTTCAACATACAAATAATGCCATTAGATAACTTAATAGGTAAGAAATTTCTTGCAACATCTATTGTTCATGAGATGAGGTAAACCTTGATCAACTCAAATATTAATACAAATTAAAAAATTATAATAATAAAATAATGTAAGGAATCTAAGTTTAATATTAGGAAGATATGCTTCAACTTTATATAAATTTGATTTTATATAGCTTATATTGATAATATTATAAAAAAATGGTAAATATAAAGATTGAAATGAGTGAATTAAGTAATTTTTTGGTTTTTCATTTTTTGAAAACTCAATCTTGTTGAAGTTCTAAATTCTAGATCCCTTGTATAATTCCAAATTTAATGAAATATGTGTTATAACCTCATATGCTCACATTCGACCTATGAAATGTGCAATTTTAACCTTTTTTTACTGTTATGGACACTTGGTGTAAAATGAAAGCCATAAGCATAAAAAATGCAAGCTAGGAATGCATAGCAGTCAAATTGAACATGAATGACTAAAATTCCAAGTATCTTGGACAAATTCAAAATTAATGACTAAAATTCTAAGTTGTTACATAAAAAACAGTGTGTAAATATTAAAAAATGGACTTAGGAAAATGCACGCCATAGTCCGTACATTGTCATAAGTTGAAACTAACACCATGGGGTTGAAGATAGATATATTTTTGACGAAATCCTCTTTCTGTTTTTTAAAATTATGTTTCATTTGTCCAGAGTTAAATTGACAAAATGACAACTTTTGTGTTTTCAACCCAGTTTTACCCAGATCAGAGAAATTCTCGCCCAGCCCTAAGTATTGGGTAGTTTTGAGTGAGTTTAGTTGGAAATGGTATGTTTTACTATTTTCCACATTATTATACATTTAGTTTTTCAATTTGGGTTCATAAAGTGCATGTTGTGCAAAAACACTACATGGTTGTCTTGTATTTATGAATATCCACCTAGATTAATAAAAATGCAAGCCAAACCCTCGTATTAAATGTTTATAGTAAATGGTTTTGGAAATTGGATGGCTAGATATATTGAGAAGACTATCCTTGTGTTAATTGTATATAACCTAACCTCATATGCTCACAGTTGACCTATGAAAGGTGCAATTTTAACCTTTTTTTACTGTTATGGACACTTGGTGTAAAATGCAAGCCATAAGCATAAAAATGCAAGTTAGGAATGCATAGCAGTCAAATTGAACATGAATGACTAAAATTCCAAGTATCTTGGACAAATTCAAAATTAATGACTGAAATTCTAAGTTGTTACGTAAAAAACAGTGTGTAAATATTAAAAAATGGGCTTAGGAAAATGCACGCCATAGTCCGCACAATTGTCATCAATTGAAACTAACAACATGGGGTTGAAGATAGATATATTTTTGACAAAAGCCTCTTTCAGTTTTTTAAAATTATGTTTCATTTGTCCATAGTTAAATTGACAAAATGACAACTTTTGTGTTTTCAACCTAGTTTTACGCAGATTAGAGAAATGCCCACCCAGCCCTAAGTATTGGGTATTTTTGAGTGAGTTTAGTTGGAAATGGTATGCTTTACTATTTTCCACATTATTATACATTTAGTTTTTCAATTTGGGTTCATATAGTGCATGTTGTGCAAAAACACTACATGGTTGTCTTGTATTTATGAAATATCCACCTAGTTAAATAAAAATGCAAGCCAGACCCTCTTATTAAATGTTTATAGTAAATGGTTTTGGAAATTGGATGGCTAGATATATTGGGAAGACTATTCTTGTGTTAATTTTATATAACCTAACCTCATATGCTCACAGTCGACCTATGAAAGGTGCAATTTTAACCTTTTTTTACTTTTATGGACACTTGGTGTAAAATGCAAGCCATAAGCATAAAAATGCAATCTAGGAATGCATAGCAGTCAAATTGAACATGAATGACTAAAATTCCAAGTATCTTGGACAAATTAAAAAAAATGACTGAAATTCTAAGTTGTTACGTAAAAAACAGTGTGTAAATATTCAAAAATGGGCTTAGGAAAATGCACGCCACAATCCGTACAATTGTCATAAGTTGAAACTAACACCATGGAGTTGAAGATAGATATATTTTTGACCAAATTGTCTTTCAGTTTTTTAAAATTATGTTTCATTTGTCCAGAGTTAAATTGACAAAATGACAACTTTTGTGTTTTCAACCCAGTTTTACCCAAATCAGAGAAATGCCCGCCCAGCCCTAAGTATTGGGTAGTTTTGAGTGAGTTTAGTTGGAAATTGTATGTTTTACTATTTTCCACATTATTGTATATTTAGTTTTTCAATTTGGGTTCAGAAAGTGCTTGTTGTGCAAAAACACTACATGGTTGTCTTATATTTATGAAATATCCACCTAGATTAATAAAAATGCAAGCCAAACCCTCCTACTAAAGGTTTCTAGTAAATGGTTTTGGAAATTGGATGGCTAGATATATTGAGAAGACTATCCTTGTGTTAATTTTATATAACCTAACCTCATATGCTCACAGTCGACCTATGAAAGGTACAATTTTAACATTTTTTTACTGTTATGGACACTTGGTGTAAAATTCAAGCCATAAGCATAAAAATGCAAGCTAGGAATGCATAGCAGTCAAATTGAACATGAATGACTAAAATTGCAAGTATCTTGGACAAATTCAAAATTAATGACTGAAATTCTAAGTTGTTACGTAAAAAACAGTGTGTAAATATTAAAAAATGGGCTTAGGAAAATGCACGCCACAGTCTGTACAATTGTCATCAGTTGAAACTAACACCATGGGGTTGAAGATAGATATATTTTTGACAAAAGCCTCTTTCAGTTTTTTGAAATTATGTTTCATTTGTCCACAGTTAAATTGACAAAATGACAACTTTTGTGTTTTCAACCCAGTTTTACCCAGATTAGAGAAATGCCTGCCCAACCCTAAGTATTGGGTAGTTTTGAGTGAGTTTAGTTGGAAATGGTATGTTTTACCTTTTTTCCACATTATTATACATTTAGTTTTTCAATTTGGGTTCATAAAGTGCATGTTGTGCATAAACACTACATGGTTGTCTTGTATTTATGAAATATCCACCTAGATTAATAAAAATGCAAGCCAAACCCTCTTATTAAATGTTTATAATAAATGGTTTTGGAAATTGGATGGCTAGATATATTGAGAAGACTATCCTTGTGTTAATTTTATATAACCTAACCTCATATGCTCACAGTCGATCTATGAAAGGTGCAATTTTAACATTTTTTTATTGTTATGGACACTTGGTGTAAAATGCAAGCCATAAGCATAAAAATGCAAGCTAGGAATGCATAATCATTTTTGACAAAAACCTCTTTCAGTGGCCTACTCTGCAACTAAATGGATGATTATGTATACTTGGGTCAGTGATCCTTGTTGACGTATTTCGGCTTGGAAGCCAAAATGGTAAATAACTAAATGTTATCTATCAGTTACTGAAAAAAATAATCTTTAATGAGGGAGTAAAGGAGAGGATGATATAGAATGTATGCTATTTCTGCTCTTAAATGAAAAGTATGATTTTTTTCCTGGAAAAAAAACATATTTCACCATACATGTTACACCACAGATCTGTCATAGAGAATTCACCAAATATTTTGTTGATTATGGAAGACTAGGATAAATAGCTATTAGGATAGTTTGAAGACAGAACATATGTATCTTTTCAAGATCCCATAGGCTAAAAAATGTATATTCTGATTTCAAACTTTGAAATATCAAAGATAAATATTTTTTCCTTGGAAAACAAAAACCATTGATAACACAACATCAATATGTAATGTGATGCAACCCTGCAGGATCAACGGATAATACTACAAGGCTACAAAATCAGAGTGCACAGTCAGGACTGAATCACTAACAATCTCAAGAAGCACTCAAAGAAGACTATTTGGATTTCCCCAGATTCAGATTTATATTTACTTATAAAAACTTCAAATTACAAAGTTCAAACATTTCACCATAGATATTACACCACAGATATCTCATACAGAATTCACCATATTTATGATAGGTATAATGCTTATATCTCCAAATGGGTTGCACTAGTCCTCATCCCCAATCCATAACAATGATGGACAGGATCCCATTGGTGTGAATCCCATGAAAAGTGCACCTACACACAAGGCTATAGGCTAATATACAAATACCGAAATCTAAATGATGGTCCCACTCTCCATTTTCCAACAGGTTGACTATCATTGCTTGAGCCTGAAGATAATTGATATCTATCAGGAAAGGTTGACCATGTATAGAAACAACCTCCTTAATATTCGCATAGCCTTCTATGGTGAACTCTAGTGATTTGTTTTTCTTCACAATCCCAGGAGGTACGGCATGCATTGCAATAAGCTCAAAAGTAACCATGAAACTTTCATCTAAACAAGGAATTTCCACAAAAGATTCACTATGTATCATGTTATGAGACCTTATGGGGTTGAAAACTTTGTAGGAAAGAAGATGGATATCGTGACGATGGATTCGAAGTGGCTGCAATACTCGAATACATGATGGTAATGCATTGTGAGTTCCATATTCTATAGAGGCAACTAATCTAGCAGTCACAACTTCATCATCACCCTTTGTTGCAAGAAGTTGGAAAGTGGTGTGCTTATCATATTTCATAGCAATAAAACGACAAAAAAAAAGATTCTCCCTTTTGAGTGCTCTTGCCCCACCTTTTGATAGAGCTCACAATAAAGAAAACATCAACAATGCCTACAATAAAAATAAAAATAACATTAGTTACTATAAATATAACATTAGTTGCACAACTGGGTGAGTGTGGGGGAGGTATTTATATCAGATTCCTAGGCAATCAGTTTTTTCGTGTTTGGTTAGGTTGTGACAGAGGATCAAACACTAGAGTTGAACTGATAGCCAACTGGGATTTACTATTCTTTGATAACTTTAAAATGATCACATTACTTCAAGTTTGTGGAGATTCAAAATGCATCTTCGACTAGTTGGCAGGGAAATCAATGTTACAGGTTACAAATCTGGATCAGTGGAAACAAAGATTACAAATGTTGGGAGTAATTTTCAGTATTTATCTTTTTGTCATATTCACAAGGAACTCAACACACAGGCATATTTGCTATCAAAGAAAACTATTGGTCTGGAAGAGGGTACACTTTATTTCGAGGAATTTTTGGATTCCACATTAGTGGATAAAGGTTCTATCCATTGTAATTAGTATATAGTCATTTGTGCATTAGATACTATCTGAAGACTTTTACATATGTGCACTCTACCCAGTTTAGTACATTTCCAGCTTTTAATATTTTTTGTCTCAGTCAATAAGGCATAGTGATCAATATGTACTGATGATTTGATGTGGAATCTGTTCTATCCAATAGAACATACAGCTAATGACTGTTACAAAGAGTCTCTACAAAGTCTAGCTGGTAGTTTTATTTGGAACTTATGCACCTTATGTTTTCTTTAATTTTTCTTTGATTCATAAACATGAATAGCAAGAAACTGGGTTTTTTTCTGGGTGAAAAAAAATTGTGATATAAACTGAAAAATATGAATTAAAGATACATGTATACTCACCATAAATGATTTCAGTTGATATCAATAAACCTTGTTTTGTATAGAACGCCTCATGTGGATGTAAATTCACACCTTGGGGAATATGGTGGCCTCTACCAATAACATCCAACTCACATTCAAAAATTCTTACCCAATAGAATGTTCCACCAGTAGAAACATCTACTAAACAATTCAACACTTCCACAGGATATGGAATTTTCAATGACTCTTCTTCAGAAATACGAGGAAAATTTTCATAATAAATACGGACATACATGCCTGCCTTTATGGTAAAATCAAATGGATTTGTGTTGTCCACTAGAAGCCCATCCATTTGAATGAATTTCTTTCTTCCAATCTTGATAAAACGATCATCTCTCAATAAGGGAGTCACATCTGACCTAGATCCCATGTAAAACCCTCGCTTGATGACTGCAGTGGAATGATATTCATATGACCTTGAAGATAACTGTGATTTTATTTCAGATAATGAAGGATGGTGCAACATAATTTTTCCACTATCATCTGCATACACCATTAGAATGGGAAAAACATCATCTATACTATGTGTCCATGTGCCACTAGTACCAATAGTGTAAAGAATTGGATCATTTTCACAAGGATCCAAGTTTGTCAACTCTACATTTCCTGTATGGGACTCATCAATAACTTTGCAGAGAATGATCTCTTCTAAACAACTTTCTTCTTTAAGAAGGGCAACAGTATTGAAGTTTGGAGCTTTTCCCTTAACACACTACATAGATGAGCGACAAACGGAGTTGATAAGGTATTTGCATATTGTTAAGCTAGACCTGAGCATCATTACCACTAGACTCTATTTCATCATCACTCCAACAATCATTTTTAACAATTTTACATAATTTTCGTGACTTCCTTCGTTGTTTAGATAATTGTTGCTTCATTTGTCATTGTTTTTCTCGTATAGCATCCTCTTCTGCAAGTATTCAAAATGCTTCTTCCACAACTTCTAGAGGCGACGACTTCCGTTCTTTATGTGGCAATTGAATAGGGTTTGTACTGAACATGATTAAATTTATGAAATTTTATAATTTGCAATCATGACAAGATGCCCAAAGGGGCCATACAGGTTACACAGGGGATCTCTAAATTGGAAATAAACAGTGAAAAAAACAATCTAGCTCTGTAGGAACAATATAAATGCTACACTAACCTTTGGTAAGAACCATTAATTTATTTTCTCCTTGTAACCAGGGTTATGGCGTTGCATACACAACAAAATAAAATCTTCCGAGTCCTATAAGATTTCTGCATCAAAAAACTAGGGGTAAAATTGATTACTGTACATATACAGTATTTGGTAAATAACTGTTATAGCCAGACTGGTTAGAAAAAAAAATGTACAATGGAAATTAGAAAAGGAATGTTACAAACCTTACAAAAATATAAAAATTAATAATCTCAAATAGAAATACAAATGATAGTGGCAAACTTATCCTGCACCATCATACATTGTCTTTGGTCAGAAAATTTCGATGCAATCTGATCTGGTTTGATCTGGAATCACATTCCATGTGATCTGAAATTGTACAACAGAAATTAAAAAATAAATGATACAAGCCTTATAAAAATATATAAATGAAAAAAATGGATTTTCAGCAATTACATTCATTAAATGAATCGCAAACAGAAATACAACCATATCTAGAAGAAAAAAATTATACCCTTTGTTCAAAAAAATTCCATGCAATCCAAATTGGTTTGATCTGGAATCACGTCCGATCTGATTTGATCAGTGATTCTTTTTTATGTAGGGGATCCACCAACCTATGTTTCACAGGGTTATCTTGCTAGTTTTTCTCAAGACGGGACCTAGTTTGTTCACAGGGTTATCTTACAGGGCTTGTGAGTGAGGTCAAGCATGGCAGACGACCTAGTTTGATCAGAGGTTCTGGGTAAAATCGAAATGGGTCAAAAAATACGCTAATGGAGATTCTAGGTAAAATCGAAATGGGTCAAAAAATCTGCTGATGGAGGTTCTGGGTAAAATCGAAATGGGTCAAAAATTCTGCTGATGGAAGTTCTGGGTAAAATCGAAATGGGTCAAAAAATCCATTGATGGAGGTTCTAGGTAAAATCGAAATGGGTCAAAACATCCGCTGATGGAGGTTCTAGGTAAAATCAAAATGTACGGTCAAAAAATCCGTTGATGGTTACTACCCCGCATGAAAAATTCAAAATTTTTACCTAACCGCACATCATTATCCATGCAAAATCGTTAACCACGCTAGTTTACCTCACATGGGTCCGCATGCAGTCGGAAAAGATTTCCAATAGAATTTTGTTAAGTGATTAACTATGCTAATTACATTTTGATTAACTTCTAATCCATTCCTTATTTAGGATACATTTCGGGGGTGGTAGTTTGTTATGAATCAAGGTGCG
Organism: Larix kaempferi; assembly: GCA_027924585.1. Classification (NCBI taxonomy): domain Eukaryota; kingdom Viridiplantae; phylum Streptophyta; class Pinopsida; order Pinales; family Pinaceae; genus Larix; species Larix kaempferi. The sequence goes on along the minus strand of BSBM01000105.1, from coordinate 2,239,749 downwards.
ATATAAATATCTGTAAAATACCTCAAACATCGAAGAAACAAGACCCCAATGGTCTATACATCGAAAATGATATCATATAGATGAACATCATGACTTTAACAGTAGAAGATGGATGTCCATCATACAACATTACTGAAATATGATAGAACATGATAAAATTCAACATTGCATTCCTTCTTAAGAGGAACAATGCTGAAAAACCAAAGATACGCAACCATCGTATTCTTAAACAAGGAAGGAATAACATAAGCAAACTATCCCACAATATGGATAATGAATCTGCACAAAGGAACTTCCAAGAATAAAGCATATAAAAAACATGATAAGCCCAAAAGACATAAGATATGATAAAATAACATTGCTCAAGAACATATAAATAAATGATGTTGCTTCTATGCAATACCATATAAATTTGAGCAAAAGATTATCAAAAAGGATATGACATGATATAAAAGATAGAGGAGCATAAACATGAGTCATCATAATAGATACCAAGATAGAATAATGAGCCAAGAATTCACTTAAATATATGAAAAAATTTAGTCATCAAGCAACTAATCTTAAGCATAGGTGCATTTATTATTAGCATTATGTTAATATTTAAGAGATAAATGCCCTAAAAATGTCAATGCTTCCATATATGAATGTTAGAGACAAGAAACACATATCAATGCTTCCATATAGGAACATTAGAGACAAGTAGGAACAAGATAACCTCTGCAATCATAAGAATAGAAATCCCATTGCAACAAGAACAAGGTGCTCATGACAAATATTTCAAGATTATAAGATTGCTCAAAGCCATATAAATATTGAGTAAACGATGATCGAAATAAACATCACATGATATTTATGAAAATAAATCAAAATGTTTACTATGATCAACATATAACAAATTATGATCAACTCATGATATCACTTATAAAAAATTATGAAATGACAAGTCACTAATGGCCATAATCATGGGTTCATTCATTGTTAACATCATGTTAATATGCAAGAGATGAAATGCCCTGGAAATGTCAATGCTTCCATATAGGAAAGTTAGAGACAAGCAACACATGTCAATGCTTCCATATAGGAATGTTAGAGACAAACAACATAGGAACTCGATACAGTCCCTGCAATACATGAAAAGGAAACTATACCCCAATTAAAGAACTTACAACAAGCCAAAAATATGATATCACATAGATTCAAAAAAAATGATTTTATCAAGAAATTAATTAGCAAGAACATATAATGATCATAAAGATATTGCTTATAAAAAAAAACGAAAGTGCTTTTACACAGAGTTCAACAATAACATATAAATAAAGCAAATAATGATCACAAGATAACACATATAGAAGCATCATTATCATGATTATAAGAGTGAGACCATTTTAGAATATCACTTATAGTTATGAAAATTAAGTCATGAAACAACTAAATCCTAAGCATAGGTTCATTTATCAATGTCCCCATTACCATACTAGAGATCCATGCCCCTGAAAAATGTCAAAACATCTTCCACACAAAGAAGGTTGGAGACATAAGAACAAGATAACCTCTGTACATAGGATGAATGAGAACGAAAACTAATGCAAAGAGATCAAGAAGCTTATGAAAAGAATTTCAAGATAAGAGATGAAACTTTTCCAAGATATGGAAAACACAGTAAAAACAGAAACTTTACCTACGTCCATTAGAAAAGGTGTCATATAAAGTCACTCAAGGGTCTGCCAGCAGTAAAATCGCTTCTACTCGCGGGTTAGGCACAGATAAGTTGGGGATACTCACGATTTTACAGTAGAGACATCAGGAGCAGGTGCGTGGGTCTGTAAAGGTGAAAGTCCGGTTCTGAGCTGATACTCGTGGGTTTCTGTACAGTAAGGTCGTGGTTATGCCAAAGAAATCGCGGGTCTCTACACAGTAGGGTAGCGAGTATACTGAAAAAAGCGCGAGTTCACAGTTAGAGAAGTCATGGCTCTGCAGTATACTTGCGGGTTCGCAGTAGGGAAAGTCACATTTACCTGCGCTTTCTGCGAAGAGAAAGTCGTGAATGTCCAGTTTTAGGCCGACAGTGTCGATTATGCTGAAGACGGAAACCTGCAAAAAGTCTACCAAACTTGGAGGAAAATTGTCGATATGACAACCAAAAGATAGATCTCCTTGAGGAGAAGCCAAAAAACATATAGATCTACAAAAAAAATCAAGAAACCCTTGAAAATATTCTGCAAAAATCTACACAACAAGGTTAGGGTTAGAAGCAAAAAATTGCAGAAACATGTCCAGATCTGAAGAGAAGCCTAATGGCTACCAGATAGAATTAAAATCTACAAAATGAACAATGCCCATATGATAATAGTTATTGATTGAAATCTATAGAAGGTGCTATATCATAGCGACCAGCTCTGATACCAAGTCAGAGTTTAAAGATCTATCTAAACTAGCTTACCTATCTAAGTGTCAATAACATATCAACATAAATAAGAACATAAAGAGAACAAGAAAAAGAATACACCAGATATACGTGGTTCATCCAATTGGGCTACATCCACGGGAAGGGTTGCATCTTCCATTAATATGAAAAAGATCTCAAAGATTACATGGCATCCTCATATATGCATCACATCAAGATCCATCATACAATGTGTGTACAAATGACATACACAACATGTGATGTGTGATGAACTACAATCAACACATACCCAAAAGGGTCTCCTTCACCTCTCTTATATACCAAGAGGTTTGGATTACAATACATCCCATAACACATGTGGGATAAACGAATTTCCTCCTCTTTATATAGAGAATGGTTACAAAGGATATAATTACAATGATGCATGTGAGATAACTCTATTTTATAACATTAGAGTTATTGTATGCCTTTAAATGATATTTTACCAATATATCCCATAAGTCATCATTGCATATTCTAACAGGCCTCAGGTGGGGATCGGTGGCCCTCCCCCCTTTCAGATCAAGATGTAGCTGGGCATAGTTCGACGAGTAGTTCTTTAAAAATTCTCAAACAATGGAGGAAAGGTAACTTGGACGCGCTGACTCATTGCACAAGTGCGACAGAAGACAAAGGAAAAGGAAATGAGTCAGAGCTATTTTTTATCTTAATCAAACTCATCATTACCAAATGAAGCATGCAGTGGGAAGGTGGACTAATAACAAGGAAGAATTTGCGGCTTTATGGGTTCTCCTTTTTAAGCCAATTGTCTGGGTTGTTGAAAATTACATGTCGCCTGAGTGATTCAAATTTAGTAATAGACTCGGAAAATAACAAGAACCAACTAGATATTTTAGGTATTGGGCCTTTAGAAAGAGCTTGTGGAGAACTAAAAGGGACGTTTTAAAGGATTTATTTTGTCCACATAAGCAAAGAAATGAATTCTTCTTCATGAAGGAATTTTTGCAGAGGAAGAATTCAATAATTGTGTAATGATCTCAAATCTAGAGATCGAGTACCCTTAATTTGCTTTCTTTCTTTTGAAGTCATGTTTTGATCTTGATTGAGTTTGGTTTTTCTCTTTGGATAATGTTTTCACATATACATAGTTTTAGTAGTTAGTTTTTGAAAAAGGTTGGTGACCATATTTCATGTAGAGAATACAAATTCCACTTTATGACATGTATATTTCATCCATTGGTTGTAGCTTGGGTGGTTAGGAGGAATGATTGTTTCCCTCCCCACCCAGGTTCAATTCTTGTAAGTGACATGATGCTCTTGTTGAGCCCCTATTGTAATTATTGTATTCTAGCCATACCTTGAGTCTATACCTGGAATAACAGGTGTTGGAATCTCTCGGTGGACTATCCCTCTAACAAATGGTGAACCACCATTTAAAAAAATACATGTATATTACGAGTTTGAAATATAAGGATTTTTTTCATTCAAAAAAAGTTTTTAAGATTAATAAATAATGTTTTTAAATTAATAAATAAAGTTATAAAATTAATAAATAATTTAAAATAATAGAAGTTAGATAATAAAATTTATCGATGAAAAATATAATTATAATATTAATTTGTAATTTAAAATAATAAAAATTTAGATAACGAAAATACTAAAACAAAAAGTAAACGAGATTATTCAATTGACTTCATTCAGTAGTTGGAAAGAGAAAAATATGAAAATAAAAAACCTTATATAGTCTAATAAGAAAGGGAGGTTAAGGGAATAAATATAATAGGATTTTAATAATGGAATAAATATATTAATAAGATTTTAATAAGAAATATAAAAATAAATTAAGTTTATGATGATGATGGTGGTAGTAATATTCATTGAAATTAAATTTCTTCTATAGGATTTTAAGAGGATTACTTGGATTGTCATACAAATTATTTATGTGCTCAAAAGATTAGAAAGAAGCATTCATATCTCGCCATAGTTTTGGCAAGTTAGAAGGTTAAGGAGGTTTGTATTGTAGCAAAGCTTATGGAACTGCGATCTAATGTGGGTGTACGTAGGGCATTCTAAGAGAAAGTGACTTTAATATTCAAGCTCGTAGTCTTACAAAGATAAAAAAAAATCATTTCCACCCACGGTGTTTTAGTAATTGTCCAACGTTCTATTTCACTATGAAGATCATGAAAGTTCGTTCTTATCTTGGCTATATTTATTTTTCTTCTTCGAACTAGTTAAAACTGTGAGACATTTTTTATCTTCCAGATTAGGGTTAATGACCTCCTTATAGTATCTTAATTTTCTCTTAACCTCTAGTTCTTTTTAGCCCCATATTTTCTCTTTAAACTTAGATGGAATAATATTTTTAATGTTATTGATATCTTGCAAAGTGGCATTTTCGTGAATCCCTCTATTGAGCTGAAGTTGAAATTGTTAAGATAATTTGATATTTTTGCTACAATTTTAGTATATAGATGTGAGTTATTTTTTGAGTGAGAGTATGGTTATGACTAGATACCTAATGTACAAAAACAAGATAAGCAACATGGGACACGCATCAATGAACCATTCCTTATGTTGTTCCAGAGCTATAACAAAGCTCACTTGGTCTAATAGGGTCTTGAACTTCTGATCAAACTCCCAAACCATTTCAGTCGGTTTCTGCTTTATTTCTTTCAACTCGGTTATACACTGAGATTCAGATTTAGGTTTCTTAAATTCTACTATGAGCGCAGCTTTAATTTCTGCGGGAGTTCTCGGCTGTATGGTAGAGTATTTCATAAACCAATGTAAATCTTTGTCTCTAAAGGTGGTGATGAACTGTGCTTGCTTCACTGCATCATCCTGGATTTGTCTTACACTCCATACGGCTTCACAAAGAAACCAATGTTGGTCAGGGTCTTCTAAGCCAGTTCCTCTGAATATTGGTAGCTTCATATCTGTGTTTGCCATTGTGCTACTACATGGTGGAGTGCCAGGATTAGTGTGCGGCTACTGTAAAGCGATTTGCACAGTAAATACAAATGGGACTATCGGGAGAGATGGACTAGGCTGAGTCTTCTGCGGGGTGGGCTGAGTAGAAGATGGTTTTTGAGATAAAGGTGGTGCGGTCTCTACAGCCGGTGCGTTCTCAGGCGTAAATGGTGGTACAGCTTCATTGTCAATGTTACACGAGATCTCAGTATTAATATGAAGTCCAGGGCCTCTTAGATTCTTATTAATTTTATATCTCTTACCACTTCTAAGAGTATGTGTTTCTTCGTCAGAAGCAATATATGTATTGTTTATCATGACAAGCTTGAAGAATATTACTGCATTCTTAAAACACCTTTCTCAGCTATCAACATCTTAATGTAGAGACTGAGATTGTTCAGGAACTTACCCTGAAATCCTCCGAAAAAGTTTGCTTCTGCTTGGCTGTAGGATTTGAGTGTGTCTACAGCAAATTCTGTTACAAAGCCTTCTATCATATGATCGACCCAATAGTCAACTGTGCGTGACAACGGGCTATCTAGCGCTTTGAGTTGTGCTGTGAGCTCAGGATTCCATTCCGTGAGTACTCCTCCCTGGAAACAGTTTTTCTTCTCTGCGAGTCGCAAGATCCACGCATGCAGCTCGTTTGGAAATGATGCCCAAAAAATCTTGTGAATTTCATCCAACAGATATCTATCCGACCACTGTGTGTCGCTTAGACGCGGATGTTTGTTCTCTTATCTGTTAAAATCTCTTATGGTCTTATCCCACCAAGCCTGGATTTCTATCTTTTCAGGATGCCAATAGTCAGATCCTTCGGGGAACTGATATTCTTCTTCATACATCGTGATTGCAACTCATCATGGATTTTGTCCCGGCAACGGAACCATTTGTTGGCTTAAAATGACCCAGAGGTTTCCAATTAGACCCAAGTTCTTTGTGGTTCTCCCTTTTGACCAACAAAACCCCTTCGCACCAGCACTTTCGGCAACAACCTGCGAGCAGGTTGAGGTCTCACCCGAGGTGTATCTTATGGGGTACTGCAGAATCAGGTTTCCACAGTAAATGATGAGTTGTTTATATGAACAAGCTGCACAGCGCAGGACAGAAGGAGTGCGCTACAGGGCAAAGCGATGCGGTACGCAGTAGGATCTACGCTGTGAAGGCAACCCTGTGGGCCTCACTTAAATACTTCTTACTGCTACGAGTTCTCTACTGGAACTGCGAGTCCACCACGCTGATTCTTTACTTGGAAGATATTGAAAATGCTAAGGCACTGAAATGAATATCACTCGTCCATTCATTCAGGCACTTACTGGTTATCTTTCTAGCATTCATTCAAGAACTTGGATCTGTATAACGTGAACTGAAATGATAGTCATGACTAGCTATGCTGCGTTCTTTCACTGCGTTTAAGAAAGTATTAAGCTTAAATGACTGATTCACGATCTTAACATATAATTAAAATGTTTGCCATTCATCTGTTTACATGGAACTTAGCATATCATTCCCAAACTTCTACTATTGGTAAATGCATATCAAATTTCTCCTACTACAGCATTGTTAACACCCAAAAAGTGTTCACTACCTCATCTACCACATTATATGGCTCATTTGTCCATTTTCCGACCATATTTTCCTTAAAATCCCAAAAAATCCCATTAAAAAGCCTCCAAAAGGCCTAAAATGCCTCCAAAAGGCCACAAAACCCTCAAAATAGCCTAAAAAAGGCTAAAAAAACCCCCTTTTCCTCCAAAAATAGCAAAAATCCCCTAAAAAGGGAATAAAAAATATAAAATAATGAGGAAAAGGAGGAAAAAAACCCTATACAGCTGCATAAAACCATGTGTTTCCCAAAACCATGGGTCAGCACTCCACCACCAAAAAACTATAAATAGGTGATGGAGATCCCTTATTCCATATCCACAATCACAAGCACCCTTACTCTGCCAAAATCTCTCTCGAAACCCTAGTTCATCATTGAACTACTTTCACCTTGAGAGCCACTTTTGGCCCATCCCCACCATTGGAGAAGGAGAAGGAGCATATTTAAGCTTGGAGCATCCTCTTGGACACTGCAAAGGGCTTCATCAAACCTTTACATTGAAGGTAACATCAATAGAAAAAGTCATTCTTTTCATTTGATGTCTATGTTTCATGCATGTTTTAGAAGTAATTTAATTGTTGTTTTAACTTAATTATTTACATTTACTGAACTGCTACTAAGGAGTCCATTCTCCTTAGTAGGTGCTCATTTGCACAAGCTAGGGGTAAAACCCTAGCTACAGTTTTGGCGACTCCCCTAGATTTTGAATTTCTGGTTTCCGTTTTGAATTTTTTAATTTCGACTGTCCCTTTCGGCCGCCGCATACCGCGTCTTTTCCCTCTGCAGTCGCGTCCCGACCGCGCCTTTCAGGCCTTTACCTGCGATCCGACCGCGGCTCTCAAACTGCTTCCGACGCCCTGCCGGCGGATTCAAGTCTGTTACCTGCGATCCGACCGTGGCTAATCAGCCTGTTTGCCGCGATCTGACTGCGCCTGTCGGCCATTTTCCCGCGTCCCGACTGCGGCTATCTGCCTCTTTCGGGCGTCCCGACTGCGTCTGTTAGCCCTTTTGCCGCGACCCGACTGCGTCTTTTTCCCTATTTACTGCGTCCCGACTGCGTCTGTTGGCCCGAAAGCCGCGACCTGACCGCCGCTGTTTCCCTCAAACCCGTGGTCTGCCTGTTCTGTTTCGCCACAGACCCGCGGTCTGATTTCTGCTCTTTTCCTGTTTTGAGCCCAGCCCCTTTTGCTGCAATATTTTCTGCATCTGAACAGCCCTCTGTCCTACCTGCAGCCTCCCTCCCTTACAGCCTTTCTGCAACACAATTTGTGTTCCCTTTACAGAATTCTTTTAAAAATTTCAGTATTTTTAATTCAGAAAATTTTGCAAGTTAAAATTTCAATTTCAGCATTATTGATTGTTGGAAGTTGCCCCCCTTGTGGCACTTCTATTTTTTTGGGTTCATCACCTCACGAGCACACACTCTGTCACATAAATCAAGTGAGCCTTAAAAAGTACCTAATTGAACCAACATTCTAACCCCACTTGGGGAACACAAAAGAATCATTGTAGTTAGGTAGGGTCGGGGGGATAGGCTTCCAATAACACCCATCGGTCACTTTCACTTGAGACATAGTTGTTGTCCAAATAGCGAACCAAAATACGCTAGTACTTTTTGGCACGGTCACGACCAGTTTATCAGAGGGCCTCTCCCTTAGGAGGGTTGAAGTCGGGAGACTGGTTCCGGAGGCCTGAGTGGAATACCGCACTCCATTCAGTAACCGAAGGGATACCTTTCACGGTTCGCGGGATATCCCTGTATAGGGGTATTGCGGTCAACGAACTAAACGGCAGATTCACCTTTCTGGACGTGTCATGAACGGGGTATCTTAGTTGCCATTCTTTTAGGATTGACTACCCGATGTCCCTCCCGGTAGGGGGATATCATAGCCACTTGGCTTCTCTACTCATATTGTCTAACTTGGATTTCATCACCTTGCAGAGGATATGTTTAGTTGAGTCAGAATACTTTTATTTAGGTGTTTGCATGCTCCTTTACCTCCCTTTGGTCTAGTGAGTCCACCATTTTTTATTTTTAGGAAACCTGCTGCTTGTTGGTATTCTGACCATCTTTGTTGTTACTCCACCTATTGTAGCACAGCTGTTGCAGTGGGTGTTTTGAGTTGGTTGTTGGCCTGAGTGCCTTGCTTTTTAGCTCTCCTTCTGCACACTCGGTTGCATTAGGCCTTTTTGAGCTGTTTTTATACTCACCTCAACCCATAGAGATTAGACACCATCTGTCACCATTGAGTCCCCGAGACATTCTCGGCGCCTCAGGGGCGAGCCCCCACAGCACGGTTCTCTCGACACCACCCGTCATAGATTTCGATCATTGTCCGTTGATACCACTCATCACAGATCTAGAGCCTTGTCACTTGACTCCACTCGTCAGCGACATAGGACTCCGTCACCACATAGTGACGCCCCTTACTTTACCTCGGATTCTGACGAAGAGTCTGAGAACCCTATTTACACTGCCCCTACTAGCCCCATGGCTGGCACGACTTCCACTCTGTTTGTCATAGGGACCATTGGTGGCACATCCACCACTACACCAGTTACTACACCGGTTTTGGGTATGCCCTCCATGGGACCCTCATCTACTGTTCCGCTCACAGTACCTATTCCCGCAGCGGGAATACCTATCCCCACTACATCAGTGGCTCACACTACCCATGGTGGTGCTGGACCATCCTCCACTACCTCAGTTCCCCCACTTGGGGGCACCACCCTAAATCTTGTCCCTCCAATTGGGGGCACTGGCCCCAACTTGGTCCAAAGCACTACTGTGTCGCATCCTTATTCCAGTTTTCCATTCATGGCTAGCCTCAACCTACCTGACCTGGCCAGATTGACCAACGATCCTATTCGACACGACCCCACGTGGCCTCATATGCCTACCAAGCTCCCCTCGGACATCCCTAAGTTCGAGGGCAAGGCCGGTGAGGACCCACAAAACCATATCATGTCTTTCCACCTATGGTGTTCCTCTAACTCCATCGTGGATGACTCTGTTCGCCTCCGTCTCTTACAGCGCACCTTTACTGGCTCTGCAGCCAAATGGTATATTGAGCAACCACATGGGACCCACGCCACCTTTGCCTCCCTTGCCTCTACCTTCCTGCAGTTCTTCCAGTTACCTGTCCGCTATGACGCGGGCGTTGAGATCCTCCTATCCTGCAGACAAAACACGGCTACCCATATCACGGACCACATCCATGAGTGGCGTCGACGCCGTAGCTTATGCAAGATCAAACTAGACGACCATATCTTCCTCGATTGGTTCCTCAAGTCCCTGCTTCCTGTTATTGCTAAGGATGTAGCTTCAGAAAGACCCCAGTCTGAAGAAGAGGCCATCCTTAAGGCACAGCAGTTCGACCTCATTTACGCCCAGTCGGGTTACCTTTATACCATTATACCTGACGCCCCTCGCGGCGAGTCCTCCCAGCACGATGCGCCGGGGGCATCCCACGCTGCAGACGGCATCATCGGTCGTGTTTCTTCGCATCCTCAACCATTTTCTATAGCACGACCTACCCCTGGCCCCGACCTGTCGCGGGCTACCTCACAGTCTGGAGCAACCAACTCATATGCTCCCATGACACACCACCATTCCCATGGACCCTCATGTCCACCTCAATGCTTCGGTTATACGACTCCTGCTTATGCTCCCCCAGTCGCACCTCAGTCTTACTACCATCCGCAGGCTGCCCCAGCCCCTGTGCCTTCACAAGCCCAACCCGCTTATTATCCACCCCAGGCAGCCCCTGCGGCACACCCACAACCCGCTCCGCAGCCATATCAGCAACCCCCTCAGGTTGCTGCACCTGCTCAGCCTCAACCTGCATACCATCCACCGCAGCCTGCTCCCGCACCTGCGCAACCTCAGAATCCCCCTGCTGCCCAAGGGCAAGTTTACGCCCAACAAAACCCGCAGCAAAACCAGAACAACCAACGCAACCAGGGCCAACAGAACCGCGGCAAGGGCCGTAATCGTGGGAGAAACCAACCTGCAGACCAAGCTGGTCAACCGGCTAATCCCCCCGACAACAACAATGCGGCCCCCGCTAATCAAAACCCTGATCGCCCGCCCAAGCAGGCTAAAAACCCCAATTTGCGAACGAACCACCCTTGTTCTATCTGCGGGGTCTATGGCCATTACACACATGCTTGCCCACACTTAGAGCGAGCTCGGCAACTCTGGGTTGACGAGGCCCATCGCCAAGGGCATGCGGCTCCCCAAGCACCGCCCAACCCCCCCCAACCTCAACAACCCCCTTTGGTGCTGCAAAACCCCTTACCAACCCAAGGCGTGGTGAACACTCAGCCGTTGGCCCCTCAAGCTAACACACAACCCCAACAACAATAGATCACTTACGCTGCTCCTGATCAACCCATGTTTGACTCAGGTACCCACCACTTACTGATGATGTCATCTGCTGACGTTAATCTCCAGACCCGTCGGAACCAATATGGCTCCACCTCTGAAGCCAATCCCACGGATAAAACTACTAACACCCATCCCACCGATCAGGCGTTACGTATACCTCCGCCGCCCATAGACGGCGCTGCGAAAGCACCTCGTTTCCCACTTCGCCGAATCAACAACAACCCCAATGCGCGTGTTGCGTCAAACTACAACATTGTAGACGACCTAGCCCAATCTCCCGCAGCCATGTCTGCGTTAGAAGTCTTGAAGAACTGCCCTTCCCAGCGCAAGACTTTACTTTCCGCCATTGGGGGAATTGACCCAAATGATTCGAATTTGATGGCATTTGATTTAGACCAGTCTGAACCACGCCTACCTTCCAGCTTAGCATTCCAGGTTACTGTCTCCGTTAGGAATCTTGTCATCCATCGGTGCATCATCGATGAGGGTGCCTCCACATGCGTTATGTCTACATTCGTATGGCAGAAGCTGGGATCCCCTCCTCTCCAGCAGTCCACCACTGCATTACGCGCCTATGACGGTCGTTCGGCTCAGCCCCAAGGCCTCCTAGCCAACGTCCCCGTCCAGTTAGGTGGCAAAACTGTACTCATTGACATTGAGGTAATCAGTGCCCAATTGGATTATAACCTTTTACTTGGCCGCAGCTACATGTATGCCATGCGGGCAGTTGCCTCTTCTGTCTTTCGCACCATGATGTTCCCCCATGAGGGACGCGTGGTTAAGGTTGACCAGCTCACCTACTATGATCCCAGTGCTCCTGCGGCACCTGAAAATGTTCTCCCCATGGTTGAACAACCTGTGTCTCGTGCCACCACCTCGTTTGTTTCCTCCACGGGGCCTGGAGTCTACTCAGACGCGCCGATGACCTCCACCTTTCAATCTATTCCTCCTGCGTCTTCTCCCACCGACGTGTCTGACTTATGTACTTTGTCCCACGACAGCCAACCACCTAGCAATCAACCACCCTTGTTGCCTAAACCACCATTGGTACCTAGCCACATTGGTGTTACACCGATCCATACCATCCCCTTTCTAGTCCCTCCATCGGGAGTAGTCCGCGCCCCGGTTATGGCTACCCTTAGCCTCCCGGGGTTAACCTTGGGATTACCCGTCTGGTACCTTTCGCCTCCCGTTCGCCCGCCGACACCCGATGTCGTCCTCCAACCGGTGCAACCCATGGCTACTACCACTCAGCCACCCCCCGGTGTCTCTACCCCTTCGTCCTCCACGACTCCCCCTCCTCCTCCCAAACCCACTGGGGGCAGAGGCCCACAACCTTCCACTGCTGTCCCACCTCCCAAGACAGTCAAAAACCCTCCAGTATTTCGTGCTCCTCCCAAATGCTCGCTGTGCGACGAGTTAGGCCATGCGACCCACCAATGCCCATAGTTACCAGCATTGCAGAAGCACATGCAGATGCTCGACGATGACCCTAACATCCCAACTGTCGAACTAAACCCCACTCCCAATCCTAAAGATAAGTCCCTACGTACCAACCACTCCTGCTCCATATGCGGTATTTACGGGCATTATTCACATCATTGTCCCGATCTCCCGGATTACAGAGCGGCTCTCTATGAGATGAACAATCTGGATCTTGAGACGGCACCACCTACCATTGAGGAGATCTACCCCCCAGACTCTTCCCCTTCTGGAGAGATTAATACCATCTATATGATTTCTTCTACCACTTCCCCCTCGTCAACCGATTTGACGACGCAAACTTTCCGTACCGATGAGGAGATTCTTGAGGCCCTTACTGCCCCGGATTACCCTTGGGATGATATGCATCATCGTTCCTACTTCATCCCAGAAGCGTCTTCCTCTAGCTCCGCTACCCAATACGCGGTTGAATCCAAAGACTTCCTCCCCACCAAGGTCGACTGGTTCAAGGACCCTATTCCTGCTCCTGATGCCTTCGAGGAAGGTAACATGGCCAACATCTCACCTGTCATCCAAGTAAATATCTCTGACCCCCCGGGCATCAATGAATGCATTACCGTAGGAGCCTCCTGCAGTGAACAAGAGATTGAGGAGTGCCGAAGACTTTTCCGAGAATTCCGTGATGTATTTTCCTGGTCCTATACCGAAGTGCCCACTCTTGACCCCGCCATCATAGAGCACCACCTTGACACCTCTGAGTCAAGGGGCATAATAGATTCCCTCGACCCTGGGATAGGGGGCACGATCAATCACTTTGAACATTCCCCATCACATCTATCTCAGCACATCAATGAACCCATTGTTCAAACCCACACATATGTGATCCAAAATCACAAACCCCATGCACATAGCATGGGGGCAAGTCATTAACCCTGCTCACTTTTTCACATTTGTGATCTCAACCATTTTTTGAGGTCACATATCACTTGTAGATTTGATTTGATATGCATAGTTCTTTCCTTTGACCATTTCGGAGTCTTTATGACCTCCGTTGTTCGCACCATTTGCACTGCCGGATTCATTTTTCCGTGCCCGTGATGATGCTTGAGATCATTTCTCGCTCTCACCAGGACCAATATCAACATTGTGTCCAGACGCCACTAGTCGCCTCGGTTTGCATGCCACATCGGCTGTTCTCCATTTTTCACATATTTTATATCATCGGATTCATTTTTTCGAGCTGGTGATGATGCTTGAGATCATTTCTCGCTCTCACCCCCCAGATTTTTTGGGTATTTTTTCCAAAACGCCCTCGTCACCTCGGTTTGCGTGCCACATCGGCCGTTACCCATTTTTGACATCCTTTATATCGCCGGATTCATTTTTCCGAGCTCGTGATGATGCTTGAGATCATTTCTCGCTATCACTTGGTACAATTTTAACATTGTATCCCAAACACCTTGTTGCCTCGGTTTGAGCGCCACATCGGCCGCCATCGGATTGTTCAACACTTGTACATGAGCCATTCACTCCTGTCATACTGCAAATGTCTCGTTATTTTGCCACCATTTCATTTACCCCGCAAGGAGGCCCACCAGTGTTCCCCCCAACCCTCGTTCTTGGTCATCATTACTGATCCTTGATTGAACACTTCCTCCTTGCCTGGCCATTCCTTTTGTTCGGTATAATTTTATCCCTTTTTCGGGCCGGACAAGTCCTTTACGAAAAAGGCACTTAGGGAGTTTCCGTTAAGCTCTTTTCTGACTCCTAAAAGAATGAAAAGATCGCCGAGCAATCTTGCTTCCTTTCATGCTCGTTAAAGTACCTGAAAGGGCGTCTATCTGGTATAAGTTTAACCCTTTTCCGAACCTGGTAGACTAATTACGAAAAAGGAATACTCTAGTCACACCGGCTAGAAGAGTTCTTCATTGCATCCTTTTATGCTTCTTTGGGCCTTGGAGACTAAATCTACGAAAAAGCAACCCCCTGGAGTCTTCTTATTTGCTTTCAGACTCTCTAAAATTGAAAGCAACCACGAGCATGAACTGTCCTGGGCTCGTAAAATCCACACGACAGTACCATTCCATTACTTCAGAGTCTTCTTATCGCTTTCAGACTCCTTAAAATTGAAAGCAACCACGAGAATGAACTGTCCTGGGCTCGTAAAATCCACACGACAGTACCATTTTACACACACTTCTTCTAGTTCCTTAACTCATGAAGAAGTACCCTCCTGTGCCTCCTGGCACTATGATCGATCATCTCGGCAGCACCCCCAATCAGGTCGCCTTTGTTCAGAGTATTCGGCAGTCTTCTGCCATTTTACACCAGATTGAGTCTCCCTCAGCCAGTTATCCTCCCAGATCCAATACAGCTATGATCCCTTTCCCCTCAGTCAGTTTCATATGCTGCCAGATCATTCCCATTATCATACTCTGAACAAAGGAAGTTTGAGTCCACCCACTCTACTTGCCTAGCTGTCACCACCAGTTTGTCAGTCCTGCCCTCAGTACTATCACATTTCGGTTCTTCACCTCGCACTCTTGTCAAGGAAACATCATCGCCTTGATAGTTGCAGGTCTCCCTCTGTTGACGACAGCTCCTCTATTCCAGAGGATAGGCCCAGAGGTCCCTACGCCTTGGACTTATCACCATCTGTGGTAAGTGCCTACGGACCATTCTGAGAGGAGTCATTATTGCCTCTCCGCGTGGTTGTTCCTCACATGCTCGACTTCAGCACCTTGATCGCATCGTCGAGGATCGCGTAGGATTATATCCCATCAGTTTTTAGTCGAAGACCCCGGATTTCCCCCGACTCTAGCACATCGGTGAGTCACTTCGGAACGGCCAGTTATATGTTCCCGTGGATGTCCGGGCTGCGTTGGCGTTTGTATTCGGAAGCCATCCAGTTCTCTGCTTCCTTGAGTACCCATTTCAGTTCCATTCCAGTGTACCATGGAGAGTATGACCCCAGTCACTATGATCCAGCAGCTCATCAGTTCCTTTGGTACCACACTCAGTACCACTGTTGATTGTTCCAGTGCACCAGTTCTGCAGTTCACACATGATCCGCTCAGCAGTATGTCCCAGATTTGTGTCCCCTCTGGACTCTTATGATGTACACAGTGGTCATGTATCTTACAGGTCCCCCTTTTCGGGCCTCACAGTTCTGTTTATATATCTTGATACGAGCATGGGTATGCCCGCCTCGTCCATATATTGAGATTATTCCTCATTCAGTATTTGAGGTCATGTATATTTCAGGTCCCCATTTTTTGGACCCCATTGTTATGGTTATGTTCTATCCTGATACGAGCATGGGAATGCCCGCCTCATCCATATGATCAGATGATTCCTCATCCATTATTGAGGTTATGTACTTTTAGTTCTTGCAGTTGTTTGGGATTGTTGTTCCGGGCTTCAGTTTGTTTCTTCTCTTCTCTCCATATCCCAAGAAAACCATTCATGACTTATGATGTCCATCGGCCATACGATGAGCTCCTGACCTCGCACATCAGGGGGAAATCTGTTAACACCCAAAAAGTGTTCACTACCTCATCTACCACATTATATGGCTCATTTGTCCATTTTCCTACCATATTTTCCTTAAAATCCCAAAACATCCCATTAAAAAGCCTCCAAAAGGCCTAAAATGCCTCCAAAAGGCCACAAAACCCTCAAAATAGCCTAAAAAAGGCTAAAAAACCCCCTTTTCCTCCAAAAATAGCAAAAATCCCCTAAAAAGGGAATAAAAAATATAAAATAATGAGGAAAAGGAGGAAAAAAACCCTATACAGCTGCATAAAACCATGTGTTTCCCAAAACCATGGGTCAGCACTCCACCACCAAAAAACTATAAATAGATGATGGAGATCCCTTATTCCATATCCACAATCACAAGCACCCTTACTCTGCCAAAATCTCTCTCGAAACCCTAGTTCATCATTGAACTACTTTCACCTTGAGAGCCACTTTTGGCCCATCCCCACCATTGGAGAAGGAGAAGGAGCATATTGAAGCTTGGAGCATCCTCTTGGACACTGCAAAGGGCTTCATCAAACCTTTACATTGAAGGTAACATTAATAGAAAAAGTCATTCTTTTCATTTGATGTCTATGTTTCATGCATGTTTTAGAAGTAATTTAATTGTTGTTTTAACTTAATTATTTACATTTACTGAACTGCTACTAAGGAGTCCATTCTCCTTAGTAGGTGCTCATTTGCACAAGCTAGGGGTAAAACCCTAGCTACAAGCATGCAAGGAAACATTCAAACATTCATTCTACAGGTAATACAGACAGTCATTCATTCATAAACATCATCGCATAACACAGGATTTAACGTGGTTCACTTCCCCAGATGGAAAGCTACGTTCACAAGAACGGTTGGTAATATATTTCTTTCAAAAAGGGATGGGGCAACCGTTCTTAGTCTGCGCACTCAGCTGCAGACTCTCCTTTCTCTAGGCTAGGTCTCTACGCACACAGCTATAGAGCCTTTACAATATTCTCAGCTCAGAGATATTTTACAATACAAAAGGTTATCTCAAGATTACTCTAACAACTAGCATCTAGCCCCCAAAAATAGAGCAACCCCCATCCCATAAAAAATTATCTTCTTAAAATGGATCATGCCCGAAGGTCATGTCTGTACAATTTCGAAGACCTAGAACCCAAAACCCTAAGGGTTTCCAAAACTGCGCTGGTTTTCCAAACCGGCTTGCTGGCTCCTAGTAGCGTCTGTTTGATCTTGGTGGATCTCCACGTCCTCATCCTGTCGCTATCAGCCTTCCTGTCGCACGTGTGCCTACAGGCTGCTTCTGCCGAACCATTTCTCTCTAACGGTTTTACCTTCTCAGCGTGCCAAATGTCGCTTTCCTTAACAATCCACGTGTGGTCGCCTTCCTAATTTTTCTATGTCCGTCGCTCGGCAATCCTAGAATATCTTTCCAAAAATGGCTGCTACCGGTCCAACCGGTACCTGCACTTGATACTTGTCCAGCACACCACTTTGCTGGCTCCACGTGGCCTCCTAACTCTGCAGCACTGCTTCGGCGCAGTACTGGTCTTCGCATCATGGCCAAAACTTCGATGTTGCACGCAACTCCACAGTCTGGTCCAAAGTTGGATGTTGCACACAACTTCGCAGCAACCTCAATACTTAGCCAAAATTGCATTTCCGAGCTGCGCTTAGCTCAGCTTTCCCTGCATGTCTCAAAAAGGTGTTTCAAAAACTTTGTCTCAACCTGGGCCCAACAATAGATGTGAGTTATTTTTTGAGTGAGAGTATGGTTATGACTAGATACCTAATGTACAAAAACAATATAAGCAACATGGGACACGATGGGATTCCTAAGTTTGCTTCATACTTTAAGTAAAACAAGTTAGAACTTAAATGAGGATGGCATAAAAACACCCAATCTTAGCTAAATCATTGGGGAGTTGAGAAAGACGTCACTATTCACTTTAACAAACCCAACTGGCTGAGTTAGTATTTTAGTGGATTCTCCAAAGAAAACTTTTCACGATGATTAATTAACTCGAAGACTTCATATAGATAAGATATGAGTTACACTATTTTACTCTTAAACAAAATGACGATTAATCATCCATGATAAATATTGAGCATGCACAATCATTTCTACATTGCTTACTTATACAAAATTCTTAGTTAGTAGTTCTAACACTTGACAAATCATCTACATTGTTAAATAACATCTAAACAACTCACCCTACCTTAACTTTTATACATGGTAATTACGTCAAGCATACTGATCACTGTATGAGTCCAATATCTCATCTATCATACTTATATTAGTTTTACCTGGAACATTTTCATGAAATCACTCACCATTTAGATCGCAAGTTGTCATAGAACAAAACACATAAGATGTAAATATGAAAGAGAGACCAATATACGTGGTTCACCCAAATCTATGGGCTACGTCCACAAATAAAGTCACATTTATTATTCATCAAAATCGAGGGTTTAAATCCTATAACAGTGGTTACATTATTTTATCTCCACCTTCTCGTTGCTTATCTCATCGAGAGTATTTAAATCATTCGACACTAACATCAACATAATACACATAAAATCTCATCTAGATATATATATATATATATATAATAGAGTTAGATCAACATAAATACATTATCCTATTTCCAGGGGTCAGCGCTGGTTTTCGTGCAGCATAGCAACATAAAATATAAACTAGAGATCCTACTTGGATCTATCAAATTCGTAGGCTCCTCTTTGGAGAGTTCGCCTACATGAGGTAACTCCCCCTCTAGAGGTCACCGATCTCATAAAATCCCATCCATATTAAGTGATGTGGAAATAGTTAAGTTACAAGAAGTGGCGTTAAAGTCGAGATAGGGAGGCGAGTTCAAGTGCTCTCCCATTCTAGGTTTTTTCGCGTAATCCTAAAGGTTATGATTTCAACCATTAAAGAGCTCTAGGTCTAGGTATAAATGGATAAAAGTAATCTCCACCGGTTGCAAGTATCTAAGTGAGTAGGCGGTTCCACATTCTCCTTTCTAACTCTGTGGATAAATCCTACTTTTCTAATACTTATAAAGACTTCTTATTCAAAAGAGTTCCTTACTAACTTATTAGTTTTAATACTTATAGAGAGTAACTAAAGAAGATTAAGAATAACATACAATCCTTACTATACCACATAAAGGTGGTATTTCTCTTTTATATATATATATATATATATATATATATAACTTATTAATAACAACATCTTTATGTATAAGGATTATCATTCCTTAATCATTTGTTCCCTTTAATTTTATAATGTAAGGGAATCACATATTTTGAACAAAAATATAGGTAGATGGATATGTCATACCCACTTTGCTTCTCCCTATAAATAAGGACACACTTTTCTCCCATATGGAGCTAATTACAAGTTATGATAATTATGTGGAAGACATACCTTGACCTAGGTTGGTATTAAGATAGTATCGTACTAAAAGGGTAGTTCATTGTTCTCTTGCAGACGAATAGAAACCAATCGTCTTTTTTTTAACATTTGACTCTACTTAGGTGGGAATTTTTAGAATTTGTGTTTTAACAAGTGAATGTCATTAGTTCACTTTACTTCATGTACCTATCGGCACCAAAGTGACATAGGTCATGATATCCTATATATTTTTGCGGCTTCATAGCCAGTCGACCTCTCTCCCCCTATTGGATTCTTTCCCTCACCGTTTTAAGTTGCGCCACAACCTTCAGTCACATGTGTTTAAATTGAACATTACAACTTAGGAGGTAAATAACAAATCTTTCGTGGTTGACTGGTGGGGCCTTGGCCTTGAGCTCCTCACCAGAAATAATAGTTACATTTTTAATTTACAAAAAGTAACAGTATCAAGGAGGGATGTTACATCCTTTCCCCCTTAAGAATAGCACCGTCCTCGATGTTCATGCTTTATGTACCTTAGTCCTCCTTCAATCTTCCATACTTCATGTATGTCTTTCTTTAGCTATCTTTTGTTTTCTTTGTTATCTCCCTTCGAACCTTTCATGATTCCCGCAAGTCGCTATTGCTCTTCCTTCTTTCATGCCTGTACTTTGCACAATATTTCAGCATAACATAATTATATTATTTTTCAATGTTAATCATAAGGTAAGCATAAATCCTTTTCAACACTAGCTTCTTCTCAATATAAACGAAGAGAAAAAAAAAAAAAACACAGGTAAAGAAATATTTTACTTATCCTTTGGAGGACGTCCTTTACCTCCAATACTAGGACAATTTAACTAGTCCTCAACTTGAGGTAGACATCTCTTTCTTTCACAAGTTAGCATCATCTATTTCAAATAATTTCAATCACAAAACTTTTAAATTCATCATTCATCCTCGCCCTTAAGGGAATTTTGTCTACTCAAGTTTTATTTGTGTTAATAATCATTCATACATTAGAACATTCAACAACCTAATTACTCGGCAATTCTTTATATGTGTTCTATTGTTACATCATGAAGATGTAAACTTTCAACAACACTTTGTTGATCACCAAACTCTCCCTTGAGTTTGGAACTTCAACAACCCTATGATGAACACAAAACTCTCCCTCGAGTTCTGTCACCAATTTTCGCGTGGACTTATGGGCTACACTTTTGAGATTACTCTCCTTTTGATTATTAGTCAATACTTTTCCTTCTTAAAACATCAAACAACGTCCTTTCTTCCAGATGTTAAATTTTTCTACCTAGGTATTTTCCATTGATATCATAGACTCTTTCACAATTCCCCTCAAGCCTTCTCGCTTGAGTCCAGGAATTTTGTTTCCACTCAACCTCCTGCTTGAGTCAAGGAAAATTTATTTTAGTAAAGTAGAGCTGGATCAATTTTTGCCACTTGGTGTTTTTGTTCCTCTCAGAGGAAAAATTCTTTTCCCCTCAAGCCTTCTCGCTTGAGTCCAGGAAAAAATTAATAATGATCATTTATCATTTCTTGCATTTTTTGTTAACATGATACATAACATCCTCAAATAGGTTCACCTATTTACTTATCACATTCCATGATTTTTTAATGATTTGTACATTAGTAACGTAAATCTACCATCAATCATGGTTCATACAATCCTGTAATCCACACTTTAATAAGTTGTAAAATAAATCATCACTCACTCTTGAGTGATTTAGCTCAACTGTTTATACAATTGGATTTATAATCAACGTTCCACTTTGATCATGACATCGGTCATAATCATGGTAAAATCCTGCGATGTTAGTACATAACCAGTACTATACAACATCCCTTCACTTATTATGTTCAAATATTAATAACACTTAACATCTTTTACTCATCTATCCTCGGGTAGCTATCAGTGAAGGAAACATTTCATCTTTACACAATGTTTCATGAGTAGCAAGTTAGATATGTATAAACCCAAGTTGCTATATACTTCCATTAGACTATTAGTGTCATCAAATGAAACAATACAACCTCAACAGTGAAACATTTATACCTTGAGTCGAAAGTCTTTTTTAACAAATCGACGCATAGACACATGTTAGAAACTTTATAAGAAATCAATAATGAAAAATATTCATCTAGGAGACTATATATATAAATCAAACCCACTTCTTTCGCATGACTTTTTAACACTGGTACAATACACATGTAACACCTAAATGTTCAAATAGCCAATCATGTTAACTTTAATTATCATGATGGGATGTATTATGACTCAATACGTCAGTTTTCGCTACTCACAAGGAGACATGATTTCCTAATGTATTAATCATATAAATTTATTCACCTTTAATCATTGATACATAATCATAGAAGGACATTATATTTGGAACTTTAAATTTTTCCCAATCATCATATTTTTTTAGTGATAGACACTTCATTCATTTTATCACATTTTACATGGAATACACTAATATCTTAATAAGTATCATTTTGTTAGGTTAACCATTCTAATAGTAACCTTTTAACATTTATAACTTACTCAATTAGGTTTTAATTCCAACTTCTTTAGATTCAGAATCTAAAAGTATATATATATATATATAATCAGTAAATACATTCCAGAATTATAAGCCCATTAAAGTCCTCTAAAAGAGTGTTATAGTATTCCATATTATATTATGAGAACACTAAAAGTAACTTCTACTATTCTTGAAATTCTTATTAGTACTTCAATAAGTTACAACTTGATGACAGCAGCTCTACCTTATTGCTATTACTTGTGAGTAATATGTTCTATTATACTTTCCGCATGATCTACAACATCTTATCCTATGTTGAATTCTGCAAAATAATGTCCATTCATCATAGCTATTCTATTCATCCTATTCAACACATCTTAGCTTATAGGTTAATAGAATCTAGACACTTTAGTCTATCAAAATTCCAAATCAATGTTACCCTTCTTGCGGAATACACTTTGAACCTGAATTTCATTTGTTAGTTTAAAACACAATGCTTCAGAAATAAACGTAATGTAATTACTTACTTGTAACTCACTGACAATTGATTGGTTACCTCTTTCCGAATCTTTGAAAATGAATTGTTCAGTTGTGCCTTATAGGTAGAGTCCCTTCACCAATTCCACCAACTTATAGTCTTTTACCTCATGTTGAGCCCAAATAGGGCCAAGTGTTGTAACTTCTACTCTGATACCATATGTAACAAACCCAACTGGTCGAGTTAGTATTTTAGTGGATTCTCCAAAGAAACAATTTCACGATGATACTTAACTCAAATACTTCATATAAATAAGATATGAGTTACACTATTTTACTCTTAAACAAAATGACGATTAACTATCCATAAGAAATATTGGGCATGCATAATCATTTCTACATTGATTACTTATACAAAAGTCTTAGTTAGTAGTTCTAACACTTCACAAATCATCTACATTGTTAAATAACATCTAAACAACTCACCCTACCTTAACTTTTATACATGGTAAGTACTTCAAGCATACTGATCACTATATGAGTCCAATATCTCATCTATCATACTTATATTAGTTTTATCTAGAACATTTTCATGAAATCACTAACCATTTAGATCACAAGTTGTCATAGAACAAAACACATAAGATGTCGAGGGTTTACATCGGACAACAATGGTTACATTATTTGCTCTCCACCTTCTCATTGCTTATCTCATAGAGAGTATCTTTAAATCATTCGACACTAACATTAACATAATACACAGAACATCTCATATATATATATATATATATATATATATATATATAAAATAGAGTTAGATCAACATAAATACATATATCCTATTTCCAGGGGTCAGTGCTGGTTTTTGTGCAGCATAGGCAGCATAAAATATAAACTAGAGATCTTAGACGGATCTATCAAATTCGTAGCAACATACATTATAATATATATAGCCAAAACTAATTCATAGTAGCATGCGATAATATATATATCCAAAACTAATTCATAGCAGCACATGATAATATATATATACCCAAAACTAAATCGTAGCAGCACACATGTATAGAGATCCTAAAACCAGGATTAAATGCTAACTTTAACCATTACAGGGATCAACAAGAAGCATCTAAAATCAACAGAACTCACCATGACTTTTCGTGGCAACATAGCATATGTGCAAAGAGCAACGACTAATCCTCAACAGAGGTCTGTGATGCTGGAAATGTACAATGCAAGTGAACATGACCAGGATCAAGCCCATGGGCTATCCCTTCCTCAACACTCTATAGAAAAGATGGCTGAGAAATAAAAACATTTATGTAATAGGAAGATCAATCGGCGATGATAGAGTCTCCTGGCATTCACGCCATGACAAAGATCTATTACTTTGTTTTAATAAAAACAACATTTAGTAGAGTTCAAGCTCTGAAATATATTTAAAATAAAAACAATAATACTTTTCTCACAACTAGATCTGGTTTGCTGGGCGCATGCTCTATTCATACAAATATCCAGATAAAAGACAGAAGTACTTAAAATAAAAACAATACTATTTTACTCACAACGAGCTCTGGTTTGCGCCTTCCCATGAAGGCTCACACATCAGGATACATTACTCTATGCTATGAAAAAGTAAGCAAGAAAACAACAATGAGAAATGCGTGAGATCCGGGCTTGCATCCTTTCGCTTAAACACAGAGATCATACTTTGTTAACGGTTGGTGTGCAACCCATTCAACGCAAAGGTAATAATCGGTAAAAAATCAATTTAAAAAAACCAGAGATCATACTCTTTCAACGGTTGGTGTGCAAACGACTCAATGCAGAGGTAAATATCAGTAAACATGTATAACAATGCATTAACAAGGTGAAAACACAAGGAAATTACTGAGTACTGACCTTTATCGCTTAGATTTCCTATTGTAATTATCGGAACAACTTCTTATCACAGAGCTTATCTGCTCTTTAGCGGAGATTTTTCCCCTACTTCGACTTCCGAGACCCCTTTTGCTTACAGAGTTTGCGTTCTTTCCCCAGAAAAATCACGGTGAACCCCCCAGAAATCAGTGTCTACAAACTATAATCAAAATTTCATCAAACTAACAAAAAGAATGCAGAGGTTGCAAACCTCCAGTCGAGATCGTAGGGCCATTACCCTTAACAAGGAAACCCTTACTGCCGGCAGATCGCAGACTCTAACTCCTTAACACATAACCAAAGATTTACTTTCCTTTCCCCCCCCCTTGCTATGATCCACGACCTCTCTTAAATAAGTAGGGTCCTCTTTGGAGAGTCCGCCTACGGGAGGTAACTCCCCCTCTAGAGGCCGCCGATCTCATAAAATCCCATCCATATTAAGTGATGTGGAAACAGTTAAGAGAAAAGAACTCCATGAAACGAGGAGGTGTCCCCTCTACCAATCGCATCCCATGAATGTTAGAACCATACGCTCTTAATATGTTACAACCAGTGCCGTTAAAGTCGAGATAGGGAGGCGAGTTCAAGTGCTCTCCTATTCTAGGTTGTTTCACGTGATCTTAAAGGTTATGCTTTCAACCATTAAAGAGCTCCAGGTCTAGGTATAAATGGATAAAAGTAATCTCCACCGGCTGCAAGTATCTAAGTGAGTAGGCGGTTCCACATTCTCCTTCCTAACTCTGTGGATAAATCCTACTTTTCTAATACTTATAAAGACTTCTTATTCAAAAGAGTTCCTTACTAACTTATTAGTTTTAATACTTATAGAGAGTAACTAAAGAAGATTAAGAATAGCATACACTCCTTACTATAACACATAAAGGTGGTATTTCTCTCTCTTTTATATATATATATAACTTATTAATAATAACATCTTTATGTGTAAGGATTATCATCCCTTAATCATTTGTTCCCTTTAATTTTATAATGTTAGGGAATCACATATTTTAAACAAAAATATAAGTAGATGGATTTGTCATACCCACTTTGCTTCTCCCTATAAATAAGGGCACACTTTTCTCCCATATGGAGCTAATTAAAATTTATGATAATTATGTGGGAGACATACCTTGACCTAGGTTGGTATTAAGATAGTATCGTACTAAAAGGGTAGTTCACTGTTCTCTTGCAAACGAATAGAAACCAATCGTCTTTTTTTTAACATTTGACTCTACTTAGGTGGGAATTTTTAGAATTTGTGTTTTAACAAGTGAACGCCATTAGTTCACTTTACTTCGCGTACCTATGGGCACCAAGGTGACATAAATCATCGATATCTTATATATTTTTGCAGCTTCATAGCCAATCGACCTCTCTCCCCCTAGTGGATTCTTGCCCTCATCGTTTTAAGTTGCGTCACAACCTTCAGTCGCATAGGTTTAAATTGACCATTACAGCTTAGGAGGTAAATAACAAAGCTTTCATGGCTTACTGGTGGGGCCTTGGCCTTAAGCTCCTCACCAGAAATGATAGTTACATTTTTAATTTACAAAAAGTAAGAGTATCAAGGAGGGATGTTACATTCACAAGAGTGATAATTTAAAAGTATTATTCCATCTAAATTTAAGAAGAAGATGTAGTTTGATAGAGGGTTAGAGACTAAGAGAAAATTGAGATATTTTAAGGAGGTGAGCAATCCTAATTTAGAAAATCAAAACTACCTTTGTATTTTAACTAGGGTTAAAAAGAAAATCAACACTACTAAAATAAGAAGAAACTCTCACGAAATAATTTATCATCCCTGTGACACCAAAAAATTGAAGATGAAAATCATATATATATATATATATATAATTTAAATTTAATTATGCATTATATAAGATTAAATTTAATTAAATTTTTTAATAAAAATAAATTTTAAATAAAAATTTAATAATTTTTTTAGTAATATATATATTATTTATTTTAAATTAGATTTTTTAAAAATATTTATTTTTATTTTAAATAATATTATTTAAAGGACTCAAATCTTTTCTAAATTTAATAAGTTCTCAATTAAAATTAATATAAACTTTTGTCAATGATACGGTGGTTTGTTGGTGGGGATAGATAGATTTCATTTCATTTACCCGGGTTCCATAATAAATCATTATTTATCATAAGGAATATAGATGCATAGTCTTTGTTTGTTTAATCTTAAGAGTGGTTTGAATAATTACTGTACTTTATCTTTAAAAGTGTAATAATTTTAATATTTGTTTAACGACATAAATTAATGAATAAATATTTATCGATTGTAAAGAGTTTTAATCCGTTGAAATATATATTATTTTTGTTAGATCACTTAGAGCAGCTAATGAGTTTTAAATATGTTGAAATATATGTTATTTTTGTTATTTTACTCTCGATAGTAAGGTTTTTTACGGTTTGGTATGGGAGATGGTGTAATTAAAAATTATTTTTTTATAAAATAAAAAATTAAAATTAATATAGGAATCAAAATGTGAATTTTTTTATATGTAAAAATTAATTATGATAAAATAATTTTACTCAAAAAATTGAATACCACTTAAATTTGATAAATTTTTGTTTGAGATAGATTTATGCAAAGTCATTAAAATTTTGCATTTGGGTTGGACTATTATCCAGACCTCTAGATTAAATGAGGATGGGACAAGTGTATTGTCCATATTGATTTTATGGTGGTCGTTCAAAACTCAAAATAAACATAATTATAAAAAAAATGAAATATAAGAAATAACTTGTAATTGATGCATGGATAACTAGTAGCTCATGCATGGATAACGGGTAGTGGCAAACAACCCATTTCACTAAAGAAGATAACAGATAGAGTCTAGACATAGAAAACAGGTGATTACAACTAAGCATGGAGAACAAGTAATGGATAACTTGTTCATGGCGGTTAACTTGTGACCTACCTATCAGTGTTCACTGGCCACAAATTAAGTGGCTATGCTAGAATTTTGTATATTTTTTTAAAAAATTGTAAAATTATAAACACAAAAAATAGATAAAAAAATAAAAATATACACATTGCTTGCAAATTGCCTAAAAATCCAAGCAAATGGCACTGAATATTGAAGCAGGGGGTGCCAAATCCTTCTCTCAACACTCTACTTCTCCACAGTGAATGTGTGGTGCGGTCTATGCAAAATAAGTTGGCCACTGCATTTTATAAACATTGATTAACATGAGTGCGTGTGCATCAACTGTGTGAACACACTTTTAAGTGACATGGCATCCCCATTGGAGGTTCGAGAGTGCCCGGACCAACAGTGTGCGCACGCTCATATTAGTGTGAACGCGGTCCTATGAGTGTGCATTTTTGTTTACCCCATTGCCACTTTCGGGGCCACCAACTTCGTGCACCCACCCCATAAGGGCATTATGGCATTCTTGAATCAATGCAAGGATGCATTGAGTGAATACGCATGTAACATACTCAATACTTGAAACATTTTATGTTTGTGGAAAAACATTGTCTTAACTTTTATTGTAAAGTTTATATTTGACCAAGTGGTCAAGGATGACTGTAAATGCATAATATTATTATTTAATAAAATAAAATAGGAGACACTCACCCAAAGAGACTGTTTAAAGAGTGTTTACTGACCCACTAGGAGGAATGGAATCTGGGGTAGAAGGAAATGGAAAAGTGGCAGCATCATGAACTCAGTAACTAGTTGTTGTTATGGGACAACTCCTTAAATTGTGGTCAAGTTCCCTGGAATGTGGAACTGGAGCTTGAGTCTCATTTATTTTAAACTGGCCACTAAAAGACCTAGGCATCTTTTATAAGCCATCGAATTTGAGTAGAGGCTCACACTTTTTCTGATGAAAAAATTTACGTTGTGGTTCTGCTGTATGCACACAAGAGATTCGATGAAGGGAAGCTATGTTTTGAGTTGTAGTGTAATTATGTCTGATTTCTACTGAGTGCATAGTTTTCCTGCTGAGTGCAAAGGTTTTGATATGTACACAAGTCTCCATTGATTGTTGAAGTACATAGGTGAGGTGTATGCAAGTCTCCAATGATTTCTGAAGTACAACCTGAGCGCCTTGCTTCTACAAAGAGTCTTCTTCCTAATGGTTTAGTAAATAGGCTCGGGGGTCCAAGGGAGCAAGTGATTTCGCTGCTTCTTTTGGGCCTCTTTGGGTGTTTGTCACCCTAGCAAAATTATCACGTTCTACTTGTTTATTTCATTTCATTTCTGTAAATTGTTTTATCTATTTCTGAAACTGTTTGAATGTTTTATAAGTTTTCTATGAGTAACTCATATATATCATGTAGGTTAGAAAATGATAGATTTCTGTATTGTTAAACTATTTCTAAGTACTAGAATGAATGATTAGATTGAGATGGATAAATGATTGAAAACAAATGTCTTCCTGTATTTTTCCTTTCACCCTAAGGTGATGTACTCTAGTACAGGAAGTATTTAATTAACTTAGAATAGATATGATTGCAGAATGAATGTTATTTTTAGAATTGATCATCTTTTGTTCTCTGTTGAATTAGAGACTATTTTAGAAGTTAAATACATGTTAAAACTGAAATCGAAAGCTTCAAATCATAAGAGTTATCAATAGCAATATATATATATATATATATATATATATATATATATATATATATATCTTAGAACAAGAACAGAGTTATGCACTTACTACTTTGCTCATAAGTTAAAATATTAATTAGTACAAATAGAACTCAAAAATAAACCTTAGCATCATTAAATCGAGACCTATAGAGTTACATTACATTCAACTCAATCCACTTGTTATAATCATAAAATCCTAGGTCTTCAGATGCTTAGTTTATAAACAGTTTATACTCAGATTATCCTCTACTAGAAAAGCATCCAAACAGTTACTGTACTAAATACAGATTAAATAAGATTTATATCTCAAAATGCCTTATATTGCATATAGGACGATATAACAAACTAGATTTTAAACTGTACAAAATATATCAAGAATCAACATACAGAGTTAACACAGTATTTTCACCTGGTGTATATATGTATATACACATATATCAACTATTAATGTCAACCGAATAAAGTAGACTAAATCGATTATACAAGTATCGAATCCCTATACATTACTACTGTAAAAACATATAAACATACAGTAGGAATATAATACTTGTAACCATTATTAACACAGGAATAACTCAACATAAGTAATGTTTCAGGATCGAGACTTGTATAGGCTCATCCGGGGGTTTAACCCACATTTGTTTCAAAAACAATAACAAAAATTTAAATAACTTCTAGTTGCCTACGTTAACCATTTTATAGAATCCAAATAAGAGACAAGGGTTCGAGTCTCCATTTGGAGAGCTCACCCTTACGTTGAGCGTAAGGTTCATTAAATTAACAAGTTTAAATTCATACAGTGTTAGGCTCAAGCCTATACCCGGTAGAGAAATCAGGCTACACAATAAATAAAAACCCCAACTTATTACATTATCAAAGTAATTGATGAAACAGAGCCCATTACACAAGTGAACCAGTTAAAGGAACTAAGGGTTCGAGTCTCAATACGAGCTCACCCAAGCTGTAAGTTGAATGGCTTAAAACATTTCAACTAATAATATGTGGAACCAACTCTCAGATTTAATGTCTTGTAAACACATTCATAAGACAGAGTCAAACAGTCATCAAAATCTTCAAAATAACTATTCTAGAGTCAACAAAGGTTACGGGCTCGAGTCTCCACTCACCCAGGCTTTTATCCTTAAAACAATAAACATTTAAAACTTATAAATTATAAAATGAACTTCAAAGACAAGCTTAGGAATTTAAACCTTCATACATTTCATAAATCGAAGTTAGGGTTTATCCCTTCCATCTAAAATGAAAACCAAACAATTGTTACACAGAGATTAAATTGCATTGCCAAAAGGAAAGATCACAACATTCTTATTCATAAAGTATAGTATTACATTGCAGTTGAACTGCCAGGAGGATCGACGCTACTCCTTTAAAAACAACTTCCTAACAACACTACAAGCGAAATCCCAACTCGAGTCAATGCCTAGAAAATTGACTATTACAGTAACATAACCTCGCATCCCATTTGACAAAAGGAGATTGATTTGACGAGGAGTAACATTTTAATACATCCTTGTTGACAGAGGAAACCTGGTCAGGACCGAGGCTTACCGGTGAATGTACACCATTGTGGCTTGTCCCTCTGTCTTAATGACTTCACCTTGGAACAAAAGATATTACCCTGCCATGAACATATAAACCAGGTTAAACACTTATACGAATCTCAATACAGTACTGTAATAAAATGAGGGTTTGTATATTGTATCATATCTTACCTTGACAGTAACCACTCGAAGCCGAGGGAAGAACCAAACATTGGAAACCCTATACATGATGCAATCCCATAACTCCTCACGAACCAACACTCGTCATCTTTCAAACCAACTCGACAAGTGGAGCATGAATGCCAACAAACTATGGCGGCCGAGCAGGCTCGGCCTCCTCCTCCACAACGAAGTGTAACAATAAACTGAGGACCAAAACCCCAAACATTGCAGTAGTGTTTTTTCATTTTCGAGAGGCATTTACAATCTTCACGTGATCACATTTAATGTTCCAGCTACCACCAACATCGTTGGATATACCAAAACCCACATTAATATAGTTTCAACATATTCCCATCACATATTTTTATATGGCACCCGATGAGAATGCACGACCCACTATTACATAGTTAAACCATAACAAATATTAATACCCCAAAGATATAGTTGGCAATACCAAAGTTCACCTTTGTCATGAAGTTATTTATGTCAATTATCAACACAAGAACTCATTCACCATCCTTTGCAAAGTCTGGAGACTCCCACACTATGGTGAGTTTGATAAATTCGAATGATGAAGGGTAGTATTGATCACCATAGTCTTCTCATGCTTTTAACATCACACATTAATTTTGAACACGCTATGTAATTATAACCTTGGTGTTTGGACTTACAAGTCACCACTTTAGTAAGGGTAGAATCTTTAATATTATAACATAAGGCTTAATAAAAATCATCGCACTATCTCATCAAACACCAAAAGTATGCAACCTGTAACTTGGACAGTTAAAGAGATGATGCATTAGCTTTAAGCTAAGTAAGCCTCAAAGTTGTACACCAGAATCCAACTGCCAACAAGAAGTTAATTATAAATAAATAATATCATAAGTACCATCTATCAGACCTTAACACGAAGTACAACAAAGTCATAACATGATCGCAACTGTAAATAGGTTTATAACACTACTATCACGCATTATATTAAAAGATGATAATTTCATAACTATAGTTATAGTATCGTAATACATACGTTCCTTGAAATAGTATGCATGGGCAGAAAATGACGACTCAAATAATAATTACGATAATTAAAACAAACATAGGAGTACTCATGCATTTAATTGTCGATAAGACAATTAAAAGTTTTTAAAGATAAATACATGTCGTAATTATTTAATATTTAGTATAGGCATTTAATAGACATTTATTACTTCCACATATCATCTAAGGGCAAATCTAATGCTTAGAAAAATTTTAAATTTTTATGAATTTTTGTGATGTTACAACGCATAAGTAGATTATGTGAATGTGCATGTTGGAACATGTGTTGATTACATTGTGAAATGCTCAATGTGCTGATAATACATATATGGAGAATGGTATTTTGTTGCATTTAATATGTTGGCAGTTGAAAATGATTGAATTGTCGGTATTATAATTTTGTGATTATTTAATGGGTTGTTATGAATGTTGCAATGAAAGGAGTATATGAATGAATACTCATTGTTGGTGTGATACCCCCACACATTATTATTTTTATTTTTTGATTTAATATTTTGAAAATATTTCAAAATAAACAATTATTTTTGTAAGAGTTACTTAAAAACTCAAAAATACTCACAAGAGGTGTGAGTAACACTTCACAAAAAAATATTATTTTATTTTAATAAAAGAAAAAAAATCACTTGAAGAATTCAGTTAAATGAGAGGACACTACTATGAGACACAGAACATGTGTAAAGCAAGCAAGGGATATTTTACCAATCAAATCCAATCTAAAATCTTAACTACCACACAAGATCCTAAATCATAGGGATTGAAGGATTTGATTGAGATTTGATTCGGATAGCACAAGACCTCCAGGTCAAAGCTATATATATTGGTGCACTGAGATAACACGGGACACTGTGTTGTGCATGGAGAAACTAACTATGTTGCGAGTGCATGAGTTGAGTGTTTCTCTCTTTCATAAGTTCATCACTAAGCCTGTTACAAACTCTGAGAGAGAGAATTCTGTGCGGAATCTTTGCTTGTCGTTCTTGTGTGCATGGTGGTGATCCAGCTCAGGGGTGGAGTGAGTTAGCGCTGGTGCTGCTCACTTCTATGGTTAGGAGGAGCTGATTCTCCTAGTTATTTTTACAAATCTCAAGTAACTACATTGTAATAGATTCGAGTTAATGTTAATTTGAATTTATGCGAGTGCATGAGTTGAGTGTTTCTCTCTTTCATAAGTTCATCACTAAGCCTGTTACAAACTCTGAGAGAGAGAATTCTGTGTGGAATCTTTGCTTGTCGTTCTTGTGTGCATGGTGGTGATCCAGCTCAGGGTTGGAGTGAGTTAGCGCTGGTGCTGCTCACTTCTATGGTTAGGAGGAGCTGATTCTCCTAGTTATTTTTACAAATCTCAAGTAACTACATTGTAATAGATTCGAGTTAATGTTAATTTGAATTTATGCGAGTGCATGAGTTGAGTGTTTCTCTCTTTCATAAGTTCATCACTAAGCCTGTTACAAACTCTGAGAGAGAGAATTCTGTGTGGAATCTTTGCTTGTCGTTCTTGTGTGCATGGTGGTGATCCAGCTCAGGGTTGGAGTGAGTTAGCGCTGGTGCTGCTCACTTCTATGGTTAGGAGGAGCTGATTCTCCTAGTTATTTTTACAAATCTCAAGTAACTACATTGTAATAGATTCAAGTTAATGTTAATGTTAGCGTCATTGGGATTTATTTCTAATATGGCTAGCACATTATGTTGCGAAGTTGTGTTATAGATTGTGGAAAATGAAGCATTCTTTTCAGTAAACTTGATTTTTGTAAATAATAGATTTAGTTCTTTGAGTTTAAAGTAGAACTCTGTTTTACTTCTTGTATTATTGTGAACTAGTTTACTGAGTTAAAATTTCCCACGGTAAATGGTGAAGTAAGTCACACTTAAAAATCCAAAACCATAAGGAAAGAGAGTAACTTTTCGATGAAGGGCATACCCACGATAATAGTGTTGGTGATTCTGTTTACGTTGGATGATTCCCATGTCATGGAATGGTTCGTGGTGGAATTAAGACAAAACCGGCCGCTTTTCCAAGATCATGGAAACCTCCTCGAAGGTTCGTAGTGGGGCTCGAGGTTCATAGTGGGCCTGCGGGGAGGCTCACTAGCGGTCAGAAGGTTTATCCGTTTAAAGAATCAACGATAGGAAATAAGGTTCGGACTTAAATATATAAGTTGTTAGGATTTAAGATAATAAAAAAAATAAAAAAATAAAAAATTGTTTTTACCAAACATTAAACTAAATTAATAATAACAAAAAAAACTATTTTTTTATAAAAGATAAATAATCAAAATTAAATAAATTTTTAAATTAAAATTAATAATTATTTTAATAAAATAAAATAATATTAAAAATGCTCATTTAATTTAAAATACAATTAATTGTTTTGAGTAATAAAAATAAATAAATTTAACAAATACCCATATAAGCCTACTATATTTATGATTTATAATTTAACATAACCTTTTGTAAAACATTTTAATTCATACAACCAAAGGTTTATTTTGGCTACCAACTAAAATAAAGAATAAATTAAGAAGACAAAAAATAACACGAAGACATAGAATATGTTAAAGTAACAAATGAAATAGAATAATAAAAAATAAATTGAGTTCAAATTGGAAAGATAAAATTAATCTTGCGGATTAACGAAAATGGAGAGATAAAGATAAATGAAATGGTAGAAAGGGAAAACACATGAGATAAATAAAAATAAAAATGGAGAAAAGATAAAAATAATTTTGTCGATTAATAAAAATGAATGAAATAGTAAAAAGAAAGAAAACCTGTTAATTATAAAAAAAAAAAATTAAACAAAATAAATATTATATAAATTTATTATAAATATATTAATTTTATAGATGAATAATATAATTTGATATTTTTATATTAATAATTACATTTATAGGTGTATAGGGTTGGCAGGGGCGGGGGGTCCTCCTAGACTTCGAAGGAAACAAAAAGACTGATTATGTTCGGGGGCTTGGCAAACAAACGAACAACGAGGCAGAGTGGCTTGCATTGATCCAAGGCCTAACTATCGTCAAGGAAAATAACATTCAAAGTGCTCTAGTAATTGGGGACTCCATGTTAGTTATCAAGAAAGCCCGAGCTCTTTTAAAAAAGTATCACTCCCCAACTAACAAGTTCCACTCACTCTTCCTTACGCTGGTCAAGAATATGAGCTCCATCTCCCTCTTCCACATCCTAAGGAGCAACAATTCCATGGCAGATACTTTGGCCAACCAAGGAGCCAGTTTAAAGTGTGGGATTCTTATTCAAAATGGCAACTTAATAAAAAAATGGGTTCCATAGTGCAAGCCACATTCCATGGAGCACGTCTCATCCCCAAGCATTTAATGACTAATGTCGTTTACAAGACTGTCTCATCCTCGATCAGTGTTGCAATCTGCAGACATATCTATCTACCCCCATTTCGCTCCTCCGCCGGCGAATGCAGCTAGTACACACTTGGCCTGCATTCAAAGTCTCATGGAATGAGGCTAGTCGACAAGACTTGGGCAATTTAAACTCCAGGAGGGGCTCTCAAAGCTGCATCTCCTTTCCTCGCTTCCGACATAAGCTCTCCCCCTACATCTGGCAAGCATCTCGCAGAATGGATTGTGGAAACAACGGGCCGAACGCTGGAGTTTGCCCTCCAGGGTTGAAATGCAAACGTTGCAAAGTTAATATAGGGCAGACGAGACATCCCTCAGCGGTTGATGAAATGTTGAGTCCAGGGAGCGGCGAAACTGAAATTCTTCACCCCTCCAGAGCTCCTATGAAGCATGTCCGACGCAATGAAGAAAATGGGCAAGCCTGGAATCAACAGGCATTGAGAATTCGCAGGCAGAATACAATCCCGGTCCAAAATGGGTTCATGTTCGAAGGTGGCCGCTTCTGGCTCCCCATTGAGGTGGATAAAATCCAGAATACCGGGGGTTTGCATTACCAAAACTACCTCCAGGAAGGGTTGCAGAATTATAGTAGTCAGCGAACCAGTTCTAGCGACGCCGGGAAAGCATGGAAGGTGGTAGGGGACAGCCTAGGGCTCGTTCACCTGGACTCCTCGGTTGGCAGAGAAAGTCCATCCCCCGAAGTTCTTTCTCATCTACAAGATATAGAAGCACAAGTAAATTGGCTCAGGGGGGAAAACACAGAGCTTAAGAAAACCCTCTCAAACCTCTCTTACATTACCAGCTCGGAAGCTAGCAGCACCAACAGCAAAAACAAGGAATTTTATGAGAAGATAGTGGGAAAGATTGACTCCCTGCACAGTTGTCTGAGGATAGTTGAAGCAAAATTTGATTGCATCCAAAGCAGCAAAGAAAATAGCCCAGTAGCAATTACAGGATTGAAGGACAACGAGGACCCAGAAGCTGGTAGCAAGAAGAAATTCCGTCTAACAGAAATGCTCTAAGCACTGGTCAATTAGCAACTTCCCTCTTCTCGGTAGATGTTTTTTAATGTTCAAATTGTGGCATGTATAGCCCTATGTAGTTTGCTTCTGTTCTATTCTATTAGCTTAAGAAATTTTGTCAATTTTGAACTACAAAAAACTGTTTTGAGGTGCCTTCTTCCCTCGTTTTTGTGGGTTCAGTCTCCCCACCATGATGTAGTCCTACCTTTCTTATAATATAAAAATATCCGTTTCTGTAAAAAAAAAAAATACATTTATAGGTGTATATATCTTCGAATTTGGGATGGAATACTATCTATGTTTTTCTTAAATTGAAGGAGGATGGGACATGTGTACTATCCAATTTAACTAAAGAAGTTACCAAGTAGCTTGAGACATAGACAACAACAATTATTACAACTAAGCAAGGAGAAAAAGTAACATATAATTTGTTCATGGTACTGAACTTGTGACCTATTCACTGGGCACAAGTTAAGTGGTTGTGCTAGCTATAGATTTGTTAAGTATGGTTGGATCTCTTTGAAGGTTATAAATTTAATTTAGCCATGAAGAAATGTTTCTTTCTAAACTTTTTACACATCCAAATAAAATTTTACAACAATCCGAATAGTCTTTTTAAACTTTTAAACATCCAAATAAATTTTTACAACGATCCAATTAATCCTCTTAAAATAATACTTTATGTAATTTATCATTAAAAATGTTATGATAAATAATACATGAATGTAAAGAGTTTTAAATCCGTTGAAATACATCCACCTCTTATTGTCATTAACGTTTATTGCTTAAGTGATTCACATTTGAGTGTGAGGGAGCCATCTAGTCGATTCCACTGTACCCACTAGCAAAGTGTCGGTGAAGCTGTTTACGTACAGTATATGGAAACTTAAACTCGAAGGAAGGGACGTGGCAGAATCCTGTAATCCCAAGGTGGTTTTCCGGAACCTTCGACGAAGTTGAAGGAAGGGGCGTGGCTGAATACTGGAAACAGGTGTTTTGCCAACGTGGTATATTCATGTAAACTTCGACGAAGGCTCGTAGGGGGCAGAGTGAGTTATTACAATCTTGTCAATAGTTCACCACATTTCTCATAATGCAAAAATTATAAAATAACACATTATAAAACCCAAAAAAATATATAATAAAAGAAATTATAATGTTTTAATTAAAATCTAACATATATATAAAAGTCAATAAGTCAATGACTACTAATTACTTTTCATCAAACCAATCTATGAATTAAATAAACAATGAAAAGTATGAACTTCGTATCATCGTCTCATGAAAAGTTCAAAATCATGTACTTCGTCCCCTGAAAAGTTCAAAGTCATGTACTTGTTTACTAATCCCCCTTGATATAAACTATTAACCATTAATATAATACTCAATGATAAAATTTACCTCATGAAAAATAAGCACAAATTCTTTTAAAGTTTTAATTATAATAAGGTGATTGCTTTCAGCATGCATACAGAAGCCAATCTATGAATACACAATGAAAAGTGTGAACTTGCATATCAGCATCTCATCAAAAGTCCAAAGCCATGTGCTCGTTTACTATTTTTCTAGCCATTGATATAAAAGTTTAATCTTTGTAAATTACATTTTTATTAGTAAGGTTGTCTAATTAGAATTTTACAATTAAAATGTTTATTATTTGGTGATTGGTTAAAAATTTAAATGGTTTATTTTCATTATTTGGTCATTGGTTAAAATTTAAATGATTTATTTTTAAAAAGGTAATGTATTTTTTATCTTAAAAAAAAAGTCATCTAATGGAATATTACTTACATAAGATGTCAAGATGTGAGATCCCAAAATACCCATTTTTTTTTGAAATTTTAATAATTTTTTGACATCATTAATTATAACGAATTTTAAATAACATCCGTAATTATCAAGATATACTTGACATACTCCTCAACCCATAATTATGATACAACTTATAACATAATATGCGCAATCTTTTTCCAATTGCAAGATTTCTTTATGCTAGCATAATTATCCTTTTGCGATTTCTTTATGCTAGCACAATTATCCTTTGGACTACTTCAAAGTAACATATAAATATATTTTTCCATACACACATAAAACAAATATAATTCCTTACTTTAACTCAATTATATATATATATGCCCTGGATGTGGGTGATGGGACGAGCTGGAGAGCACGAGAACCCAGGCACGAGACACATGGGCAAACGGACGGGCTCCGTGGTGCTCCAGAAAGTGATGACTTAATTCGGCAGCCACCCCAAGGCCCTGTTCATTAAACCCCCCTTTGGTGATGTCCCCTTGACGCTGCTGGAGGCGACCTCGACGTACCTGCTCCAGGTGGTTCCTGCGTGCGGTTTTAAGGAACCCTGAATGCCATCACCTTGGCTCGTCGATAACCATGCAACCCCGTCCTTGGTGCATCAATGCAATGTTTCATAACCTCCATAGACCTACGAATTGGGCTCCTCCCGCTCTTTGGTTCTTGTTGTTCACGACCACCCATCTGCTAGCTCTTCTTGTGAGTTGGCTTCAGCTCCACATTGACGTTCTGCAGCTATTGCTCTTAGCACATTCTACAGTGCTCTCGGCCCATTCTGCAGCGCTCTCCCTCCAGTCTTCAATCATGGGCAGGATGAAAGGCTCCAGGGGCAGAGGAAAGAAAAACACCACCAAGAATGATACAACGGACATGGAAAAGGCTACGGGGAGGAGGTCATTGTCCCTATCCTCCTGCTGATAGACAATTGGGAAGTCGGGCTATTGGTGGAACACCTCTACACCGGACGTCCTGGTAAGCAACTTGAACACCTAGTGGCTTGTTAAGAATATGCTTGGGCTGCTAATGGAGGGCCTGCTCGCCAACTGGGCGACCGCCAAAAATGCCACCCAGACTTTGAAGGCCACCCTTCCCAACATGGAAGCCATTCTGGGTAGCTTGGAGAGCACCTTCAACTGGCAGTCTTATGCTCCTTCCAGACTCTCTCCACGAAACAACATTGGTAAGACCGGCTTCAGAGACCTCTCCTCCGTGGCAGGGACAAGCAAGCCTGTTCAACTGAGTCCATCCAAAGGGAAAGTGCCTCTGATCTTCCCCATCTTCGACACTATGGGTCCTGTTCTGTTCAAGCGTGTCCACAACGACCAGGGATTCTTGCTCTTCAGGAAGACCGCGCCCCTACCTATGAAATTGACTTCAAATGACTCTATCGCGGAGGAGTATCCCCCCTACCCCATCGTGGAAGAATTTCCTGCTGACACACAGGCTCCTGTTGCAAATGCCTCTCCGAATGTCTACAGCTGAGAACGTTTGGGCCCCTCCCCGCATCTTCCCGCTTTTCTTTCTTGCTATGTTTAATCGTTTTCTAGTCTACAGTTTTTTCAGTCTGCACAAACAACTCTTTTTTTCAGCGTTACCCTGGACTTCTCACACAATTTAGGCTTTCTATCATTTTTATAAGTATAACTTTGATCTCTTCATGGTTCTTGGTTGGTGGCTTCATACTTTCAGGCCACCACAACTTGTAAAAAACTCATGTATTTTTTACCTTTTCAGCTTAATAGATCTTTGCAGCATTACAAAAAAAAAACTATATATATATGGATAATATGCAATCATCGATTTATATTAATTCCTATAAAATATCTCATTCCCTTTCATGTCTTTTCAAGGAGTATTAAGATCTTTCTTTATCATTTTTTTTTCAACATCGTGATATCTTACTTTACCACATGATTCTATACTTTTTAAATAAATACCATATATATATATATATATATATATATATATATATATATATATATATATATATATATATATATATATATATTCCTACAATATATTCTAATAATCATATGATTACTTTTATTCAACCGCATGATGCTTACCCACACATTCTTTTGTCCAACCCATAAATCCATATAATGTATCATGTTTTTATAAAGAAAATACATCTAATATAAGATTCATTACAATATAAACAAGAGCCGCATGCGGCAATGTCCGTGACAGAGCATGGTAATAGAGTTTGTAAATGTTAAAATTCAATATGCTAAGACAGAAAATAGCAGCATTACATTCTATTTCACAATAATAGCATATACAGGATCACTGAAGAAACAACAAGCATAGCATAAACACAAGAGACACATATTTATCCTGGGAAACCCTCATGGGGTAGAAAACCCAGCAAAGCTTTCCTCAATAAGATGATAAACCAAAATACAAGATGTGCTCCCTCCTTCTAATCCTCCTTAGAAAATCTCCCAGACAAGTGCTCCTCTTTTCAAGTGTGTGAGTGTATCAAATGAGGAACACACCTCCTCTATTTATACACTACTCTGACATATATTTACACAAGTACATGTAGGCTCGTATTTAACCATTAGGTTAAATACCCTATTATAACTGACTGGGCCGACCCCCACATGGTGGGTCTAATAACCCTAGTTGCCACAACTCCTCGGAGGAATAAACATCTCCGGATACATAATAGAATCACCTCGGAGGGATGGAACATCTCCGGAATAAATAATATACAAATATAATATTCTTAGAAGTTACAATATTCAACACTCCCCCTTAACGAGAAGGATATTATAACAACATCTGCAGGAGCAAGGAGTCATTGACTACATCATCTATATATCATCGAAAGCTTTCTTCAATTCATCATCATCAGTAACTCAACTAGTTACTGGAACATCAACATCATCAGAGTTGATATTACTTGATCATCAGCATCGTCATCATCATCATCATCACACGATCACACGATCATCAGCATCGTCATCACACGATCATCAGCATCGTCATCACACGATCATCAACATTGTCATCACACGATCATCAGCATCGTCATCATACGATCATCAGTATCGTCATCACACGATCAACAGCATCGTCATGATACGATCAGCATCGTCATCATACGATCAGCATCGTCATCACACGATCAGCAACATCGTCATCATACGATCAACATCGTCATCACACGATCGATAGCATCGTCATCACACGATCAGCGTCGTCATCATACGATCAGCATTGTCATCACACGATCGGCAGCATGGTCATCACACGATCAGCATCGTCATCATACGATCAGCATCGTCATCACACGATCGGCAGCATCGTCATCACACGATCAGCATCATCATCATTCGATCAGCATCGTCATCACACGATCGTATTATAGGATGATCAATCCTGCTCTCTTTAGGACATAGGTCCATGGATGATGCAATCCAAATCAAGTTCCAGGATGATCAATCTTTATCTCTTTAAGACAAGTCTCATGTCTAGGGACGATCCAATCCCAACCACAGTGCCAATCCTTTTTCATACTGGATGTGACCTAGATCAGATCTAGGATTTACCGCCACAGAGCCAGTCCTTTTTCATAATGGATCTGTCACATCTACAGAGCCAACCCTGTTTCATGCTAGATGTATCACATCTACAGAGCCAGCCCTGTTTCATGGTGGATGTATCACATCTACAGAGCCAGCCCTGTTTCATGCTGGATGTATCACATCTACAGAGCCAGCCCTGTTTCATGCTGGATGTATCACATCTACAGAGCCAGCCCTGTTTCATGCTGGATGTATCACATCTACAGAGCCAGCCCTGTTTCATGCTGGATGTATCACATATACAGAGCAAGCCCTGTTTCATGCTGGATGTAACATATCTACAGAGGCAGCCCTGTTTCATGCTGGATGTAACCTAGAACAATTCTAGGATTTGTCACGTACATTTTGAACCGAGGTCCAGGGATGATCCAGTCCTATCATGTACCTTTTGAACCGAAGTCCAGGGACGATCCATTCCTATCATGTACCTTTTGAACCGAAGTCCAGGGATGATCCAGTCCTATCATGTACCTTTTGAACCGAAGTCCAGGGACGATCCAGTCCTATCATTCAATTCTCGGAGACCTCATGTCTACGGCTCAATTCAAAGGACCATAGTCCGAGGACGATCCAATCCCCTTACCTGTTCATTCAGGATTTAGTTCTCGGAGACATCATGTCTACGGCTCAATTCAAAGGACTAAAGTCCGAGGACGATCCAATCCCCTTACCTGTTCATTCAGGATTTTGTTCTCGGAGACATCATGTCTACGGCTCTCTTTAGGACTGAAGTCCAGGGATCATCCAATCCCCTCAAGTCCACCAAGTACTTCATTCTCGAAGACATACGTCTACGGCTCTCTTTAGGACTGAAGTCCAGGGATGATCCAATCCCCTCAAGTCCACCAAGGACTTCATTCTCGAAGACATACGTCTACGGCTCTCTTTAGGACTGAAGTCCAGGGATGATCCAATCCCCTCAAGTCCACCAAGGACTTCATTCTCGAAGACATACGTCTACGGCTCTCTTTAGGATTGAAGTCCAGGGATGATCCAATCCCCTCAAGTCCACCAAGGACTTCATTCTCGAAGACATACGTCTACGGCTCTCTTTAGGACTGAAGTCCAGGGATGATACAATCCCCTCAAGTCCACCAAGGACTTCATTCTCGAAGACATACGTCTACGGCTCTCTTTAGGACTGAAGTCCAGGGATGATCCAATCCCCTCGTATGTCAATCATGGGTACAAGTATCTTCATCCATACAAGTACATCAAGGAATCATGTATCCTCATCATCAAAACATGTATATCAAAACATGTATCCTCATCATCAAAACATGTATCCTCACCATCAAAACATGTATAACAAAACATGTATCCTCATCATCAAAACATGTATATCAAAACATGTATCCTCATCATCAAAACATGTATAACAAAACATGTATCGTCATCATCAAAACATGCATAACATCTATCATCAAAAGCATGTATACATCTATCATCAAAAGAAAAAATATAAGATTCCTAAATCTAAATAATTCTAAGTAACTAGGTGCAGTAAATAGGTAACCTCATCATTGATGAGACAGACTTGTTATCAGATACTATGCTACTCCCCCTTTCGAGGAGGGTCCTTCTGGACTATACCAAGCTTGTCTCGGAAGTATTCAAACTTTACTCGAGACAGAGGTTTAGTCAAGATATTAGCAATCTGATCCTCAGTGCTTATATACTCGAGCTTGATAGCTCCTCTCTGCACCATATCTCGTATATAGAAGTATCGGATCTCTATGTGTTTTTGACTTATCGTGGAATTCATTTCTAAGTCAAACACTCCATATAATAGCTTCTGAAGCCACACTGCTTCACAGCTGGCAGAGCAGACAGCTATATATATATTCTGCTTCAGTAGTACTGAGAGCCACACTAGATTGTTCCTTGCCGAACCATGAGATCATGGCAGATTCAAGACTATAACATCCACCTGATGTACTCTTTCTGTCTGAGGCACTTCCTGCCCAATCAGAATCTGAGTAACCATGTAAACGGAGTTCATGACCTCCAAGATAATATAGACCAAAATCTAATGTACCTTTTTGGTACCTCACTACATGCTTTGTAGTTATTAAGTGAACCTTTCTAGGTTCTACTAGATACTGACTTAGGGTATTTGCAGCAAAGCATATATCTAGCCTAGTATTTGTTAAATACATCAATGACCCAATTATTTGTCTATATAGGGTTAGGTCCACTAAATACGATGAGTCATTAACTAATAACTTCAAGTTGGAGTCCATGGGAGTGGCCATGGATTTATACTCCAACATATCAAATCTTTTTAGAAACTTCACAGCATACTTACCTTGAATTAAAAGATTCCTTTTGGATCTTGCCATACTTCTAGACCTAAGAAGTAGTGCATTAATCCGAGATCTTTCGTTTTCATTTCTGCAGCCATTTTCATGACCTGTTTCTCATTCCTTGTCAGAAAGAGATCATCGTCATACAATAATGGTATGATAGGTTCACCATCCACAACCTTAAGGTAAAGGTTAGGAACGGCTTTACTTTTGGTAAAGCCCAAGCTTTGTCATGAAGCTGTCAATTGTCCATTATTCACACTCAGCATTGAGTGATCTTCTGCATATCTATCTGTGCCATCTCTCGTCAGATGGGTCTACTAATATGAGCCTCAAAATCATTCGAACTCCGTGGTGAGTTCCTTCTTGCATCCATGTCATATGTGTATAGAACCCATATTCAACCTTGTAGCAAAAGGTTGAGATCCACATCACCCATGATGATCATTAAGCTCATCAATTGACTACCGATCCTGGGAACCCATACAGAACCTGATTACATTATTAAGAGAATGGTCTTATCTAGTCCCTTGGAGAAAAACATCTCATCATGATTCTCTTCCTCTTTCTAAGAGAATCTCTTAACCACAAGCTTTCTATAGTGTGTTTGATTCGTAAATCTTTTG
Source organism: Larix kaempferi (assembly GCA_027924585.1). Taxonomy (NCBI): domain Eukaryota; kingdom Viridiplantae; phylum Streptophyta; class Pinopsida; order Pinales; family Pinaceae; genus Larix; species Larix kaempferi. The sequence goes on along the minus strand of BSBM01000105.1, from coordinate 2,194,936 downwards.
TTGAACATCCATCGCTTGTTCAGAGTTCATCATTCATCATGATATTTCCTACAAATCGAAATTAAGTACATGATTAGTAATACTTCATAATCATCAAATCATATTGACATGATAACCTATTATGCATACAGATATCATTTACATAGTTATGCAACTATTTTGACCAATACTTTGGCACAACACTTTCCCATATCCTGTATGCATACAGTGGCTATCTAGATGCCTTCCATCTCTACCAGAACATACTATCGAGAGTGTGCATAGCTCTCAGCATGTCAGCAAAGAGGTTTCATTCTAGACAAGCAACAATGGAATGTTTGTCCAACTTACCAATCATATGCATATTAGTAGTATACTGTTCAATGCTTTATGAATGTTTACACTCAGCATGATATATTCTAGGAATACAAATATGCATACAAGCAATATCATTTACTATTTCTAATAACAACTCAAATACTTATCGTTTATGTTTTTGTGGTTGCCTCTCGCTTGATCTTCTGTATGTCTTCTGAACTTCTATTCATTCTGTACCACTGTGCATGCTCAAGTGTACACTAGTGTCATCCTCATGATCTCATACACAAACATACATTCATTAGTATATTCTCAATATTATCAAAACATTCTAATTCTAAATAATCTTGAATATGTACAGTCATGATCATTAGTATTCAGGGTTTCAAGGAAGTCTTGTTTTACTCATGCATACTCTTGTTTGATCTAGTTAGTTAAATCATAACCAAGATAAGAGACATAATATGCATAAACCCTTGATTACTAACCAATCATACCAAGTATACTTACACAAGGTAAGATTCTAACATGACATAGGAAAACATACCTGGATTAGTATACCTGCTTAGTTATGTACAACATACCTAAACAATCTCTTCAATGATTTAGAGATCCTGAGCTAGAACCTGCATGTCTCGTAGGTTAAACATAATATAACAAAGTCATACATACCTCGTGAGTCTTTGTCTTCATGTTGTCATGGTCATGGAACTTGATTTGTCTTTTGTAATGTACATGTGTCTTGTTAGCAAACAACATCAACCTCACACAACACCATAATGCATAAGTACAATCATATAGCCCTAATCAATGAATTTCTTCGATCATTCACATGCATTCATATTGTTACTAGGGTGATAAGACAATTAATAACATTAATCAAGATTGTACTAATAAATAACATGAAGACAAACACATTATGAACATAATCAAGAATCAGATTTCAAGGCATACCTGAACCTCCTTAAGTCATACCTGTCGAGACTTTTTGTAGTCTTCTTATGTAAGGCCTTACCCTCAACTCCCCCTGAAACTTGATCTGGAGCTTGATTAGGGTTTGCTAGAGAAACCCTAAAAATTCAATCTTTGACTTTCATACTTCTGAATGGATGGAAGAATGTGTCTTGCTGAGCTGATCAACCTAGCATTCTTCAATTTTGAAATCTCCAAAATTTGACCCCTCAAAATTGCCTTCGAAACTTCTGGATCTTCTGGACAGGAACCCGAACTAGGGTTTGATGAAGCCCACCCTTCTGTCCAATCAAAAGGTTCAATCCAAGGCTCTAAACTCTTATTTTTCTGAGCAGCTTCCAGCCGTGGTTACAGACTTCAAAAAGATTCCAACTTTCTCTGAAACCCTAAATTCCGGAAGCCATGAATAAAGGTGCTAAAAATAATTCTGTTTTGACAAAAATATGCACCTGATTGCTTCTGCTATAACTCTGAAATTTTTGCTCCACGGGGTCTGAAAAATTTTTCTGCAGTAGCCTGACCTGTCATCTTTCCATCCTGATAGGTCTGACCTCAATTGGATTTTCTGAGAGAGATTTATGCCAAGTGTCGCAACGTGACTTGTTTATGGGATAAAACAGGAGAGCGAACTTGTACGGCGTACCACGTGTCACTGGTTCACCTTCGGCCTCTGAAAATGTTTTCTGAGATAGTACAGTCTGTGTACTACCTGTCACTTTTTACTAAATTTCATTTGGAGCTTCCTATCCCAAGTTATGACCTTTTTTCCAAGGTCACCTGATTTTGACTGAGATCTGGAAGAGGCAAAACCCCTAACTTGTACTGATCATAACTCATAAAGTACAACGAATCTGAGGGTTCCCTTTGGAAACAAGGTACCTGGGGATGTTATCTTCGACCTGTAAGCTTTTCAGACCCTGAACCTTCGCCGAAATGGATTTATAGCGAAAGTTCCACGATGACTGGTTTTTGCTATGTAAAACCCTAACCTTCAAATTGTCGTAAGTAAAGCAAGTGTCGTAAGTGCCATACCTTGTCTTCCTTCAGTTTAGCTCTGATACCATGTTAAAATTGAATATGCTAAGACAGAAAATAGCAGCATTACATTCTATTTCACAATAATAGCATATACAGGATCACTGAAGAAACAACAAGCATAGCATAAACACAAGAGACACATATTTATCCTGGGAAACCCTCATGGGGTAGAAAACCCAGCAAAGCTTTCCTCAATAAGATGATAAACCAAAATACAAGATGTGCTCCCTCCTTCTAATCCTCCTTAGAAAATCTCCCAGACAAGTGCTCCTCGTTTCAAGTGTGTGAGTGTATCAAATGAGGAACACACCTCCTCTATTTATACACTACTCTGACATATATTTTACACAAGTACATGTAGGCTCGTATTTAACCATTAGGTTAAATACCCTATTATAACTGACTGGGCCGACCCCCACATGGTGGGTCTAATAACCCTAGTTGCCACAACTCCTCGGAGGAATAAACATCTCCGGATACATAATAGAATCACCTCGGAGGGATGGAACATCTCCGGAATAAATAATGTACAAATATAATATTCTTAGAAGTTACAATATTCAACAGTAAATTGCATTTGCAGTAACAAAAAAAACATGATGCAGGGAATTGCTAAATTAAATAGGTATATTGTGATGAAATCCATTGTTGTATTGGCATAAAAGTGTTACACTGGAGTTAAATTTGAAGAGATACTAAAGAAATTGAAATCTAATCTATCCAACGTGACATAAGGATTCTAATGTGTGCCATGGTCTACAATTGCATCGGGACAGATATTGCATTCGTAGTGAGTCCAGTCGGTGAATATATGCCAGATCCATGTTGTTGGCATAGGGTGAAGGAATGCCATTTTGTTTCCTGCATAGAAACCATTTCCCAAATATTTTCATACACATCACCTTGCAAATGCTTCCCTTTTTGCCAAGTGTTTCTCCAGCGCTTTCCTACCAGAAATGTTTCATGTACAGAAACATGGAGAAAGAATGTCATTTTGAAGACACTGTTGACAAGAAATCTCCAATTCAGCTTTTTTGACATAATACCAGGGGTAGGTATTTACAAAGAAAACTCCACGGGAAACTAAAATTATTATCCTAACCAAGATAATGATACTCTCACTACTAACTTCCAAAATAATTACACATGCAACTATGACTCCTACATAATTAGGAATTTTGGACATAGTATTGGAAGAGGTGCACATATTGAAAAGGGATAATTTGGAAAATCTCTTGGTAGCAACATGCCTTTCATTGATACTCACACGAGGCATATGGCAACATTATCCAATAGAAGCAGTGATCTATGAAAAAAAATTCTTATCATAGTTGCTTGCCTTATTGCTTTTGTCCAGATTTTGTGTGTTTTGCACCTAATACAACTGAATATAAAATATTTAAATATAAAAATGAATTTAAATGAACTTGAGTGACACCATAGAAAATAGCCTAACTATTCTTAAAAAGGAACAGAAGCACCCAACGGGCTTTAGATATAACCTGACTAGACACTATACTTGCTGCAAGACGTTGGATCTCACATTCCTCCTGGTCAACAAAGAGCTTTGCCTTCAATGCTGCAGCAGACAAGCCTACCATGGCAGCCAATTTTACCTTTTCGGCAGGCAAAGATGATGTAGCAATGGATATATCGTTCTTGGTTTGCACTACCTGGGATTCCTCTTTTTCATGGTCTGCAAAACCCATGTGCAGTTATCCATCAAATTATGCATTTTAGACACAAAGAAATCATTCGAAAATAATATAAGCTTCCCATAAATAAATCTACAAGTATGCAAACCTCGTTGTTGAATCGAACTTGAAACAGCTACCTATTTCCCATCTTCTCTCTGCACATTCTCTGAAATCATCCTTCATTCGCAACAAAAAGAGAGAACCTTTTAGTTTGTCAAAAACATCTCTAAAATACACTCTGAAATTACTTCTAAGTTAGATGAAGAAAATTACATTAACACAAGAAAATAATAAATTGCAACAAGAGAGTGTAGCAATACAAGAACATATAAAGTGGAAGGTAGGAAATAACCATGAAGAAAAGGGATCAAGCTAGTGAATCTAGAGAGCTAGGGCCCATCTCAACAGATTCATGGGTAAAGGAAGGGATTTAAAAGGATTGGAAGTTGGAACCCTTTGATTCTTTAGGCATGCTGCCTAAGACCTTCCTGGTCCAATCTAACTCCATGTTTGGAAATGCAAATTGTGTATATTCTAATCTAACTAAAAAATACGATCCATGAAAAACTACAAGTTCTTAGAGAATTGTTATTTATGCTCTAGACAAGTGGATTTGATAGCTTGTATGACAAATAACATTAGAGAATTGTTATTTATGCTCCTACCGTGTGTATTTGATTGCTTGTATGACAAATAACATTAACTTTTCCAAAATTCTTCAACCTAATATAAGAGTTCACACAATATTGTACAATAACAAATTACAGATAAAGACCAGACGTAATTGTCATTAAAACTTCAATGGAACAAAAATGCACCTGTCACCACGAGCATAACCTTCTTTATGTAAGGAGCTATCTCCAATAGTTCCTGTAGTGCAGTCATCTTTGGATAATGCAGCTAAAGCTGCATGTGCACAAGCTGCAGCTACACATGGTCCTATTGCAGAAACTAGGAAGGCAACCTAGAGAACGTTTGTTATTAGAATTCCTCCACAGAGTATCAAGTTCTACTAATAGATGGACAATATGAGTTATCAAACAGTTTTTAAAGCATGATACAGTTTTTCAACTACCACATCATACAATTGCTAGATTTTATTTCTAAAATTACATTATGAAATGTGTGGCATTTAATTTCCTATTCACACAAATATATGACTTGTTTAAGTTGTTGCTTTTGAAAGGGTAGAAAAGTAATAGTTACTATGACTTAGAACCATCCAAAGTTATTGGACATGTAACATACTAGGGCCATGACTGGATTACTAGAATTTGAAAATGCAATTCTGTTTTTGGATTCGAGTTCTGCAGGGCAGGAACCTGAAAAGGGTTTAAAAACAACATCTTATATCCACTGATGCATCTGAAACATGCTTGCCACCCTATTCTAAAATCAAATTCAATTCCATACCATGAATGCAAGCAGAAGAAATTTAAAATACCTCCATAATTTCCATTGGATTTCACATCTAAAGAAGATACTTTTCGAGTTTCAATAGCTTCATCTGAAGGATGAGGCTTTAAGCCAGTGTCAGGGATATCAATGTTTTCAAGCAAACCATCCTCCATTGGTAGGTGAATGAAATGTAGCATGCATTGGGCTTTTGACTTAGTTCCTACATGCTCTGCAATTTCATTCCAGTTCTCATTATATATTTCCAATGCCTCAAGAAGCAATAGTGTCTCCTGATTGGTCCAGTTATTGCCATCAAGATCCCCTGCATCTTTTGTAGCATCCATCCGAACAAAATCAACTGTTTCCATTCCAATAACAGGTTTCCCATCATTGAAACATTCTGTGCATAATATTACATCTGTCTGCCAAAACAGGAATATTGAAAAGAGATACTATCAAGGCTTATCCATGGAAAAATGTTGAACCAGAAATTCCAGTGCTCAAAGGTAGCTGTAATTGCAAGATTTTGTACACCGGAAGTACGATTAAAGAGGCAGACACACTTGAAAAGTTTGCAGTCTTTAGACTCTAGAGCTCTATGACTATGAACAACTATGCACTGCAGTGACAGAGGAATATTTAATGATGACAAACATTAAATCTATTTCACAGCTATGATAAGAATAGGTTATCATATATCAAACCTCTTTCTAAGACTGATAAAAAATTTCAGAACAGTATTTTGAGTAGGAACTACATCGATGTTCTAAAAGACGCTCCTGAATCCGACGATCCAACTCAGCAATAACTCCACATGCATAAGCAAGTCTAGGAGTTTTTTATTGCATTTATAAGGAGCCGACCTTAGAGAAACCTGGAGGTTGCTCTGTGAAGAAAATCTCACATAGATTTTCCATTAATGTGGTCCGGTGTGAAATATCAGTCTAGCTTGATAATGCAAAAGCCAGAAAGTGAATACCACTAACCTGTAAATAAGAAGACAAATGCAATTTCAAAAAGAGTAATCAGTTGAAGACAAATGCAATTTCAAAAAGAGCAATCAGTTGGCTGAGCATTAAATCCTACGATGGCCATAAAAATCTACAGCTATTGGAATAGATAGAAGCCTCTATAAGCCTCTATGCAAAGCAGAAAGGTAACCAGGGAATTATATCAGAATACAATTATTGTAACTGTCCGGCCAAAAGATTTGTTTTGAAAGGAAAAATCAATATTTTTTAATAGCCAACAAACACTAGCCCTCAGCTCAAGTGCATCAAGAGATGGATAGGCAATGTTTAGGTCATTATTGTGCTTTTGAAATATGTAGATCAATCAAAAAATAGAAACCATTATGATCACCAAATCTAAAATAATAACCAATATGATGGCCAAATCTAAAATAATAGCACATTTGATGCATTTGAAGACGGATCTTCTAAACACTAAAATAGCTGCAGAACTTGGAAAGCAGAAGGAGCACACAAGGGAGAACCCAGGAAACGATACTGGATTTGGTTTGGCAACAATAGGTAGAGCCTGCAGGTCCCAATCATTCTCCACAGAAGGATGATATACTTGACAATGCAGGTGTGTTTCACACGTTGCAATCCCCACTATCATCCATAGTCGATCAGTTCTTCCATATCGAGCTAATAATTGGCTCAATTCCATAACAACCCTATCAGTGCTCCTCCTGCCTATGAGACTGACAACCCTATCCGTGCTCGTCCCACCTTGAGCTGCTCTACAAGCCACTTTCAATCACCCATGTTAAGAATTATACCCTTATTCAAACGCCCTTCCCTGAACTTCATAGCAATTTGGTATTTATCTTTGTTTCCAAAATAGAAAGTGGATATATCTGTCTCAGTAGGAAGGATCTGCACACTCTGAAGCTGCACTGGGGTTTCACCTTTTTTTTATTCTTTGCACAGGTTCTTTCATTACAGCTTCGGGCTCTTCAACGCCAACCCATGAACTTTGAAGTCGAGGTTTCAAGTAGGAATTTCTCTGTGAAATTGGCCGAGAGCTCACATCATCCTATTCTAAGTTTCTATTGCTGCAATCACCCATGTTAAGAATACAAGGGACTAAGCATCACCCTGAATAAAGGACGCGATGCAAGGAAGAAGAAAGTATGGACTATATATGCACACATTTGTTCAACTTCCTGTTGAGGGGAGCAACAAGCTCCAATCTCATCCACTTGAACACTCATTTCTTGGCAAAGCTATGATATTCTTTCAAGAGCGTACAGATATATAGTATCATTATCCTTCAAGCGCCTTGATATGTTAGTAATAACATATAGAAGCTCCTTCAAAACTTTAAGAATGGAACAAATTAAGCCCTTAATTGATTTTGCAATTTCCATCTCTTCTGGTGATAGTTTGTCATCAATCTCAAGGCTGCAAGATGACTCTGCATCCGATCTATCTCCAGCATCACCTTCCACTCTATTTTCTGGCATGCTACTTGCTCCACCATTCTCCACAAGCACCTTTGCTTCCTTAAGCTCTTGCATTTCTCGGATAACATCTTTTATTGATGCTGCAACCTGCATCAAGTTCCTTCCAATAGCTGTCGAATTGGTAGTTGGTGTCTTTTCAAGAGCATTGCATGCTTCCCAGACACATCCAGGAAGCTGTGGTATGATTGTTTTTTGTTCTGTATCAGGTGTGTCACATAAAGAGATGGCTTTGCTTAGTAATTGGAGACTTGAATCTACAACTTGCTTCACAGAGAAATGTATAGCATTAAGAAGAGTAGGTGCTGCACCTATAGTGCTCCATGACAAAGCAAAAGTTTTCGGTCCAATTCCATGAATTTCATAGCAATGTTGTCTTTATCTTTGTTTCTGAAACAGAAAGTGGATATCTCTGTTTCAGTAAAAAGGATCTCCACACTTTGAAGCTACTCTGCGCTGGGGTTTCACCTTTTTTTTATTCTCTGCACAGGTTCTTTTACTACAGCTTCGGACTCTTCAGCGCAAACCCCTGAACTTTGAAGTTTGGGCAGTGATGAGACTATGTGCATTGTACAATCCTTGTCATCGCAACCAGCCCGAACTTAGTAAGGCGTACGAATATGGACAGGTGCGGGGACACGCGGCGAACAAAACCCTCGCACCAAACTCCAATGCAATTTTAAAACTTGAACATTGCAAAACATTAGCAAAATTTTCTATTGAAAAAAATTTAAATAGTACGGAATGACTAATAGGGCCAAATCCATTACAAAATGTCACGGACATAACAAATCTTTTATATATATATATATAATCTACTTCCCTCTACAATCGTACAAGTTTTAATTCCATATAACCGAATATATGTACAAAGACATCTAAAAAGGTAACTTATAAAAATTGTATTTCTATTGATATATTCATTCTCCACACTACTCTCCATCCATATATTAGACCCAATATGAATATTTAATGAAATTCCCACAACGTGAAATAAAAGGTCAAACCACTTGTGTATATATATTTTTATATCGCTCTGAAACTGTAAGAGAACCGATCCATTTATTATGAAGGTTATGACAAATTTAACTAATCTAGTTTTACCATTGGCGTGAGGAGAAAAAGAAAACCATCCGATTAAAAAACTGAGATTTGAAATTGATGCTAGAGTAAAAAATATATAGTGGGGATCATTTGCTAAACACGATAGTGAATCATTGTAACCAAAGTTGACTAGCCCTCATGCAATATCGACGGGGATTGCGATTAAGAGTTATTAGTCCAACTGGATCCACAATCTTGTTCGTCGATAGGCGACTACAATGAGAATTGCACCCTATAGCCATCGCGGTATTTTAATCAGTAATTAAGGATGGAAGGATAGGATGTAGTAGCTAGGCATATTCTTCGTCGAGCACACATATCCAACGACAGAGATTTTCTATCGGCGGAAAGGGTACCCAAAGGTTCAATTAGATTAGCAATAATCCGTCATTTGTTTTGTTTAAACGAGATCTTTTGCCACGCAGTGGGAGAACTAAAGTTTGATAACTCTGTAAACTTAAACCAAGTATCATCCCACGCCCTCCATAACTATGTAACCTTTCCTCTCCATCTGTCGACAGAAAGGGTACCGAAAGGTTCAATTAGATTAGCAATGATCCACCGTTTCTTTTGCCATGTAGGGGGAGAAGGAAAGGTTGACAAGATTCAAAGACTGAATGGTTTTGTTTCAGAATCCAACGACTTCCATCTATTTAACTAGATCATATCTTTTGTTCATTCTGGGTATGGATTTGGAGAGAAAGTTCAAGCTGAGGTGGGATATTGGGGTTTATTTGTTCACGCTTGGTAGGTATTTTTTTTAAGAGAGAGGTGTTACACCCAAAATCTACTCATCATAAGATTCAGTGTATACACTCCTGAAGATATCTTGACTAAGTGATCAACCAGGGAGGATTTGTACCCAATTATGCTAGTTTTTGAAGGTTCATCGCAGGCTGCACATTAGCAACATGTGACGTCGCACCTTGCCCCATTACAGGGTGCGACAAAGTTGGTTAGATGGAAAAAATAGCTTCCTCGAGGTCCTTCTCGAAGCTTGCTGACTTAGGACCCTACCCCTGACCTCTTGGAGGAGCTATCACTGGCATGCACATGAACAATATTGGTGGAAAGCATTTGTATTACTGTAAAAAGAGAGGATTACATAATAGAGATATAGAACTACAACCAAGGCTTAATGCTGCAGCCCTTCTCCGACAAAGCCAATTGCCATATCCTTCCAAGGAAGTATGAGTTCTCCAATAGGTGAGTGGAGATGTTCCAAGGGTGATTTCACCAGCATGTAGATACCATAGACTTCCTCCCCTTGGGAAGGGAGTGAGCCTCATTCATATAGGACTAAGTGGATAGGGTATGGATAGGATAGGTTGAGAGATGGTAGGAGAGGCTTAAGGGATATCTCCAAAGTATTAGGAACCGAGTGCCAGCTCCTCCAAGAGGTCAGGAATAGGGTCCCAATTCAGCAAGCTTCGAGAAGGACCTCGAAGAAGCTATTTTTTCCATCTAACTAACTTCGTCACACCCTGTAATGGGGCAATGGGCAACATCGCATGTTGCTCATGTGCAGCCTGCGACGACCCTTCAAAACCTAGCACAATTGGGTACAAATCCTCTCTGGTTGATCACTTAGTCAAGATATATTCAGGGGTGTATACACTGAATCTTATGATGAGCAGATTTTGGGTGTAACAGAATGCCCCCCAAAGCATAAAGTTGTTGAAGATAGACAGGTGAAGTGCTTTGATAGAAGTAATGGCAATAGACTTGTCGGATGAAGGACACTGCTGCAGTACAACTGACTCTGAACTGACAATCTCATATAAAGTGCAACATGGCTACTGACCAATACAGTGCAGATCCATGGTAGTAATGACCGACTGAACGCAATCATGGCTACTAGACACAAGCATAGATCCATGATGAGATGATAACACAACCACAACCGAGTTTACCTTCTATGGACTCATTAAAATTCTCACATTGAAGGGCTTGTCATGGGACAAACCCCTCCTATCCCAGGTTTGGAAAATATTTGGGATTGGACTCATCTATGAGATGAGCTATACCGAGCATCTGGTTACCCTCATCAAGCTCGTAAAAAACACATGAGGCACTCATCATTCATGATGGAGAAAAAGGAAAGCGTTTGTGTTACATCGTTTTTAGTGGTAGTATGTAGTCATTCTTGAACATGGCACTCATATGCATTTGCATACAGCACTTGGATCATCCGTTTGTCCTTGATTTCCACTTATTTCCTGAGTCTCGTTACTCCTTTGAATCATTCAAAGAAAAGCTTCCATCATCAGTCGCTTTGAGAATTTGTGTCGCACTCATCGTGTCAATACTGCCAAGTCATGCCATGCCCATGTTCAAGAATATGTCTATCATTTATCATCTGTAGTTAGTACACCCGCCATCATGTCGGTCTACTCTAAGTCAGTCTTGCATGTTACTGTACCATCCGATCTACCCTATAAATTTTTGTCGTATTTCGTGTCGATTGATGGGGGATTCATCATGGCCCTCCTTCGACGGATTCATCCTTGTCGACTTCAACACATCATCCGAGAATTGAATCTAGAAACCAATCAAGTACCTTGGCCCTGCATGCCTCAATGGCAGGTTACCTCGCTTTCATCATGAGTTTACATCATTGACGCTTGATTGAAAGATTTTGTCTTGTGTTCGACTTCAACTCATTTATTCACGCTTGATGATATGTACTGTGATACATTGTGAATCATTGACATCAATGATGATCTCCCTCGCACTTGTTAACGGTTTACATCAATGGCCGGTAATCAAGTGGTTTCTACCATGTTCGACGTCAATACATTTGTAATCACATGGATGGATTAGTATCATTACCGGTTCAGCTTGAAGACCCTGGGGAGTCATGGTTTACCCAGGTTGTGATGGAGTTTGTATTGAGTTATGTCACACGGATCCACATTTGTATTGGTCGTGGCTGTGTTATCATCTCATCATGGATCTATGCTTGTGTCTAGTAGCCATGATTGTGTTCAGTCGATCATTACTACCATGGATCTGCATTGTATTGGTTGGCAGCCATGTTGCACTTTATATGAGGTTGTCAGTTCAGAGTCAGTTGTACTGCAGCAGTGTCCTCCGTCCGACAAATCTATTGCCATTACTTCTATCAAATCACTTCACCTGTCTATCTTCAACAGCTTCATGCTTTGGGGGGCATTCTGTTACACCCAAAATCTGCTCATCATAAGATTCAGTGTATACACCCATGAATATATCTTGACTAATGGATCAACCAGAGAGGATTTGTACCCAATTGTGCTAGGTTTTGAAGGGTCGTCGCAGGCTGCACATGAGAAACATGCGACGTCGCACATTGCCCCATTACAGGGTGCGACGAGGTCAGTTAGATGGAAAAAATAGCTTCTTCAAGGTCCTTCTTGAAGCTTGCTGAATTGGGACCCTATCCCTGACCTCTTGGAGGAGCTGGCACTCGGTTCCTAATACTTTGGAGATATCCCTTAAGCCTCTCCTACCATCTCTCAACCTATCCTATCCATACCCTATCCACTTAGTCCTATATGAATGAGGCTCACTCCCATCCCAAGGGGAGGAATTCTATGGTATCTACATGCTGGTGAAATCACCCTTGGAACATCTCCACTCACCTATTGGAGAACTCATACTTCCTTGGAAGGATATGGAAATTGGCTTTGTCGGAGAAAGGATGAATCCTAAATAGGTGATTAAAGAGCCACAAAGGAGACGGTGCAACATGGAAATATAATAAAAGTGAAAATATTAGAAACATGGAAGTATCATTTAAACATAAAAATAAAAATATAAGTTAATTAATATGAAAAAATAAATGAAAGAATTGTAATAATATATTGATAACAGTTATTTACTTTAAAGATTACCACCAAATCAAATATCTTTCTTAAGATTTGAAAAAAACATATATTCTTAACTTTAAACTGAAAGCAACATTTTTTAACAAAATAATGTGAAATTAATATCTTTCTTAAGATTTGAAAAAAACATATATTCTTAACTTTAAACTAAAAACAATACTTTTTAACAAAATAATGTGAAATTGCTTAAATTTTACTTAAAATCAATAAAATAAAAATCCATATATACTTCGTAGTTCATAATTTTGTTGTTATTAAGTTGAGGTTTTGGAAAGGTTATATGAGTGAAGAAACTATTAGCTTTCATAATTTTCTTATCGACTTTCCTAAATTTCCTTATTGCATCGGCAAGGAACTCTTATTATGAGGGTGGGCAAGGGTCGGCAAGGGTGGGCAAGTTCAGCTATCAAGATAAATATTTTTCTTGCTTTTATTTGTTTTGGAAAATAAAAATCATATAATGGGCAAGTTAGTTATCAAGATAAATACTTTTTTTTTTAATTTTTATTTGTTTTGGAAAATAAAAACCATATAATGGGCAAGTTAGCTATCAAGATTCTTCGTTGTTGCAAAGAAAATGAGATGGAATGAGAAGATGGAGTTTTCTGCAGGAGCACTAGCTCGATTGTTGGTTATGGTTTGTAATGGCTATCACCTTTGTAGCTTGGAGTCAAGCTGGTTCGTTTTGAACTGGCCCAGTACCAGCCAAGTAAAAAAAGTGGGAATAGGTTTATTGCGGGTGATCACAAATCCTTGTTCTGGTTGGGGTTGTTGTTTGGTTTTTTGGTGGGTTTGTTACTGTTTGGTTTATTTTGAAGTTACTTTAGTGTGGGTCCTGTTGTGGTGGGAGGTACCACTTTTGTGCTGAGACAGCTGTGGGTTTGGCTACCGGCCATTCTGGTTTGCAGAACCCTAACTTTTCTCTTTGTTTTGGGCAACATGCCTATCCCCACTTTTCCCGGGGGTTCTGGTCGCACTGTGAACACGGCTCCGGTGTCTGTAGATGGAGCTTTGCCACCAAACCCTAATCTGTCTGGAGTTAGGGAAAAACATCGACGTAGGGTAAAAACGTTAAAGACCAGAGAGCGGGTGGATAGGTTCGTCATTGCATTTGATTCGAATTTGGAAAGGGTATAAATGTTAGTTGAAAGGGCTCTGGTTGGGCGCTTTGAATTTACCTTGGGGTCGAAGGAAGAGATTGTCGAATGGGTGAAGAAATTTTGGGTTCCTATAATTGGTATAGCTCCCCGCATCAATATTTTATTGAACCACTGGATTTTATTTACCTTCTCGAAGCAGGAGTTCTTGGAGCAGATTCTGGCTGGTACTTGGCTGTTTAAAGAAGGTTCTTTGGTTCTCAAGAGATGGCACATTGACTTTGACCCAATTCATGAAAGACAGGGTATTAGGCATTTGTGGATGTTGATACCAGGTCTGCCCATCGAACTTTGGACGGAAGACATTATTATGGGACTTGCCAATACAGTGGGGAGGTTTATTAGGACAGATAAGAAAACCCTATTCGGCATGGACCATAGATATGCGAAAGTGATGGTAGAATTCGACTTGAGTCTGGGGCTTCCGATAGATGTTGAAATTGTTTAGGGGAATCAAACGTGGTATCAGTGTCTGGATTATTTTCGCATTCCATTCAGATGCTTCCATTGCCATTCAGTTGGGCATGTGCAGGCTCATTGTCCAATATTAATGGGTCGAAGAGATAGGGTTTCGCCTGTTACTGTGAAAACTTCCCCGTCTCCTATTCAAGAAGTTTCGGCTCCAGCTATCATTGGAATTGGTAAGTCAAAATCCATCCCAGAATCTGCCTATACTGTTGTTTCAAATGAAGATTTAGCTTTTATTGCGAATTGGGAAAGGGATTTAGATAGGTGTATTTCATTAGGTGAAGTTGTTTTGAGACATAACAACAATTGTACGCCTGCTGGGGGGGAGGGGAATGAGAGGGCTGGGGAACTTTCTTCGGTGGCTCGGAATTTGGATAGAGACCTTGTTGTTGCTGGGTTAGGGTCAGAATCGACATCCTTTGTTGACCGGGAGTCGAACCTGCTTCCTGTTGGCTCTACCACTGTTGAGGAAGGGTTTGACTCCTTTAGGGTTCCTGACCCAGGCCGTAACTCTACTTTGGACTGTCACCAGGAATCGGGGTTGGATACTTGTGATTTGGTTGGGGAAGTTAAGGACATAGTGCCTTCTAGTGAATCTGAGGGTAGGGTTTCAAAGGACTTCTCACCATTACCTGTGTTTTCAAAGAATCCCCCTTTGAACTCAGATACTTTTCCTCTTAGTTCTATTAAGTTTCAAAATGTGACTATACGAAAAAAAAAGAAAGGGGAAGAAGGGGGTTGTAAAGGAGAGCTCTGTTGAGGGTTATCTTTATGTGGCAGACAAATTAAAAGCTGAGAGGAAAGACTTTTTTATCAATTTCGGGTCTTAGAGTAGAGAAACCCTGTTGTAATGGTTCGTGATGTCCTTACTCTCTCTGAACGTTCGTGGGTTGGGTAAGGCTTCTCGGGCTAGGGCCTTAACCAACCTTTTCCAAGCTACTAGCCTGGGTATTGTGTTATTTCAAGAGACTATGTGTTCGAGTTCAGATGCGGTTTCAAAGATTGGTGGGGTTTTTCCATTCTAGGAGGTGTCGGCTGTTTGCTCGAATGGCATTTCTGGAGGTTTTAGCTATTGTGTGGAATCCTAGTCATTTTTCTTTCAAAGTCTACAAAACACCTTGGGGCATTCCGATGAAGGGTTTTTGTATGGGCTTGAATTTAGATTTGACTATTTTTAATTGTTACGCTCCTTATAATGACAGGCATAGATTTTGAGATTCGCTGGATGGTTTAGGAATTCTTAATGTTGATAATCTCATTTTTGCAGGTGACTTAACTATTACTAAGTCATCTTCAGAAATTTGGGGCCAGAAGGCTAGATTGGATCCTATGGCAGACTATTTCACATCTTTCCTTGAAAATAATGCTCTAATTGATGTGGCCCTTGTTAAGTTGTGTCCTTCCTGGACAAATGGAAGAGGTGGTAGTGATGGTATCCATAAGAGGCTTGACCGTTTCCTGGTTAAGGAAACTTTGCTTTGTCAATTTCAGAAGTATCGTACCTGGACTCATGAAACAAAATTTTCAGATCATTGGCCAGTTATTTTTCAATTCGAGGATCTTGGTGCAAAGCTAAAATGACCTTTCAAATTTGATAGTTCTTGACTTGATCAGGAGGAGTTCTGCTCAATGGTAAAAAACTTTTGGACTTCTGAGGTTGTAGAAGGATCTGACCCTGTGGATTTCTTTTGTAAAAAAATGAAAAGGCTTAAATATGCTGTAAGTAAATGGATAATGGAGAAAAAAGTGGCAGATAAGGAGGAATTGGTTCAATTAGAAATGGATATTCAAAGGCATCATGCAGACAATGTATCGGGTGATCTGGATATGGAAGGTTTTGAAGCTACTAACAAAATTGAGAAAAAGAAGGAGGAGATTCTGCTCCAAGAGGAAAAGGAGTGGAGATTAAAGAGTAGGGCCTTATGGCTCCAACATGGAGATAAAAACTCAAAGTTTTTTCATTCCTATGCTTCTTCCAGGTGAAACATGAATACTATTTGGGAACTGAAGGATGAATTGGGCAATATTATCTCTGGTGAGGACTCATTAAAGTCTGAAGCTATTAATTTTTTCAGCAAAATCTATAAGGATGAAGGAAAAGGAGTGCTTTTGGACCAGATCATAGTTGCTAGACTCTTTCCTAGATTTTTTGATGATCATGAGGCAGCTGAGTTGGAGAAAATGGTTACATTGGATGAAATTGAACATACTCTGAAAATTTTTCAAAAGGAAAAAAGCTCGGGTCCTGATGGCTGGCCGGTGGAAGTTTATATCCATTTCTTTGATTTGTTGGGTAAGGATTTACTTAATATGGTTGAACACACTAGAATATTTGGTTTTTCATCTGGAGCCCTGAATTCTACCTTTGTGATCCGGATCTTGGGAACTGAGAACCGGAATGCTTGAATGCCGAGAGAGGAGGAGATTAAGCATGCAAATCTGTCATAAAATTCACATGAAAACCCTAATATTGCATAAGAATAAGCATGAACAAAAAATATGAAGTGAATGGGAGGTGAAGCTCAAAGAGGAGCCTCACCTCTTAAACTAATTACCAATAAGTCACTCAGATCTAATTAATCTCACAATGAACAATAGAAAATAGGAGAGAAACCAAATGAGTAACTTGTTATTATGAGAAGGCTTGCTAGGCCTTTATATAACATTATTACAATGTGTCTTGAGACCATACCATGGGCCAAAACTATGTGCTACCAAATACCATGGATGAGAGAGGGTGGCCTCTCAATTTAATACTTTTATGGCTTACACATCCGAATTTAGACCATATGACCCCTAAAATTCGGATCATTCCTCCCCCCCTTAGAAAATGATGGTCCCCATCATTTCATGCTAAAAAGAGACCCATGATTACAATGTGCTAGTTACCAATGAAAAGAAGGGTTTTGTGTGGTTGACCCATAACCGTGGGTTTTGTGAGGTTGACCCATAACCGTGGGTTTTTCAAGGGTGACCCATAACCATGGGTTTTTCAAGGGTGACCCATAACCATGATGGCAATGACAAGCTTGATTCCAATGAAGAGAAGAGTTTTGTGTGGTTGACTCAAAACCATGGGTTTTGTGTAGTTGACCCATAACCATGGTGGCAATGACAAGCTTGTTTCCACTGAAGAGAAGGGTTTTGTGTAGTTAACCCATAACCTTGGGTTTTGTGTGGTTGACCCACAACCATGATTACAATACATAACTATGGGTTTTGTGTGGTTGACCCACAACCATGATTACAATATATAACTATAGGTTTTGTGTGGTTAACCCATAACCATGGGTTTTGTGTGATTGACCCATAACCGTGATTACATTAAGATTTTTAAAAAAATTGAAAATTCATGATCTTTGGTGCAGTTGATGTCTTGCTGCAAATCCATTCATAGCTTCTGATGCATGTACTGAAATTGAATTCTATTGAAGACCCATTTGAGATCTCGAAGAGACCTTTCCATCCATATAACATGATTGCTCTCAGGTGGCCCAGAGATTGAGAAAATGTTTGTTGAAGTTTAAGAGATGCGCGCACACTATTTTGCAGACATATGTTGCTTCAATCGATGATATCTCTCAAACCAGAAAGCCAAATGGAAAACCACGAAATACCCATTTTAGCTGACGGAAAGAGCTTTCCAATGAACTATGGTAGAGCCTCAAAGACATTTTTTGGAGTTTGTAGCACTTGTTTAAAATTGTTGTACGTCCGGCCGCATTGTGTACAAATATGTACTACTTCAAACAAACATATCTCACAAACCGGAAAACGAAATGAAATTCCGTGAAATACCCATTTTAGAGGATGGAAAGAGCTTTCCAATGAACTATGGAAGAGCCTTTGAAACATTCTATCGAGTCTGTATCACTTGTTTAAAGTTGTTGTATGTCCGGCCGCATTATGCACAAACACTTGCTACTTCAAACAAGCATAGTCACACACCGAGAAACGAAAGGAAATTCCATGAAATACCCATTTGAGCTGACAAAAATACATTTCTGATGAGCTATGGTAGAGCCTCTAAAATGTCCTGTGAAGCCCATGGAACCTGTTCAAAGTTTGCTGAATGTGAGAGTGTTGAGTATAGAGATGCCAAGAGTTTGTAGAGAAGCATGGATTGTTGTAGAGGTTGTGGAACCTCCGTTGAACCCGCATAATGCTTCAAAATCTTGTCCCGATGGAGAGCGTACCCGCTCTGATACCACTGATCCAGATCTTGGGAGCTGAGAACCGGAATGCTTGAATGCCGAGAGAGGAGGAGATTAAGCATGCAAATCTGTCATAAAATTCACATGAAAACCCTAATATTGCATAAGAATCGGCATGAACAAAAAATATGAAGTGAATGGGAGGTGAGGCTCAAAGAGGAGCCCCACCTCTTAAACTAATTACTAATAAGTCACTCAAATCTAATTAATCTCACAATGAACAATAGAAAATATGAGAGAAACCAAATGAGTAACTTGTTATTATGAGAAGGCTTGCTAGGCCTTTATATAGCATTATTACAATGTGTCTTGAGACCATACCATGGGTCAAAACTATGTGCTACCAAATACCATGGATGAGAGAGGGTGGCCTCTCAATTTAATACTTTTATGACTTATACATCCGAATTTAGACCACATGCCCCCTAAAATTCGGATCACTTTGTAACATTAATACCCAAATGTGATAATCTATCATCATTTGGGGATTTCCGACCAATTGCTCTTTGTAATTTAGCATACAAGCTAATTACTAAGATCATTGTGCAGAGGATCAAGGCTGCTTTATCTAAGCATATTACTGCTGAACAATTTGGTTTTTTACACAACCACCAGATACATGATGCTATTGGTGTTTCTCAAGAACTCTTGCACTCTATAAAGACTAGGAAGCAAGAAGCATTGCTTTTAAAAATGGATCTGGAGAAGGCATATGATTGGGTAAACTTGGTATTTTTTAGACTTGTGATGATACAGATTGGGATTCCTCCTCTGGTTATAAATTGGATAAGGGGTTGTGTATCCACATCGAGTATAGCTGTGTTAATAAATGGGACACCTTCTGATTTTTTTCAATGTTCCAGGGGGCTGCGTCAGGGGTGCCCTTTATCACCTCTATTGTTCATTTTAGTGATTGATGCTTTCAGCAAACTCCTGGATATTGCAAAAGAGGAGGGTTTTATCAAAGGTATTGATGTGGGCCGTGGATGTGTTCTCACACATTTGATTTTTGTCGATGATGTGTTACTGGCGGGTATTGCATCTGTTGAGGAATGGATGGTTTTCAGAAATATTATCAAAGCATTCTATAATGTTACAGGCATGAAGGTTAGTACTACTAAATCAAACTTTTTTCAATATAATGTGTGCCCATCTAGAAGGTTAGAAATTGGGAGAATTTTTCCTTATAGATGTTGTGCTTTAGAAGATGGAGTTAAGTATCTTGGTTTCTTTTTAAGGCCGAATAATTATCTATTAAATGACTGGAAGTGATTTCTTCGGAAGGTGGAGGCCCGTGTTTCCCATTGGACTTACAGGTTACTCTCAATAGGGGGAAAACTTATACTTGTAAAACCAGTATTAACAGGTATACCTATTTATTGGATGTCTCTTCTAGAAGTTCCGGTGACAATTTTGAATGCTGTTAGAAAGTTTCTATTCAATTTCTTATGGACTGGTAGTGCTGAACGTGCAAAGTTGATAACGACAGGCTGGGAGGCTCTCTCTAGGCCCGAAAGGTTTGGCGGTTGGGGTATCAAAGATCTCAAAGTTTTTAATACAACCCTGAGACTAAAGAGCTTGTGGTGGGGGATATTCGGATGCACACTTTAGTCACGAGTTATTCAAAATAAATATATTAAGGATGAGGTATATTCTTGGTTATGGAAACCAAAGAACCTGAATGGATGCATTTCTCCTATGTGGAGAGGTATGCTAAAGGTATTTGGATGGATTGCTGATGACATCAAATGGCAGGTGGGAACGGGAGAACAGATTTATGTTGGGAAGGATCCAATCCTGGGTATGGAGGACTCTCATAAATTTTCTGAGCGACTGTTGAGTTATTTAAAATTCTACGGTTTATCCACTTTGAACAGGGTAAGAAATGGAGTCCGGTTCAGTGGTGATGGCAATTACTGGCTCAGCTCTAAAGATATGGGGCTTCATGGCAATGATGCTTTGGAATGGGACAGTTATGTTCGTAACTTATGTGCTGCGAGTGTTCAACTAAATGTAGAAGATGATAAAATTGTCTGGACAGGTGATGAGAAATCTGGTATGGTGACTGCTAAAGTAGCTTATATAAGAATTCTGCAAAACAAATATATATTCCCGCAGAATTGGTGGTATAAGAAAATTTGGAAATGGGAATTACCATTGAAAATTAAATGTTTCCTTTGGAAAGCACTACAGGGAACGCTAAAGACTTGGGATAATCTGTTAAGACGTGGCTGGTGTGGCCCCAATTGGTGCATCCTCTGCAAACAGAATTTGGAATCAGTCAGTTATCTTTTTGTTGATTGTCGATTTGGGAAAGATATCTGGGATATTGTTTGTGCATATTTACATATAAATGACATCTGGGATGTTGGTGAATTTGATTTATGTCTTCTTAATTGGTACAGGAATGCAAACTCACATTTTCTATTACCAATCTTTGTGTCATGGATAATATGGTATGCCAGGAATTGTGCTACTTTTCAAGGTAGAGTGCTTGAGGTTACAACTTGTGGGCTAACTGTTCTGAAGATGGCACAGATTTATAATCATGAGAAGATGAAGCCTGGTACTAATCGGATCAGTTTTTTTTTCTTCACTGTTAATCAGCGGGTACTTTTTTTTGATGGGGCAGCTCAGCATGGTTTGTGTGTTGTAAGCGGTGTGATTTTTTTAAACAAAGACCACTATTTTACACTTCGCCTTAATTGTGGATCAGGGACAAACATGAAGGCGGAATTGCTAGCATTATGGTGTGTATTGAAGATTTCAAATAGCTTTGGACTTGTGGACTTAAAGGTTTTTGGTGACTCTTGGGTTACAATTAAGTGGGCATCCAGGGAATACAGCTTGAATGTGCTGGCTCTTCGACATTGGTGCTGGCGCACTAGGGGTTGAGATTGACAAATGTGAGAAGATCACATTTGAACATATTTATAGAGAACATAATGATTTGGCTGATAAGTTATCTAAGCAAGCCTTCGATGGAAGCGAGGGATATCTTATTTGGGAAGAATGGTTTGAGCAAAAGGTTCTGGATAATGGGACTCTATACTTTTTTGGGGATTACTAAGAATTTATAGTCTTATCTTGATGGTTGATAGTTAAATCACAAGAACTATTCTGGTTTTTTTGATATTTTGTATGAGCCTGCGTGCTTTAGTTATGATGGAAAGTCTTGAGAATATGAGACTTGATATATCTTTGTACTATTTGATTCTGAAGAATAGCAATAATACGTTTTTTTTTCCTTTGAAAAAAAGTTAGCTATCAAGATAAATACCTTTTTTTATTTTTATTTATTTAGAAAAATAAAAATCATATTGTTAGTCTAATTAAGAAATGGCATGAGCATTGAGTACGAGTAAAGTAAAATGAAAAAAATATTATAATTTAAATCACCATTAGACCCAGCGTTGAAAATCCCAGCAGAGTAAATTGCCTTGAGATCTAGTGCAGAAGCCTGGTGGGTTTCTACGGGCTAGAAGACAACAAACTCCACGAGGTTCAACCTTCAAGTGAACAAAGATACCTTGGCGAATGAACACAACAATTACGAAGAAGATAGCTGCGCCAACAAATTTGAAACCCCAAACCTGACCGTGAGGCCCTGAGCAGAGAAGCTATCCCACAGTTTATCAGTGGAAAGTATTGTTCCTTTGGGAATGGGTAGGCTCCGAGGATCGTAGGATTAAAAGTCGTATTTATGTGTAACCAAATTCCAACATATAGTTTCTGGGATACAAAGTCGAATTAATGTGTAACGAAATTCTAACATATGGTTTTCTAGGGCAGAAAAACAAACTATGTAACTGTTTATGGGCATGAACCAAATCTTTTTTCAAAATGAATCAGCTAAACACGTCTAGGAGCATGCTTGGAATTTCACTATACTGGACAACCAAAATGCGTCGTCCCTACGCGTCTAGGAACATGCCTAGGAGCATAGTTAAATTTTTTGAATGCCAAAGTTTGTTTTTTAAATAAATCTATTTGACAGCGAGCAATTAGCCATTATATCAACCATAGACCACACATTTAAATGTTGTTTATATCATATTAGCAAGATTCGAGTACTAAAATACGGGAGTAGACATCTTATAAATACAAAATATGCAATTTTAATTTAAAATAAAAATAAAATTATACACAAATCATTCCAAATTTTAACATATCATTCATTATTCATTGAAAATAACTTGAAACATATCTCAAATTCAAATTCGATACATGGCATACCATATAATATAACAATGTTTATGCTGTCATAATCTCCATTCCTTCACCAATCCTAAAATAATTATTAAATAAATAGTAAAATCATAAAAATAAAATTTAAAATAACTACATAATACATACAAAATGACTTAAAAATCTACACAAATCTAATTTTATACAAAATGACTTCAGAAAAATAATAACAAAGGAACTAACTAAATATTAAAAAGTAAAAATTAAAATAACAATTCATATAAAATAAAACTTAAATAGAAAATACGGGTGGTCATGTACAAGACTGTACTGAACCCGTATCATTCCGCCAACACGGCCGTATATATTGTTAATATTAATATGGCTTGCTAGTTGACAGTAGACGTGCCAGAAAGGATTGTTGAGTTTTACTTATTATTTGGATTGCTGAGTTTTAATTATTATTTATTAGAATATTAATTATAAGAAATAATTATTATTATTATAATTCTTAATATATAAAATTATTGTTATTATTTATAAAAGAAAATATTAATTTTAGTTATTAAATAATAATAAATAAAATGGTAAATAATAATAATTACGCCGTAATGGTTTCTCTAAGTGGGAGCGACTACCTGAATTTTTGTTTTTACACATTTTCAGCCATTCGATGTGTTGACCGACGACTGAAAATATTTCCGTCGTAGATGCAAATGATAGGTGAGTTCGCGCTGGCACCTCTTTACTTTAGTCATGTCACTTGCTTAATGCTTTACCGCGTCATGTCAGCCAGTTCCCAAATGAGGCAGTGCCATTGAAGTCTTGGCCTCCTTTACCGCGTCATGTCAGGCTGCAAGCCATCGCTGGGTTGTCCAATCTGCCAGTTCAGAAATGAGGCGAAGCCATTGAAGTCTCGGACGCCCGGAGACCCAACGCCAAGCACAGGAAACATCTCAACTGAGAAGTGGCCGTCAGTATCTGGTCGTTCGCAAATTCTATCCTGAAACTCGAGAGGGAGAAGATGGAGATGTTTAAAGATTCCGAGCGGCTACGGGATGAGATGGAGGCGAGGAGAGTTGATATGGAGTTGAAGAGAACAATGATTATTATTAATACCCAGCTGGAGATTGCGAAGCTCTTCTCCAGAAAAGACGAAGAAGTAACTAAAGAAAAAGTTCAAGATCACAGAGTCACTAGAAAAGACGAAGAAGCAACTAAAGAAAAAGTTCAAGATCACAGAGTCACTAGAAATTATTTCTATCTTTGAAGCTTTGGTTTCAGAATCACATAGTTCTCCTGATCATCCAGATGAAAACATACCAGAGAATCAAGATCCTGAACCACCAGATGAGGTAGAAGACTAGCAGATAAATACTATCAGTTTCTTCTCAGAACTTCCTATGGAAGAGGAGGAAGATGAGCTTGAGGTTGTATTCAATGTCCAACATCCCTATAACACAAGGAGTAAAGGACAGCCTGCACAGGAACCATCCACTTCAACTCCTACACCTAACAAGGGTAAAACATCAGCACAAAAGGATAGTCTTATTCCATAAATAGAATACAGTCCCATTGAGGACTTGAAAAGAGTAAAAGCTAATATTTATCTCTTTGAGCTTTTGAAAATCCCTGCCATGAGAGACAGTCTGCCCAAAAGCATGATTGTCAACAAACCCAAGGAGACTCAAAACAACAATCTAGAGACCTACCCAAAACCTGGAAACCAGAAACTAGGTAGCAAGAAAACACCTCCTTTCTTGCTTACTTTTGAAGTCTTCAATAGGATTGTCCACAACTGTATGATAAATTCAAGGGCTTCATCCAATGTGATGCCTCTATCTATCTACAAAAAGTTAAATGCCTCTTTGGAACCTTGTCCTACTCAAATTGTCCAACTTGATAGATCCAAGGTTAGGGTAGTGGGAGAACTCAAAAATGTTCTGTTAACACTATCTGTTGATCCCAAAATCCACCAGACTGTGGATATTATTGTAGCTGACATCCCTAAAATGTATGGTATGTGGCTGAGCAAAGACTGGTCAGAAAAACTCAAAGGTTACTTTGTTACTGACTGGTCCCACTTATGGCTCCCTTACAATGCAAGGCCAAACAAAATTAAAATCAGCAGGGAACCTTACATGAAGCAAACTATTACAGATTTAAATGATCCCAGTGAACCTGCTGTATATTTTAGCTCACACGTGTAACATTACACTTTCGATACATTCTTTGGGGATCTTCCTGCGGACTTGTCACCCACTAAGAATGCACAGAACCAGTCCCAGATTGTAAATCTTACTACTGTACCATTCTCAGGCACTGTTGTACATAATGTATACAATGTAAATACTAACTTTAGAATTAGAATAGATTTGAATTCATGGAATTTGTTTTTTGATGGCTCTAGATCTAAAGATGGAGCTGGTGCAGGTTGTGTCTTAATTGATCCAAAGGGAACAAAAACAATGATTTCCTGCAGGCTTGAATTTGAATGCACCAACAACATTGCTGAGTATGAGGCCTTGGTCCAAGGACTCAGGAAGGAAATTGACATGGGTGCCTAGGTAATTGAGTGCTATGGATATTTTGAGATCATAGTGAAATAGGTGAGAAACAAAATTCATTGTTTGTCTCCTCGTTTAATTAATTATCAGAAATTGGTAAGGGACTTAACTAATTTTTTTCTACATTTAATATTAAGTCAGTCCCAAGGTCACAGAATTTTGATGCAGACCTGCTTGCTAATACTGCATCTAGGTTAATTCCTCCAGAGGGTTTGTCACCTTAACAATTTCTCAATTGAACTTATATACAGACCTTCTATCCCTGATAATGTGACTAATTGGAAAGTATTTGATGATGACCATCAAATCTTAGACTTTCTCACTGCTCAGGACACTGTTCAGGATGTGACAATAGATGAAGTTGAGCATGAGAAGTCCTTATCTGATCCTTCTTACCCTTCCAATCTGATCCCTAAGTTAGTTATCAACCTGGAGAAGTATTATGATCTGCAAAATAAAATCAAGCATAATACCAATTGTAAAACTCAGAGTTGCTCTCTCAATTATGAACCAGTCAACCTAGGGACTGTACAAAACCCTAGGTTAATCAATCTAGGGGTTGACTGCTCACCTGAAGAAAAAGGAGCTTTCATTAAACCGTGTAAAGAGTTCAAGGATGTGTTCGCTTGTACATATGATGAACTCAAAACTTTTGACACCAATGTCATGCACCATAACATACCTATGAAACCTTAAGTGAAACCCTATTAGCAAAAGTTGAGGAAAATGCATCCCAGTATTGAACCTTCTGTTAAAAAGGAGTTGGAAAAAATCCCGTCATCAAGAATTGCATTTCCTGTCAGACATACACAGTGGATTGCAAACCTAGTACCTGTTCAAAAGAAGAATGGGGAAATCAAACTCTGTGTTGATTTCAGGAACTTAAACAAAGCTTCTGAAAAGGATAATTACCCTGTTCCTCCCATGGAACAGATTTTACAGAAGATAGCAGGAGCTGAAATGTTTTCTCTCCTTGATGGCTTCTCAGGATATAACCAAGTCCTAGTTGCCCCTACTGATCAACTCAAAACAACTTTCAGAACCCCTTGGGGAACCTTTGCCTACAGGCGAATGCCTTTTGGGCTGATAAATGTAGGTTCCACGTTCTAGAGAGTTATGGACATAGATTTCAGAGGTTTAATGCATAATTCAGTCGTTGTTTATTTAGATGATATCACTATTTATTCTAAAAAACTACATGAACATTTATCTTCTTTGAAACAGGTGTTCGAGCGTTACAGAAAGTACATAATTTCACTGAACCCCAAGAAGTCAATCTTTGCAGTTATTGAAGGTAAGCTGTTAGGTTTTATAGTTTCGAAAGAAGGCATGATCATTGATCCAAAACGCACATAAGCCATTGCAAATATCGGCCTACCCAGTTCGCGTAAAGCCATGCAATCGTTTCTAGGTAAGATAAATTTTGTTTGTAGATTTGTTCCAAATTTTGCTCAAATTGTCAAACCACTGCAGCAAATGCTTAAAAAGGATGACCTATATAAGTGGTCTGATGAACGAAGAAATGCCTTTGTTGAAATCCGTAAGGCCATTGCGGAAGCCCCTGCTCTGATGTCTCCTGACTTCAACAAAGATTTTATTTTATACACTTTTACTACTGATTTCTCCTATGCAGCTGTTCTTACATAGAAGCATCCGGATGATCTTGAAATTCCTATTTCATTCATGAGTTCCACGTTCAAAGGGGTTGAGCTCAACTACTCTCAGATTGACAAACAAGCTTACGCGGTCTACAAATCGGTAAAACATTTTAACCATATTTGTTGAAATCTCGAACTAAAGTGATTGTCCCTTATGCAGCCATTAGGAATGTCCTAGTTCAGAAAGAGCTAGGTGAAAAGAGAGCTCACTGGATGACATCTCTGCAAGAGTATGACCTGGAGATCAGACAAGCAAAAATTTTCAAAGGCTAAGGCTTGTGTCTGCTTACTGCTCAATCCAATGATCCTGTACAACAACAAATTGAGTGGGAGAAAGAGGAAAGTACAACAATAGGTTCTGTAAATGTCGTAACAACTCAGACATCCGAATGGTATGATGACATTAAATTTTTCCTAACCCATGGGTTTTCTCCTAAAACCCTAGACTTTAAAAAACGTAGAGATTTGAGGTTAAAATCCACACCATATCAATTTATAGATGGCGTTTTGTTTAGGAAAAATTATGATGGTATTTTTATGAGATGTCTAGAGAAAGATGGAACTGATAATATTCTTTTGGAATTTCATGCAGGATCTGCTGGAGGGAACTTCTCAAGAGAGACCACAACTCACAAGATTCTGAGGGTAGGCTACTATTGGCCTACTTTGTTCAAGGATGCATATTCTTATGTCAGATGATGTGAAGCATGTCAGAAGTGTGCTGGGAAAATGAAGAAACCTGCTTTTCCCTTGCAACCAGTAACAGTTCAGTTTCCATTCCATCAATGGGGCCTGGATTTTGTTGGACCCATTAATCCTCCTTCCTCCTTGCAACACAAGTACATCTTGACAGCCACGGACTACTTTACCAGATGGGTAAAGGCAGTCCCTCTCAGACAAGCCAACACAAACCAACTGATGTCCTTCCTTGAAAGTCAAATAGTCACTAGGTTTGGTGCACCCGAGTTCTTAGTGTTTGAAAATGACTCGTATTTCTCCTCAATCGATTTAACACAATATGCCCTTGAAAAAGGAATAAAAATGAAGTTTTCTACCAATTACTATCCTCAAGGTAATGGGATAGCAAAGTCTTCCAACAAAAAATTGAACAATATCTTGAAGAAGATAGTAGCAACCCACCACAAAGATTGGCATACCCAAATGTACAATTCTCTTTGGGCAGACTGTGTCACCCCAAAAGCATCCATAGCAAATTCTCCATACTGTTTGGTTTATGGTAAGGAAGCCATCCTGCCATCGAACTTGATGATCCCTTCACTACAGCTAGCTCACTCTATATAGGAAGATGACTCTTCCCCACTTCAAGAAAGAATAGATACATTATTAAAGATGGAGGAAGACAAGGAAAGGTCTAAAAACAAGTTGTATCAACATTAGCAGCTAGTGAAGAGGTGGTTTGATGAAAAGTCCTCATCTGATAGAGAATTTACTGTGGGGGACTTGGTGTTGAAGTGGGATAAGCAACACAAAGACAAAAATGATTACACCAAGTTCCAACGATTATGGTAGGACCATTCATTATTATAGAAAATCTTAGTCCTAGTACTGTCCGATTGCAGACACTGGAAGGTATTTAGAAACCTATCCAATGAATGTTTCACTGCTTAAAAAGTACGTTGTTTAGAGGAGTGTATGGGATCTTTTGTACATAAGTGTGGTTTGTTTTCTTTTTCCTTATTTGTTTTTGATTGATTTCCCTTTTTACATTTTTCTTTTTTCTTTTTGAATAATGCCCACACATTTGGTAAAGGCTGTTAGTTAGTCTATCTCAAGGTTAATACAGTATGAAGTTTTTAGGATGCAATGTTAGTTTTAATTTTCTCAGCCTATGTCAAAAATTGTTTTTCATGAAATCAATAGTCAATATTTGGAGAGTTTTGATTGATACCTTCCCACCTCGATCACTATATTTATAGATGTCTTATTTGGTTAATTGAGGTTATGGAAGTGACTAGCTTTTCTTATCTTATGTTTCATTAGTGAAAGGCAGCATATCTTTATAATCTGATCAACCTTTATCTACTCTGGAACCCATTATAGTCACCTTGAAAATAATTTATTTTAATAATTGTAGATTACAAGATGGGGGGTCTTATCACAAGCCAACCCATTAGGTTCATAGATGTTTAGTGGAATGACATCTCCACATATGGTTACCAAGCTAGAGAGATGACTTTTAGTTACTACTGGAAGGTGGAAGATCCTATCACAAGTCGTTCCACTCATGATCTGCAAAGTATCGATGAGTAACACTACTAATGTATGGTTACCAAGCCATGGTAGTGTCTTGTAATTTACACCCTAATAAATATTTGTTTTCTTTTATAAGACAATTGTTGTATATGAGGATAGGGGGTCTTACTACAAGCCATCCCTACCATGATCATGGATTTGATTTTCGACTGAAATTATCATTGTATGGTCACCAAGCGTTGGTAATTGCTTTCAGTGTCAAAAGCTGGAAGACAAGGAGTCTCTTTACCGAGATAGTTTGTTCAGTTTCCAGATCAGGTTTGTGAATGGCATTGCCAACATTTGATCACCAAGTCAGGGCAATGGCCTTATACCAACAAAGTCTTATGTGCATATTTTCATTCCGTTTTCAAAAGAAAAGAGAAAAGCATAAAAAAATGGAGAAAAAAGAAATGTATATATTTTCAGTAATCCATATGTACATAAATAAAGTAATTAATATACTCAAGGTGATTCATAATTTGGATATCCATAATTGTTCTAAGTTTGCTCTCAGGTTCAACTCAAATTGCCCTCCTATGACTGCGTAATTGTAATGAATTCTTGTTTATTTCTTAGATATCTTTATCAGATTTACATCATCATTAATTGAGCTTGGGTGAATATATCAATCATATGACTAACTTTGTTGTTTGATTGTGACTTTTGTAAGAACATTTTCTAAATTTCAGGTTGAAACATCATTTTGCTGACGTATCTTTATTTTGATTGAAGATTTTATTCACAGAGATAACTGGTTCATCCCAGTCAGTCGCCATTTTTTGTAGGTACAACAGATCCCATGTTTTTAATAAAACATGGGAACCCCAATTTTTTATATGCAAAGGTAATGCTTAAATTCCTTAGCCATTTTGGGGAGTTTTTCATCATGTTTTTCATGTTTCTATGCCTTTGTCATGATTTGATTTAATTTGTAATTTTCCCTTTGAAAATTTCATTGATTTTTTGTGTTTTTTGTGAGTTGCGGAAATTATAGTTTTTTCCAAAAAAGTCAGTCTGTTCCGCAACACGCAAGTCAATATTGGTTTTCAGTGTTGAAATATTTTCTTTTTGCAACCCGCAATCCACAATGTGGATTGCGGATGTGGAAATGGCTTTTCAATAATCGCGGTCTTTGATGCCCGCAACCCGCAATTGTGGATTGTGGGAGAAGTCCTGTAAATAGTTTTGCGCTTTGTGTTTCCGCAAACCGCAACCCGCAATTGCAGATTGCGGGAACTATTTCAATAATTGATTTGCGTCATGCAATTCCGCAACCCGCAACCCGCAATTGTGGATTCCGGAAAGGACGTTTTTTTCTTCAGATAAGCGTTGTTTGCGTTCCCACAACCTGCAATGTGGATTGCGGAAATTTTGGTTTGTTATTACTTTGAGTTGCGATCTTGCAACCCACAACCTGCAATTGTGGGTTGCGGATTGCGGGAAGAATGTATATATTTTCAAAATAAACTCCCACAACTTGTTCTTCCGCTACCCGCCAGATTAGATCTTGACCGTCGATTTCTCTTGATCCCGTGGATGAGATTACATTGCATGATTTGATTGAATGTTTAAAATTCTCTATTCTTCATCATTTTTCAAATTGCAACCAAGTCTCTGATTGTGATTTTCACCTTCGGCCGAATTGGAAGTCATAATTATTGATTCGACTAAATTATCCATAATCATAAGTTATTTAGATTTGACATCGAATCATATGTGATATAATTAAAATCGTACTTGATCTCAATCCAAATTTGGTTAACGCATGCTGTGAGTTATTTTGTTGCAGATGCGATAATTGCGGTTCTCAGACCAAAAGGTTTTAATCATGGCAATTTATTACAGTCAATCATTATAGATTTTTATTGTTCTTTTTAAATACAAAGATCGATATGGGAAATTCACTGGTTGTTAAATTCGATAGAGAAGTTTTGTATTTAATTTACAGAGATTTCCTTTTGACTATTACATACTATGAGTGAGATGCAGAAGAATCACAAATCTCCAGTCAAGCTTTGTGATGAGAAATACTTCAGCCTCTTCAATATCATGAACCCCTGTCACCACCTTTTAAAGTAGATGTTGCGGATGACAGCACTGGTAGCGAAAAATAAGATTTTGAGATTCAATTCATATATATACGACTCTCTCATAGGAAGAAGAGGAAGATCACTGGAGAACATGTTGATCGAGATGATACAATTGTCCGGGACTTTATAATAAATGAAGTACCTGTAAATCCACCAGTTCCCTTGAAGGAAGGTCCAATGGCTGATTTTTTGGTTTTTGAAGACATTATCAATCATCATGAAGCTTCTAAGAAAGATATTTCGAGTCCCTTATCATCTGTTACAAACAACTAGTAGATTGTTGTTAACTTCCACAGTTTGTTACGGAATGCTTCCCGAAACTGTGTGATGAAACTCTTTTGGAAACTTTGTTGAAGGCTCGGTGTTAATCACTCCTAAAGATGCTCCTTAGATTAGTTGATTTTGTAATCCATGTTTTATGGGAAGTCTATCCTTTGTAACCATTTTGTAAATATTATTTAAAGGGGTAGAGGTCTCATGAGTAGGGGTGGAGGGGGAGAAAATCACGAGAGAATGAATGGAGAAACGTTGTTTCACTTAAGATCTTGTAATTTTTTGCAGACCCGATGAATCAAAGTTAGTTTCTTTTAGCATCTTCTTTGTCTGTGTTGTCAAATTTCTTTGATCATATTTGATTTCTTCACCTTAATCATTGAATGAATACTATTTGATTTTGCAATTACTATTTATACATTGATCACTAGTTTAGATTTCTCTTAACTCATGGTCTGTGTATTATATGTTTTAAATGAATTTATTTAATTAAAACATTTATCTATTTCTGCAAATGATTAACATAAATTAATCAGTATATGTTAATTTTTCAATTAACATTCCAGCTACAGGGTAAACTTGCATGTGCCTAATCCTTGAACTATTATCAGTTAATTTTCATTGCCTGATTGTACTTCGAGTTAGTAAGTGTTGATCCATTTTCACATTTATGTTAAACTGGTGACAAGGCTTATTGATTTTTCAGAACAAGTTATCCTACACACAAACAAGATACTTTCTTTAGATTAGATCTGACTTAGATTAGCTTTCTTTCTAGGTAGATTTGTATCTAGAGTTAGAACACTTTGTTCTCCCCTAACAGGAAGACAGATCCTTTTGGATCAAAACCCATAAGTGCCAGCGAAGGCCTTTGTATCCGTGGGAGTTAACTATTCCAAACAGGTTGGGGATAGAACTATTCTTGCGTAGAACCTTTTGAAGCCTTTCAATCTGGGTTTTCACCCTCTGTTGTGAGCCTTGGACAACATTCCAGTAACCTACACACCCGGGGCCTCAACATTTGGTTAGGATGGATAAAAATAGATCTATTATGTTTGGTTTTCCCACGATTAGGTTTCTAGGGTAAACCGTTGTTGTCTTATGTGTGCTTGTTTTAATGATTATGTTTATTATATGTGCTTCTAATTCATAATAGTGGTATCGAAGTAAAAGGTTAGACGATTGAGGAAAGGAAATCTAAAGAAAGGATAGACAACTTAAAGCAAGGAAATCTATTGGGTTGCATGAAATGATGGTTCATGGGTTGAACCATGGTTAAAGGAAACTGGAAAATATAGTAAAAATTGAGCTCTTCAAAGGAGCAACTTGTTAATACAATAGAAAGGAAATAGTGTGATCCAAGTGGATAATTGACTAAAGAGTCACATGGAAGAAGCACATGGAAGTGGAAAAAGAAGAATAAGTGATTGGAACACTATAATCTAGGCACTTGTATGAGAGTTCAATTTAACAACAATGTAAATGGGCATATGGCTGTAAGACTTGGTTGGGAATGCGAACCCCTGGTTAGTGAGTCATCTATGTATATTTAGGTAGACAGAAGAAGGGGGCATGTTGTATTTCAATTCCCAGTTAAAACTTTGAGGGGGGTTAGTGATTACCCCAAGTCAAGTTTAAAAGGGGGATTGTTAGGTAACCTTGACTCGGTTAAAGAGTCAAATGTATGCCTATATTTCATGCTTTTCAGGCCCACTATATTTGGGTAGACCATGGTATTGCATGTGAAGAAGCCTATTTACAGGCTTGAGAAACTCAATTGTAAAGCGCCCAAGGAGACCGGTGTTGGCATGTGTGTGTGACCAAATTAGTTAGGATGAATATCAATAAATCTATTATGTCTAGTTTTCCCATGATTGGGTTTCAAAGGTAAACCTTGGTTGTATTAGGTGTGCTTGGTTTAATGGTTATGTTTATTATATGTGCTTCTATTTTATAACACATTTATCCTCTAAATTTTCATCACATGCAAGTTTCTCTTTAAACTTCGAAGTAATAATATTTTTAATATTATCTATATTTTGCAAAGTGAGGCTTTCATTAAGAAATAAATTAGAAGTCAATGGATAAGGATATCCTCATAAAATCTAAGTAAATCACATATTATGAATAAATGTAAAATTAATAAGTAAACTGAAAGTCATTGTAATACAAAACAAATTTAACCATGCACTAAGATTAACCATACATTGAGTACATTATAATGTTATAAAAATATATTGGACAAGTATTTAAATTTGAAGTTGAACTATAAATTGCTAATAAATTTTAAAAATATCATAAAAGAACTTACAATTTGTATTACTAAAATGAAATTATTTATATTTATTATTTTAACCATGTCTTAATATTTTATTAGGATAAATATTTTACATGTTAAATTCCATGATGTATGTATTTCCTTTTTAAATGTCAAATCATATATTGAAAAGGTAAATTATAAACTGTAATTATCTTCGTATCAACTTTATTAAACAATTTAATAACCATACAAAAATTGCGCATTGCATTTTTTTTCATTATTTTGACCATGTCAATCCATTAATATTTCATTAGATTAAATTATTTACATACTAAATGTATGTTGTTTTTTTTAAAATATTAAATCATTTATTTAAAAATTAAACCAGCTTAGATTCAAATCGTAGGCTCTATCAAGCGTCGAGAGGGATCAAATCTCCTGAGGTGCAAACCTCTCCTTGAATAGCTCCTTGAGTGCAATACGTGAGCCACCAAATCCTAAGCTCTAAAGTCTCTAGTTTAAGTCTCATATTTACTTTTTACTTTATATTATTATTTTTTGTTTATGGCCGACATAATATTTATTACTTTTTACTTTGTATTATTATTTTTTGTTTACTTTGTATTATTTTGTTACTCGACAAACACAAAGTCTCATATTTACTTTTTACTTTGTATTAAAAGTAAAAAGTAAAGTCTTTACTTTAAGTCTCATATTTACTTTTTACTTTGTATTATTCTTTTTTGTTTATGGTTTACATAATATTTACCACATAATCCTAAGTTCTAAAGTCTCTGGTTTAAGTCTCATATTTACTTTTTATTTTGTATTATTCTTTTTTGTTTATGGTCGACATAATATTTATTACTTTTTACTTTGTATTATTCTTTTTTTGTTTACTTTGTATTATTTTGTTACTCGACAAACTCGACAAACACTCGACTCACAAGATCTCCCCCATACTGGGCTGTAGAGCACCTCTCGGCGCAATTATAAATTATAATTATCTTCCTATCAACGTTATTAAACAATACAACAACCATACAAAAATTGTACATTGTATATTTTTATTTATGTAAAACATTTAATATTTTTGTGATTAGATAATGAAAACACAGAACACATCACCATTTTTTTTCCAACCAAAAAATAATTAAATAATATAACTTCAAATTTTTGAAAAAAAAAATTATTGACAACTTTTTTGGAAACAAATTCAATTAATTTATTTTACCATTGGCGTGACTCATATTAGTACATGTAACAAAAGGAAGTTGGAATGAACTTTTGTAACAAAGGATGTTGGAATGAACTTTTGGATAGTAAATGAAATTTGAAAGTAATGTTTTTTTTCAAACTAAAAAAACAAATAGTGACTTGTTATTAAATTTATAATCAAAGTTACAAAGTTCAGATCTAATGGTTGTCAAAGCTCAAAACATATTTACAATGACAATAATTATCATCCAAAATTTAAACATATTATTTCCCAAGGGAAAACTACAAACAATCCTATACAGAAAGATAATAGAACCTTCAACCAAATAGAGCCAAAAGGCATAAAAAAACAAAGAAAGATCCTGAATCCACCACACTATCATAGACAATGTCCTCAAAATAGATAAATCCATCCAAAGGACCAATAACAGATTTTGATCAGGAATATTCTTATTGGTTAAGCTCCATGTAGATATGGGCAAAAGAGATGGAAGAAAAACCACAGACCAACTCCCGAACCTGATCAGTCCACTACTCCAGCTGAGACACCTGGAGACTAGATAATCCCTCTGTCCAATCAATCACCACTTGAGAATCACCAAAAATATTGAGACAGAAAATACCTTTATGTTTCGCCACCCAAATAAATCCCCAAAGTGCCACAAGCACTGCCTTTGTACTCTTGCATTTCCCAACCCCCATCTACATCCTTATTTGGTGATGAGGCCTCATCTGTAATACCACACTCACCCCACACCTACCATCTTGGTTTGCGCCATCAAAGAAACCAACTGATATAAAGTCATCCACCTGTGGAAACCTTAGAACTCTCGGCTTAGCTGGAGGCTTCTTCTTAAAATACTTGAAAAAATAGGAAATAACATTTTCACTATTAAGATATATTGAAGGTATATTATCATAAAAAATAGCCCTATTTATCACCTTCCAAACTTCCCAAATAACAAAAAGAAGTAATTCCTTGTACAAAGGATCTGAATGAAACAAACTATAACAAAAGTCTTGAAAGTTAGAGATAGTCCAGCTATCTTTGTGTGGGAGAAGAGATCGGACATCCTCCCAAATGAATTTGAAAAAAGAACAATGATTAAACAAATGGGAAATTGATTCTACAACCCCATAGCAAAAGGAACAACGACCGGGACCCGAGAACCCCCTCTTCAATAAATTGGCCCACAACAGGATCTTAATCTCTAGGCACAACCATAAGAAACATTTTTCCTTTAAATGGATGTTCCACTTCCACAAAATTCTAGCCCACCATTTTGGAATGGGAGAGGCATAACACAAAGACAAAGCCTTGTAAGCCTTTTTTGCCACGAGGATACCATTAGAATTCCACCAATACCAAACCAATGAGTCATCCTCAATCGATAGCTTTATGCTGGAGATATGCAATAAAAAAATATATTGATCCCATTCGGAAACAACTTCTGGTGGGAGACCTAAATCTGAGTCCTAGTATCAATATGAAGAGTCTTGTTCCTGTATTTTAGCTTGTGCAATTACCTGAATGTTTCACTGAATAAGTTGTTCAATCAAAGGTTTTGACAATAATTATTGGTCCTCGTAGCCCAAAAAGGGATCAAATCCAACCGCAACCTATGAACCACGACTGATATTCCAACTGATCCATCCCTTGATCAGTGGAAGCGTTTTGATCAACCATTTCCAAATAATGGAAGTTTTTTCCACGCGATTTGAAAAGTTATGAATCCATGGTAGAAAAGGGATAGACTTAAGGTATTTAGTGTCAATCACTTTGCTCCATATCCCGGACCCAAATAAACCATGCCAAATGCTATTAGCTATCAGAGTCGGACTGAACTATTCCAGCTGTTTTAGTCCCCAACCCCCCAAGTGTTTCAAAAGAGAGAAGCTATCCCAAGAAGAAAGATGATATTTTGAATTATGCAAGCTACCTTCCCATACAAAATGAAAGATAAGTCTTCGAATTCCATTTATAATAGAATCTGGAACCGACATCAATGCAAACCAATAAACAAGGATACACTTCAAACCGATTTAGCCAAAGTAAGGCTGCCACCCAAAGATAACCATCGATAAGACCAAATATTAATATTCTTCTCAAATTTTCGTAACAACCAACTCCAATCTTCAACACGATAACCTTGGGCTTTAGAAAATACCCAAGATATTTGATACCAATTTCCAAATGCTCCATGTGAAACAGGAAGAGTTGAGAGATCTTCTCAATAATGTTTGCATCTTCACAACTAAACGAAGACATTGATTTGTGTACACTAATGGACATTCCTGATGCAAAGAAGAATGTATAAAAAATGGCCCGAAAACAGATCCAATCATCCACCGAACCATTTCCAAAAATTAAAACATCATCTACAAGTAAAAGATGTGTGATGTAAAGGGAACGAGAGACCTTTATAACTATGAGATTCTGATATTTCTTGGCGGCCTCAATGGAGTGGCTAATCCCTTCCTTAATCAACATATATAATAAAGGGGAGAGTGGAAACCCATGGAACAATCGCGTTCCATAAGGAAAAAAAGGAGGAGGAGACCCATTAATCAACATTGCAAAATTTTTCAAAGTGACACAAATCATCAACTAGTTGGTTACCTCTACCAAAATCCCAATCTAAAGATGTATAAAATGAAGAAAATTACAATACACACGGTCATAATCCTTGGTTAAATCCATTTTTAAGATAAAGTCTTGTTGGTTCCATGTCTTTATAGAATGCATACATTCTTGGACAACACCAACCGCTTCCAGAATCTGATGATTTGGGAGAAAACCAAACTGCTCCAAAGACATAGATTTTGCCAGGAAAGGTTTAATTCTATTTCATATGATATTGGAAGTAACTTTGTAAATAAGGTTACACAATGAAATCAACTTGAAGTATTCAAAAAATTCTAGCTTATCAATTTTGGGGATCAAAGCAATATATGTTGCATTCATACTAATTGGGATGAAATGTAGCAAATGAGTCTCCTCCATAGCTTGCCTGATGCCTTCCCCAACCATATCAAAAAAGTGGATAAAAAATTCCATGGTCCAACCATCTGGACTAGGAATTTTATCCTTTGCAAACAAATTTAGAAATGATTTGATCTTGTCTATACTGAATTCTACACCAATACTCTCACCTTCCTCTATGTTGAAAAAACGAGGATAACATTTGAGAATTTGCAATTGGTCCCTTAAACTAGAAGAGTTCCCTACTTCATACATATTTTCAAAATATCCAGTTGTCGCCTTCTTGAGATCAACCTGTGACAATATCAACTCCCTATAGATACCCACACAGCTTGGCTCTTGAGCCTCATGATGTATTTTCAATTTTCTTTAGTATTTGGGCCTTTTGCAGTTCTAAAAATGCCAGTCTCAATTTCCTGTCCATGGATAAAAACTCCTCATCCATCTTTCCGGCCAGGTCGACAATTTATGTTTCAAGATGTTGCAACAGTTCTTCATTTTCCTTCTTTCTTCATTTGTCCCAATAATCCACCTCTAATTTTAACAATTTTAGTGTTTCCATCAACCAGATAGAAGTAGACCTAGATCCTGAAATTGAAAGCTGTGATGAAATTTGTCTGACCTTTTCACAAAATTCCCCATACTCAAGCCAGGTCTGATTAAACTTATAGGGATAATAGTAGAAGGTTTTTTCAAATTCTAGCTCGAGGGCAGTAGCCCTATGATATGACACCCCAGTAGGGATGGCCCAAGTCCTGTATCTACCTACTTCATCACAAAAACCGACCTCCATTAAAAATATATCCAACCTCTTTGCCACCCCATCCCTGCCAATGCAACCATTAGTCCACGTAGGGACTAATGAACTAGGCTCAACATCAAACAGACCAACATTTCCAATAATCTCTTTGAAAAAAGATACAAGTGGATCACACACCTTTCCAGAATCTAACACTTATGCTGAGGATGGAGTCAATTTAAGTCACCCA
Organism: Larix kaempferi; assembly: GCA_027924585.1. NCBI lineage: Eukaryota > Viridiplantae > Streptophyta > Pinopsida > Pinales > Pinaceae > Larix > Larix kaempferi. Next base: position 2,155,770 of record BSBM01000105.1, on the reverse strand, counting down.
CGAAAATAAGAGAAGGATTCCTCAGAATCACCGAAGCAATATGCCTCTCCCAGAAAGGCCTCACGTCCTAATAAGGGCCATAGATATTCAAAAGACTGAAAGGTTTTTTAAAGAACCCGAGAAAGCCTTCCACTTGAATCCCTACAATGGATTTGAAAGGATTAAGGTCAACATTAATAGGGTTCCAAGAAACAAGAAGTCCCCCAGAAAGGCCACAGGCATCCACCCCAATATAGTTCACAGAAGGTTTAATTTTGAGAAAAAAATCACATGATTTTGTTGCGGAAGACATTGTTTCTTACAACATAACTACATCCAGCTTAAGGGTTTCAATGTTCCAAGAGGATCTCCAATATAGATCAAAATGAAAACAGAATCTTGCAGTTGTGTAGAGCTCGACAAAAGCTTTCCGGTGACGTTCGTTTTGCGCGAAACAACCTCCGGATAAGAAAGTTATTGAGTTCTGAAGTTTCAGTATGACAGATAAAAAGTGGAAAAAAAGGGGCCACATGGCACACCCACAGGGTGCCACGGGGCATGTACGGTTAGCAGTAATAGTGACGTGGCACACCCAGAGGTGGCCATGTTGCGGGTTCATGGTATCATTGGAATCTACGTGGATCAATTACATTTCGACATGTGGCATCATTGTACAAGTGGTAAGGCACGTGGACCAACCAAGAGTTTCCATGTGGAATCCCAGTTGGCCATTCGGTGGTCTCATTTACCAAAAAATGTGGTCGACAGGGATTCGAACCCCCGACCTATCCTCCGCCAAATCGTCCACACCGTCCACCTAGCCATGGTTCCCGGAGTTGGTTCTTAACAGTATAGGAGTCCACTCCTATTTAAAGTTGAATGGTTTGTTATTTGGAAAAAGGGGTGGGTCGAGGGATTAGCCCTCAAATCCATAGGTCATGTTTAAACTACATCATAAAAATGAAACTGGCGGGCTCAAACCTTATTCAATATAACAACCATATCATCGAATCCAAACGATACAATGCCACCACAACACTATACATATGCCAACGTATTTCCAATTCAAAAGGGGAAGGTGAGGTCCGCGGGTTTGACCCTGGGATATCCATCCCCGAATACAACATGGTACCAATGGGCCACGGCCCAATGCTTTTTGAAGGATTAAAGCAATATATTTTTAAATTTAATGCGGATTTGAAGCTGGAAAAAGGGCACGTAGCCCGTGGCTTCGCGACCCCCTTTTCACTATATAAAATCCACTTCGAAGCAACTGTTTCCATGGGAGTTCGATGCTTCACATTTGCATAGTTCGCGAGAAGGATGAAGGTATAGAAGGTTTAGTGCGTACAATCTGTACAAGCGCAAAAGGGTTTTTTTTCTTGAAGTGCATGCTAGAGGAGGCCTAAGGAAAAATAGGTTGGGTTTATACTCATTTTACTCATAATTTCGAGAGGAACACAGTGGTGAACTCCGTTATCATCTGTTGTCTGCAATTTTATGGTTTGCATACTTATTCATGTGCTTATGTGTTTCAATTAAGCATTTAAAATTATCTTCTTTGAGTCTTTTTAAGAAGTTAAGCATTCAAGTTTCTTTACAAGCAATTAATGGTTAAAAGATCCTTTAAAATTCATATCAAGTTTGGTATCAGAGTATCTTAACCATTGCATTGTGATTTTGTGAATGCTAACGAGTTCGAGCTTCAACATGGTGAAGGAGAACTTGAGGAATTTTATCCAGAAATCGGTTCAAAAAGAAGAAGAATGGATTCACCAAAAGGAGAAGATGTGACTTCTTCAATCCCATCTGAAGGAGAATTTCTTAAGTCTTTTATGAGGATGCAAACAATGGTGGAAGATTTTTATCAAGATCGAAAGAAGGGCGAACAAGGTGGCCCATATCATGTTGAAGGTAAAGGAGAAGGAGGTGGTGAGGACCATCCTAAAACCCCACCATATTCACCATCTTTTCTTGATGGTTCTTTACATCCCTCATCTGGAAAGCAAAAACTTGATTCTAATATGCCTCAATTAAAGCTTGATATTAAGTTTGACTTACCTGTTTATAATGGAGAACTTAATGCTGAGAAATTGGATAATTGGATTCGTCAAATAAAAGTTTATTGTAGGATTCAAAAGTTCACTAAATATAGCATAACAATTCAGTTGGCTTCTCTCCGACTTGGAGGGATCGCTCTCATATGGTGGGAGAGAAGAACTCAAAAATATCTTGCTACAAAAGGCAACATCATTTCCTCTTGGCATGAGTTCACTTCAGCATTAAAGAAGCAGTTCTATCCGTTGGGTTACATACAACAAGCCATGATGGATTGGCAGAATTTGAGGCAAGGTAAGGGACAAAGTGTGCAAGAGTACACACAAGAGTTTAGGAAAAGGGATTTGATACTTGGTAAACCTCTCTACACTCAAGAAATTCTTCTTAAGTTTATAGGAGGATTGCATAGTTATTTGTGTCATATGATACTTATGTTTAATCCGACTAACCTTGATTAGGTATGCGTTCAAGCAACTCATATGGACTCCAAGGGGAAGAATGCAAATGAAATTTTTTCCAAGAAACCTTTCAAACCTGATGGAAACAAATTCAAATGTAAAGGGAAAGGTAAGCGTACAACTACAGTGAATAAGGGAGGATATAAACCTATATGCTCACATTGCCATAAAAAGGGTCATGATGCATCCAAATGTTGGAAACTTCACTCGGAACTCAAGGTTGATAAGTTTTGGAATAAGGAGGACAAGAAGACCACTGCTACAACCATCCAACATGATTTGGGATCTGACTGAGGAGATGAAACTAAGATTATGTCTATGGGCATCCAAGGTAAAAATCCTTCTCCTTGTATTTCAAAGCATGAACCCGTTGTTGATGAAAGAAAGAGAAGTGAGCTATTTCATATCAGCGTAATTTCTAAACATTCAAAAATAGATACTCTTTTTGATAGTGGATCACAAGCCAATCTCATTTCATAAGAGATAGTAAAAAAAATTCATTTGGAAAATAAGTTACACCCTAAGCCATATCCACTTGGATGGGTACGTGATAATGCACAATTACAAGTTACTAAACATTATAGACTTAGATTTGATGTTACTTCTGGATTTGTTGATGAAGTTGATCTTGATGTGGTTCCATTGGATATATGTGGCATTGTGTTGGGTAGTCCTTATCTTTATGATAGGAAGGATATCTTTTACAAGGAATATAACAGGTATCATCTCACTAAGGATGGTGTTGAATATATTATTTTTGCACACCGCATGAAAACTGATCTTTCTTTAGTTTCTGCAAGTGAGATGAAGAGGCTAGTGAATGCTAGTAAGAATTTTGCTCTTATGATAGTTAAAGCAAATGACGTTGGACAAAATGAATCTTTTAAGGGATGTTATCCAAAAATTAAAAATGATTTGGCTAAAGTTGTATCTGATTATGATGTTTTGTTTCAAGAACCTAAAGGATTACCTCCTAAAAGAGAAATCCAACATGAGATCCACTTACAACAAGATGCACCTCTTCCTAAAATTGGCATGTATAGGTCTTTAGTAATTGAAAATGCAGAGATAAAGAAGCAGGTTCAAGAATTGCTTGAAAGAGGGGACATTCGTCCAAGTTCCTCTCCGTGTGATTCAGCAATTTTTTTGGTGCCAAAGAAGGATGGCACATGGCGTATGTGCATGGATTACAGGGCACTAAACATAATCACAATCAAGAATAGGTATCCTCTTCTCGGAATTGATGATCTTTTGGATCAGCTCAAGAATGCAAATTTCTTCACTAAGTTAGACTTGTGAAGCAGCTATCATCAAATTCGAGTCCATGAAAATGACATATGGAAGACTGCTTTCAAAACTAAGCAGTGATTGTATGAATGGATGGTAATTTGCTTTGGGATTTGTAATACACCCGCAACCTTTATGAGGGTGATGAATGATGTTTTTAGGCCCTTTATTGATGATTTTGTCATAGTCCACTTAGATGATATTTTGATTTTTAGTTGTACTTGGGAAGAACATGTCAAGCAAGTGAAACAAGTTTTGGATGTACTTGTAAGGGAGAAATTGTACTTAAATATATCCAAATGTGATTTTGGGAAGACATCTTTAGTGTATCTATGTTACATTGTATGTGGTGGTGAGCTTAGAATTGATCCCGCTGAAGTAGCAATCATTGTGAATTGGCCCAAGCCAAATAATGTAACCGAGATAAGGAGCTTCTTGGGAGCAACCCAATATTGGAGGAAGTTCATTGCAAAATTCTCCTTCATAGCTTCTCCACTACATGCTTTGATAGGTATGAACAATGTCTTTCAGTGGGAAGGAAAAGCACAGGAAGCCTTCGACACTCTGAAAGAAAATATCATCACAACTCTAGTACTTGCACTGTCTGATCTACAACAACTATTTGAGATAGAGACTAATGCTAGTGACATGCCATGGGGGCAGTCTTAATGCAACATAAAAAACCAATATTCTATCATTATGAAACCTTCTCTAAAGCAGTAATTCACTATCCTACATACAATAAAGAAGTGTATGCATTAGTACAAAGTGTGAAGAAGTGGAAACATTACCTAATGGGTAAGGAAACAATTATACATACTGATCATCAACCACTACAATATCTTCAATCACAAACTAAACTACAACAATCAAGGAATTTCAGGTGGATGGGTTTTCTACAACAATTTCATTTATTTATTAAATACAAGAAAGGGATTCAGAAAAAAGTTGCATATATGTTATCAAGAGCTCCAAAAAATGCTTCTATTGTCATTCAACAAAGTCCTTTAGTACATTCAAGTTATATTGAACAGTATACTAGGGATGAAGAATTTAAAGAAGTATATGAATCACCAATGCTTGGCTCTCAAAATGAAGAATTGAATTATCATGTTCATGATAAGTTGTTGTATCATCTTGGAAAAATCTGTATTCCACAAAGTGAAAGAGTGCATGTGATCAAAGAAGCTCATACTTCTCTCATTTCAGGGTATTTTGGTGTAGGTAAAACTGTAGCACAATTGCAAAAGTTTTGTTATTGGCCTCGAATGAATGATACTGTGATGAAGTATGTAAAAGGATGTGTCATGTGTGTAATAAGTAATACATGTAATAGAAAGTTAGGATTGTACACCCCACTTCCCGTTCTTTCCCTTCCATGGGAAAGCATGTCAATGGACTTTGTAGGAGGGTTACAATTGTCTAGAAAGGGACATGATTACTTATATGTTGTTGTGGATAGGTTTAGTAAAATGTGCATTCTAATGCCTTTTAAGAAGCAGATAATAGCTGAGTTGACTACTCATTTGTTCTTCCAAGATGTATGGGTCCATTTTGAATTACCTACTTCTATTGTATCCGATCGAGATTCCTGCTTTCTTGGGAAATTTTGGTCATCTCTATGGGAACTTATGGACACAGAGTTGAAGAAGAGCACAACATTCCATCCACAAACTGACAGACAAACTAAAGTGGTAAACTGGACCGTGGTACATCTCCTGCGAGGATATTGTGCTAAGCATCCTAAGCTTTGGGATGAGCAGTTGCATTATGTTCAACATGCCTACAACAGAGCCATACACTCTTCAACAAAAATGTCTCCATTAGAGACATGTTTTGGATACTTTCCAAAGTCTCCCTTAGACTTTGTTTATGGGAAATATTCAATGGAATATGGTCAAGTTGATGCGGATACAAATTTGAAGTTTATACAACATATCCACTTAATACATCAAACAATGCAGGAGAAGTTGGAATCAAGTCAGGCCAAGTATAAATAAAGACATGACAAGCATCGGTTGGATCATCACTTTCAAGTTGGTGATCAAGTTTGGTTTTATATCAACAAAGATCGACTCCAAGGTGAAGGTAGAAAGTTGAAACCAATCAGGTATGGACCTTTTACAATTTTGGATCAAGCTGGTAACAATGCTTTCCAGTTAGATTTTCCTCCTTATATGAAAATGTATTTCGTTGTTAATGTGGAAAACTTAAAGTTGTATGAGCCTCCTATCATTATGGACCAAGATGTACAGATTCAAGTACCTTATGTTGATGAGTTTGCTCCCGAATAACTCAATGAGCTTCAGGAAGATGTTATACTTGATAAGAAGGTCAGATCTTCATGAAGAGGTGATGTAGAATATCTTCGTGTGGGGAGTAAAGGAATGCATCCAAGCAATGCACAATGGCTCGAGACCGGAAGAGTGAGGGAACGATACCCTCACCTGTTTTCTGAATGATTCCATGATTTTGGTGGCACAAAATATTCCTAGTGGGAATAATTGATCTAGGAGGATATCCAAGAACGATCAAAATGAAAATAGAAGCTTGTATCTACGTAGAGCTCGATGAGAGCTTTCTAGTGACATTTGTTTCGTGCGAAAAGGCCTTAGGATAAAAAATTTATTGAGTTCTAAAGTTTCGGCATGACAAGTAAAAAGTGGCAAAAAAGGGGCCACAAGGTGCCACGTGGCATGTACGGTCAGCAAGAATAGTGACATGGAACACCCATAGGTGGCCACATGGTGGGTTCGTGGTACAATTGGAATCTACGGGGATCAATTACATTTTGATATGTGGCATCATTGTACAAAAGGTAAGGCACGTGGACCAACCAAGAGTTGCCATGTGGCATCCAAGTTGGCCATTCGATGGTCTCATTTACCAAAAAATGTGGTCAGCAAGGGATTCTAACCCCCGACCTATCCTCCACCAAAGACTCCACACTGTTCGCCTAGCCATGGTTCCCATAATTGGTTCTTAACCATATAGGAGTCCACTCCTATTTAAAGTTCAATGGCTTGTTATTTGGAAAAAGGGGTGGGCCGAGGGCTTAGCCCTAGAACCCATATGTCATGTTTAAACCATATCATAACAATGAAACTGACAGGATCAAACCTTATTCAATATAACAACCATATCATCGAATCCAAACCATACAATGCCACCACAACATTATATATATGCCAACGTATTGCCAATTCAAAAGGGGAAGGCGATGGCCTGTGGGTTTGACCCCGGGACCTTCGTCCCCCCAATACAATGTGGTACCAATGGGCCATGGCCCAATCCTTTGTTAAGGATTAAGGAAATATATTTTTAAGTTTAATGCAGATGTGAAGCTGGAAAAAGGGCGCATAGCCCATGGCTTCGTAGCCCCCTTTTCATTATATAAACTCCACTTTGAAGACATTGTTGCCATGGTAGTTTGACGCTTCACCTTTTCAAAGTTCCCAAGGTGGATAAAGGTACAGTCCATACAATCCATACAGGTGCAGAAGGGGTTTTTCTCGAAGTGCGTGCCAGAGGAGGCCTCAAGAAAAAATAGGTCGAGTTTATACTCATTTTACTCAGAATTTCGAGAGGAACATAGTGGTGCAGCCTGTTTCTGTGTTTGACTAACATAACTTAGAAGTATTTCCATAAATATTGTATGTAAACTTTTGAAGACTTAATAAGATCAGCCTTCTCATTGGAAGTGGCCTAGAGACGTAGCCCATGAGGGGTGAACTCCGTTATCATTCACTGTTTGTAATTTTATGGTTTTCATACTTATTCATGTGCTTATATGTTTCAATTAAGCATTTAAAATTTTCTTCTTTGAGTCTTTTTAAGAATTTAAGCATTCAAGTTTCTTTACAAGCAATTAATGGTTAAAAATATCCTTTAAAATTCAGATAATTCAAGTAGTCGCTTTAAGGCAGATCTTTTGGGAAGACCACCAATCCTTCTAATATTAAAGGACAAAATAATCATTAGGAACCCAATTCAAGGGGATGGCCTACTCTAAGAACCCCATTGTTTTCCAAAGAAGGAGAATCAAAAGATAAAGCGATCAAAACTATCAAAACTGAGAACAGTGATGACACCTTTGGATTAACACAAAAGGGAGGAGCAGTGGCCTTCTCAACTTCTTTTACAAATCCATGTCTCTTTTTATATTCTTAACAAGTACATGCCACAAAAGGATGTTGGAATGAACTTTTGAATAATAAAAGAAATTGGACATTAATGCTTTTTTAAAAATCTGTCCTTTTTTATATTTGAAATAATAAATAATTTATTTAAAGATATGCAACAATTTTTTGTAAATGTAATAAAAAATATTTTATATTTCTTGTCAGCACAATAAATTCATGATCTCAAATTGCAAGGATATCTACATATGAATTAATATTTACCAATAATTACATTGGAACTAAAAACTTTAAATACTATATAAATGTTTAAAATATTGATATTTATTTTTAAAAGATAAAATAAATTTATTTCAATTATATTTATGGTTAAAATCAATCTATATTAATAATAGTTTCTATATAAATTATATATTATTCATTAAAATCTATGTAATGATTAGTCTTTATCTTTTGTTAATGAAAACTATATTACTCTACAAAATGATAAACTAGCAATTGCCCCCAGAGGGGCAAAAGGAACGCTGCGAGGAAAAGAGAGAAAGGAAAAATAGTTTGGCCAGATTCTAGGCAACAACTTACACTAGCATCACAAACACAGTAAACATAATCACAATCGAAGTATGAATAGTTTACTAACTAATAAAATGAAGTAAAAGTAAATCCATTGTACTTGGAGAGATTCCTTGATATAAAAGGTTAGTTAATCACATAAATTTGTACTTTGCTTTGAATAACCTTCCTTAATAGGAAAATGGATTTGTGAGTTTTGAGTAAAGGAATGTTTCTTGGTTTGTTAGATTAGTTATCTAACACACGATTACTAAATCTACCTTTAACATAAAAATATATAGGCCATATTTAGTCATTGTTCTTGTCAGTCAATATACTTCATATTTATACATATCCTTTTGCAAGTGAGTTGAGTAGAGTCATAATAATTAGATTCTGGATTGTAGGAAGTTAAGCAAAGTCTTCCCTCAGGGGGTTAATTTAAAGTGAATCTTAGTACGAAAGAATGATCAATTACATACATGTTATTTAATCAAAAAGCCGTGGGCATCCAACCAAAGTCCACTACTATTTGCCTAAGTGCCTTTATGATTTTTTTTCTTCCATTGGGTGCATTTCAAAACTAAAAGCTTTTACAATTATAATATGTATAACTTTCAGTCCATTGAATGTAGCTTGGGCGGTTCAGAGGAATGATTGTTATCCTCCCCACCCAAGTGCAATCCTTGTAAGTAACATGTTAAGCTCTTAAATGGGCATATTGGATGCTCTTGTTGAGCCACCTTTGTAGTGACATTATCCGGCATGCCCACATATCTCACGGAATACGAGGAGGATTTTCCGTGGATGTAGAAAGCATCAATATTTGGTGTTGTGAACCACATGAAGAAAAAAAACATGTATAACTTATCATATTGCACTGACCAATTATTATTGAAGGTAAACCTTAACTAATTGTCGAGTAAAATGAAGGCAATAATTATCACATTTTCCTAAGGAACAACCTCGCACAAAACCCTTTGAGTACTTCCCCATGATTCATGGATGGTAAATAGGGTAATCTTAAAGGGATCAAAATATTTGAACCATGACCTCCCCACTTGGGGGGGGGGAGATCTCATGTAGCTCACAAACACTTGAGTTAACCCTCGGGCCTAAAGGCAATAATTATATGTTTCTATGTTCAAAATATATTTTTAACTTACATGTTAAGATGAAAGTGGCATGCAACTCCACCATTTTGTATTGTCTAATATGTATACATTGGCATATCTCGCTTTCAAAAGTTGCTCTGTTGTCATTTATAAGGTCATTTAGGCCTATAGAATTTGATCCATCAACCATAAGCAATGTGTAAAGCTTGTGAAAGTTTCAAAATGATTAATTGGACCGAAAAGTATAAATCATATATGGAAGTTATAACAATTTGAATTCTAGAATGTTAAACCAATTACTCATCATAGAAAATTACACACATATGATCAACCTCTTTGGCATGCACTTCATCATTATATGATTTTTATGATAATGTATTAATCCTTTAAAATACTTTCCCTAATTCTAATAACAACACACTTAAAAAACTTGCAACCTAACATTATGAAATACCCAAGGAGACCACAACCACAAGTTTGCAAAACAACTATGAAGACCACAACTCGAAGGTTAAGGAACGCCTAAGGAGGCCACAACCCTGAGGTTGTAAAGATCAAAAGAAACTGAATTGGCACCAAGTTAAAAGAAACATATACAAAACCTCCATTCGTTGAGAATTTCTAATCAGAAATAACCTTCGCAAAATACTTTGCAACCATTGGTAGAGGGTTTTATAAATGTAAATTTGAGCATTTTGGTCAATCATATAACTCTAAAAATTTCTAGTAAACATTGTTTTTCTTATAGTAAGTCAAACCATTGTAGAAAAAAATATTTATATTTAAATATTTACAAACTTCCATATGATAATAATAATAATAATAATAATAATCTATTTTTAAGGTTACAACCTAGCCAAACACCATATTGGTGTATGAGACCCCCTTGTTTGTGGGACTATGAGACCCCCTCCACATAGTTTATAGAGGTGTACTTTGGATATTAACTTGGAATCTAGACATATAATGTTTTGTAAAATTATAATTTTCATTGATAAAATTCCATGTTATAATGTTTTGGCAATGTTTTCAACTTATATATGGTGGATATGCATACATGCATAACTAAACATATATGCATATCTTAGATTACTTTATTTGCTATAACTATGGCTAATCATGGACATCCCTAAGGATTGGAAGAGCTACATGAAACAAGAAGATCGAAGATCGAAAATTGTAAACTAAATTATCAATGCATGCAAAAGCTCATGTCTCAGAATTATTAGAACATGTCTGATATTTTTTTTCATCATGTCATTGTGACTATGATTGGAAGATGCATGAAAACATCCACTTTTGTTTATCTGAACTCAAATGTAGTCTTCCACCTTAATGACACTCTCCTAGTCTTCACAACAAGTCTAGATCAATTCTAAGCACACTATGCCATGGGCACCATAACACAAAATTAGCACAAACAATCAACTAATCTCAATATAGTTATAGTGGATGCCCTTTTGAAAATCTGTTCCATTTACGTGAAGGTCAATTATTTGCAACATATTCCTTAATTTCCTTGTGTTTGCACTTCCCAAAAATATATTAGTTTTCTATCTCACTTCAGAGTAAAACATAATATAATAGTCATTGTTTTTATCTGACCTAAATCACAATATTAGTCTCTGGTTTTGGGTCTCGTGACTTAGAATAATAGTATGAATAGTACATCCGTATTAAAATTTTGTGTCATGAATCAAATGACTATCATAGTAGAGTGAGAAAGGGAAATGAATAGACACTAGGGATTCATTTTCAGCGATAATAAGAGGCATTAGTAAACGGATTCATAAGACTATCTCCAGTAGTGGTTTCAAATCTATTTCAAAAGAAGCTATCTCCATATTGGCAAAATCCCCATTAGTGCTCATTTCCATACATGAAACATTTCCATTGAAGAAATGGTTGATAAAATCCCATGAAACATGTAAGAATGCTTTCTAACAAACTCCAATACGAAAATGTCACTTTTATACTGTTAAATTTTTTATGTTAATGATGGCATGACATTTTCTCTTTTGAAGGGATGGAGAATTGGATCCTTGACTGTCCTTAATATCATAGTTTTTGCACCTGGATAGGTTTTTATTGGGGGTATTGAAACAAATAAGGTGAGGGAAATCTAACAGAGAACAAATTAACTCAAAATGACTCATTAGTATTCCAAATATACACACATTTCTCATTATATATTCTATACATGACTCGTTAGTATTCTAAATATACACGCATTTCACATTATATATTCCGTAAAGAATATGAAATGATTTCAAAGGGATCTAACACATCCATGATCAAGATAGGTGTATTCGAACCCGTGTTGCAGCCAAGAGTGCAAGAAAACTGTTTGGCCACCAGAAATCCAAATCATCCGAAACAACAAATATTCAGAAACTAATGTTTTAATAAAGACTAACAAAAGCACACTTCTTTCCCACTCCCGGGATTTAGATATTTAATAGTCACTAAGCTTTGACTTAGAGTTTGTTATAACTTATAGATGCAACCTATTAAGTCTAGGGCATAATCTTCAATAGCCAGACATATTGCTGTCTAAACTCTTCTAATATTGGAAATTGAACCAATATAACAGAAAACTGATCAACAGAAAAGAAAATAAAAAATGGTTACAACTTGATCAACAGTCAAAGCAAATATTTGTTTTGAAAATTATCTAAGAGGGCTACTTTACAAAATAGTAGGCAATCCAGATTCCACACAACTCTTCTATATAATACTTCAACCCTTGAAAAAGGCTACTTAGGGCAGTAGAGGTTATACTCCATATGAGAGTTGTATGATTTGCTAAAAATGGGTCTTTTTCTAGTTCTTCCTCATATGTTTTAAAATGCAACTTCAAGAAGCTTTAGTGAGCACTCTAAGTATATGCAACATCAAGAGATGCATAACAATAAAAATTATTGCCTAAGCATGTGTGTGGCATGTGCTTAAAACAAAATATTAATTACAGATACCTACATCTCTATGCCCAATGAATGCATAACATGGATTATGTAGTTGAAGTTGAGACTTGCTTCTAATAGTGGAGCAAGGAAAGAGTGTCAACTAACATAGAGACAGAGGGATAGTGCTACGAGAAACATGACACTCTTACTACAAGGGGAAGGGAAGATTGTCCCTTGTTAAAGATTCATGTAGTGCATGGGAGAAACAAGATGCATATCCTTCAAAGGTTCCTTATAGAGGGGGCATGATCTTGGCATCTTAAATGATTTTTATTTTATGAGGGAAACCAGATTCTTTTTTGATACAAGTAAGAATCATTATGAAGGAAGGATGACCAAAAAGGTCATTATTCATGAAAAAATGCAAAGGATGGATTCAAATTAAAATAAGTGAAATTTGTTTCTTAAGATCCTAAGCCATGTTTGCAATGTTACATTGAAAAGAGAAAATCTGGAGTATTCTTTTTATTTTCTAAAGAAATCCAAATAATTAACACATTGTCTGTATGATCTATTGCAGAAAGGGCATGCCAAGCCATGTTTTGCTATTAGGAAAGCATCAAACATATAAAATATGCTAAATACCCTTCTTTGCAATTTTAATTTTCTACTATTCCAAAATCTTCGAACTAGAGCATATGTAGGAAATTTCACAAAACAAAGAATTGAAGCTAACAAGAACATTAACAACTGATGCCATCTTTTAAGGGTTAGTCATAGGATCTTATTTGGATACCATAAATCTATCAAAGGTAGAAGTGAGCTACCACAGATCGAATTATCTGCATAGATGGGAGATAATTAGACACCAATGTGCAGCTAGGCACTGGTCAACCTACAAAGCAAGCCAAATGATTAACACATTGTATGTACAATCTATTGCATAAAGGACCTGCCAAGCCATGTTTTTCAATCAGGCAAGCATCAAAACATATAAACTATGTTGAATAACCTTCTTTGTGCAATTTAAATTTTCTACTATTCCAAAAGTTTGGAAAAAGAGCAGATATAGGAAATTTTATAAAACAAAGAATTGAAGCTAACAAGAACCTTAGAAACTAATTCCATTTTTTAACAGTCAGTCATACGCTCTTATTTGGAGAGCATAAATCTATCAAAGTAGAAGTGAGCTACTAGCCTACCACATATCAGATTATCTGCATAGATGGGAGATAATGAGACACCAATGTGCATCTGGGTATTGGTCGACCTACAAAGCAGTTGGTCATAGTTGTTAACCTTGTCATCAAAGGTTTGAAATTTTCTACAGTAAGTGATACTGGGAGTATACATAGTTACTAGTTGCAGACAACAATTCTGTAGAAGAGACAAATTACTGAGATGTGGGAATATAAGTTCTTAACAATTGTAGAATATATGAAATTATTTACAATCAATATTTGCTATCAAACAAAATTGAAATAAGTCAACTAACCCGCCCATGAGTGTCAGTATAAATGGCATAGATGATCTATCATAAATTATAATTTGTTTAGTCTGAGATCAAGGAAGATGAAAGATGACCTCACTCAGACTTTGCATTGCATGATTGTTGATATTGTTTTCCTGTGAAGATTCTTGATGCATCAGTACTTTGATGTTTTGATCTACTATTATTATCGCATTCTGAATACGAGCATTAGATATTGCTCTACTTCATCACTGCTAAGTATAGTGTTTAAAATCTACAGAATTATCATATCCCCATTATAAGATGGAACACTCATATCAAATCTAAAGGTTGTTCCCAATTATGCAAATCCCTCAGGTAAATTGGCAGTGTTGAAAGAAATGTGCCAAATTGGTACATAGAATCATAACCATTGTATGAGATCCCAAAACAAACATGGTTAATCAACTCTTCTATTTCATAAGGAATGACAATGTTGAGATTTTTGTCTAAAAGAAGGAAATGAGTAAAGTTTTTCATATATCCTTGGGATGAAGGTAGACTCGCACCTGTCCTATGTAAGAAGGTATAGTTCCACGGATGTTGTTGGTATAAATATCAAGGTAATACAATGCAAAGAGCTTAGAAATATTTCTTGGTATGGAGCTCATGAAGAGGTTGTTCTGCAATAGATTAGTGAGATGCAGTCTTGTACAAGGCCAGTGATCAAAGATGGAAAGATGGGTCAATGACCTACTGTTGCATAGGATATAAGAAATCCATTTGCTCAATCTATTGGAATATGATTCAATATACTCCAAGATGTTGAGGGTTTCAAATCCATAAGGAAATGGATCTAACCAAATTGGAAGCTAAGCACAACTCTTAATCTGTCAAAGAAAGCACAATAGAGTACAATTTGCAATGGATAAACTCTATATCATACAACATCGAAATGATTTTATTTAGGTCAATTACAAATCCATTCTATAATCAATGGGAATTCTTTGTATTGTCATTGTGTTTCCATTTATTTCTTCCCATCGCAATAGATTACAATTTGCAATGAAGAAACTCTATATCATAATAATGTATAAATGATTTTTCTTAAGCCAATTTCTTCCAATCTTTACTTCAATTTTTAAATTTATATTTTTTGAATTGAGTGCAAGTCACATGAACAATCACGGCATAACATTGGGCTTTGAAATAAAACAATGTGGCATAGCATTGGGATTTTTTTTTTTGATATCCGAGGAACTAAGTGGATCCTCCCTTCTGAGTTACGTCAACCGAGCAGGCCAGTTTACAAACCTCGGCCGGGGTCAGCCTTAATTTGGAACCGGTTCACCAGCGGGTGGGAAGGTATAGCGTGTTTAGAGGTGACAGCGACAGGTCCTGCAGGGTGGGCAGGAGTTGAACCCTAGTCTCTGGCGTAGGGACCATCTGAACTAGCCACTCAGGTCTGGAGCCATAGCATTGGGCTTTTAACTCAAACAATGTGCCCCGTGCAGTTATGCACAATCAACTCGAATGAAAAAGGAATACATTTATCTTGGAAGAAATTATTATTAATTTTTTTATAAGGAATACAAGAAATATATAATTTATATCAAGTTCCAAGCATTTTTCGTCAAGCAAAAAAACTCCACATGGCAGGTGTAAGGACGAGTGTAAATATTTTGACGCTAAAGTAAATGTCTTTCTGTAGTGTATTTGTTAGTTTAAATTTCCATACATCTTAGAGACAATTAAGAAGATTTAGAATCTCAAAGTTGAATCGTAACGTGTACAAATGTCCAAGTTAATTTTGAAGAATGTATTTGACACGACCTTATCAATCAAATCAAATAACAACGAGTAAGGTGGACATTCTACTCAAGGATAATGTTAAATAATTTTGGACTTTATATGGAATGTTATTTGAAGTTTCTTATGATATTTTGATGTAATATTATTTTCCTTTGTAACACCTTTAAGGTTATTGACCTTATCAAGTGCATTACTAGTTGTTATTGACCTTACGACACAAACCCAAATTTGCACTTTACATGAATATCTTGATATTTTAGTGTTGTAGAAAAAGCTTCATATCCTTCTCTTTTTCATTAGCAAAGTCTCTGTGCTCAAGCCTCGCATGCAAGGAAATACAAATCTTATTGTGATCTTTATCCATTGATGTTCGTTTATTTTCATGAGCATACACACGCCTCAACAAATAGGTAGACATCTATGCCACCAGACTATCTTGTAGCACTGAAAGGGTTGAATGAACGATTTAAGAATTGAAGATCTCCGTACACGTTGTATTTAATCACTTATTGATGCAATGAATTGCTTTAATAATAATGATTATAAAATATTATAAAAATTGAACTTTCTTATTGGGAAAAACATTAGACTTATATGTAAACTTTCAAGGTTAGGAAGTCCCTCCAATAAGTTGAGAAGAGGAAGAGGTTTTGGAACATGGCTCTCAAGATTCTTCAATGATTTTAAGCTACTTATTATCTCCACAAATATCTCTGCCGAAAACACGTCTATGTACCAATTCCATATAAATGTGCAATGTTGGGAGCTGAGATAATAGGCTTCTGCAGTCCAAAACAATAGTCTACGTCATTTTTTTGTAGTAGCGGGTAATGAGAAATAAAGCAAGCTAAAGAGCCATATGTCAAAGCTATCATGTGGAAAATGCAAGTATTGAGATGGTGGAAGTCATTTTTATAATACATGGATTAAATATTTTAATAATACATCTTTCCACATACATGTGTGACCATACATGAACAGGAGAATATGGTCAAATAGCTATCTCCCTCCTATGTGATAGGGCAAGCAAAATGCATAAAATGCAAGTATTGAGATGGTGGAAGTCATTTTTATAATACATGGATTACATATTTTAATAATAAATCTTTCCACTTATTTACAACATACATGTGTGACCATACATGAACAAGAGAATATGGTCAAATAACTATCTCCCTCCTATGTGGCAGGGCAAGCAAAATGCATAAAGTTCTATGTAAACAGTAGTGCAGGGCAGTTAAAAAATTTGGAGGGAATGTCATATGATGTTGTCCCCACCTTTGATCAATAAATACAGTTAAGGTTTGTTTTAAAGTAAAAAACTACAAGTATGGCAAGATAAGGGCATCTTGATCCCAAAGGGATATAATAATCTCTTTGCCCACAATGGTGGCCCAAAACACATTCTTCCCCCGGGGTTAGAAAATGAGAGTCAAAGAAACAAAAGTAGTTGGACCTGAACCAGAAGCAGGACCAACTTTTGTTTTTTCAGTCCCTTCCATGCAACAAAACATGATAGACCATCATTGTTGTTTTACACTGAAAATTTGTGTTTTTTTATAGTTTGTATTTGTTCACACTGCCTTGCTCTTATGTGGGTTGGGTTGGGTAGGGTAGTTTTAAGATTAAAACCAACTATATGTTTTAAAAGAATAATGTGACCATGTAGATTGTGAGGTTTGTACTGGTCTATTCATATATATGGGCTAGTTTCTAAAATATTTCTGTAAAGTTTTTGTTTTGTACTATGGATATGTATTTGTTCAGGACATGTGTTGCGTGTGAAGGAGGTGAGAAGGCATGGAGATGGGGATTGAGAGAATAAGAACCAATAAGAAAAAGAAAGAGATGGGGAATACAATAATCCCAACAAAGATTGAGGGGGTGATAGAAAGGAAGATGAGGAGCATGTGATCTCACATCTCAAATTGACCTGCTCCAAGGGGGGTCCTTGTTTTCTCATGATGTTTGTGTGTGTGTCTCGATGAGATTTAAAATACCCATGGAATGGAATCTCAGTTGTGAGAATCATAGAGGGCCATGGAGTGGAAGGGGTTGGGATATCACAAGTGGAATATCTATATTAGGAATTTGTAGAAATGTTGCAGAAACATAGCAGCAACAAAATGTTGGCTGGGTCGGGATTTGAAAGGCAAACTCCCAATAGAAATTGAAATTATATAGGGTAGAGTGATGGTGATGACTTCGCATCAAGAATTCTTAGTTTGAAGAGGAAAGTAAAGGAGTATCTTAGTATAATACAGGGCTTCCCTGAAAAAGCAATTAGGTGGCGGAGATGTATAGAGAGTGGGTTATTGAGAGGATTGCCTAGCCTGCTTTCTTTTCCTTTTTAAAATTTTATTTGAGAAGTGGGCATGATGGTTGAGGGTGGATGGTGGAGATGAGATGGCTCAAATCTCCTTGCAAACATGAAGCACGAGCTATCTATGGGAATTTGGGAAATTCAATGTGAGAAAAAAACAGTTATCGAGGAAAAGGGAGAAGGGAATGAGAGATTTTAATGCCACCATGCCTGTGTTTGCTTGTTGTCATTTCACCTTGGAGGGTAATTGATCATTGCACGGTGTTGTTGTTACTCATTGGTGGCGAAAGACTGTGGTAGCATGAAAGGAAGCCGTCGGCCGCTCGGCCGCTCTTCTCCTCCAAAATTAGCATAAAAGAAAGCCGTCGGCCGCTCTTCTCCTCCAAATATTGGCGGCGAAAGACTGTGGTAGCATGAAAGGAAGCACTTGGCCAGGCGAAAGATTGTGGTAGAATAAAAGGAAGCACTTGGCAGCTCTGATCACGAGCCGAAATATTGTTTTTCGGGAGGCGGCCATTTCTTCGTCAGCGGCATTCTTTGCTTGCTCTGGTCCTTGAAGAAGGATTATTTGATTCACACTGACAGTCAGCTTCAGGTTCTCTTTCTGCCCCAACTGACCATATTCTTGTTGTTGAGGGGTTCTTTCTGATGTTCAGATATTGTTTTTTAAAGTAGGCTTGGCTTGTGATTGTTATTTTCAGATTTTGTTCACGGCTATCGTTGTTAGCAGGAGACCATACCATATGTTGGGATTTGTGAACAATATTTGCTTGTGATAGTTATTTAGCTGATTCATTTTTAACAAAGATTTAGTTCAGGCCGATGGCATGAACGTACATACTTTTTAAGCTCAGGCGTTAGTTCAGGCCCAAATAGCTTTGTTCACTTGAAGGTTGAACATCGTGGAGTTTGTCGTCTTCTAGCCCGTAGAAACCCACCAGGCTTTGCACTAGATCTCAAGGCAGTTTACTGTGCTGGGATTTTCAACGCTGGGTCTAATGGTGATTTAAATTTAAATTGATTAGATTTAGTTTCTTTTATATAATCGGGTTGTGTATTTTAATTACAATGTTTTAGTTTCTATTTAATATGGGGAATATGTTTTTTTCTTGTGATGTAGGTTACCACAGTCTCACTCATCTCCAGCTGAAAGCACTTTATAAATTGAGATAAACACTCCCATTGAATTCAGTGTTAATGGCATTGAATTCAGTGTTAATGGCGATACATTTCATTGTCTAATCATATATATATATATATATTCTATAGGATTCTTTTACTTATGGTCATAATCTACCAGTTTCAAATTTCAATTATGTGTAGAGAAGATTATATTAGTAGATTTGATATATATATATATGATCTATTTGTTATTTTTGGGTTAGATATTTTTATATTATAAATAAAGTATTGTGTGTGTTTTGGAGATATATATATATATATATGTGTGTTTTGGATATATAGAGAGGATATAAATGTACGTGTATTTTCATAAAAATAGTGAAATATTTCATATTTGTTTAACTATATTTATAATTATTAAAATGATATTATAAAATATTTTTATTTAGTGGCTACAAATGATTTATTAAATTATAAGATATTTTTATTCAATGGTTTATTTTCAATTTATGAGTTAAAAATATTATATTAATAGAATATTATATTATTTTTATTTCAATTTTTTTTACTATAAATCATAATTTATTACAAATTAAACTAAATAAATTAAATTTATTAAAAATATTAAATGATAGAGAACATATATATTTATTTGAACATTTTAATTCTTGAAACAACTATTCTTATGATATTTTAATTAAGAGTTTTGGTTTCAATTTACAAAGAACCTTTTAATGGTTTCAAAACACATTATGGCATTAGCTAGTCAAACCATGGTTTCAATTCACATTATGGTATTAGCTAGTCAAACTTAGCTAACACGAAGGACACTAATACAATTATGTTTACTTTTCCCCTACTTGTTCCATATGTAAAGTGGCTTTCATATTATGGATGTTATCATAACAATGAGAAGCGTGGAAGTTGAAAGGATGTCTTATTACATTGAAGGTGATTTTTCAAAGGATGCGACATTTATAGAATTTAGTTGTCTATGCATGCCCCTAAAGAAGTGTGCCATCTAATCCCTATATAACTTAAAACCATGCTTTGCAATTGGTTATCCATTTATCTCATAGAAGACATGGTCATTTTATCCCTATATAACTTAAAGCCATGCTTTGCAATTGGTTGTCCCTTTATCTCATAGAAGATGTGGTTATTTTTATTCCACCTTCTCTCTCACCCCCTATTACAAGGTCTTTCTCTTGTAAGATTGGAAAGGTTACTTTCATCACCAATCAAGCCAAGTTTTTATTTTATACACAACTACTATATTAAAACATCTTTAAACTATTACATTAAAACATTTTTAAGAGACGGATATAAGCAGCTTTATTGCTAATTTTACTTGTTATAAGTCCATGTTACACCATCTCCTTTGTGGTTCTTTAATTCAGGTTACTTGGCTTATATGAACACTAAAATTTTAGTCAGCTTTTGAATTTCCACATAAAACCATAAATGAAATTTGATGAAAATAATAAGACAGATATTATCTACTTAGCTTCAAAGTCAAAAGAAAAAGAAAGATATGTGTGTTTTGTTTTTATATTTGTTACTCCTTCCCCGCAAACTGTGTGACATCTGCGTTCGCGTTCAATTTGGATGCAGGGAATTGCAAATATGCAGAGCGATGCTCATCATCATCTACTTCCAATTACTATGGACCGTGCCCGCAACCGTAGGGTCTCGGTCAACGAAATTACCATCTTGTGGTCTTTGGAAACGCAGATGCGGCAGTTAGGCCCGACATACATATTTCACAACTTGATGACTTTAGTCGCGAAAATGTTGCAGTCAGAGTCGGCCTACGCCAACTATACCAAGAGCATGATCAAGTTCTTACTTCTGTATGTCACCTTTCAAACAGGGGTACTCACCACCGTGTTTACTACGAATCTGAAAAAAGAGGAGTGTGAGATTTGGAGGTGGTGTCCGCTCATTCTATCGGTCCTTGCCTCCACGGTAATGACGGTGCTCTTCCTTCATTATTTCAGCCAGCAGTGGGACCTGCTTAAAACCGGGAGACTACACCAACAAGAACACAATCTTCTAGTTCAAATATTATTTCAAAACTGGAGGATCCACTTCTTCTCCCCCTATGGAATTAGGACTGTATTTCAGGAGGCATCATCAGACTGCTGGTGGACTAGACAAAGAGTTGCTTTTCTCCACATTTTTTTTGCATTTTCATTGTGGATCCTGGTGGGATGCACACGTCTTCTTTGCTAGTTCAGTGAGTTAGGCCTGGCAATTTAGATGTCAATGCTAATCATTGACAGTCTTTATTTAATGTACATAATTACCACATCATATGCAATTAAATTATTGGATATCCAATTATATCTGGAATTAATTACCACATCATATCCAAGATGTCAATGCTAATCATTAGCACTCTTGATTTAATGTACTTTATTATCACATCATATCCAATTAAATTATTGGATATCCAATTATATCTCCAATTAATTACCACATCGTATCCAAGATGTCAATGCTAATCACTGGCACTCTTGATTTTAATGTACTCTATTAAATTATTGGATATGTGATGGGCCGTCTATAAATTAAAATCTCAAAAGTGTTACTGATTACTTTTCATTATGATCATATATGAATTAAACCATGAAAAGTGTGAACTTGCATTTTTTTTCTCCAAAAGAAAAAAAACATATTCATTGATCAAGAACTTGCATATTATCATTTCATTAAAACTTCAAAGACATGTATTTGTTTACTATTTTGCCCTCTTGGTATTACCATTAATATAAGAAGTCTAATCTTGTAAATTACGGTCCTGTTAATGGTGTTGTTAAATTGTTAGAATTTTATGATTAAAATGTTTATTATTAATGGTGTTGTTAAATTGTTAGAATTTCATGATTAAAATGTTTATTATTCATGTTTAGTTTAAAAAAACTTAAATGGTTCATTTTCATAAAAGGTAACATTTTTATATTTGAAAAAAGTTATTCACATTTAATCTATTAGCATTCGATTTTTATATGATACGCAAATTATTATGGATATTTTAATGGAATAATTAATCACAACATAAGTTATAATTTTTTGCAAACTTCTTGTTATGTGCTATTTTACTTAAAAGTAAGATGTACATTTACTAGCTTAGTGTACAAAACACTTAAATAAGTTATGATTGAAATAAAAGAAGTTCAATTACCTAATACTACACCATCACTACTACATAGAGGGGATTTTGAAACACTATTTGTGCAAGTTGTATCAACTTGAAAAAACATTGTGTATTGTCTTTAAGGAGTGTCTTAAATTCGTCCATTGGTAAGATGGTTCACTGGTTGGGGATTCATTCTTCAACCATATTGCAATGAAAGACACATTAACTCATGCTTTAGATCCTTCTTTGTCTCTCCTACTTGCACCAATAAACAACTTGCTTCAATGGTGAGGCTAACATCTTGTGTTGTTACGAATTCGTCGACACTTTCTACTCCTTGGGTTTCCATTTGAAGCAAGAAGATCTTTGTTTAAGTTTTAGTATTCACTGTCCAGACTCTTCTCTTGGTTGTGTGGTTCCTTGAGTGAAGCTATAGATGAAGTTGACAACACTTTGCTTACCAATGGCCAGCCAATTGTAGTTGTGGCAAAATTTCTTGTCGTTATTGTATGGACTGCTTAACATACTAGTTTTCTCCCTATGCCTTTGAATTTGATGTCGGTTTCATGAAATATTCTTGACTTTCCTCCACTAAATACAATTTGGATTGTGGCGTGTGTCTTTCTTCTCACACTAAGATGCAACACAATAACATTTATTCCCATAGAATGAACAAACCTTTGAGTACCAATAGTTTGCATTTCTACAGACATTCCTCTCGTAACAATGACGAATGAGGGATGCCTTTCCTAGTGCATATCTATTGTACTTCTTATCCTTCCTCTGATTGATCTACTCGTTGCTTCTTTTAAGTGTTTGTACAAGATGAATCCTTGTGATTTCCTCATCACTTCCCTTCTCAATCTACCACAAGAATGATGGAGTGGGAGTGTGCTTCCCTCTTCATTTAATACTACTCTTTCTTCTCATGAGTGGGCCAATTTTACAACATCATTCACCTTCATAAATGTGATCTTGTTCATCATGTAATTTTCCTCTCTACTATCAAATCGTAGGCCTTCTTGCTTCACCCTCAATTCAACTTAAATGGGGCTTAGGATCTACAACAAAACCCCATTATTAGCATTCTTTTTAGCTTCTTTTTTTTCTTCTATTAACCTTTTTAGTGATTTTTTAAAAAGTTTTTAAGAAAAGGCGGTGTTATTTCATAGGTTAGTGCTAAATTTGGCACAAAGATTAATGCTATTAAATCATTGTATTTAGCATAAGGAATAGCTTTGTTTTTAGTGTTGAATTTAGCTTCCATTTTAGCATCAAATTTAGATTCAATTTTAACACCCACTTTAGTGAAAATTGGCATTAATAGATTCATTTATAATGCCAACTATAGCTTTAGGTTGTTAGCACCAGGTTTAGCTTTCCTTTCAGCACCTAGTTTAGCTACATTTTTAGTGTCAACTTTAGATTCCTTTTTAGCTTTGAATTTAGCATTGACTTTCATGAGTAACCAAATAAAAGCAAGGGAAACTTTACAAAATGAAATTTATGAAATATTAAAGGCTAAAAATAAATCACTTGTCTCAATTCTCATGAGCGTGAGTAAATTTTTATGATTTAAATTAAATCTCTTATTCCTCTCATAAAAACCCCTCAATGCTTGCTCTATAATTATTTTCTCATTTCCTTTCTTTCTCTCTTGCCTTCTTCTCCCTTCTCCTTTTTCCCTTGGGGTTTCATCCTCAGGGAGACACGGGTTTTAGTTTCATGGAGGAACATTCAGGAGGAACGTAATAGATTCCCCCTTTCCTTCTCCTCTTTTGTTCCTCTTTTACTTTGATTTTTCTTTATTGATTTGCTAATTTTATTGTGTCTCGATGTTGCATGCTTAGGGTTCCATACATCGAGACAAATTTTTCATGGAAGAACCTCCATAATGAAGGTAATGAATTCTCCCTTCCATTCCCCCCCCCTTTTTTTTTTTTACTTTACATTTGCTTTATTGATTTTCTAATGTTTATTGTTCTTTTGTTGTTGTAGGTTTAGGGTTTCATGCTTGGATGTTAGATTTTGATGGAGAAACCTCCACAAGGAAGGTGTAACATCCCCAAAATACTCTAAAATTTGGAAAAATTAAAAACTTGATGAAAACTACCATACATAGGTCTTTACTCATTTTTTTAAATAAATGTGACACATAACGTTTTTCCATATAATTATATAATATTTTAAATAAGACATTCATAATCTTCAAAACTTTTACTCCAAAAAAGACATATCCATATAATTCCAATTCTTTCATATATATATATATTCTTTCTACAATAATTATATAATTATACTATAATTAAATGTAAACATAATTTTTTTTATATCGTATTTTACATTACAAATACTAAATGTATGATTTGTAACCAAAGGTATCTCAACCATTACGAACCACTCTAAAGTGATTCTCTATATATTTATATAATTCTCTCTATATATATCTTATTACATATCATGGGCCAAACCCCTAATCTAATCCATATATGTAAACTATTATATTTAATAGTTTACTACATTAACCATTTACTTGCGATCTACATTCAAAGTCTCATCAATTGAATGCACATTATTATGTATAAACTAAAAGTTTACATCTACGAACCACAATGTAATTAATCTACCTTACTATTTAAATGGCGAGAGATTACATTTCTTTGCCATAAAATATATATATACCCAACATTTAAACTATACATACCAAATTTATTCGACGGATCAATATACAATTATTTAGGTACACCTCAATTCATCATTTACAAAATTTTAAAACTATATGTCTATACCCCGAATCATGGATCGAATTCTAATAATATTCCCTAAATTTTTAAACAGAGTACAAGGTTTAGATAGGATTAAATGTATCCTATATGCCTCATTATCTAAACAGAGTTCACCAAGGTATCTCGTTTCCATTTATTGGTAAATATATTCCCTATAAAAGCTACGTAGAGTTCAAACATTGTTCGTACGAGATCCGATCCGGCATTTAAATATACACAGAGGTAAATCAATCTAAACAAAAGTTCAACGTTTTTACAGGGAATCTGATCCTTCATTACCAGACTTCTATCAAGAATGTTAAACAAGCATTCAAAAACACGATTTAGTTCATCTTCTACACAAACTGAGCTATATTCCATGGTTCGGTACAATTTAAACATATCTCTGTAAAAAGTGTAGAGTTTATTAAAATACATCGTTATTCTTTTGCCATAATCACCGAGATGTGAGCCCGCATAACACCACCGTGGCTCATCACATGAATAAAAATAAGAAAGCATCAATCATATAAAATAGAAATGTTTTACTACCATGAATCGATTCACACATTACATAACAACAAGATACTTACTTGAAAAATAATGGGGAGAAAGCACTTGGAGGATCAATTTTTCCCAACCATAGAAGATAGTAGCACCACCACCGTCGCTAGCTCAACTCCATTTCCGAGCTCGATCACCACCATGTACACTAGAACTAACAAGCAAAGCTTTCACGCAGCACTCTCTCTCAGAGTTTGTAACAAGCTCAGTGATGGACTTATAAAAAAGAGAAATAGTCAACTCATGCTCTTATAGCACAGTTTATCCATGCACAACACAACATCATGTGCTATATCAGTGCACCAATATATAGCTTTTTCCTAAGTCTTGTGCCATCCCAATTAAATCTCAATCAATCCTTCAATCCCTATGATTTAGGATCTTGTCTGGTAGTTGAGCTTTTAAATTGGATTTTATTGGTAAAATATCCATTGCTTGCTTTACACATGTTCTTTGTCTCATGGTGGTGTCTCATTATTCAACTGGATTCTCCAAGTATGTTTTTTCTTTTATTAATAATAAAATAATAATTTGTTGTGCAAAGTGTCTCTAACACCTCTTCTGAGTTTTTTTGAGTTTTTAAATAACTCTAACAAAAATAATTGTTTTGAAATATTTTTCACAAATATTAAATAAATAAAAATAATAATAATGTCTTGGGGGTATCACAGAAGGCAATGGCTTATCATTTCCCTTATTATTATTCCTTCTTCTTTTAATTTGTTTTTACTTTATTGATTTGTTAATGTTTATTATTTTTTCATTATTGTACAAAGTTAATAGAGAGAGGGAAAAATGTAATTTTTGAGGTTCTTTTTAAGGCAAAGATATCTAGTTCATGGGTGTGGACTAATGAAGGCCCTTAGATTCCTGTAAGGAGATCTAGATTCAAATAGTGGCACCTATATATATCTTATTACTTAGTTTTCCCTTTGTATTAAATGTTGAAATTTATCTAAGATTTTCACTGTTCACTTGTTTGGATGCATAGGTTAGGCCAGTTTCAATTCATAGCTACATTTTAATGAAAGATTTATATGGTAATGTAGCTCAAGTAGACTTGTAACACCCTATTTTGACATTACTACATTAACTACTAGTATATGTTATATTTGTTTGATTGTGAGATTTCGTCGGTTTGACGACACTGTGCACATATAGTTCTATTATTTTGTCGATATATATATGTGTGTGTGATGTTAGTATTATGATCGATAGTCATGTTTAGATATGTATCATATGTTAATTATATCTCATATATGCAAATTACTGAATGATGGGTACGTGGATACCGTTACAGTATGAATGTTATGCCAGTGCATGGCAAATAAATGAATTTATTGTTGTTATGTTATGATGAAATGTATGTGAACATGTTGAGGATTTATACACGATATTCTAGATTGTATGTCAGACACTAACTTACAGGTTAAAAGGGTAAGTAATAGCTGGATCCTACGAGGTGGGAGGGCCTCGGGGACATGGACTTCGAAAGATAAATGGTATGCGAGTGATGCATTATTTATTTACGCATGATTATTATGATGTATATTATGACATGGGTGGGGTAGAGTTTCAGGAAACTCAAACGCCCAGATGGGTTATACGATAACAAACCGAGTACAGGTGCAACACAAATATTATGTTGGGTAGACATAGTCCCTTGTTCCATTAGGGGGTTGGAGGCTTTACCCACCGTTTATCCCCGAAACCATGAGCCATGGGAGGATTGTGCTACGGCGTGCTCACCAAGGTGTGTGATGATGACTGGTGGTTTCCTGTTGGGGAAGCTTGGTCAATGTAGTCGACACTTCCGCTTACGGGTTCTAGCTAGAGCCGGTCATGACTTGACACTTCAGGGTAGTCCAGCAGAGGAAATGATAGGATGTGGAATTAGTTGTGATTTAGGTAGATGATGTAGGTAGATAGGTGTAGCTTGAAGTCGGGATGAAAACGAGATCTAATTGTGTGTGTGGAAAACCGTTGATTAATTATGTGTCGTAACTTAGTAATGTATGAATTGTCGTAACTTAATAAGATGTAGTTAGGTAAAAGACTGTACCATGCAAACTATGTTAGACATGGTTCAATGAACAGTAAGTTTCGTGGTTATGATCGATGTGTGTGATTTATTATTGTTAGTGTACTTACGCAAGGTATGTAAGCAGTAGTTACGCTTACATAACTCGCCTACATATTTATAAATTGCGTGAAATATTGTTGAATAATAATGTCGATTAAAGTTAATAATGTTGATTAATGTTAATAATGTTGATTAATGTTAATAATGTAGATTAATGTTAATTATTGTCGATTAAGGTTAATAATGATGATTAATGTTAATAACGTAGATTAATGTTAATTATTGTCGATTAAGGTTAATAATGTTGATTAATGTTACTAATGTAGATTAAGGTTAATAATGATTATTAATGTTAATAATGCAGATTAATATTAATTATTATCCATTAATGATTAATTATTGTTGATTAATAAACAAGTTACGGTTAATTTAAGTAGTAAATAATGCATTTGGTTAGTAATTATGCTTAATTGAATGTTAATGAGTTTGATTAGTAAAGGCTAAGGGGTAAATGTTAAAAGGAGATTGTAATGTTAGTAAGGATAATATTAACTTGGAAGGGTAAGATTTATTACGTACCAAACGATATTAATTAATTAATTAAAATATAGGGATAAGGTTTAATTAATATATTACTTAATTTATTATAATTATGTCATAGTTGTTTAGAACCATGGTGTAAATTACAAATAATACCATATACCATTATTTAATAAGTTTATAAAATTGTGTTTGAGTTAATTAATTAAAATATTAAATAAATGGTGAAATATTGAATTATGAGTCAAGAAATGATTAAAATTATAATATAAATTAAAATGATTAAAATTAATTGAATGGGAAGTGATGGTTGGCAGGTGACCCAACCAACACATTTATAATATTTCAATTATTAATGGGAGTCATGGGGGATGGGCTCGAGGAAAGACTTTGGGGGAAAAACATTAATGGGGGAGATAGGGGTATTAATGGTAGAGGTAAAGAGTTGGCAAAGGGGGAATAAGGTGGAGAAGAGGAGGAGGAGAAGGGATCTTCACCTTAGCATATTTTGGGAGAAAAAGAAGAACAGAGAGAGAGGAAAATTTCAGGGAGGAAGAAGAAGGGGGTTCTTGTTGGATATTTTCATAGGGATAGAAACAGTGGTTGGCTTGTACTTGGTTTGGGCTCGGGGGTCCAAAGGGGTACCTTTGGAGCTGGGTGGTTGGAGAGATCTTTCCAGTTGGAAGGGTGGCATACTTGTCTGGTTGGTTGAGTTTCAAAGGTTTGGGGAAGGCTTTATTACAGGGCTACAGCGGGGCATACAACAAAACTGAAAGGGAGCAACAAAGGGATCTTCTAGCTATTTTGAGGTATTTTCCTGCAAGTATTAAATCCATTTCTACCCTGTAAATTTTACTATTTCAAGTTATGATGTTAATGAAATTATTGTAAAAATATTGTAGATAGGCACATGTACATATATGTTGTTGAACCTACACAAAATTGGTAAATGTTAGAAAAGTAAATATGTTTATGGCAACCTGTAAATGTAAATATTTTTTTTTATAGACCTGAAATTGAACATAAACCAACAAAACAAAAACATAAATTGACACAGTATGTAAAGAGAAATAAATTAGTAGTTTTATTGTTAAACTCAGAAAATCTAGGACTAGGGGCCTACATATGGTATCAGAGCCATGGTTCCAAATTTGGAACCTGAGGGCTCACTACATTGAACAAAATGGTAGAAAAAAAAAATTACTAGAAAACATGACTCCTGTGCAAGTATTTGACCCGCATGAAATAGAGATAAGAGTTAGAGAATTACAATATATAGAGAGAGAGAGAGAGAGATTTTATAAAAGGAAAGGGGATTTACATTTACATTCAAAAGCTAAACTATATAAATAAATAAAACTACTACAATATATATGTGATATATATATACAAAATAGTTATTATATATATATATATACGAAATAGATGTTATATATATATGTGAAATGTGGTTTGAAATACATATATATAAACAAAATGTTGTTTAAAAAAAATAACATTTACATTTAAAATATATATATATAATATAATGTTGTTTTAAAAAATATATATATAATAATATGTATATGTATATAATATAATTTATTTTTAAATTGCATGGCCAACAACCGTAGCTGCATATCAAATTTTGGAATATTATCAATTTTTTTTTTTAACTCTACACATGGTATCATCTGGTCCGATGGTGACAAATATAATATGCAAAAAAAAATATATATGTATTATCAAATTTTATTATGAAATTTTTTAAGTCTATATATTTAACTATCACAAAAACAAATAATATAAAAGAAAAAAAAATGCGTTAAGGTTCTCCATGGGCTGAGCATGGCGCAGCCTGCAGCTCGGCGACCATGGGTCGGTCTGAGCATGCAGCTCGACGCCATGGGCCATCCTGAGCACAACGCGAAGGCCATGGGCCTGCCTGAGCGCAGTTCGGGGGCCATGGGCCTGCCTAAGCATGCAACTCGATAGCCATGGACCTGCCTAAGTGCAGCCAGCATACCAGGGCACGCCCACGAAAAATTTGAGGGAAGCTCGCAGAGCAGAGAGGGTCTGCGCGATGAAACCTGCGGAGATTCCACCAATGTGCGTGCGTGAGGGAGAGACAAGAGGTGACCGCAGTGGGGTATATGCGTAGAGAAGGGAGAGCCCCACGAAATGTTGGGGAAGAGAGGCTCCAAGGATTGGAGCCACGACCCTCTGCCAAAACTGGAAGCAGTTTAAAAACAATTATGAAACAAAGCAAAAATTAAAGCAAAAAAAAAATATATAAAAACATTGAAGCTTGGCGGGTTGTACAGGGAGCATGGCCGACCGTTGCAAACCACGAGCCAAGCACCCGAGAGCTACACTAGGTTAGATCCCAACAACCAAGCCATCGGAGGGAAGGCAATGGTCCTTGCTAGCCGACCTGCACATGTGAGGAGGAAGGCACAGGTTCGAGCAAGAGGACCGGTGGCTGCTGGGGAAGAGAAATCCCATGACCCAGTGGGCCTGTCCGGGAGGAGGGACACTCTCTGTGCGCGGAGAGAGCGTGAGCTGCGATGTGCAGAGAGAGGGAGAACTGTTGTTGTGCAATAAAGGGAATGCCAAGGGAGAGCCACGGGACTGCACGGAGAAGAGGAGCAGGTCATTGGGTCGCCCTCTGCAAATATGGAGGGTTATACAAAAAGAAGAAGAAGAAGAAAACTACGAATTTAACCTGACTAGAGAAGAGTTTATACCTTTCACAAGCTCCGAACAACCTCCATATAAGGTTGAGTTGAGAAAACCTTGTTCAGAAGCCCACCAAAGTGTAGAAAACCCTGGTTGAGACGCAGTCGCAGCGCAGTTAGAGAGCCAATCGCCAAAATATGCTGGGGGGGAATGACCGAGGTATGCGTAGGCTAGGGATTTACTCTCCTCGTCATGGAGGAGCGCTCGCGCGGTCGTCATGCACACACCCACGCAGATTTTCATGCAGGCCTTATCTAGAACATGCCAACACTAATCTAAAGCTTAAGGAGTAAAAAAAAAATCTAATATAAAAAAAATCTAATTAATTATTTTATATATATTGAATTGTTGCCAATTTATGAAATAGATAAAATTATATTGAAAGGTATAGTTGCTAAAATATATGTATATTGTTTATTTTTATATTTTTTATATATGTATAAAACGAATTTAATTAAATTGTCTCCATATTCGAAATAATTAAATTGTTATGTATTTAAATTTTGATTTTAAAAAATAATAATAATAAATAAATAAATTTAAATGTATGAGGAAGGAATTTAAATTGAATATGTAAATCTAAATAATCCAATTTATGAGGTTTAATTTTTTTATATTTTATATTATTTAATTTATTTATTTTAATGAATTATATAAATTGACTAATTATTTAATTAATTAAAATTTACATGTTAGGTAAATTAAATACGTAACCATTAGATGACATTAATGGTAAGTTGAAATTAACATTAAGTAGTTTATTTTCTTCTTGAAAATGCTCCTTGCCAAAACTTCGACGTATAGTCGAAGGGGTAAGACGAACACATAATCTAAAAAATGAGACACCATAGTGATCAGCATGATAAGTTAATCGCTAGGACACTAATTCTACTCCATGATAGATATGGTTAATAAACACGACTAAAAAAAAAAACTTACTTAGATTATGCTATCATTAAATTATTAATTATTAATTATTAATGAGATTAGTATAAGGGTATTAATGCACATTAATGATTAAGGTTTAATTTCGTATTATAATGTAGTATATTGTTAATGGAGTTAGGGGTTGAGGTAAACAAGGCAGTACTTTCATTAATAAATGGTTATTAATAAGAAACGAGGTACTAAACATTAATTAAAATTTCATGAAGGATTAAATTGCGATCTAATGGGGATCATTAGAGAAATTTTGAGGTCAAAAAATGGCCTCAAAACAAAGAAAATGTAATATAAAATACAACCAATCACATTCTAGTAGATGACATCATCCCCCTTGGTGAGGTGGCATTGCATGAGTTAAGAATGCTTATTTGTCAAATTTTCTATGGTGGATGAAAACACATAGTTAATCAAGGTAGTGGTGTAAGTACTTTTAAGTCATAAAGTAAAGTACTCATAATGATAGTCTTTTCATAAAATAATATTATTGTCATTTTCAAGTAAAGTACTCATAATGAATGTCTTTTCACACTTTCTCATAAAATAATATTATTGTCATTTTCAAGTGAAGTACTCTTAATTCATAAAGAAAGTCCTTTCACATTTTTTTATAAAATAATATATTATCATTTTTATGTTTTTAATTTTAAATTATATATTCACTCCATTCTATTTAATAACATAATGTCAAACTAATAAAGAATAATAATAGATTTAATAAATAATAATAATAATAATAATAATGCAATGTGGATTATAATAATATTATTGACACTTTACATGTAAATAAATTCTCAATTAAATTACATTATTAAATTAATGAGAAAAGTACTCAATATAAAAAGTCAACATAAAATTAAAAAAATAGCTCTTGAAAATGTTTTTTATTATTTAATTTCATTTGCAAGTTCAAGACAAATAAATGCTAAAGGACAATAATTTTTTGGGAATTTATAATGAATCTTAGTCACATCAATGTTGACTTATTTTATTAATTTTATTTCTAGTGAATTTTGAAAAGTAACTCAACCACGGTTATTTATGTTGTGCATAGAAAATAGTGTGGGAGGTGACTTGTCATATATACCTACCCCATAAAATCCCCAATTCATAATATTTTATTATATCTCATATTTTTGTAGTACATCTCTTAGGAGGCCATTTTTTGACTTCAAAATCTCTCTAATGTGTGTGGAATCCGATACATGAATTACGTAGAACTACTGTAGTAGATTTAGTACTGGGTGGCCTCAAAATGGCCTGATCGAAACGCCCAGAACTATAATTCTTAGAGTAAAAACGCTCGTAAAAACAATCGTCTGACGCACCTTTTTGAATTAACTGTTGAGTTTAATAGTAACATAGTCTTGATGTCATCATATGCTAATTATCATATTATGCCATGTTACAGGGATAAACATGGTAAAAACGTGAGCAAGTCGGGGGCGAGGTCAGGCGACGACATTATCTGAGCCGAATGTGCCAACACCATCGCCAAAAACTATCCTTATATTGTGCTCGCTGGAAGCAATAAACGAAACACTCCAAGGACTATAGAGAGGAAGTGTTACCTCAGAGGTAGAAGTGGAGGCCCCTCCACTAAGGGAGGAAGTTCCTGTGGTAGAAGTGAATATGGTACCGAGACCTCCGCATCAGGATATCACAAGGGAGCTTCAAAAGATAAGGCTTCCATAGTTTTCATGGGGTCGAGCAGGGATACGAGCAGAGTCTTGGTTAGAAGAGATGACCATGTGCTTAACCTTACAGGAGTACACTTCCACGTCCAAGTAAAAATTGCAATATTTCAGCTTAAGGGAGTTTCTTTGAACTGGTGGGGGAACCAAGAAAGGCAGCTACACCTTACACCAGACACGGTTCCATGGGAACTATTTGTGGAAAAGTTCAAAGGGAAGTACCTACCCGCATCCTACCAGGAAGAAAAAGCAGGGGCTCTGCATGCCTTAGTGCAAAGGCATCTATCCGTGGAGGAGAATCAAGAAAGGTTCATGGAATTAGTCAAGTATGTTCCATACTTGGACAACGACGAATGCCAGGTTGAGCGCTTCGTGTATGGGCTCAATACCAAGATCAGGGCCCAGGTACGGATGTGGAAACCGACATCAGTTGCCGAAGCGGTTGATTGTGCTTGTTACACAAAGGAGATGTTGTGTGCAAATCCCATCAAGTCATTCAACTCTCAACAGTCTAAGTTTGTAGTGTAACATCCCATAAAAATACCAAAATTTAAATTTTTTTAAAATAGCAATAATTATCGAAGTTGTTAATGCGAAACATATACTATAATTAAATTTCTTAACTAGGATAATTAATAACGATGACACGTCAAATTTCTCAAATAACAAAATGATGTAGTTGTATTTGCTATTTCTGATTTAAATGGATGCTAAACTCCTTAACGAAAGATCCTTTATGATTATGCACAAGAATACAATTTTCAGATCTTCTTAAGTTCTAAATGCGATTACATGTTGTACATAGGTTGTATTATTATGATGTTTTTGATGATGCGCTGACAGTTTGTTTGGATGATGATGAAGGGGTCCTACAAGGTATCCTGGGGTTTACTTAGCTACATTTAGCTAAGGCATTTGAATCATGTTTCCATGTGTAGACAATAGGTAAGAATTTCTACGACAAACATGTGTTAAGAGTACATGTGTCTTTCAATTCAATGTCAATGTAATATTAAAATGCTAGGTACTTCCTTGCGAAACAAGTTACTGGAGGTATGGATATTTTGGTTCCAATTCTAGTTTACGTGCTGGCTTACAAACTCTTTTGTAATATAAAATCATGTCGTCAATTTGTTTTTATAATACTATGTTTATTATCATATAGCCATTGGCATTAATATCAAAGCAGTGAAACCAATGTCCATTGGTAATTCTGTTAGAAAGCTTGTAGAAACAGTGTTTATACTATTGAACTATCATTACGTTTTACATCTACAGAACTTAGACTATTCTAAGTCCCGAATTTATCATTTGATTATTATTACACAGTTATTATATGAAAAGTATAGTGACTAGTGCTTGTGCTATGAACTTAGCATTAGAGTGTATATCGTCACCACTTAAACTCTACCTATAGTATTACATTTATCATTAGATTTTGCAATACATGGCTAATCATAGGAATTACATATTGTGAATATAGTGTTTATGCTATGAACTAGCATTATATACTACATTAACATAACTTAGACTATATCTAAAGTCTTCATTTATCAAATGGATATCAATATATATAAAAATTCATCCTATTGCTATACAGAAAATTATAGAAATGAAATAGAAATATTCTATAGTGATTATGCATCCTCATAATTCATTGGCATAAAATACAAATGTTACGATGCCTAAAACAAATCTTTGAACAATATAAAAATGTGGACTTGTGTATCTAATATTGCAATGATACGATCCACCATATGCAACCCTAGCTTTTATTCTAAGCTTTGAAATTATATGATATTACTCTACAAAATCAAAATCGTTGTTGGTAAGGATTTGACGGGTATTAAATTTGCTGTTGGAATGAACTGGAAAGTTGATAGCATCCTGTCCAAGTATTAATGGTCCTGACCAAACTCCACATTGGAAAGTGCTGCTATCAATCCACGTAATCCACCCACGTGAAACTTGGTTGATAAAACAACTATGAATCCGAGCTGTGCATGGTTAACATATCAATTCTCCTTTGAGCTGTATACAGTGTTGTCCCTTGATATGTGATGTTGGCATCGTCGTGGTTGTTGCAATTAATGAGGTATAAATGTGATGGTTTCTCGACTTTCAACGTTTCTAGTTGGCACCTTCTCGGTCGTCGATCTCACAAGATCTTGATCGTTGAAAGAGGAAACCCTAAAACTTCGTTGTAAATAATGAAATTTGGTTTTCTGGCATTCATTGTTGCGTTTGGTGGTAAGGTGGATGAGCCGACTATTTGCTGCAATGTAGGGTTTAGTGGAGTTCTGTGAGGAGGACTCTTTCCTTGGTTTCGAACCTTGAACCTGTGAGAGATAGTTTTAATAGTTACAGGCTTACACTCTTGTGCCATACATCCACGATACAACCATGGTGGTTGTGTGTGGTTCTTCTATCAATTGTTGCATTCGTAGTTTGATATGAATGCTATCATGCTTTGTCGTTTTGTTGGTGTAATGTGCCAATGTTCAGGAGCTTCATTTCTAAGGGTAAGTGCTTACGATAATGAATGTAATACTGTGTTACTTGCTTTTATACTTGTGTTTTCTTGTTTTTTTTAACCCTTCAAACTGTATTTTCGCAGGTAACCCCGCTTCGTAGGAGGTTGTTGTGCATAAGATTTGGAATGGAGATGATGCATCTACTTCTTGGTAAGCTCCGGTGGTTCTCGAAACCTCATAGGTTCCTTTGGCATGGTTTTGTTGGTGATTACTGTGTGCCGAGGGTTGGAAATACACAACCCTGTTGGAGTAATGGTCGAGTGTTAAGTTATAAAGTCTTATTTTGATAAATGTTGTACAGAGGATAACCTTCAGTTGTTTTAGTTTTTATTCAGCTCTGTGATGCCTGGCTGCGTCATTTGAAAAGAACTTCGAATTCGTGTTTGTACTGCTATATGTTAAGCGTAAAAACCCTGTATAGTTTGTGGAACCTTGAACTCGTCTTAGTTTTCTGGTTGATAAGGGATAGACCTCTGTGTAATGTTGGAACCTTGACAGGTCCATAATGTAAACTCTGTTATTTAAAAATTTTGAATGGGAAACCAAGAGCCGAGGGTTCACTTGCACTTTTAAAACAATGGCTCCTTTGTAATGAAGTATTGCGTTTAAAGTAATGGTTGAAGGGTTGTTTATATAACTGTTAAGTGTTGCCGAACAACTATAGTTGTCTTTCGCCGATAGTTATGGTTTGCATAACCGTAGATAGTTGATTCCTGTACTTCGTTATCATTGTTGATATTTATGTTTTGGAATCGTGATGAGATAAAATTCGGTCTGTTATGTGTTTTCGAAATGGCTATTGCCACAGGGTTCTATTTTGTTTCAAAGAATGAAACCCTTCATGTAGTTTTCGTTGGCAACCTTGCTTGTACAAAGAAGTTGAACCCACGAACTGGACCTTAACTCATACATGTGAATGTTTCGACACTGTGTATGTTTTCTTTCTAGGGATTGTGAACTATTGTTAGACATTAATACTAAATTGTGCTTTCTGCTAAATGATGCTTAATGTCTTGTTAGTAGTCTCGATATGTTTAAAAAAATGGTATGGTTATATAAAATGTTAGTTAGGGTTTGGAAATTCATAACTGTTATAACCTCATATATAAATGTCTAATGTTGGCCATGAATGGCTTGATGAAAATTTTATAAACTGTGTACTAAATAAACATTCAGATTCTAGGTTTTGTGATAACTTAGGGTTTTGATTTTTACAATGACAGTACTTGTATCTGAGATTGGAATCTATATTAATCTAAATGTGATAAATAGTGATGAAAACATTAATAAGTGTTTTACTTATTAGCTGTAAATAACACTATTATAGAGGATAGTTTTTGCAGCTGTTATAATTTTTAGAGTATGAAGTGCTTGACAATATGAAATCTTTAATATTGAAATACATATTGCTAATTATCTGAAATAGATGGAGATGAAATGAAAAGTATGGATCTGTGCAGAAACATAATGTGTTTTTCTTTTATTTAAGAAATAGGTGAATGCTATGCATCTATTTATACTATGATTAAAAATAGTATAAAATGATTAAAATGACATAATTTAATAAGAATACTACTGTATTCATCTTTTCATTCAATGGCATTCTCCCTATCACTCATCTCTATTAATTTTGCTTTTCTGTACTAGAGTACTATACAAATAACAGTATGGGAAAAATACAGAAAAGAATTTATTCATTTATTTAAAATACTTAATCATTCTTAAAACAATTCATCTTTAAATCAGAAAATAGAATAGTTTCTTTTGTATGACTGTAATTAATAATTCTACCATGCAGAAAACATTTAAATATAAACAAAAGTAAGACCAGTAGCACCTGGTTGACTGTAGGAGAAACAAACAACCCAAGGAACCTGTTCCACCCAACCTATTCCTGAAGATAACCAAGTTACTTGCCTTGGGACCCCCGAGCCTATTCACTGAACCACCAGGAGGAAGATTCTGTAGAAGCCTTAATACATCAACTTGTAGTAGAATATAGATTATCCAGTCATCAAGACTCAACATTCAAAGAGACCTGCACCAGCACCTCTGGTTTTCCTTTTCAGTATAACTAGCAGACTCACAGTTGCACTCTCACATAGCCTCCCTATTCGAATCTCTCAATGATCACCTAATGCACTTGAGGAATATTTCTACAGAAAATATTGTAGGCCACCTGCCCAATTTGAAAATGCCTTATCTAGGATGCCTTGTCCTTTTAGTGGTTAACTGATCATTAATGAGATTCCTTCTATCTTCCACCCACCTGGGGGATAATGCCACAAATTTAGGGGTAGTTGTCCCATAACCAACAGCTAGTGGTGGAGTGCAAATCCTGCCATCTGTCCCATACCTTCTAACAGCTTCCATTCCTTCTATTGGGTCAGTGAACACTCATTTAACAGTTTCCTTGGGTGTTTGTCTCCTATTTTAATTTATTAAATAATAATAATCAATAATTACAATCATTCTTGACCAAACCTTGTCATAATTACAAAAATTTGTAATTATAATTTAACATAAAGTGTTTTGCAAAATAAAATAATATTCTCAAAATTTGGGTAGGTGACATACACCCCCCCCTTGAGCCTCAACATCGTCCTCGATGTTGTTTAATCACTCTCTGAGTGTTCCTGAAATAGAGTTGGGTATGCTGCCCGCATACTACTCTCCAACTCCTAGGTTGCCTCTTCTGGGCTAAGGTGCTTCCATTGCACCTTTACTTGTCCAATGGTGCGATTCCGGAGTAGAGTTTCCCTACTTTCGAGGATACAGTCCGGTTCCACCTGAAAATCGTTGTCTTGTCCCACCTATACATCATTCCAATTTACAACATGAGTAGCATCATGTACATACTTCTTTAAAAATGATATATGAAAAACATTATGTATCTTTAGATTTGGTGGCAAAGCCAGTCGGTATGCCACTGGTCTAACCTTTTACAAAATTGCGAAAGGACCACAATACCTGGGTGCCAACTTAGCACAGCTTCCCAATTTTAATGAACTCTTTTTCGGTCTTACCTTAAGAAAAACATGTTCACCAACCTGGAACTCTTTATGAGTTCTTCTAAGATCTTCCTGACTCTTTTTCCTATCTTGGGCAGCTTGAAGATTTCTTTGTACCCGTTTCACAATTAGTTCTAATTCCTGCAACAATTTAGGTCCTAAAATAACTGTTAACACCCAAAAAGTGCTCACTACCTCATCTACCCCATTGCATGACTCATTTGTCCATATTTATTACCATGTTTGCCTCCAAAACCTTAAAAACCCATTAAAAAGCCTTCAAAATGCCAAAAAAGCCTCCAAAAGACCAAAAAACCATTAAAAAGGCCTCCAAAAGGCCAAAAAAACCATTAAAAAAGCCTCCAAAAGGCCAAAAAAAAACCATTTTTTCCCCTAAAAATAATCCAAAATTCCTCCAAAATAGCAAAAACCCTCTAAAAAGGAAATACAAAATACAAAAAAGAGGAAAAAGAGGGAAAAAGGAAAAAACCCTATACAGCTGACCTAAACCATATGGTGCCCAAAACCATGGGCCAACACTCCACCACTAAAAACCTATAAATAGGTGATGGAGGCCCCTCATTTCATATCCATAGTCAACCACACCCTTACTCTGCCAAAATCACTCCTGAAACCCTAGCTCACCCTTGAGCTACTTTCACATTTGAGTGCCCCTTTGGCCCATTTCCAAAACCCTTTGGAGAAAGAGGAAGGAACAACATTGGAGCTTGGAAGCAACCCTCCTGGACTATTGCAAAGGCTTCATCAACCTTCACATTGGAGGTATAATCAATAAAAAAACCATTTTTATTATCTCGTATGTTCTGTTTATGCACATGCTTAGAGTAGTTTAATGTTTTATTGTACTGTCTTTTATTTACTGTATTTTCTGAACTGTTACTAAGGAGTCCCTTCTCCTTAGTAGGTGCTAATTTGCACAAACTAGGGTGAAAACCCTAGCTACAGTTTTGGCGACTCCCCTTGTGTTCCTTTGAATTTCTGGTTATAGTTTTAAAGTTTTAAACGTTTTTAATTTTCTGCAATAGTTTTCTGTTTTTTTCCTTTCGGCTGCCGTAAACCGTGTCTTTTGCCCCCCGTAGTTGCATTCCGACTACGTCTTTCAGGCATTTACCTGCGATCTGACCATGGCTCTCAGACTATTTCCAACGATCTACTGGTGATTTCCAGTCTGTTACCTGCGATATGACCACGGCTATTAGCTTGTTTCGTGCGTTACGACCACGGCTGGTAACCCATTTTCCCGTGGGTCGCCTGCGGCTTGCAACCCTTTTTCTACTTCCCGCCTGCGCATTTCGGCCTTTTTCCTGCGTCCCACCTGTGGCTTTCAACCATTTTTCTGCAACCTGTCTGCGGCTTTCAGCCATTTTCCTGCAACCCGCTTGTGGATTTCGGCCTTTTTCCCGCGTCTCGCTTGCGGCTTTCAGCCATTTTCCTGCAACCCGCCTGCGACTTTCGACCCTTTTCCCACGGCTCGCCTACGTTTTTCGGCCAAATTCCCGCAACCTGTCCGTGGTTGTCGACCTGTTTCTCGCGGTTCGACCACTCAGATTTGCCACAGACCCGCGGTCTGTTTTCTGCACTTTTTTCACTGTTTTGAACCCAGCACTTTGTTGCAATACTTTCTGCACCTGCACAGCCATCTGTCCTATCTGTAGCCATACTTCCCTACAGCCTTTTTTCTGCAGTATTATTTTTGTTCCATTTACAGAATATTTTTTAAATTTCAACATTTTAATTGAAAAGAGAAAATTTTGCATTTCAAAGTTTAATTTCTGCATTGTTATTTTTAGTTTGAAAGTTGCCCACCCCGTGGCACTTTTACTTGGGTTCATCATCTCACATGCACACACTCTGTCACCTAATTCAAGTGAGCCCTAAAATACTACTTAACACAACCAACATTCTAACCCCACTTGGGGAACACATAAGAATTTTTGTAGTTAGATAGGATCGGGGGGATAGGCATCCAAATAACACCCCTTGGTTGATTACACTTGAGACATAGCTGTTGTCCATTAGGGAACCAAAATCCCCTAGTATTTTTTGACACGGTTTAAAACCAATTTATCGGGAAGGCCTCTCCCCTAGGAGGGTTGAAGTCGCCAGACTGGTTCCGGAAGCCTGAGTGGAATACCGCAATCCATTCAGTAATCGAAGGATGCCTTTCGTAGTTCTCAGTGTATCACCCGTATGGGGATACAACAGTGATAGAACCAAACGGTAGATTCACCCAACCGAATGTGTCATGAATGGGGTATCTTAGTTGCTTTCTTCTAGGATTGACTACCTGGTGTCCCTCCCGATAGGGGGATATCTTTAGCCACTTGACTCTACTATCCATATTGTCTGACTTGGATTTCATCACCTTACAGAGGATATGTCTAGTTGAGTCAGAATACTATTTAGCTAGGTGTTTGCATGCTCCCTTACCTGGTCTAGCGAGTCCACCATTTTTATTTATTTTCTAGGAAACCTGCTGCTTGTTGGTATTTTGACCATTTCTATTGATACTCCACTTATTGTAGCACAATTGTTACAGTAAGTGTTTTGAGTTGGTTGTTGGCCTGAGTGCCATATTTTTTGAGCTCTCCTTTTGCACACTCGGTTGCATTTAGGTTTTTGAGTTGTTTTTCACTCAACACAACCCCCAGATACTTGACACCATCTGTCACCATTGAGTCCCCGAGACATTCGCGGCACCTCCGGGGTGAGCCCCCACAGCACAGTTCACTTGACATCACCCGTCATAGACGTAAATCTTCATCACTTGATACCACTCATCATAGATCTCGAGCTTTGTCACTTGACTCCACTCGTCAACGGCATAGAACTCTGTCACCGGATCTAGACGCCCCTTATTTTACCTCTGATTTTGAGGCAGAGTCCAAGAACCCCACTTACACTGCACCAACCAGCCCCATGGCTGGCATGACTTCCACCCCTTTCTTTGTAGGGACCATTGGTGGAGCATCCACCACCA
The DNA here is from genome assembly GCA_027924585.1 of Larix kaempferi. Taxonomy (NCBI): domain Eukaryota; kingdom Viridiplantae; phylum Streptophyta; class Pinopsida; order Pinales; family Pinaceae; genus Larix; species Larix kaempferi. The sequence continues at coordinate 2,113,575 of BSBM01000105.1, read as the reverse complement.
CACCCGCTACCACACCTGCTTTGTGTATGCCCTCGATGGGGTCCACATATACCATTCCGATCACTATACCCATTCTAGTAGCTGGCATACCTATCTCCACTCCATCAGTGACTCACACTACCCTTGGCGGTGTAGGACCATCCCATACCACTTTCGTTCCTCCACTTGGGGGAAACATCCCAAACCCTACCCCTCCACTTGGGGGCATTGACCCCAACATGGTCACACCCACTAGTATGTCACATCCTTCTACTAGTTTTCCATTCATGGCTAGTCTCAACCTTCCTGACCTAGCTAGACTGACTAACGATCCCATCAGACACGACCCTGTGTGGCCTCACATGCCCACCAAGCTCCCCTCCGACATCCCTAAGTTTGAGGGAAAGGCAGCTGAAGACCCCCGAAACCATATTATGTCCTTCCATTTATGGTGTTCCTCCAACTCCATAGTGGACGTCTCTGTCTGCCTCCGTCTGTTACAACGCACCCTCACTGGATCTGCAGCTAAGTGGTACATCGAGCAACCCCATGGGACCCATGCCACTTTTACTTCACTTGCCTCAACTTTCCTGCAATTCTTTCAGTTACCTATCCGCTATGATGCGGGAGTTGAGATCCTACAGTCTTGCAGATAGAACACGACTACCCACATCACTGACCACATTCATGAGTGGTATCGACGCCGCAACCTCTGCAAAATCAAGTTAGACAACCGTATCTTCTTAGATTGGTTTCTAAAATCCCTCCTTCCTGTCATTGCCAAGGATGTGGCATCCGAACGACCCCAGTCTGAAGAAGAGGCCATCCTCAAAGCCAAGCAATTTGACCTCATTTACGCCCAGTTGGGTTATCTGTATTCCATCATACCTGACGCCCCTTGCGGCAATTCCTCCCGACAAGATGCGGCGGGGGCATCCCATGCCATAGATGGCATCATTGGTCGTATTGCCTCGCATCCCCAACCATTTTCCATAGCACGTCCTAGCCATGGCCCTGACCTTTCGCGGGCTACATCACAGTCCGGAGCAACCAATTCGTATGCTCCCATGGCACACCACCATCATTCCAACGAACCCTCATGTCCACCTCAGTGCTTTGGCCATGCCGCCCCCGCTTATGCACCAGTCACACCTCAGCCATATTACCACCCACAGGCTGAACCAGCTCCTTTTTCCTCTCAAGCCCAACCTGCTTATTACCCGCCACAGGCAGCCCCTACGGCAAACCCACAACCCGTTCCGTAGACATATCAACAACCCCCACAAGGTTCAGCACCTGCGCCGCCTCCACCTAATTATTATCCACTGCAGCCTGCTCCCGCACCTGCACAACCCCAGAACCCACCTACTGCCCAAGGGCAAGTGTACGCCCAACAGAATCCATAGCAGAACCAAAATAACCAGCGCCAACAGGGCCAACAAAACTGTGGCAAAGGCCGTAACCGTGGGAACAACCCCCCTCCAGACCAATCCAGTCAACCTCCCAATCCCCCAAACAACAATAACGCGGCACCTGCCAACCAGAACCCTGATTGACCACCCAAGCAGGCCAAAAATCCTAATTTGCGAACAAACCATCCTTGTTCTATTTGCGGGGTCTATGGCCACTACACACATGCTTGCCCACATTTGGAGCGAGCTCGGCAAATCTGGACTGATGATGCCCATCGCCAAGGGCACACGGCTCCTCAAGTGCCGCCCAACCCCCCACCACCTCAGCATCAACCATTGGTGCTACAAAACCCCTTACCAACCCAAGGCGTAGTGAACACTCAGCCGTTGGCTCCCCCTCAAGGCAACGCGCCACCACAACAGCAAATCACTTATGCCGCTCCTAATCAACCCATGATAGACTCAGGTACCCACCACTTGTTAATCATGTCATCCGCCGATGTCAACCTCCAAACCCTTCGGAACCAATATGGCTCTACCCCTGAAGCCCCTCCTGCCAACAAAAACACTAACACTCATCCCACTGATCAGACGTTACGTATACCTCCGGCTCCACTAGATGGCGCCTCCAAAGCACCTCGCTTCCCACTTCGTCGCATCAACAATAATCCCAATGCTCATGCTGCGTCAAATTACAACATTGTAGATGACTTAGCCTAGTCCCCCACAACCATGTCTGCGTTAGAAGTCTTAAAAAACTATCCTTCGCAGCGCAAGACTTTGCTCTCTGCCATTGGTGCTATTGACCCAAATGATTCACGACTGATGGCCTTCGATTTGGACCAATCCGAACCATGCCTGCCTTCCACTTTATCGTTCCAAGTTTCTGTTTCCATTCGGAATCTTGTCATCCATCGATGCATTATCGATGAAGGTGCCTCTACATGCGTTATGTCCACATTCGTTTGGAAGAAGTTGGGATCCCCTACACTCCAGCAGTCCACCACTGCGTTGCGAGCCTACGACGGTCGTTCGGATCAACCCCAAGGTCTCTTAGCTAATGTCCCCATCTAGTTGGCTGGTAAAACCGTGCTCATTGACATAGAGGTCATCAATGCCCAACTTGATTATAACCTCTTACTTGGCCGCAGCTACATGTATGCCATGCGGGCGGTTGCCTCATCCGTTTTTCGTACCATGATGTTCCCCCATGACGGACGCGTGGTCAAGGTCAATCAACTCACCTATTACGATCCCAATGCCCCCGCTGCACCCGAAAATGTTCTCCCCATGGTTGAACAACCTGTTTGTGGTGCAAATACCTCGTTTGTTTCCTCCGTGGGCCCCAGAGTTTACTCAGATACACCGATGACCTCAACATTCCAATCCATTCCACCCCCGTCACCCGCGACCGAAGTATCTGACCTATGTACCCTTTCCCACAATACACAAACACCCAACAATCACCCGCCCTTGTTACCCAAACCACCATTGGTACCTAGTCACATTGGTGTTACACCCATCCACACAATCCCCTTCCTATTCCCTCCCTCGGGAGTCGTAAGCACCCCGGTTATGGCTACTCTCAGCCTCCCCGAGTTAACCTTAGGATTACCCGTGTGGTATATTTCGCCTCCCGTTCCCCCACCGACACCAAATGTCGTCCTGCAACTGATGCAACCCATTGCCACTACTAGTCAACCACCTCCCGGTGTCACTACCCCTTCATCATCTACGAATCCCCCCCCTCTTGTCAAGAACACTGGGGGCAGAGGCCCACAACCATACACTGCCGTACCCCCGCCCAAAATAGTTAAACCCCCCCCGTGTTACGTGCTCCTCCCAAATGCTCGTTGTGTGATGAGTTAGGCCATCCGACTCATCAATTTCCATAACTACCTACATTACAAGAACACATGCAAATTCTTGACGACGACCCCAACATCCCGGCTGTCGAACACGATCCAACCCTTAAGCCTCATGATAAATCACTGCGTACCAACCACCCTTGTGCAATATGCGGTATTTACGGCCATTACTCACATCAATGTCCTGATTACAGAGCAGCTCTCTACGAGATGAATAATTTGGACCTTGAGATGGAACCCCCCACAATTGAGGATATCCACCCCCCAGTATCACCCTCATCCGGAGATATTAACACCATCTATATGATCTCTTCGACTACCACTCCCTCGTCAATCGATTTGACAACTCAAAGTTTTCGCAATGATGAGGAGATTCTAGAGGCTCTCACTGCCCCGGATTATCCCTGGGAAGACATGCACCATCGTTCCTATTTCCTCCTGGAAGAGTACTCCACCATAGCCACCCATTTTTCAGTTGAGTCCACATATTTCCTCCCAACCAAAGTCGACTGGTTTAAGGAGCCCATTCCCGCTCCCGATGACTTCGAGGAAGGTAACATGGCCAACATCTCACCCGTCATCCAAATTGATATCGCTGCCCTAGGAGGTGCCCCTGAACTCATCACTTTAGGATCCTCCTGCAGTGAATATGAGATCGGAGCGTACAAATTTTTTTTCAAGAGTTCCGCGATGTCTTTGCTTGGTCCTATACCAAACTGCCTGGTCTTGACCTCGCTAGCATAGAGCACCGCATTGACACCTCTGAGTTAGGGGGCATAATAGATTACCTCGACCCTGGGATAGGGGGCATGATCAATCATTTTGAACCTTCCCCATCACATCTATCTTAGTGTTTCAATGATCCCATTGTTCAAACCAACACATATGTGATCCACAATCACAAACCCCATGTGCATAGCATGGGGGCGGGTCATTAACCCTGCTCACTTTTTTACATGCGTGATCTCAACCATTTTTGAGGTCACGTGTCACTTGTATATATGATTTGATTCGATACACCTAGTATTCTTCCCCCGCGGGTAATCATTTCTCCCCACCATTGCATCCTTGGCTTGGTGGGCTCACCTTTAGTTGCAACCATTTTTTAACCTATTTATTTCCTTTGACCATTCCAGAGTCCTTATGACCTCCATTTTTCGCACCATTTGCACCGCCGGATTCATATTTTCGTGCTCGTGATGATGCTTGAGATCCTTTCTCGCTCTCACCAAAAACTTTTTTAGCATTTTTTAGACACCACTAGTCGCCTTGGTTTGCGTGCCACTTCAGCTGCTCTCCATTTTTGATATATTTTATATCATCAGATTCATTTTTCTGAGCCCGTGATGATGCTTGAGATCATTTCTTTCTCTCACCCCCAGATTTTTCGGGTATTTTTTTCAAAACGCCCCCCGTCACCTCGGTTTGCGTGTTACATCGACCGTTATCCATTTTTGACACTTTTTATATCGTTGGATTCATTTTTCCGAGCTCGTGATGATGCTTGAGATCATTTCTCGCTCTCACCAAGTACAATTTCAACATTGTGTTCCGACACCTTGCTGCCTCGGTTTATGCGCCACATCGACTGCCATCGTATTGTTCCACATTTTTACATGAGCCATTCACTCCGTTCATACTTCAATTATTTCGTTATTTTTCCACCATTCATTATCCCGCAAGGAGGACCACCAGTTTTCCCTCCTACCCTTGTTCTTGGTCATCATCAATGTTCCTTGATTGAGCACTTCCTCCTTTCCTGACCATTCCTTTTGTTCGGTATAATTTTATCCATTTTTTGGGCCGGACAAGTCCTTTACGAAAAAGGCACTTAGGGAGTTTCTTTTAAGCTCTTTTCTGACTCCTAAAACAATGAAAATATCGCCGAGCAATCTTGCTTCCTTTCATCCTCATTAAAGTACTTGAAAGGGCGTCTATCTGGTATAAGTTTAACCATTTTCCGGACCTGGTAGACTAATTACGAAAAAGGAATACTCTATTCACACTGGCTAGAAGAGTTCTTCATTGCATCCTTTTATGCTTCTTCGGGCCTTGGAGACTAACACACGAAAAAGAAACCCCCTGGAGTCTTCTTATCGCTTTCAGACTCTCTAAAATTGAAAGCAACCACGAGCATGAACTGTCCTGGGCTCGTACAAATCCACACGACAGTACCATTCCATTATTTCAAAGTCTTCTTATCGCTTTCAGACTCCTTAAAATTGAAAGCAACCACGAGCATGAACTGTCATGGGCTCGTATAAATCCACACGACAGTACCATTTTAAACACACTTCTTCTAGTTCCTTAACCCATGAAGAAGTCCCCTCGTACCTCTTGGCACCGTGATCGATCATCTCGGCAGCACCCCCAATCAGGTCGCCTTTGTTCAGAGTATTCTGCAGTCTCCTACCATTTTACACCAACTCGAGTATCTCTCATCTCAGTCACTATCCTTGATCCCTTACATCTATGATCCCTTTCCCACCAGTCAGTTTTATATGCTGCCCGATCATCCCCGCCATCATACTCTAAACAAAGGAAGTTTGAGTCCACCCACTCTACTTGCCCAGTTATCACCCACGGTATGACAGTCCTACCATCAGTACTCTCACACTTCGGTTCTCCACCTCACTCTCCTATCAAGGAAACATCATTGACTTGCTCATTGCAGGTCTCCCTCTGTCGATGACAGCCCCTCTATTCCAGAGGATAGACCCAGAGGTCCCTGTGCCTTGGACCCATCACCATCTGTGGTGAGTGCCTACAGACCATTTTGAGAGGAGTCATCATTACCTCGCCGAGTGGTTGTTTCTCACATGCTCGACTTCAACACCTTGATCGCATCATTGAGAATCATGCAGGGTTTATATCCCTTCAGTTATTGGTCGAAGAACCCGGATTTCCCCCAACTCTAGCACATTGGTGAGTCACTTCAGAACACCCAGTTATATGTTCCCGTGGATGTCTGGGTTGGCGATTATATTCAGAAGCCATCCAGTTATATGCTTCCTTGAGTACCCAGTTCAGTTCCAGTTCAGTGTACCATTGAGGGTATGACTCCCCGTCACTATGATCCAGCAGCTCATCAGTTCCTCTGGTACCACACTCAGCAGCACTGTTGTTATTTCAATGTATCAGTTCTTCAGCTCAGACATGGTCGTCCCAGCAGTATATCCCAGATTTGTGTCCCCTCTGGACCCTTATGTTGTATGCAGTGGTTCTCTATGTATCTTACAGGTCCCCCTTTTCGGGCCTCACAGTTATTTTTTATGTATCTTGATACGAGCATGGGTATGCCTGCCTCGTCCATATATTGAGATTCTTCCTCATTCATTATTTGAGGCCATGTATATTTCAAGTCCCCATATTTTGGACCCCATTGTTATTGTTGTTCTATATCTTGATACGAGCATGGGAATGCCTACCTCATCCATATGTTCAGATTATTCATTATTCATTATTGAGGTCATGTACTTTTAGTTTTTGCAGTTTGTTCGGGACCGTTGTTCCGGGCTCTAGTTCGTTTCTTCTCTTCTCCACATCCCAGGAAAACCATAAAATACGTATGATGTCTATCGGCCATACGATGAGCTCCTGCCCTCACACCTCAAGGGGCAATCTGTTAACACCCAAAAAGTACTCACTACCTCATCTACCCCATTGCATGACTCATTTGTCCATATTTCCTACCATATTTGCCTCCAAAACCTTAAAAACCCATTAAAAAGCCTCCAAAAGGCCAAAAAATCCCTTTTTCCCCTAAAAATAATCCAAAATTCCTCCAAAATAGCAAAAACCCTCTAAAAAGGGAATAAAAAATACAAAAAAAAAGGAAAAAGAGGGAAAAAGGAAGCAAAAACCCTATATAGCTGACCTAAACCATATGGTGCCCAAAACCATGGGCCAGCACTCCACCACTAAAAAGCTATAAATAGGTGATGGAGGCCCCTCATTTCATATTCACAGTCAACCACACCCTTACTCTGCCAAAATCACTCCTGAAACCCTAGCTCACCCTTGAGCTACTTTCACATTTGAGTGCCCCTTTGGCCCATTTCCAAAACCCTTTGGAGAAAGAGGAAGGAACAACATTGGAGCTTGGAAGCAACACTCCTGGACTGCTGCAAAGGCTTCATCAACCTTCACATTAGAGGTATAATCAATACAAAAACCATTTTTATTATCTCGTCTTTTCTGTTTATGCACATGCTTAGAGTAGTTTAATGTTTGACTGTACTGTCTTTTATTTACTGTATTTCCTGAACTGCTACTAAGGATTCCCTTCTCCTTAGTAGGTGCTCATTTGCACAAGCTAGGGTGAAAACCCTAGCTACAATAACTCTATTTACTGAGTCATTCCAAGAAACAGTGTATCACATTTCCTACCATAAAGAATTTCAAAAGGGCTAAGCTTGGCTGATGCATGATAATGGTTATTATATGCAAATTATGCTAAATGTAAGTAGTCTTCCCACTTACCAGGCTAATCCTTAACATACATCCTAAGCAAGTCTTCCAATACCTGATTCACTCTTGCTGTATGTCCATCTGTTTGTGGATGAAATGATGTACTGAAGTTTAAGGTTGTATTCAACCCTTCAAGTAAAGACCTCCAGAAGTTTCGAGTAAACTTATAATCACTGTCTGAAATTATCACTTTTGGTATCGCATGTAATCGAAAAATTTGCTTCATGAAGATTTATGCAATGTCTGGAGCCTTATGAGTAGTCTTCACAGGTATAAAGTGTGTTGCCTTGCTGAGTTTATCCACTACCACCATGATAGAGTCATTTTGTTTCTGATTTTTGGGTAGTCCGGTAATAAAATCTATGCTTATAATCTCTCATTTCTAGCTAGGTATAGGCAATAGCTGCAACAGTCCAGCCGGATGTTGATGTTCAACCTTCACTTTTTGACAGTCCAAACACTTAGCTATGTATTTTGCTACTTCATCCTTCATTCTAGGCCAATAGTACTCTTTCTGTAGCATAGTGATGGTTTTTCAATAACCTGGATGACCAGAGTAATGGATTTTGTGCATCTCATCTAAGATCAAAATTTTTACTTCTGGTATGTTGGGTACATACAATCTGTTTTTGTATAATAACAGTCCATTTTCCTTTAAACTGTAATCTGCCATAGAATTTTCATAATTGCTATTTGCTGTCTTTTCTTGTAATTTTTTGTATTCTTCATTCGTTTCACTCCTTTCAAGGATCTGCTTTTCTAAATCTGTTGAGTATGTACTAATGGCTTAAATAAAATTAAACTTTGCTTTACGACTTAATGCATCATCAACCTTGTTCTCTTTCCCTTTAATATGCTGAATTTCAAAATCATATTCACTTAGAAAAGTTAACCATCTAGCTTGTCTAGCGTTCAAATTTGTCTGATCTAATAAATACTTCATACCCATGTTATCTGTAAACAAGGTAAATTTTCTGCTAATAAGATGGTGATGCTACATTTTTAAAGCGTGAATTACTGCTAATAACTCTAAATCATAAGTAGAGTAGTTCTTCTCATGTATTTTCAGCTTTCTAGACTCGTATGCAACAGCATGTCCCTCTTGTGTTAGGACTCCACCGAGTCCGTCATTACATGCATCTGTGCATACTATGAAAACCTTATTAGGATCTGCAATCCTCAGAATAGGTGATGTAGTTAGTAATTTATTTAGCTTCTAAAAGTTGTCTGAACATTTCAGATCCCACACAAATTACTTCCATTTCTTCTGTAAGGAGGTTATGGGGTTTGCAATCTTTGAAAAATCTTCTATAAATTTTCTATAATATCCAGTAATACCCATAAATGATCGTACATCCGACACATCCTTAGAAACCGGCCAATCATTAATGGATTTTTTCTTATCGGGGTCAACCGAGATTCCTTCCTTAGAAATTATGTGTCATAAATACTGAATTTTGTCCTTGTAAAAGTCACACTTACTAAACTTAGCATATAGTTGATGATCTCTCAGAACTTGTAAAATAATACGCAAATTTTGTCACGCTCTTCTTTGCTTTTAGAATACACTAGAATGTTATCTATGAACACAATAGCAAACTTATCCAAATATATGTGCAGAATATTGTTCATTAAACACATAAATACAACCGGAGCATTAGTCAATCCAAATGGCATGACTACGAACTCGTAATGTCCATATTGAGTTATAAAGATTGTTTTAAAAATATCCTCGTCCTTCACACGAACTTGATGATATCCTAACCTTAGATCAATCTTTGAAAATATCGTTGCTCCACGCAGCTGATCAAAATATCTTCTATGCGGGGCAACGAATATCGATTCTTGATTGTCATCTTATTCAGTTGGAAATAATCTATACAAAGCCTTAGGGTACCATCTTTCTTCTTAACAAATATAACAGGTGCTCCCCAAGGAGACACACTGGGTCTTATATAGTTTTTATCAATCAGTTCCTTCAACTATGATTTCAACTCATTTAATTCCAGTATATTCATCCTATATAGAGCTTTAGAATTCAGTACCTTTCTTGGTATTAACTCGATGGAAAATCTAGGTCTCTCTTAGGAGATAATCCTGGAATCTCCTCATGAAAAACATATTTGAAATCTTTTAGGACAGGTATATCTTCTAGTTTCAGTTTGTCATCTTTAATAATAAACTCATCATTCACTACATTTACTGCAAACATTTGACATCCTTTTCTAACTGCTTTCTTTACTTGCATAACTGAAATTTGCCTAAGGGATGTCTTTCTTGGAATACCTTTTACTTCTACTGTTTCTCCTTCACCATTTAAACATGTAAAACTCTTCTCATAACAATTCAGAATGACATGATAGGATTCTAACCAGTCCATTCTGATTAAGATATCATAGGATCCTAAAGGTAAAACATTCAACTTGGTTCGTGTCTTTAACTGATTCATAGATAAAGCACAACTTTCAATAAAATCAAATACTTTCCTTTTTGTTCCTGTTGCTAGTCTAACTAACCAGGATTTATTGAATTTTTTTGTTTTTAATTTAAAACTTTCTACAATATCTGGTGATATATAACTTAGGCTAGCACCTGGGTCAATCAAAATAGTGATAGGGTGGTTTTGTAGCATACCTTCAATCTCTACCATAGAGACTTGATGTTCTGCTTGTCTGTTGTCTATTCTTGATTCTCCCACAGTAGGTTCAGTTTGTATGGAATGAATATTGTTAGTTGTCTACTTCCTCTTGGGGCATTCTGAAGCATAATGAGGACCTTGACACTCAAAACATTTGATAGGTTCCTTTTGTTCATTAGTTCTGGTAGCATTGGGAGTATTTCTAGGAGTTGTAAAATTCTGTTGCTGATTATTTCTGAGATTGTTTCCTTGAAAATTTCGATTCTAAAATTTTTTCTTTTGGAAACCATAATTTCCACTAAACCTGAATTTTTTCTTTCTCAGCTCAAAGTTGTTGGGTTTATGATTTTTCCAGTTTGATATTCCTTCTCTTTTCCGATTAGTGTCATAACAGAAAGTTGCTTTCCTCATGGCCTCTTCTAAGGTCTTTGGATTGTCATACTCGATTCTGTCCTTGATGTTGAAACGTAGACAACTCAAGTATCTTTGAATCTTCGGTTTTTCTTCCACGAGGTATGGCACGTACCTCAGTAAATTCAAAAATTTACTATTCATCTCTTTCATGTTCATACTTCCCAGCTTTAAATCATAGAATTCCTTGGATTTTTCTTCATAGTATTGTTCAGACAAGAAATTTTCTTGAAAAATATTTGAAAAGTGCTCCAATTCACATCCTTGTCTTTAATGCCCTTCACTCTTTTGATGTCCTACCACCAAATATCTGCTTTCCCTATCAAGTTGTATATTGCCATCTTTGCCTTCAATGATTCAGAATAATAAAAAATTTGGAAGTACTTCTTCATGCCGGACAGCCATACTTTTGCTGTCTCTCCTTTCTCAGTTTCACCATTGAAGGTTGGGGGTTTGATTTTCTTGAACTCCCCAGAAATATGTTCATACTGTTTGTGACTTTTTCTTTTGGGTTTGTAGTCTCCTTCACTACTATCACTTGAATAATTTCATTTATTTTTCTGTTTTTCATGGGCAGCTTCTAATGATGTTGAAATGTTGTTTCCATCATCAGTTTTCATTTTCTTACCCCTGTCTCGATGAGTTAAATCTTCAATCTTGGAGGTATTTTCAATTTCTCTATCATGTTCATCAGTTGGGCACTATTCGAATAGGACTTGGTTAAGTTCCTCTTGTGCTTTCAGAATTTTCTCATTGTCTTGTTTTACTGATCTGATTTATGCTTTTAACTTTTGAAATGCACGTAACAATTCTTATGAATTGTCATTTAATTCGCCATGGACTTCTTCTTCATAATGTTGTCCCGTGCTATGACTGTTGGGTCTAAATCTGTCCTCTATATGTTCAGTTGATCCTTCCATACATGTAGCTTAAAAACAATTTATGTATAACAAAAATAGTTTAAATTTTAATTAGTAAGATTTATGTTGTAATAAATTTTTCTGCTGCGTGTTCTTTGGGCCTTTTCAGGCCTAGAGTTTGAACGTGAGCTCTGATACCAAATGTAAAATCCCATAAAAATACCAAAATTAAAAAAAATTAAAATAGCAATAATTATCGAAGTTGTTAATGCGGAACATATACTATAATTAAATTTCTTAACTAGGATAATTAATAACGATGACATGTCAAATTTCTCAAATAACAAAATGATGTAGTTGTATTTGTTATTTATGATTTAAATGGATGCTAAACTCCTTAACAAAAGATCCTTTATGATTATGCACAAGAATACAATTTTCAGATCTGCTTAAGTTCTAAATGCAATTACATGTTGTACATAGGTTGTATTATTATGATGTTCTTGATGATGTGCTGACAGTTTGTTTGTATGATGACGAAGGGGTCCTACGAGGTACCCCGAGGTTTAATTAGATACATTTAGCTAAGGCATTTGAATCTTGTTTCCATGTGTAGACGGCAGGTAAGAATTTCTACGACAAACATGTGTTAAGAGTACATGTGTCTTTCAATTCATCATCAATGTAATATTAAAATGCTAAGTACTTCCTTGCGAAACAAGTTACTGGAGGTATGGATATTTTGGTTCCAATTCTAGTTTACGTGCTGGCTTACAAACTCTTATGTAATATAAAATCATGTCGTCAATTTGTTTTTATAATATTATGGTTATTATCATATAACTATTGGCATTAATATCAAAGTAGTGAAACCAATGTCCATTGGTAATTATGTTAGAAAGCTTGTAGAAATAGTGTTTATACTATTGAACTATCATTACGTTTTACATCTACAAGACTTAGACTATTCTAAGTCCCGAATTTGTCATTTGATTATTATTACACAGTTATTATATGAAAAGTATAGTGACTAGTGCTTGTGCTATGAACTTAGCATTAGAGTTTATATCGTCACCACTTAAACTATACCTATAGTATTACATTTATCATTAGATTTTGCAATACATGGCTAATCATAGGAATTACATATTGTGAATATAGTGTTTATGCTATGAACTAGCATTATATACTGCATTAACATAACTTAGACTATATATAAAGTCTTCATTTATCAAATGGATATCAATATATATAAAACTTCATCCTATTGCTATACAAAAAATTATAGAAATGAAATAGAAATATTCTATAGTGATTATGCATCCTCATAATTCATTGGCATAAAATACAAATGTTACGATGCCTAAAACAAATCTTTGAACTATATAAAAATGTGCACTTGTGGATCTAATATTGCAATGATACGATCCACCATATGCAACCCTAGCTTTTATTCTAAGCTTTGACATTATATGATATTACTCTACAAAATCAAAATCGTTGTTGGTAAGGATTTGACGGGTATTAAATTTGTTGTTGGAATGAGCTGGCAGGTTGATAGTGTCCTGTCCAAGTATTAATGGTCCTGACCAAACTCCACAATGGAAAGTGCTACTGTCAATCCACGTAATCCACCCACGTGAAACTTGGTTGATAAAACAACTATGAATCCGAGCTGTGCATGGTTAACATATAGATTCTCCTTCAAGCTGTATACAATGTTGTCCCTTGGTATGTGATGTTGGATCGTCGTGGTTGTTGCAATTAATGAGGTATAAATGTGATGGTTGCCCGACTTTCAATGTTTCTGGTTGGCACCTTCTCGCTCGTCGATATCACAAGATCTTGATCATTGAAAGAGAAACCCTAAAACTTCGTTGTAAGTAATGAAATTTGGTTTTCTGGCACTCATTGTTGCGTTTGGTGGTAAGGTGGATGAGCCGACCGTTTGCCGCAATGTAGGGTTTAGTGGAGTTCTGTGAGGAGGACTCTTTCCTCAGTTTCGAACCTTGAACCTGTGAGAGATAGTTTTAATAGTTACAGTCTTACACTCTTGTGCCATATCGCCACGATACAGCCATGGTGATTTTGTGTGGTTCTTTTGTCAATTGTTGCATTCGTAGTTTGCTGTGAATGCTATCGTGTTGTGTCGTTTTGTTGGTGTAGTCTGCCAATGTTCAGGAGCTTCGTTTCTAAGGGTAAGTGCTTACGATAATGAATGTAATACTGTGTTACTTGCTTTTATACTTGCATTTTCTTGTTTTTTTAACCCTTCAAATTGTATTTTGGCAGATACCCACTTCGTAGGAGGTTGTTGTGCATACGATTTGGAATGGAGATGATGCATCTACTTCTTGGTAAGCTCCGGTGGTTCTCGAAACCTCGTAGGTTCCTTTCGCATGGTTTTGTTGGTGATTATTGTGTGCCGAGAGTTGGAAATACACAACCCTATTGGAGTAATGGCCGAGTGTTAAGTTCTAAAGTCTTATTTTGATAAATGTTGTACAGAGGATAACCTTTAGTTGTTTTAGTTGCTATTCGACTCTATGATGCCTAGCTGTGTCGTTTGAAAAGAACTTCGAACTCGTGTTTGTACTGCTATATGTTAAGGGTAAAACCATGTATAGTTTGTGGAACCTTGAACTTGTCTTAGTTTTCTGGTTGATAAGGGATAGACCTCTATGTAATGTTGGAACCTTGATAGGTCCATAATGTAAACTCTGTTATTTATAATTTTTGAATGGGAAACCAAGAGCCGAGGGTTCACTTGCACTTTTAAAACAATGGCTCCTTTGTAATGAAGTATTGTGTTTAAAGTAATGGTTGAAGGGTTGTTTATATAACTGTTAATTGGTTTCGAACAACTGTAGTTGTCTTTGATCGAGAGTTATGGTTTGCATAACTGTAGATAGTTGATTCCTGTATTTCGTTATCATTGTTGATATTTATGTTTTGGAATCGTGATGAGATAAAATTCGGTCTGTTATGTGTTTTCGAAATGGCTATTGCCATAGGGTTCTATTTTGTTTCAAAGAATGAAACCCTTCATGTAGTTTTCATTGGCAACCTTGCTTGTACAGAGAAGTTGAACCCACGAACTGGACCTTAACTCGTACATGTGAATGTTTCGACACTGTGTATGTTTTCTTGCTAGGGATTGTGAACTATTGTTAGAAATTAATACTGAATCTTACTTTCTGCTAAATGATGCTTAATGTCTTGTTAGTAGTCTCGATATGTTTAAAAAAATGGTATGGTTATATAAAATGTTAGTTAGGGTTTGGAAATTCATAATTGTTATAACCTTAGAAATAAATGTCTAATGTTGGCCATGAATGGCTTGATGAGAAGTTTATAAACTGTGTACTAAATAAACATTCAGATTCTATGTTTTGTGATAACTTAGGGTGTTGATTTTTACAATGACAGTACTTGTATCGGAGATTGAAATCTATATTAATCTAAATGTGATAAATAGTGATGAAAACATTAATAAGTGTTTTACTTATTAGCTATAAATAACACTCTGTTATAGAGTATAGTTTTTGCAGCTGTTATAACTTTTAGAGTATGAAGTGCTTGACAACATGAAATATTTAATATTGAAATACATATTGTTAATTATCTGAAATAGATAAAGATGAAATGAAAAGTATGGATCTATGCAGAAACATAATGTGTTTTTCTTTTATTTAAGAAATAGGTGAATGCTATGCATTTATTTATACTATACTGTAATATTTCATGCGTTTTAAACATATGATTAAAATGACAGAATTTAATAAGAACACTACTGCATTCATCTTTTCATTCAATGGCATTCTGCCTATCACTCATCTCTATTAATTTTGATTTTCTGTACTAGAGTACTATACAAATAACAGTATGGGAAAAATACAAAAAATAATTTATTCATTCATTTAAAATACTAAATCATTCTTAAAACAATTCATCTTTAAATCAGAAAATAGAATAGTTTCTTCTGTATGACTGTAATTAATAATTCTACCATGTAGAAAACATTTAACTGTAAACAAAAGTAAGAACAGTAGCACCTAGTTGACTGTAGGAGAAAAAAACAGCCCAAGGAACCTATTCCACCCAACCTATTCCTGAAGATAGACAAGTTACTTGCCTTAGGACCCCCGAGCCTGTTCACTGAACCACCAGGAGGAAGATTCTGTAGAAGCCTTAGTACATCAACTTGCAGTAGAATATAGATTATCCAGTCATCAAGACTCAAGAGTCAAAGAGACCTGCACCAGCACCTCTGGTTTTCCTTTTCAGTATTACTAGCAGACTCACAGTTGCACTCTCACATAGACTCCCTATTTGAATCTCTTAGTGATCACATGATGCACTTGAGGAATATTTCTATAGAAAATATTATAGGCCGCCTGCCTATCACGTACCCTATTTGCTGAAAACATTTTATGCTGAAAACTTTGTATTAACTTTTATTATAAATTTTTATATTTTGGACAAGTGTCCAAGGATGACTGTAATTTGCACAATATTTTATTATTTAATAAATAAAATAGGAGACAAACACCTAAGGGGACTATTGAAAGAGTGGTTACTAATCCACTAGGTGGAATGGAATCTGGGTAGAAGGCAATGGAAAAGTGGCAGCGTCATGATGCAACTAACTAGCTATTGGTATGGGACAACTCCCTTAAAATGTGGTCTTAGTGCCCTGAAAGACGGGACTGGAGCTTGAGGCTCATTTATTCAAAACTGACCACTAAAAGACCTAGGCAGTCTATATATTAGCCATCAGATTATGAACTGAGGTTCATCACTTTTCCTGACAAGGAAACTTACCTTGAGGTTTTGCTGTTTGCACTCAAGAGATCTGATGAGGTGATAGGCTAGGGTTGATCATGTTGTGAGTCTGCCAAAACTCTTAGTGAGTTCAGGAGGTTGTTGCTGAGTGGCGAAGGTATTTTGAGTGCCTTGCTTCTACACAGTTTTCCACCCGCTTACTGGATCAGTAATCAGGCTCAAGGGTTCATTAGAAGTCAACAGCTGAGCTGCTTCTTCTTAAGCAGGTTGGGAGGAACAGGCCTCCTTGGGTGTTTGTCGGTCCTATCATCAGTTACAGGTTCTAATGTCTTATCTGTTTTATTTTTAAGTTCTGTTATCTAGTTATTTGTATATGTTACAGTATTGTTGATTATATAACTTTCATTGTTTATTTCATAAGTTATTTCGATTCCTGTGTAAACTAACAATTCTGTATAATTTGACTTGATTGAATAAAATAGTTTATGTATTTTTCCCCATGCAAAAAGAAACAACATCGTACTCCAGTACATAAACAAATTAAGTAGATGAGAGCTGATAGGAAAAAATGCCATGGTGATGGAAGTATTAATTCTTTTTAAATGGTCTGTACATTACCTACTAACGTTAAAATGTGTTTTACTACTTTACTCGCAGTACTATTCTTGTCCCATTCTTAACATCAATAGAAAATCAAATCAAAATTTATAGATATGACAGAAGATTATATTAGACAATGAATTCATTTATGATTCTGTACATTCATGTTTTCTAAATGTTTATTGCCAAAGAATATCTATAGTTGGTGTTGGATTCATCGTTTTACATATATGACAAATAGACAAATAAGAAACATCATATTATCAACTTAGGGTTTGAGACTTTACATTTAAATCTTTTAAAAAAAAGTCCACTGTCGTTTTCAAATATTCTTTTATTGTATGTACAGAACCGATAAGCAGGCAAAGCTCCTTATCTTATAGCTAGGGTTCAATATTTTCTTTCACATATGCTTATAACCTTAATACAAATGTAAATTCTGTAACAAGGTTCGAGCTAAATGAATAAGCTCTCTGTCGTTCTTTTCTATTTTATTAATATAGACAGTAGAAGTATTTCCTTTTATATATATAAGAACCATTACTGTTGTTCAAACATTTCAATGAACACATCATTATCTAGACACAGTCGAACCCTAACCATTGACAAGATTTCAAATCGGAAGCACAAACGTTTAATACAAAATCAACAGCGAGGCATTAGGCCGAAGCCCTCACTTTTGTTTAACATTGATTTAATAAACAATAGTAGTGTTTTCTTCAGACATACAGTACATACAAATTCTTTCTACCCTTTTTACATTCAAAATCTTACAGTCCTTAGAGTTTTACAATAGTACATTTATGCTTAGAACCCTAGGCTACACATAACATTATATTTAGAAGCTTGATATAACACAACCAGATTCATTTCTTAAAACAAAGAATGACAAGTTTTCATTCACGGGCTAAGCCCCAGCACTACAAACATAGAATAGTCACAGTCACATAATTTCGCAAGAGATCTTTTATTATTTCTTCAACAGAGTCTGAAACCCCACTTAAAACAAGAAACATTGCCAAGTTTCGAAAACCAGAATTAAAAAACCTGTACAAGTCTTTTACTACATGACCCTGCAACTAAAAAAACAACCCAAGGTTATCTACAACGAACCCCAGTTTGACGTTACAACTGTTGCCACGACCACTGCCAGAAGAACCTACAAGGGTTTGCAACCAGGCTTACCATTGTTTTGCAATGCTCTCCATTGCCACAAAACTTCACCGTCACCAAGCACAGCACTATGAATTTTGAATGATGGCCTTACCTGTCACAAAAGTCTGTAAGGAGTTAGCAACATATCAATTGCTTATTGACCAAACGAAGAAGTATTTTTAGAACTAAAAACCAAACGGGACTTACCTTGAAATCTACGGTCGATTGGAACGCTTCTGGTTTTCAAACCTTCAATCCATGCAGTAAAGTTGTCATACATTCAAACTACAACCCAACACAGAGTCAAAACTCACTTTTAAAATTTACCATCCACCGGACAAAAGCCCCAAGGCTTCAACACTGTCCTCTCAGCAAAACTCAACACTTGTACAATATTTCTACAATGAAATCTTAGAGTCCGAAGGCACAATGCCATCCACAATCGTCTAGGGTCGAGCCCTGTAAACCAGCGGCCTATCGGCCTTCACCTCCAGATAGTAACCACCAAATGAGTGCACAAAAGAGAAATTAACGTTAAGACCCATATAGCTAAGGTTTTTCACATCCCATCTACCGAGACCCGAGATCAATGTTCAGGATCAAGCCAGCTAAACCACAGTGGTACCAAAGGAGTTATTATAACCAAAAACCAAGCAATGACTTCATTTATTATACAGATCAAACAGATGCCATATCACCAAGTAGGAGCTTACAGCTCGTTGACATATCACAAAACATCACTACTGTTATCACTTAGAGCTAGACATGTAAGTGCCAGCTTAGCACTCACCCTCACCACGTAGAAATGGATTTAATGCTGAGATCTTACGGAGATTGTGCCAGAGTCTCGACTGCAACAAAATCACCTACCTCATTAATGTGTTATCATGACATTTGCCACGAAGAAGCCACGAGGAAGCCACGAAGGTTCAGTTCATCAACCGATTGAATGCTTTTGTTTACAAATCATCGTAAGGAGAATCCTTACCACTGTTAATCACATGAACAAGACCAACATTATCATCCAAGTTGGAATCCCACTATCCACCGTAGTGGTAGATATTTATTGCAGAAGTTACATTTTACACTTACAGGAACATCCACCTCTTAACGTTCGTTGCATAATACATTGTTTATGGTAAGGTTGAACTATAACCTTGTTAAAATATTAAAGTTTGCATAGTTAGACGCTAAGGGTTTGCATATATTACATATATCCTAATAATTGTTTCACATAATATATGGTTTCACAATACGATAACCCCCATCACATAGTATCGTAAGTTCACAAAGTATCAAATAGAGTTTGTTTGATATCGCTTCTTTGTGTATAGTATCAAATAGTGAGTGGTTCACTAGGATAGTACATCATCACATAGAGTCACACTATTACATACTATTATGTAATAGCCCATCATTTATATTCTATGCACAATTTCATATAGTTGCATATCATTTATAATGTTTACACAAATTCACATTGTTGCATAGATTTATTTGGTATATATATTAATGTATCATTTGCATACCAAAATATGGTGAGTAGGATACTCCACATTGTTTTATTGCCACAATATGACAAACACAATTAATTCATATCATATGTACATAGTTCATAGCTGTACATAATTCACACTGTTGCACACAATTCACGTCGTTGTACAGAATTTCTATTTTACGCATAGATAGCAGAGTTACAAGTAACTCTTAATGAGTTGTAGTTTAGTCATTAAGACGTAAAGAGAGTAGCATCAAACGGAAATTGTAGGGTGCTCATAGTCTTACGTAGGTTTACAATGCACACAACTCACCCTACATGTATAACACTTGTGAAATAGCCACAATTCTATGTTTAAAGGATTGAAATTAATCCTGTAATACTTGGCGTAGACTTTAGAATTTCACACATGAACTGATTCTTATACACTCACTTACACAATAGAATTTCTGGTGTTTGGTCTGTATGCTAAAGGTAGACCCAAGCAAGTTATTTTTAAAAAAACACTCATACATGATTTCCACGTTTGCCACAGGAAGTAAAAGATAGACTTTTACATACAAGTATGAACTGAAAACACACGAACATTTAGATCTTCTTCGAGCACAGGTCGTAACTCAAAAACTCTCACCTGTAATCTGTCACATTATGAAATTCACATGCTTTAGCATGAATGCTAAGTAAGCCTCAGGGCATCTGAAGGACCCCTTCATCAATCAAACAAAAGAACGTTAATCAAACGATGTTTCTTCATTCATAAGCAACAAAAGTAGATTTTGTAGCAGCATATCTAGATTTGGATAACATCAAGACTTAAGCTAACTTCTTTTAGTCGCATTCAATAAACAAGTATGGTATTTTAGGACAACAAATAACATCTCATGTATCTTTTCCATTTCCGCATACACTAAATAAGCAATATTGTCACGTAGAAAATGTTTTAAATTTTTGTGATTTTTATGGGGTGTTACACTGCCCAATTCGAAAATGCCTTATCTAGGCTTCCTAGGAATTTTAGTGGTTAACTGATCATTAATGAGCTGCATTCTCTCTTCCACCCACCTGGGGGATAATGCCACAAATTTAGGGGTAGTTGTCCCATAACCAACAGCTAGTGGTGGAGTGCAAATGCTGCCATCTGTCCCATACCTTCTAACAGCTTCCATTCCTCCTAGTGGGTCAGTGAACACTCATTTAACAGTTCCCTTGGGTGTTTGTCTCCTATTTTAATTTATTAAATAATAATAATCAGTAGTTACAATCATCCTTGACCAAACTTGGTCATAATTACAAAACTTTATAATTATAATTTAACATAAAGTGTTTTGCAAAATAAAATAATATTCTCAAAATTTGGGTAGGTGACATGTAGGGAAGGCCCCTTGAAGCTACCCTCGGGGAGGATATTCATGCAAGGACACCTCCCTACGGAAACAGGTTCACACCAAGGGTTGCGGTGGTAGACAGATCAGTGACGACTAGGGCGGTACCCCAGTCAGCCACAGGAACTCACTAGGGTGCCCCTCTCAGAGGTCTGAACAGGTTATCTCGACCACTCCATTACAGGTTGCTCGTTGGGGATGTGGAGGTCCACATTACCAGCGTGACTATCTCGAATTACGATCTCGTACAGTGCATCGAGAAGGAAAGGCTCCAATGGGAAGTGGGGGTAGTAGGAATCAGATCTCGACAAAGGTAAACAACCATCAGGTAGAGCACCAATCCACTGTGGTGGAATCTTCATGTACGGTCAATAATGTTAAGCTTAGAATATTGTTTGATCCTGGTGCTACAAATAGTTTCATTTCTCCATATGCATTAGACAAATGTGGGTTGGCATCGTACTAGCATGACGATTTCAACTTATTTGAAATGGCTTCAGGGGTATAGCAAGCAGTAGGACCTAGTGTCGACAAGTGCATAGTGGATCTCGGGGTGTGTGTTACACAATTCAAAGTGTATGTCACCACCCTTGGAACTTATGATCTCATCATAGGTATGAATTGGCTTGAGGAACATCGAGCTTTCTTGGACTGTTATGGAAAGAAAGTTCTTTGCATTAATGGCAAAGGAGAGGCCATCGAGATCCAAGGTATCAAATGGAGGGTGTCCCTATGTTTCATATCCACGATGAACGTAAAGCGATGTATGCAATAGGGATGTCAGTTGTATATTGTTGAAGCAGTAAACAATTAGAAGGGACCCTCCTTTGATGAGTACCTAGTGTTAGCTAAATTCAATTACATATTTCCAAAGGAATTACCTAGGTTACCTCCTAAGAGGGAACTTAATTTTACCATTGAAGTAAAACCCGATTCAGAGCCAACATTGAAGACACCTTAAAGGATGACGGCCCGAGAACTTTGTGAGTTACAAATGCAGTTGAAGGAACTTCTAGATCTAGGGTTCATCAGACCAAGTATTTCACTGTGGGGTGCGCTAGTAATTTTTGTGAAGAAGAAGGATGGTTCCTTGCATCTTTGCATCGATTACCAAGATTTGAACAGAGCCACCGTGAAGAATAGGTACCCGATACCTCGAATTGATGATCTCTTTGATCAAATGAAAGGGGCGATAGTCTTCTCCTAGATCGACTTATGATCAGGTTACCACCAGCTATGGATTAAGGAAGGAGATATACCTAAGACTACTTTTCGAACAAGGTTTGGGAACTATGAGTTTGTAGTGGTACCGTTCGGTTTGACCAATGCCCCAGTTGTATTCATGAGTCTCATGAACATCATGTTTCAAAAATACTTAGATCATTTTGTGCAATTATTCTTGGATGACATCCTCAACTACTCCAAGAATGAAAGTGAACACAAGGAATACTTGCAGATAGTGTTGTCATGCTTAAGGGAGCATCAGTTGTACGGTAAGCTATCCAAATGATCATTTTATCAGAAGGAGATCCATTATCTAGGGCATATAATTTCAGGTGAGGGAATTTCAGTGGACCTTGAGAAGGTGAAGGCCATAATGGATTGGCCCGTGCCAACGAATGTGCATGAAGTGAGAAGCTTCATCGGGTTAGCCGGGTATTATAGAAGGTTTGTTGAGGGTTTCTCAAAAATCACAAAACCCATAACTACCCTACAACGTAAAGGCACTAGGTACGAATGGACAGATGAATGCGATGTTGCATTTGACGAGTTGAAAAGACTATTGACGAGTGCACCAATTCTACGAGTGCCAGATATGGAGAAGGAATTCACAGTTTGCACATATGCATCAAGGCAAGGTTTGGGTGCAGTATTGATGCAGGAAGGTGGGGTAATAGCTTATGTGTCGAGAGAGTTAAAAACACACGAAGAGAATTACCCTACCCATGACCTAGATTTGGCTGTGGTGATGCTAGCTTTGAATATTTGGAGTCATTACCTTATTGGACGAAGCTTTGAGCTCAAGTCTAATCACCAAACCTTGAGGTATATATTCACTCAGAGAGACCTGAATGCTAGGCAAATGTGATGGAGTGAATTCATAAGTGAGTATGATTTTGGATTTCATACATCAAAGGGAAGGAGAATGTGGTAGCCAATGCCTTAAGCAGAAAACCAAGATTTTTCTCTCTTATACCTTTGAAGGTTGATTTGAAGGAAAGAGTTTTAGAATAGCTAATCGGGGATAGTTGTACCTAAAGGTCACATTGGCACTCCAGAATGGGAAACCGGTGGGACCTAAGTTTGAAGGCTACGAGTTGGAAGCCGATGGTTTGTTACGGTATTAAGGAAGGATGTATATTCTCGAGGAGGGAGATATTAGAGATACTATCCTTAAGGAGGCCCATAGAGCAGTGTATCACGCACTCGGGTGTAAAGAAGATGTATGCAGACATGAAGCAACTCTTCTTTTGGGCAGGGATGAAAAGCGACATGGTCAAATTCGTCGCTAGGTGCCTTGAGTGTCAGTAGGTAAAAGTTGATCATCACCACCCAACAGGACTGTTGCAGCCACATGAAATTCCTATGTCAAAGTGGCAGGTTATCTCCATGGACTTCATGGTGGGATTCCCTCTTACCTCTCATAGGCATGACTCCATTATGGTCATCGTTGACAAAATGAACAAAACTGCTCACTTCATTCCAGTTAAGGAGACCTATGATGTCACGGATGTAACACGTGTGTTCATAAATGAAGTTGTTCGTCTCCATGGGTTTACAAAGAAGATTATCTCGGATAGAGATTCTAGGTTTATGACTAGGTTTTGGATGAGTTTGCAGTCATCGTTGGGTACTCAGTTGAACCTAAGCATCGCTTACCATCTAGAGACAGATGGGCAAACATAAAGAGTGAATTAGGTGATGGAGGACATGCTTAGGATGTATGTCATGGATCAGCAGACTCATTGGGAAAAGCACTTACCTTTGGTAGAGTTTTCTTACAACAATAGTTACCATAGCTCAATTAGGATGCCTCCATATGAAGAATTACATGGAAGGCCATGCAGAACACCCTTGAGTTGGGAAAGGTTAGAGGATCGAGTAATTATAGGACCTCAGTTGATTCAGGAGATGGAAGAATAGGTAATTCAGATTAGGCAGCGGTTAAAGGAAGCTAAGGATAGACAGAAGAGCTATGCTGATGCACATAGAGTTGACCAAATCTATAAGGTTGGGGATGCAGTGTTCGTATGCATTAGGCCTAGCAAAAGTACCATCTGGTTTGGGAAAGGGATAAAGTTGTTGCCACGATTTATAGGACCCTTTGAAATTTTAGAGAAGGTTGGACCCGTCGCGTATCGTCTTGCGTTGCCACCCCATTTGCACAAAACTAATAATTTTTTCATGTATCTATTTTACGACATTATGTTGCTGATGATTCTCATAAAACAAATTGGAAGGAACTACAGGTTTCGGACGAGGGGACCATCAGGGTCGAACCGTTACGTATATTGGACCACAAGGTTAGAAAGCTCAGGAACAATTTGGTGGACTAGGTTAAGGTCCAGTGGGATCGGTATATCCCAAGGTCTGCTACCTGGGAGGACGCTGTAATGACCCTTTTTCAAAATTTTATTAAAATGCCAATTTTTCCACTTTTTCCCCAATTTCGACCTTTGACTAGTTTTACTGTTTTGACCTCCAAATCAACCCAAATGCTCCCAAATCTTCTGTAGGAGTGTATTAATGGTATTTAGACTTCAATATTAGGTTCCAGGATGTTTTATGGCCCTCCAAATACTGCTTCAAACTTGATTTGTATTCTGATCAATATATGTAATTTTGACTAGTAATTTGTGCATCAAATCCCCCCGGGGTAACACTGCAAATGACCTTCCAAATGCCTCCAAACTCCCACAAATTTATGAAAAAAGATATGTAATCTGTTAAGTATGTGATTAAGGTCTCATATGAACCATTAATTTATTTTTACTACTGTTCTAACTCTCTCACATTCAACAGCAAAAACCCGCAATTCGACCCTTGGGGAAATGGCACTATTTCACCTCTCAATACAAACAAACTAAGTAAAAATGCTTCAAATGATCAAGTACAGTACATGAAACTTGTATAATGTATCCATGGCATTATATGAATCACAAATATATCAGAGAATCATCCATCCATTCGAAATAATCAACCTTATAGTGTCATACATCAAAGCATTGGGGAAATGGACATTGTTTGCTCATTAATCAATAATTTTGCATACAGTTAATGGGTATTTCTACCTGAGAGTTTTTAATACGAAGAAAAGAGGATATGAAGCTACTACAATCAGAAAAATATCATATGAATCTCTCCCACTGAGTGCAATATCTCACCCAAAGCACAATCCCTCAAGGAGCTCGAATATGCCTTCAAAATTGGAAATGGTGGAGAGAAAGTGCTGCACTAAAAAAAACCATGAAACTTCCTGTAGCTTCTACCTGCAAATAAAACTCCATTAATGCACCATGAAAGACCTGAGTGTCCTCTCCAAACACAACTTGGATGGGAATCTTTCACCCTCGAAATTGGCTAAGGCAAGAAACTAGTCATCCACTAGTTCTCTCTTCACAAATGCAATTTTTCTCAAATCATCAAAAGCCATTCTCATACTTGATTTCTACATTTTATAACCAACATTAGCCTTCAAGGGGTCGAAATCCTCTCAATAGATTCAATAAATTTTCATTTAGAAAATATTCCTCATTTGCCACTTGTCTCCTAGTTCCAACCTTCCATCTTCTCCCAAATTCGAATTTGAGTCTCTTTAGCTTCCCCCAACTCCATGAGCGCCTTCCTTGAACCTATTTTTGGGGCTGACATGTCATAATGGTCAGGTGTAAGAAGTCAGGTCTGAATTTTGTCATAGATTTCATAGATGCTTCATTATTGTTGTCATAAAACTAGGGAATCTAGCCCAAGTGTCCACTAGTCTCCAATTTGACTCTTCCTCTCCCATGGAGGTTACTATTCCATCCCATTTCGACCTAAGATGCTCAATGCCATGTTTTATGACGTACCAACTCACCCAAGAGTGTTCACCTTCCCATGAATTCGAATTGGCAAGAGAGATCTGACATGTGTCATTGAAAAATCAGGCTAATGTGGGTCCCACCACCTCCATATGTCTCCAAAACCACTTGCCACTTAGAATTTCTCTTGAATTTATTTATTTACCATATTTATTAAATGATTTAACCCTTCTAATGCCTAAATATCATTTATTAGCTTCCTTATTACCATCCCACATGTGCCCATCCAACCTAGGAAACTAGTAGGATTGATGGGATTGTCTTACTATGCACTTATTTGAATGGGGACATTACAGTCCTCCCCACCCAAGATTGCTTGTCCTCAAGCAATTTCAAATTTGGATGCTGCAAAATCTTCTCCTCTTCCCATGTGGCATCTTCATTTGGTAAGTCCTTCCATTGCACTAAATATTCTTTGATGATTCTACTCCTCAACCCCGTGTCTTCAAAATCTTTTCCGGAACAAGTGTGAGATGACCTTCATCATAAAAAGGAGGAAGTATTTCTGAAGTGATGATTTGCTGACCAAGAGCTTTCTTGAGACAAGAAACATGAAATACATTGTGGATTTTACTCCCTTCCGGAAGTTCTAGTTCATATGCTACTTCTCCAACCTTTCGCACTACCTTGTATGGCCCATAATACCTTGGTTTTAATTTTTCTGCTCCATTCTTTTTTAGCGATGTTTGTTTATAAGGCTACAACCTTAAATATACTAAATCATTGACTTGAAAGGTTATTTCTTCTCTATGCCTATCAGCATATTGTTTTTGTTGATTTTGAGCAACCTGCAAATTGTCTTTCAAGAGCTTTAAAATTTCTTGGCTCTCTTCCACCCAATCTTTAGCCTTTGGGGCTCTACTATCACCAAATATAATGTCAGCAAATGTAAGTGCATCATAACCATATAATGCTTTGAAAGGAGACATTCCTATTGACATATGATAAGTGGTGTTGTAGCAAAACTCACCCAAGTGTAGTCATTTTGCCCATGCTTTTTGCTGCCCTCCCACATAGTTTCTTAGGTATCCTTCCAACCATTGGTTTACCCTCTCTGTTTTTCCATCAGTTTGTGGATGATAGTTGGTACTTGGAGTCAATTGAGTGCCTGCCAATCTAAAAAGTTCTTGCCAAAAAGCACCCATGAATCTACTATCTCTATCACTGACAATGCTCTTGGGGAGTCCGTGCAATCTGAAGATTTATTTGAAAAAAATATCAGCCACTTGTGTAGCACTAAAAGATGATGTAACAAGAAAAAAATGAGCAAATTTTGTCAACCTATCAACTACCACATAGATGCAATCTGTTGAGCCCAAAATTGGCCCCTTCTAATCATCCTTGATCACCTTTCCTTCCCCTGTCCTACACCATTTATCATGCTAATCAGACCTGTTATCCTCACTTTATTCCCCCAAACTGCCAAGGTATGAATGATCATTTCTTTATCTTATTAATGCTTATGATTGTGATAATTAAAGCTGTGTATCTCTCAATTGTGCTAACATGTTATGATTTATGAAGGTAGTTTGAGATAAGTGGACCTCAGGAAGGTGGGGCTGAACAAGTCTGGAAAGAAGGGATGTTCGTTGCTTAAAAAGGATCCTCGGGGCTCGGATCATCAATTAAGGCACATGGTTCCAATATAACATCCTAGGTGGAGCTGTGACAGGGCAGCTGTAACAGAATACGCTATCTTTAGTATGTCGCTGCTCGAGTATAGTTGTGATCTGGGAAGATCGCCACTCCTGGGCCAATCAACAACTTTCTCGTATTTTTATGTCTCTACTTTGCCACGTATTGTAACAGCTAGTGTTATTTAGGGTGCCTGAAGATCAGAGATCTTCATGGCTGCCCGTTATTAGGATTGGATGTTATAATCTGTATGTATAAATATGGGGAGCTGCCTCGACCCAGGGGGTTGAACAACAGATAATTAATTCATTGTATTAGCAGCAAAAGCAACTGTGTAATCATTCTTCTGTTAATATAAGGAGTTACTTCTGAGTTAAAAGAACTTGCGTTGTTCAGCCAGCGTCTCTGTGTGAAGGCTGGGCCCGTCTTCCACAGAGATTGCTGAGTTAAATTAGGACTCTTTAATTTATTGTTGTGTGATGTTTTGTTCATGATATTTATTTTGTACGCAGCAATAGTAATTTTGTTGTGGATTTCCAGTATAATTAAGATTATGTTTCTTTGAAATTGGCAAGTAATATAGAGTGACAGTCGACTGAGTAGGAACTTTATGCAATTCGTGTGACAATTATACACATCCTTGTTCATCTCCTAGTTAAGTTATGATCCCATGAGCCTTTGCAATTTATCTCTCTGTTATGATTGTCGATTTTCATTCTTGTAATTCAATTTCTTAGAGCAGCTGAACTCAATCCTTTGCAATTGAATTTCTAGATCAATATTCAGTTTATGCTTATGGTTTTCAAGAGTGATCAGATTGAAGAAGTGAGTTACTTGTTCTAGGATGTGAATAGGATTTCTTTTTATCTGCAATTGTCTTTGAATCTTATTTTACTTCTTGTTGATGCATGGTAGAAAGGAATTGAAATTGTAGTATTTAGAAAGCAACTGGGATTACACAGATCCTTGGGATGGACTAGTTGTTAGAGGATAAAAGTATTCAATTGTAGTGATTTGGTGTTTAAGCATAGACTGTGCATTTATCCTTTGAAATAAAAAGACTTTCTCGGGTTGACAATAAATCTCGTATGCTCTGTGTGTGGTAATAATCTATCTGCATATAGGGTGCTCGACATTTTGGCGCCGTTGCCGGGGAAGGATAAAAATTAAACACTAATCATTAGTTGCATCTGGTAATTCTTTCTAGTTAGTCTTTTCTTTGCTGAAATGATTCGGTTCACATGAATACAAGGAGGGTCAAATGCGATCACCTCCCAACTCCCAAAACCCCACAAAATACTAATAGTGCAGGTGGCTCGGGTCGTGGTCGAGGACCACCATTGGGCAGAAGAACATTCATCGACGATCTTGTTGACAGAACTGATTCATCCACCATGGCTCGTCATCAAGAAACTCCTATCAGAAGAAACCCTGCTGCTCCTGGGGCACCAGCTTCCACGGTGGAGAATACACGAGCAGTCGTAACTCCTTTGTATATCCCTGTCGAGGAGGACATAGCTGTTACAACTGGGCCTACTGTTACGACTGAGGAAGACGCAGCTGTTACAACTGAGGGAGACGCAGCTGTTACAACTAAGGAAGACGCATCTATTACAACTAAGGAAGACGCAGCTGTTACAACTGAGGGAGACACAGCTGTTACAACTAAGGAAGACGCAGCTATTACAACTAAGGAAGATGCAGCTGTTACAAACAAGGAAAAGAACGCAGGAACGAACGAAGAAGAGGAAACATAAGAGAACATGAGTAACAGACACAAGACCGATGAGGAAGAGGCAATGGTGGAATATCATCATGAAAATTACTCCCTACCAGAAGGAACGGCAACTACATTACAATTTTCGATTCAGCAGCCAGAAGGGTCAGCCCCTATGAAGAACATCTCACCATCGGTGTTGCCTCGTTTCCATGGCAGGGCGGCAGAATATCCAGACGAATTCCTTTTTGAATTTGATATCCTCTGTCACAACTATGATTATGTCACCGATGCCCAAAAACTGAAACTTTTTCCCGCCACCCTGAAGGACAATGCATTACGATGGTTCATGAGCCTTGGGGGAGGAACTATTGCTAATTGGAATAAGATGAAACAAGTATTCCTGGAGAAATATCAAGAATATTGCAACACCAAGGAAAAAAGAGAGGAATTATTCAAGATGGTGCAGAAGGAGGATGAAAGTCTGGAGGATTTTGTAGAAAGGCTACTGTACAATGTGCAAAGAGCTGGGCAGATGAACATGGGGCTGGACGTGCTCAAGATAATC
The DNA here is from genome assembly GCA_027924585.1 of Larix kaempferi. Classification (NCBI taxonomy): domain Eukaryota; kingdom Viridiplantae; phylum Streptophyta; class Pinopsida; order Pinales; family Pinaceae; genus Larix; species Larix kaempferi. Next base: position 2,083,516 of record BSBM01000105.1, on the reverse strand, counting down.
TTGCTTCGAGGGATCAGGGATGATTGTTTAGACATGTTAAATCTGTTAGGAAAGGGAGATATCTCCAAAGAACCTTTTGAGACGATTGTGGAATTATGTAAGAGATACTCCAGGGGATCTTCCAGGAACAATAAGCAGGACAAACGGGATAAGTTGGAACGTGATGTCTTCGACAGAACTCAGAATTCATCCAACGGAGGAGCTACCCATGCAGAGATAGGAAATCTCCTTGAAAATTTTAAAACAGAAATGATGAGCTCCATCTCTTCGAAGATTGATGTCCTAAAGGCAAAACAAAAACAGGCAGTGGAGGATCTCACACTAGGTGTGTTCTGTCCCCGATGTAGAAAGAATCATCCGCTGAAAGAATGCCCACTTGACAAGGTAGAAGTATGTCAGCTGTGTGAGCTGAACCATGACATGAAAGAATGCCCCTCACTCCCCCAAGTGAAGGCTGTTCTGCAGGCATCAACTCCAGAAGTGGAATCAACCTATTTCATTGCACAGAAGAAACCTTGGCATCCTCGAAATCAATGTATGCCTCTGGACTCGTTTCCATTTTTGAATAATATGAGCAATTGGAATAATAACATGCAAAATGTGAATACACAATTCCCTTCAAATTATGCTCAGTGGAATCCTTCCCAACCTGCAATGCAAAATTTTAATTCATGGGGTCCTTGGACACACCCACCACATCAACCTACGTCGTGGTCTCCTGGATGGAGGAACTTCCCACTTGGGAACCAGTTTCCTCAACCACCTCCACCTCAGCAGTTACCATATTCTCCTCCATACCCTCAATTTCCTCAATACCCTCCATATCCACCTCAGCAGTAGCAGCTGCAGCTGCAGAATAATCCTGTCCCTAATATACCAATACGGCCTCAGCTGCCTACCCAACCTAATCCTAACCCGAATAATAAAACAGTCCATCAATTGGAAACTATCAATATGCTGGCCTACTCTCTTTCCCCTGTACCTTGCAATGATATTCGTCTACGATCTGGGAAGATAATAGAACCCGTAATTACAGAAGATACTCCACCTTCTGTGCATGAAGAAGGGGAGAGTTCACAGCATCCATCCGATACAGTTCCTATCACTGAAGGTGTTGAGCATCCCTTGGATGGGATGGCTGAAACATCAAACAATAAATTGGACAATACGCAACCTACCCAGCTGATAAGGCAACCACCATACCCCGAGAGACTAATGCTACCAAAAATAGGGGGGAAACCTCAGTTTAACCTCCTAGGAGAGTTAAAGAATCTTTACGTCAAAATCCCCCTTCTGCAAGCTCTTCAAGATGTGCCTATTTATGCTAAAACCGTTCGGGACTTGTGCACTAAGAAACCAGGGAGGAAACCTAGAGATCCTCCCACTGTTCACGTCATAGGGAATTTATCCGCTTTGATAACAGGAAAAACCCCTGTGACCAAATATGACGACCCTGGCAATCCTACTGTCACTGTACATGTAGGACAGACGCAGATACCCAATGTGCTAGTTGATTTAGGAGCAGCGATCAATGTCATAAAAATTGAGACTGTCAAGAAGCTTGGGCTCACTAATTTTAGACCGACCCCTACCATCTTAGAATTGGCAGACAGATCCACCATTAGACCCGAAGGGATTCTGGATGACCTTGTCATCTCAGTAGATTCATGGGAGTACCCTGCTGACTTTTTGATATTACAACCAAAATCATAGTTGGGGGGACACCCATTGATCCTGGGGAGACCTTGGTTGGCCACAGCTGATGCCTGCATCAGCTGTCGATCGGGGTCCATGACTATATTTGATGGTACTGAGACTAAAAACCTCACCCTGTATCCTCCAGCTCGACCGAGTCTAGAAGCTGAGACTTCCCTTTGGATAGAGCAGGAGGAGGGGGAGGATGTTCAGTCACTATTAACTATAGGGAAGGCCTTGACTTTTAAAAACGAAACAGAAGACGATGCTATTAGTAATTTTATTAGTGAACCCGCTTCAGTGGATAAAGAGGTCTATCAAATCCTGAACATTACCCTTGGTAAGGAAGAACAAGAAAATCTTACGGAAGAAGCACTAGTTGGTGACACAAACATAATCCCAGTTTTGAAAAGTTCAAAAAGTATTCCTATTGAGGTAGATCCTGGAAGAACTTTGAATATCAACCCTGGTCTCTCCTTAGAGGAACATAAGCGCCTAATCAGTCTCTTGAAGGAACATAAAGGGGCATTCGCCTGGGAGTATACAGACATGAGGGGTATTCCCTCTAATCTGTGCACCCACCATATTTACATTAAAAATGACTCCCGGCCTGTGTGTCAACCTCAACGGCGCATGAACCCCAATCTGAGGGATATAGTGAAGGAGGAAATCCAGAAACTTTTGGAAGTAGGGTTTATCTATCCTATTTCAGATAGTGAGTGGGTTTCCCCACTTGTAATTGTGCCCAAGAAAAATGGTAAATGGAGAATCTGTGTTGATTATAGGGAGCTGAACAAAGCTACGCAAAAGGATCATTTCCCTCTGCCCTTTATTGACTAAGTACTTGATACCCTATCAGGGAAAAAGTTCTTCTCCTTCTTAGATGGGTTCAGCGGGTACAACCAAATTCAGATTGCTCCTGAGGACCAGGATAAGACCACCTTCACTTGCCCCTAGGGAACGTTTGCCTACAGAGTGCTTCCCTTTGGTTTATGTAATGCACCAACAACGTTCCAAAGAGCTGTAATTGACATATTCTCTGAATTAGTTAATGATAGTATGGAAGTCTTTATGGATGATTTTACTCCCTATGGCAAGGACTTTGAGGAAGCACTGGAAAATTTAAAGAAGGTTTTAATTCGCTGCGAACAGGCTTGCCTCTCATTAAGCACTGAAAAATGCCATATGCTGATGAGTGAGGGGGTGGTATTAGGACATTTCATCTCTACCGATCGCATTCAGGTGGAACCTTCAAAAATTAAGGTGATAAAAAATATACCGACTCCTTCAACTCAGAAAGAGGTGCGAAGTTTTCTAGGACACGCTGGATATTATCGGAGGCTTATAGAAAACTTCTCCAAACTTTCTTCTCCTTTGTTTTCTTTGTTAATGAAGGATGAACAGTTTGTGTGGAGTGAAGCATGCCAGACAACGTTTGATAAGCTTAAAGAGAAGATGTCCACAGCTCCTATCCTGAGGGGACCTAATTGGACCATACCCTTCCACATTTCTTCAGATGCTTCTGATACCACCATTGGAGCAGTACTAGGACAGCAGGATGGTCAAGTACCTTATGCCATCTATTATGTTAGTAAAAACTTAGCCCCTGCTGAACTTAATTATACTGTTGTAGCTAGGGTTTTACCCCTAGCTTGTGCCAATGAGCACCTACTAAGGAGAATGGACTCCTTAGTAGCAGTTCAGTATATTAAACTAATTATGCAATAAACAAAAAATTAAATTATTTCTAAGACAAGCATGAAGCATAAACACCAAAATGAAAGAATGTCTTTGTATTGATGTTACCTTGAGTGTCAAGGTTGGTGAAGCCCTTTGCAGTGTCCAAGAGGATGCTCCAAGCTCCAAGAATGCTCCTTCTCCTTCTCCAATGTTGGGGATGGGCCAAAGGTGGCTCTCAAGGTGAAACTAGTTCAAAGGTGGACTAGGGTTTCGAGAGAGATTTTGGCAGAGTAAGGGTGCTTGTGATTGTGGATATGGAATAAGGGATCTCCATCACCTATTTATAGTTTTTTGGTGGTGGAGTGCTGACCCATGGTTTTAGGAAACACATGGTTTTAGGCAGCTGTATAGGGTTTTTTCTTCCTTTTCCTCGTTATTTTATATTTTTATTCCCTTTTTAGGGGATTTTTGCTATTTTTGGAGGAAAAGGGGGTTTTTTAGCCTTTTTTAGGCTATTTTGATGGTTTTTTGGCCTTTTGGAGGCATTTTAGGCCTTTTGGAGGCTTTTTAATGGGTTTTTTGGGATTTTTAATGGAAATATGGTAGGAAAATGGACAAATGAGTCATATAATGTGGTAAATGAGCTAGTGAGCACTTTTTGGGTGTTAACAGATTGCCCCCTGATGTGCGAGGGCAGGAGCTCATCGTATGGCCGATGGACATCATAAGTCATGAATGGTTTTCCTGGGATGTGGAGAGAAGAGAAGAAACAAACTGAAGCCCGGAACAACGATCCCGGACAACTGCAAGAACTAAAAGTACATAACCTTAATAAAGGATGAGGAATCATCTGATCATATGGACGAGGCGGGCATTCCCATGCTCGTATCAGGATATAACATAATAACAACAATGGGGTCCAAAAATGGGGACCTGAAATATACATGACCTCAAATACTGACTGAGGAATAATCTCAATATATGGACGAGGCGGGCATACCCATGCTCGTATCAAGATGCATAAATATAACTGTGAGGCCCAAAAAAGGGGACCTGTAAGATACATGACCACTGTGTACATCATAAGAGTCCAGAGGGGACACAAATCTGGGACATACTGCTGAGTGGATCATGTGTGAACTGTAGAACTGGTGCACCGGAACAATCAACAGTGCTACTGAGTGTGGTACCAAAGGAACTGGTGAGCTGCTGGATCATAGTGACTGGGGTCAAACTCTCCATGGTACACGGAACTGGAACGGATCTGGAACTGAAACTGGGTACTCAAGGAAGCATGGAACTGGATGGCTTCCGAATACAGACGCCAACGCAGCCCGGACATCCACGGGAACATACAACTGGGTGTTCCAAAGTGACTCACCAATGTGCTAGAGTCGGGGGAAATCCGGGGTCTTCGACTAAAAACTGATGGAATATAATCCTACGCGATCCTCAACGATGCGATCAAGGTGCTGAAGTCGAGCATGTGAGGAACAACCACTCGGAGAGGCAATGATGTCTCCTCTCAGAATGATCCGTAGGCACCTACCACAGATGGTGATAAGTCCAAGGCGTAGGGACCTCTGGGCCTATCCTCTGGAATAGAGGAGCTGTCGTCGACAGAGGGAGACCTGCCCCTAGCAAGGCAATGATGTTTCCTTGACAGGAGCGCGAGGTACAAGACCGAAATGTGATAGTACTGATGGCAGAACTGATAAACTGTGGGAGGACAACTGGGCAAGTAGAGCGGGTGGACTCAAACTTCCTTTGTTCAGAGTATGATAATGGGAATGATCTGGCAGCATATGAAACTGACTCAGGGGAAAGGGATCATAGCTGTAATGGATCTGGGGGAATAACTGGCTGAGGGAGACTCAAGCTGGTGTAACATGGCAGGAGACTGCAGAATACTCTGAACAAAGGCGACCTAATTGGGGGTGCTGCCGAGATGATAGATCAAAGTGCCAAGAGGCACGGGGGAAAACTTCTTCATGGGTTAAGGAACTAGAAGAAGTGTGTGTAAAATGGTACTGTCGTGTGGATTTTACGAGCCCAGGACAGTTCATGCTCGTGGTTGCTTTCAATTTTAAGGAGTCTGAAAGCGATAAGAAGACTCTGAGGTAGTGGAATGGTACTGTCGTGTGGATTTTACGAGCCCAGGACAGTGCATGCTCGTGGTTGCTTTCAATTTTAGAGAGTCTGAAAGCAAGTAAGAAGACTCCAGGGGGTTGCTTTTTCGTAGATTTAGTCTCCAAGGCCCAAAGAAGCATAAAAGGATGCAATGAAGAACTCTTCTAGCCGGTGTGACTAGAGTATTCCTTTTTCGTAATTAGTCTACCAGGTCCGGAAAAGGGTTAAACTTATACCAGATAGACGCCCTTTCAGGTACTTTAACGAGCATGAAAGGAAGCAAGATTGCTCGGCGATCTTTTCATTCTTTTAGGAGTCAGAAAAGAGCTTAACGGAAACTCCCTAAGTGCCTTTTTCGTAAAGGAGTTGTCCGGCCCGAAAAAGGGATAAAATTATACCGAACAAAAGGAATGGCCAGGCAAGGAGGAAGTGTTCAATCAAGGTTAAGTAATGATGACCAAGAACGAGGGTAGGTGGGAACACTGATGGACCTCCTTGCGGGGTAGATGAGATGGTGGCAAAATAACGAGACATTTGCAGTATGACAGGAGTGAATGGCTCATGTAAAAATGTGGAACAATCCGACAGCGGCCGATGTGGCGCGCAACCCGAGGCAGCAAGGTGTTGGGACACAATGTTGAAATTGTATCAAGTGAGAGCGAGAAATGATCTCAAGCATCATCACGAGCTCGGAAAAATGAATCCGGCAATATAAAGGATGTCAAAAACGGGTGACGGCCGATGTGGCACGCAAACCGAGGTGACGGGGGCATTTTGAAAAATGCCCGGAAAATCTGGAGGTGAGAGCGAGAAATGATCTCAAGCATCATCACCAGCTCGGAAAACTGAATCCGATGATATAAAACATGTGAAAAACGGAGAACGGCCGATGTGGCACGCAGACCGAGGCGACTAGTGGCGTCTGAAAAATGGGTAAAAAATGACAGGACAAAAATAATGCAACGAGGTGGCCATTATGACGGTCACGTCGCGCTGATTCCAGTGGTGGAAACGGTTGGTAAAACGGATGTCGTATGGGGCCAGAATGACCAAAACAAGAAAAAGTCAACTGACTATAAATAGTGGTGGGTCAACATGACATGTGTCATTTGTACTTTGTTGACTTTGACTTGTGAGGTGAGTGTACCAGAGCTTAGGTGGCATTTCTGGACGATCCGTCTGGCTGTTTGCAGATCCGCGAGATACAGGTATTTCGTGAAACTTATACCTGCATATTTTTTCGGGTTGGGGGTTGGGTAGTGGGTCCCAGGGTTGACTTGTACGGTCCACGTGGGGTGGACCGCGGGTTAGGGGGACGAAACCGCGGTGGAAGACCGCGAGTTTCGGGCCGAACCATGCGGTTGGAGACCGCGTGATTCTTGGATGGAACCGCGGTCGAGTACCGCGAGTTCCAAGGAGGAACACGCGGTTCCCAACCGCGGGTTTAGGGCTTGACAGGCGCGGTTGGGAACCGCGACCATGTGCCTGACAGCCGCGGTCGAAAATCGCGGCAAGAAACCCGAAAGCCGCGGTTTTGGGCCGAGCTTTTAGGGCTTGTTTGGGGGGAAAAAAGTATTTTGCTTAAGTTGTCATGAGACTGATGGGTTCACTTTGTGTGATTGGCAGGATGCCCCAGGTTCTGTGGAGAGAGCGGGAGATCCCTGATGATACTATGCGTTTCATCCGAGAGAACCGCCATGTGCGGTCAGTGCTGGGGTTGTGCGGACTTTTGAAGTTCGCACAGATACCTATGATACGGACAGCAACATTGTTGCTGAACCGTCTGATCAGCTTCTGGGAGCCGGACATACAGGCGTTCCGGGTACAGGGGGAGAGGGTAGACCTTACCCTCACTGATGTTTATTTTCTGACGGGGTTACCCTGCTTGGGCAGGGTGGCAGATACACAGCCGCGGGTTGCCGCGGACGTCGACATGGAGGACATGTTGGAGAGGTACTGCGGGCAGGACGCGAGGGTGCATAGGAATGCACTCCTGGTTAGGGACCTACAGGAGCCGGCAGTGCAGGCCATGACGGCGTGTATGGTGAGGGTATTGGGGTCCCAGTCGCCGGAGAAGGTGTCTGGGGGTCAGATGCAGATGGTAGAGCGCGTCTTAGATGGGACGTACTATGCCTGGGGCCAGATGTTCCTGACCTGCGTTCAGCGACAGCTGACGGCAGCGAAGGAAGATGGCAAGGGTTTTTGCTTTGGGTCCTTCCTATGTGCCTTCTTTATGGAGAGGGTACCCACACTGCGGCCACGGGTGCCGATTAGGGCAGGAGGGATGAGGGAGCCGAGGATGGTCCGTTGGGGTGAGATGATGCGCCGCCGTGGTGGCGGCGAAGTGGGCAGATATTTTACGCAGGAGTTGTACCTGCAGTGGCTCCAGATACCGTTGACGCTGGACGACTTCCCGTATCGAGACATGGACTTCACGGGAGATCCGGAGGCGCCACGAGCACCAGGACAGGCATGGGGTCCTGATGGTACGTATGTGTTTTTATTTCATGTTATGTATGTCAATTTCTTATGGATATGATAGTTGATAGATATACTTTGACTGACATATGGTTGATTGTGCAGATGTGGGACCGAGGCCACCTCCAGGGTATGTGGCGCGGCAGGGTATTGTGGCCGTTCCAGCTCTGCCTGGACGAGGAGAGGTGCGGCGCCGGGACCCAGAGGTGACTCTAGAGTCTGTACGGGAGCTGCTAGATCGGTTATTGATAGGAGTGACCGACGAGGGTTGGCGAGATGTCGATCCGGATGTGGTACGGGATTGCATGGGGGCACCCCGTGAGTTTAGGTCCATCGCGATTCGGGTGGCGATTTTGGTGGACCGGGCTCGGGCACAGGAGGCCAGAGGCGAGGAGGACTTGCCGGAGGAGGAGCGAGGGGAGGACTCAGAGGCAGCCGATGCTGGCAGTGATGCAGGATACGACTCTCATTAGGGAGTGCAGGGGACTCCCCCCGAGTTTTGTAGCTACGGCATGTATGTAGATGAGGTTGTAGGCATGTATAGCCATTTTTTGTATAGCTGAGTACAGGGGTACTTAGGACATGTATAGCACTGAACATGTATATTTTTTGAGAGATATATATATGCACGTGGATGCACCTTTTTATATGATGTGGTTTTATTTATACGCACGTGGATGCGCTTTATGTGTTATGAGATGTTTATGTTGCACGTGGATGCAAGTAGGTTAGGATGTTAGGCACGTGGATGCCCCTTGTGTATTTTATGTGATATGACATGATATTTGTTTGTTTAGGCACGTGGATGCCCCTATGGATATGTATGTGGTATATGTACAAGGATGCAAATGTATATGTGATGCAAATGTAGATGTGATGCAATCTTTTTGGGTTTTTATATGTACTTTTATGAGATGCTATGGGATGATGATGCATGATGTTACATGGTGTGATTGATATGCCAGTCTAGGATGTTGTTGGCCATTTGGTCGGCGACACGATTTTGAGCTCTGGGGACATGTGTGAATGTGATGGAGTCAAATTGTCGACTGAGTTGTTTTGTGCGCAGGAATTTTCTAAAAAGGCAAGGATCACGCACCTGGTAGCAGTTGTTGAGCTGGGAGACAAGTAGCTGGGAGTCAAGGAACACATGAAGGTGACTGATGCCCATTTGGAGGGCGGCGGTCAGGAGACCGGTCACGGCATCATACTCCGCCTGGTTATTGGTAGCAGCGCCTATACATATTCCGTCAAGGTGAATCATCTCGTTGGAAGGGGAGTACAAGACCCATGCTGCAGAAGCCAGGTTGGGAGACCAGCGGCTTGCGCCGTCAGCGAAGCCAGTGTAACTAGGTGGAAGATGGTCCATCTGTAGTCATGCAGAAAGGATGAATGTAAGATGATGGTAAAAAAGTGAAAAACAAAAAGAGAGCAAACTGTACAATGCGGACCAAAATGGGGCCGCAAATTATTCTATGGATAGAGATTCCGCAGGATGCAACCCATCAGGGGGGTTGCGTAAAGGGAGGTCTTGAGAGTTGGTTTCAGTAAGAACATGGAGTTCCTCTGGCCGTGTGTCGATGTGATGGTTGAGAATGGCGGTGTCGAAACCGGGCATTCCGTTGGAGGGCCAAGCAAAGACATCACGGAACTTTTGGAAGAGTTGTATATAATCCTCAATCTCCCGCTCGCTGCAGGAGGCTCCTAAAGTGATGAGTTCAGGGGCAGATCCTGGGAACTTTGAGGGAGGAAGAGGATGCTGTTTTTGACGAACGGGGGTTACATCAGGCCATGTGTCAATGTGGTGCTCTATAATTGCAGGATCAAGACCAGGCATTTCGGTATAAGACCAGGCAAAGACATCACGGAATTCTTTGAAAAGGTGTGTGTAGTCCTCAATCTCTTGTTTACTGCAGAATGCTCCTAAAGTAATGAGTTCGGGGGCACGACCTGGAGCAGCAATATCAACTTGGATGACAGGTGAGATGTTGGCCATGTTGCCCTCCTCGAAAGCATCAGGAGCAGGAATAGGGTCCTTGAACCAGTCAACCTTGGTGGGGAGGAAGTCTTTGGATTCGACTGCGTATTGGGTAGCGGTGCTAGAGGAAGACGCTTCTGGGATGAAATAGGAACGGTGGTGCATATCATCCCAAGGATAATCCGGGGCAGTTAGGGCCTCAAGAATCTCCTCATCAGTACGGAAAGTCTAGGTCGTCAAATCGGTTGACGAGGGGGTAGTGGAAGTATTGGTTGAAGAGATCATGTAGATGGTATTAACCTCTCCGGAAGGTGAAGAGTCTGGGGGGTAGATCTCTTCAATGGTAGGTGGTGCCGTCTCAAGGTCCAGATTGTTCATCTCATAAAGAGCTGCTCTGTAATCCGGGAGATCAGGACAATGATGTGAATAGTGCCCGTAAATACCGCAGATAGCGCATGAGTGGTTGGTACGTAAGGACTTATCTTTAGGCTTAGGAGTGGGGTTTAATTCGACAGTTGGGATGTTGGGGTCATCATCGAGCATTTGCATGTGCTTCTGCAATGCGGGTAACTGTGGGCATTGGTGGGTCGCATGGCCCAACTCGTCACACAGCGAGCATTTGGGAGGAGCACGAAACACTGGAGGGTTCTTGACTGTCTTGGGAGGTGGGACAGCAGTGTAAGGTTGAGGACCTCTGCCCCCAGTGGGTTGAAGAGGAGGAGGAGGTGTCGTGGAGGACGAAGGGGTAGGAACCCCGGGAGGTGGGTGGGTGGTAGTAGCCATGGGTTGCACCGGCTGGAGGACGACATCTGGTGTCGGCGGGCGAACGGGAGGCGAAAGGTACCATACAGGTAATCCCAATGTTAACCCAGGGAGGCTAAGGGTAGCCATGACCGGGGCGCTTACTACTCCTGCTGGAGGAACTAGGAAGGGGATCGTATGGATCGGTGTAACACCAATGTGACTAGGTACCAATGGTGGTTTAGGCAACAAAGATGGTTGATTGTTAGGTGGGAGGATGTCATGGGACAAGGTATATAAGTCAGACATTTCGGGCGTAGATGATGGTGGAGGAATGGAATAGAAGGTGGAAGTCATCGGCGCGTCTGAGTAGACTCCAGGCCCCGTAGAGGAAACGAACGAGGTGGAGGCAGGAGAAACAGGTTGTTCAACCATGGGGAGAACATTTTCCGGTGCCGCGGGAGCACTGGGATCATAGTAGGTGAGCTGGTCAATCTTAACCACGCGTCCTTCATGGGGGAACATCATGGTGCGAAAGACAGAAGAGGCAACCGCCCGCATGGCATACATGTAGCTGCGGCCAAGTAGAAGGTTGTAATCCAATTGGGCATTGATTACCTCTATGTCAATAAGAACTGTTTTACCACCTAACTGGACAGGAACGTTGGGCAGGAGGCCTTGGGGCTGGGCCGAACGACCGTCATAGGCACGTAACGCAGTGGTGGACTGCTGGAGAGGAGGGGATCCTAGTTTCTGCCATACAAATGTAGACATAACGCATGTGGAAGCACCCTCGTCAATGATGCACCGATGGATAACAAGATTCCTAACGGAGACTGTAACTTGGAAGGCTAAGCTAGAAGGTAGGCGTGGTTCAGACTGGTCTAAATCAAACGCCATCAAATGTGAATCAGTTGGGTCAATCCCCCCGATGGCGGAAAGTAAAGTCTTGCGCTGGGAAGGGCAGTTCTTCAAGACTTCTAACGCAGACATGGCTGCGGGAGATTGGGCTAGGTCGTCTACAATGTTGTAGTTTGACGCAGCACGTGCATTAGGGTTATTATTGATTCGGCGCAGTGGGAAACGAGGTGCTTTCGCAGCGCCGTCTGTGGGAGGCGGAGGTATACGTAATGCCTGATCGGTGGGATGAGCATTAGTGGTTTTGTCCGAGGGATTGGCTTCAGAGGTGGAGCCATATTGGTTCCGACGGGTCTGTAGGTTGACGTCAGCTGATGACATCATCAGTAAGTGGTGGGTACCTGAGTCAAACATGGGTTGATCAGGGGCAGCGTAGGTGATCTGTTGTTGTTGGGGTTGCACGTTAGCTTGAGGGGCCAACGGCTGAGTGTTCACCACGCCTTGGGTCGGTAAGGGGTTTTGCAGCACCAAAGGGGGTTGCTGAGGTTGGGGGGGGTTGGGCGGTGCTTGGGGAGCCGCATGCCCTTGGCGATGGGCCTCGTCAACCCAAAGCTGCCGAGCTCGCTCCAAGTGTGGGCAAGCATGGGTGTAATGTCCATAGACCCCGCAAATAGAACAAGGGTGGTTTGTTCGCAGATTGGGGTTTCTGGCCTGCTTGGGCGGGCGATCAGGGTTTTGATTAGCGGGGGCCGCATTATTGTTGTCAGGGGGATTAGCCGGTTGACCAGCTTGGTCTGCAGGTTGGTTGTTTCCCCGATTACGGCCCTTGCCGCGGTTCTGTTGGCCCTGGTTACGTTGGTTATTCTGGTTTTGCTGCGGGTTGTGTTGGGCGTAAACTTGCCCTTGGGCAGCAGGTGGATTTTGAGGTTGTGCAGGTGCAGGAGCAGGCTGCGGAGGATGATATGTAGGTTGAGGCTGAGCAGGTGCAGCAACTTGAGGGGGTTGCTGATAGGACTGCGGAGCAGGTTGTGGATGTGCCGCAGGGGCTGCCTGGGGCGGATAATAAGCTGGTGGGGCTGGTGAAGGCGCAGGAGCTGGGGCAGCCTGCTGATGGTAGTAAGGCTGAGGGGCGACTGGAGGAGCATAAGCAGGAGTCGCATACCCGAAGCACTGTGGTGGACATGAGGGCCCATGGGAATGGTGATGTGTCATGGGAGCATACGAGTTGGTTGCTCCAGACTGTGAAGTAGCCCGCGATAGGTCGGGGCCAGGGGTAGGACGTGCTATAGAAAATGGTTGGGGATGCGAAGAAACACGGCCAATGATACCATCTGCAGCGTGGGATGCCCCCGGCGCATCATGATGGGAGGACTCGCCGCGAGGGGCGTCAGGTATAATGGTATAAAGGTAACCCGACTGGGCGTAAATGAGGTCGAACTGCTGTGCCTTAAGGATGGCCTCTTCTTCAGACTGGGGTCTTTCTGAAGCTACATCCTTAGCGATGACAGGAAGCAGGGACTTGAGGAACCAATCGAGGAAGATACGGTCATCTAGTTTAATCTTGCATAAGCTACGGCGTCTACGCCACTCATGGATGTGGTCCGTGATATGGGTAGCCGTGTTTTGTCTACAAGATAGAAGGATCTCAACGCCCGCGTCATAGCGGACTGGCAACTGGAAGAACTGCAGGAAAGTCGAGGCCAGGGAAGAAAAGGTGGCGTGGGTCCCATGAGGCTGCTCAATATACCACTTGGCTGCAGAGCCAGTGAAAGTGCGCTGTAAGAGACGGAGGCGAACAGAGTCATCCACAATGGAGTTAGAGGAACACCATAGGTGGAAAGACATGATGTGGTTCTGTGGGTCCTCACCGGCCTTACCCTCGAACTTAGGGATGTCAGAGGGTAGTTTGGTAGGCATATGAGGCCACATAGGGTCGTGTCGAATAGGATCGTTGGTTAATCTGGCCAGGTCAGGTAGGTTGAGGCTAGCCATGAATGGCAAACTAGAAGAAGGCTGCGACACAGTAGTGCTATGGACCAAGTTGGGGCCAGTGCCCCCAAGTGGAGGGACAAGATTTAGGGTGGTGCCCCCAAGTGGGGGAACTGAGGTAGTGGAGGATGGTCCAGCACTACCATGGGTAGTGTGAGCCACTGATGTAGTGGGGATGGGTATTCCCGCTGTGGGAATAGGTACCGTGAGGGGAATGGTAGATGGTTGCCCCATGGAGGGCATACCAAAAACAGGTGTAGTAACTGGTGTAGTAGTGGTGGATATGCCACCAATGGTCCCTATGACAAATGGAGTGGAAGTCGTACCAGCCATGGGGCTGGTCGGGGCGGTATAAATAGGGTTTTCAGACTCTTCGTCAGAATCTGAGGTAAAGTAAGGTGCGTCACTATCTGGTGACGGAGACCTACGTCGCTGACGGGTGGAGTCAAGTGACAAGGCTCTAGATCTGTGATGAGTGGTATCAACGGACAATGATCGGAATCTATGACGAGTGGTGTCGAGAGAACCGTGCTGTGGGGGCTCGCCCCTGAGGCGCCGAGAATGTCTCGGGGACTCAATGGTGACAGATGGTGTCTAAATCTCTGTGGGTTGAGGTGAGTATGAAAACAGCTCAAAAATCCTAATGCAACCGAGTGTGCAGAAGGAGAGCTAAAAAGCAAGGCACTCAGGCCAACAACCAACTCAAAACACCCACTGCAACAGCTGTGCTACAATAGGTGGAGTAACAACAAAGATGGTCAGAATACCAACAAGCAGCAGGCTTCCTAGAAAAAGAAAAATGGTGGACTCACTAGACCAAGGGAGGTAAAGGAGCATGCAAACACCTAGCTAAAAGTATTCTGACTTAACTAAACATATCCTCTGCAAGGTGATGAAATCCAAGTCAGACAATATGAGTAGGAAAGCCAAGTGGCTATGATATCCCCCTACCGGGAGGGATACCGGGTAGTCAATCCTAGAAGAAAGGCAACTAAGATACCCCGTTCATGACACGTCCAGAAAGGTGAATCTGCCGTTTAGTTCGTTGACCGCAATACCCCTATACAGGGATATCCCGCGAACCGCGAAAGGTAGCCCTTCGGTTACTGAATGGAGTGCGGTATTCCACTCAGGCCTCCGGAACCAGTCTCCCGACTTCAACCCTCCTAAGGGAGAGGCCCTCTGATAAACTGGTCGTGACCGTGCCAAAAAGTACTAGGGGATTTTGGTTCCCTAGTTGGACAACAACTATGTCTCAAGTGAAATGACCAAGGGGTGTTATTGGAAGCCTATCCCCCTGATCCTACCTAACTACAATGATTCTTTAGTGTTCCCCAAGTGGGGTTAGAATGTTGGTTTAGTTAGGTACTTTTTAAGGCTCACTTGATTTAATGTGACAGAGTGTGTGCTCGTGAGGTGTTGAACCCAAAAACAGAAGTGCCACAAGGGAGGGCAACTTCCAATCTATCAATAATGCTGAAATTGATTCTTTTAATTTGCAAAATTTTCTGAAAATAAAAATACTGAAATTTTAAAAAGATTCTGTCAAAGGAACAGAAATTATGTTGCAGAAAGGCTGTAAGGAAGTAGGCTGCAGGTGGGACAGAGGGCTGTTCAAATGCAGAAAATATTGCAGCAAGAGGGGCTGGGCTCAAAAACAGAAAAAGAGCAGAAATCAGACCGCGGGTCTGTGGCGGGTCAGAACAGGCCGACCGCGGGTTTGAGGGCAACAGCGGCGTTCAGGTCGCGGCTATCGGGACAATAGTTGCAGTCGGGACGCAGGAAACAGAAGATAAGGCACAGTCGGGTCGCGGCTATCGGGCCAACAGTGGCAGTCGGGACGCAGGAACAACAGACAGTCGGGTCGCGGCTAAAAGGCTAACAAGCGCAGTCGGGACGCCCGAAAGAGGCAAAAAACCGCAGTCGGGACGCGTGAACAAGGCCGAAAGGCGCAGTCAGATCGCGGCAAACAGGCTGATTAGCCACGGTCGAATCGCAGGTAACAGACTTGAATCCGCCGACTGAGCGTCGGAAGCAGTCTGAGAGCCACGGTCGGATCGCGGGTAAAGACCTGAAAGGCGCGGTCGGGACGCGACTGCAGAGGAGAAAGACGCGGTATGCAGCGGCCGAAAGGGACAGCCGAAAGAAAAAATTTAAAAACGGAAACCAGAAATTCGAAAACCAGTGGAGTCGCCAAAACTGTAGCTAGGGTTTTACCCCTAGCTTGTGCCAATGAGCACCTACTAAGGAGAATGGACTCCTTAGTAGCAGTTCAGTATATTAAACTAATTATGCAATAAACAAAAAATTAAATTATTTCTAAGACAAGCATGAAGCATAAACACCAAAATGAAAGAATGTCTTTGTATTGATGTTACCTTGAGTGTCAAGGTTGGTGAAGCCCTTTGCAGTGTCCAAGAGGATGCTCCAAGCTCCAAGAATGCTCCTTCTCCTTCTCCAATGTTGGGGATGGGCCAAAGGTGGCTCTCAAGGTGAAACTAGTTCAAAGGTGGACTAGGGTTTCGAGAGAGATTTTGGCAGAGTAAGGGTGCTTGTGATTGTGGATATGGAATAAGGGATCTCCATCACCTATTTATAGTTTTTTGGTGGTGGAGTGCTGACCCATGGTTTTAGGAAACACATGGTTTTAGGCAGCTGTATAGGGTTTTTTCTTCCTTTTCCTCGTTATTTTATATTTTTATTCCCTTTTTAGGGGATTTTTGCTATTTTTGGAGGAAAAGGGGGTTTTTTAGCCTTTTTTAGGCTATTTTGATGGTTTTTTGGCCTTTTGGAGGCATTTTAGGCCTTTTGGAGGCTTTTTAATGGGTTTTTTGGGATTTTTAATGGAAATATGGTAGGAAAATGGACAAATGAGTCATATAATGTGGTAAATGAGCTAGTGAGCACTTTTTGGGTGTTAACAACTGTTACCGAGAAAGAATTCCTTGCTATTTTTTACTCTATTAATAAATTTTGGCATTACATTACTGGGTATCCTACATTTGTGCACACTGACCACTCTGCCATTAAATATTTAATGAACAAACCTGTCACCAATGCTAGAGTGACCAGGTGGCTCTTATTATTGCAAGAATTTGATATTACCATTATAGATAAACCTGGAAAAGAAAATGTTGTTGCTGATTTTTTATTTCGTTTCACTAACAGTGATGATAGTTCGCCTGTTGAGGATTCTTTTCCAGATGAACATCTATTCGCACTTTCAGCTCATTCCCCCTGGTATGCAGACGTTGCTAATTATTTGGTTGCAGGAAAGCTCCCGCCACACATGTCTAAACGAGAGAAGAGAAGAATTATCCAGCAAAGTGCCAGGTATTGTTGGCTCAATGGTCATCTATTCTACACAGGGCCCGATCTTGAGATTAGGAGATGTGTAAGGGAAGATGAGATCTTTCACATACTGAAAGCCTGTCATGATGAACCTTGCGGGGGACACTTTGCAGACAAAAGAATAGGGCATAAAGCGCTGCGGATGGGCTAATATTGGCCGACTCTGTTCAGGGACGCTAAAAGGTATGTTCAGTCCTGTGACAACTGCCAAAGGATGGGCCAGCCTAATAAAACAGATCAGATGCCTCTACAGCCCCAAGTAGTAGTTGAACCATTTGATAGATGGGCATTGGATTTTTTTGGCCCTATCAGCCCTCCTTCCAGACAGAGAGTTTACATCCTCGTTTGTACTGATTACATGACCAAGTGGGTAGAGGCTGTAGCTTTGGCTAAGGCTAATGACCAGGCGGTGATTGATTTTCTGTACAGTGAAATCTTTACCCGCTTTGGGGTACCGAAGGAAGTAGTTACTGATGGGGGACCGCAATTCATCTCACACCAATTTGAATCCTTTCTCCGGAAGTATCATGTGCAGCATAGGGTAGCTTCACCTTACCACCCTCAGGCCAATGGTCAAGTGGAAAGTACTAATAAAGTTATTGAATCAATCCTTACTAAAACAGTTAAGAGCCATCGAAAGGATTGCGCTGACAGGCTTCCGGAGGCATTGTGGGCATATCGCACAACTTGGCGCAACACCATAGGGTTCTCTCCCTATGATCTAGTGTATGGAAAGAGTGCCATCTTTCCAATTGAGTTTGAGATCAAAACCCTGAAGACAACCACTCAAATGAATCTGGATGTAAAAGAAGCCCAGAAGAGAAGATTGAATCAACTAAATGAATTGGATGAGAAACGGTTAGCTGCAGTAGACCAGACTGTGTTGCTTCAACAACAGAGATACAACTGGCATGACCGATTTATTAAAAAGAAAATCTTCCGTGAGGGAGACTGGGCGTTACTATATGACTCTAGGTTCAAGAGGGATTTTAAAGGTAAATTACGTACAAGATGGCTGGGTCCATATTTGGTCGAAAGGGTATTTGACAATGGCACTGTCCGTCTGGTGACCATCGATGAAAACCGTATACCATTACTGGATAATGGCCACAGACTGCGATTGTATCGTAAGCCTATTTCGAAAGATGCATTCACTTCGCAAATTGTCGCTGATCCAGATTATCAGCTGGCATCAAAGCAAGAATTTCTCTCTGCCCTTGCCAATCCTTAAATTGAAAATCGCATTTTAAATCACTGTACATAAATAACTTTCTGCTGTAGCGTATAATTGTTTTTTTTTTCTTCTTCTCTTTGCATTTGATCTTTTCGTTTGCTGTTATTTTTCAAAAAATTTCAGGGAAGCGCCAGGAGAACGACCAGATTGGGCATGTCAAATGAGAGTCGCCCTGTGCCGTCCTGTGCTGTATTTCCCTTTTTCCTTCAAAAAAAAAAAAAATCCGGCAGCTGCGACGTATTTTCCGGCAGCTGCAACATATTTTCCGGCAGCTGCGACATATTTTCCGGCAGCTGCAATATCTTTTCCGGCAACCGCGACATATTTCCCGGTAGACGTAAAAATCCTTTTTCCCAGCAGCCGTGAACAACTTTTCTGGCAGCTGCAACAACTTTTCCCCGCAGCCGTGAACCATTCCCAGCGGCTGCAACATCATGTCCCAGCGGCTGCAACATCATTTCCCAGCGGTTGCATTATCGTTTTCCGTCAACCCTAAAATCATTTTCCTGGTGGCCGTAAACCCTTTTTCCCGGCAGTTGTGAACCATTCCCAGCGGCTGCAACATCATGTCCCAGCGGCTGCAACATCATTTTCCAGCGGCCGCATTATCGTTTCCCGTCAACCGTAAAATAGTTTTCCCGGAGGCCGTAAACCCTTTTTCCCGGCAGCTGTGAACCATTCCCAGCGGCTGCAACATCATGTCCCAGCAGCTGCAACATCATTTTCCAGCGGCCGCATTATCGTTTCCCGTCAACCATAAAATAATTTTCCCGGCGGCCGTAAACCCTTTTTCCCGGCAGCTATGAACCATTTCCCGGTAGCTGCAACATCTTTCCCAGCGGTTGCAACATCTTTTCCCGGTAGCCGCGAACCATTTCCCAGCGGCTGCAATATCATTTTTCCAACGGTCGTAAAACCTCTTTCCCGGCTGCTGTGAACCATTTTCCAGTAGCTGCAACATATCTTTCGACGGCTGCAACATATTTCACGGTGACTGTGACATATCTCCCGCCGCCGTAAAACTTTTCCTTGACAACCGTAATTTTTCCCGATCCCGTAAAATCTTTTCCCGGCTGCCGTGAACCATTTTTCGGTGGCTGCAACATCTTTCCCAGCGGCTGCAACATATTTCCTGGCGACTGCGACATATCTCCCGCCGCCGTAAAACTTTTCCCTGACAGCCATAATTTCTCTCGATCCCATAAATCCTTTTCCCGGTGGCTGTGAATCTTTCCTGGCGGCTGCAACATATTTTTCGTCAGCTGTGATATCATTTATGGAAACTTGCAGTGGTAACTCCTGTTGTTAACGGAAGAATTGCTCCAAACCTGCTAAACTATGGCTCTAATTCATCCCAGTCGTGTCGGTGAACTCGTCATTCTGACCCCGAGGACGCGATGGTTTGTGTTTCACTGGTGGAAGGAATTATTGTATTATTTATGACTGTGCACGAGTCTGGTTCCGCAACGTCACCAATTGCACGCTCCACCATTCTCCGCAGGTTATCCGACGCACAGTCTCATGAGGTATGGCTTTCATTTATTACGTGATTAAGTGTTGATATCATTTAAACAATATCAGTCGTACCTTTACTCGTATTACCATTATACCTGATTAAACCTTTCCCTCATACGACGTAAACACTAATAACTGCCACCTTCCCCAATTCGGCATGGAAATTTCGAACATTTTTCTGTGCTCAACTTTCCAAATTTTCCTATTCTCTCAACGTCTTCGCTCAGCGATTCATGCATCCTCTGTGCTGCAACTTCCATTCTCGGATTCTGCCATCTGTGGGATAGCAACTTCAGCCTACAGCCAAGACCATGGGGATTCCAGTTCGTCATGAACCTGTGAATACATAGGAACTCAGAAAGAATCTTCAAGTTCTTGCCATTTTTCAAGCCGCCGACTGGCTCGAGTTTTTTGAGCGACTAGATGGATTCAATTGGGAAGCAGCCTTGCAGTTTGCTCTAAACCTCACCAAAACTCACTCTACAGTGTGGGGGCTGCGCATAGAGGTCTCTAAGGCCATTATATCCGAGGTTACGGCCATCCCGCTGGTGGGAAATCCATGGTTTAACCGACGAGTCCCTGAAACGACTGCACGGGAAGCATTTTTAATGGAGGGGGAGCAAGTAGAAGCATCAAGAAGAGGAATCGCATTGCATTCACTGACGCGACCATGGGACCAGGTTGTTGTCTTCCTCAAGAAGTGCATCACTTGTGAAGGGAGATATCAAACTGTGTATAATTCTGAACTCCCTTTACTTTCTCATCTCCGCCATGGCATTTTATTAAACATTCCATATTATCTACTGCATGACTTGCGTCATATGGCGGCATTTATCTAGTCTGCTAAGAACCCACTTTCCTCCCTCACCCACCATGGCCTTATCAAATTAATAATTGTAAGAACCCTTTCCCAACATCATATAACCTGGGAACAATTCACAGCTCGAGCTCAGCAACCTGTCCCCTTGTGGGTTGTCCCATTACAGCAGATACGAGTCCCACCACAACAGGAGGACCGGAGTCCCTCCACTGAAGTTGGGGGGGGGGATGAAATTGCAGAAGAAAAGCAACCGAGGGCACAAGCAGGGCCATCTGAGGGGATGAAATTGCAGAAGAACAGCAACCGGGGGCACAAGCAGAGCCATCCGGGGGGTATGAAACTCCATTAGAAGAAGAACAATTGGGGGATGAAATTCCATCACAAGCAGAGCCATCGGGGGAGGGTGTAGATAAAAATCTTGTGGAAAACCCCGATAACAGGGCAGCTCTGACAGCAGAAGGTGAAATTGGAGCAGCATTAAATGCTGCGACAATTGAACCTGAAGGTGACAGAGCCAGGGCAATAGAAGAAAACATTGAGCTGGTAACTATTGAATCCTCACCTGAGTGGGAAGGAGGAGCTTTAATTGAAGAAGAACAACATGAGAGGCAAGAAAACATTCCTTCGACCTTAGCCGTGAATCCCTATATACCAGCTCCACAAAAGAAAACACCACAAAGGAAAATAAAGGGATCAATCAATGAATTTAGCATAACCGCACCAATCAGAAAGAAAAGAACTCAATCAGCTACAGCAGCAGAGGAAGCCAGAAAAAGATGGGCAACCCTAGAGGCACAGGTTGAGCCCCCGGTCCTTGTACCAAGACCAATGGATGCTCCACAAAGGCCAGTGGAGGAAGAACCCGGAATTGAAGGACTTTTGACTGAGAATGCACTATTAAAAGAAGACCTCCAAGTACTTCGAAGGGAGTTGGAAACGTGGAAGGAAACCTGCAGAAAACAAGGAGAAAGAAAAATGTATACATTGGTAGAGGCTGCAGACCAACTGGAGGGATCAGATTCTGCTGAGCTTGGCAAGGAGGATGAAAGAGTACTCTGTCCCACCTGTGGAGAAATATTCAAGGAGGCAGGCCACAAGATTATACTTCGTACATGTTCAACACAACAGCCTGCAACCACAATAGAGGAAGCTGTAGAAAAAGAAGATGCTGCCACACAAGAACCAGCATCTTTACACATCCTTGCTGAAGCTGCCACCAATCCTGTGACAGAGGAGCTAAGGGATGAAATCATGTATGATGATGGGGATAAAGAATTGACTGTAACCCCAGAATGCTCCCACAACACAGAGATTATAGAGCAAATGGGAGAAGAACCGGGGATGGGGGACACTCTGGAGCCTAATGAGGAATTCTATACTGTAACCCCAGAATGTTCCCATGACACAGAAATTTTAGAAGATGAGCCACAAGGGCAGGACATTGATAAACTTGAACAGGGTGCTGTAACACAAGAACCAGCAAACCTGAGTGTACCTGTCCAACCGGCCAAGCAGATGGGAGAAGAACCTGGAATAGAGGACACTTTGGAATTTAATGATGAACTCTGGGTTGTAACCCCAGAGGGTTCCCATGACACAGAGCTCATAGGAGAAGAGTTGCAACAACAGGAGGATGAAGAGGCAAGCCAGGATGTTGCTACACAAGAACCAACATCCTTGGAGGCTGCAGTAGGAACTCCTGAATTTCATTTGAAAGATAACCCTGGAATGGATATAATTCCTGATACACAGTGGAGTGAAGATGAACAGGTACAGACACCATGCTCAGGTGACACCGAAATCTTGGAGGAGGAGTTGCACAATGAGAAGGATATCCAATCTCAGCAGCAGAAGGACAAAGAATACATTGTTACACAAGAAACAGTGTCTCTAAAAGCAATGAAGGTAGCTGTGGAAGAGAGTCTAAAGGATGTTGCTGTTACACAAGAACCAGCAACTCTCTTATTAGACTTAGATGTGCTGGAAGACACTACCCCACAAGAACCAGTGCTTCTACCTCCTAGAAATGTCATTCATTTGGATTCAGATTAAAGATTTCTTTTCAAGTCCTCCCCAGGCACAGCATATAATGAGACTGCAGGAAGAAGTGATCTCCACTTGTATCAATTACATTTTCAGACACCAGCAGGTAGCACTGGAAGGACAGATGGGGTGCCTGAGTTTCCCTACAATTTTTCCTCTCTCCATGGATAGAGCTCAGTACAGGACTCGGATTCCAAATGATGCAGGTTGTTGCATGAGGACATGCAACAGGGTAGTTGGGGGGAGATGTTGAGCCTAGAATTGGCCCCTTCTAATCATCCTTGATCACCTTTCCTTCCCCTGTCCTACACCATTTATCATGCTAATCAGACCTGTTATCCTCACTTTATTCCCCCAAACTGCCAAGGTATGACTGATCATTGCTTTATCTTATTAATGCTTATGATTGTGATAATTAAAGCTGTGTATCTCTCAATTGTGCTAACATGTTATGATTTATGAAGGTAGTTTGAGATAAGTGGACTGCAGGAAGGTGGGGTTGAACAAGTCTTGAAAGAAGGGATGTTCGTTGCTTAAAAAGGATCCTCGGGGCTCGGATCATCAATTAAGGCACATGGTTCCAATATAACATCCTAGGTGGAGCTGTGACAAGGCAGCTGTAACAGAATGCGCTATCTTTAGTATGTCGCTGCTCGAGTATAGTTGTGATCTGGGAAAATCGCCACTCCTGGGCCAATCAACAGCTTTCTCGTATTTTTATGTCTCTACTTTGCCACGTATTGTAATAGCTAGTGTTATTTAGGGCGCCTGAAGATCAGAGATCTTCATGGCTGCCCGTTATTAGGATTGGATGTTATAATCTGTATGTATAAATATGGGGAGCTGCCTCGACCTAGGGGGTTGAACAACAGATAATTAATTCATTGTATTAGCAGCAAAAGCAACTGTGTAATCATTCTTCTGTTAATATAAGGAGTTACTTCTGAGTTAAAAGAACTTGCGTTGTTCAGCCAGCGTCTCTGTGTGAAGGCTGGGCCCGTCTTCCACAAAGATTGCTGAGTTAAATTAGGACTCTTTAATTTATTGTTGTGTGATGTTTTGTTCATGATATTTCTTTTGTACACAGCAGTAGTAATTTTGTTGTGGATTTCCAGTATAATTAAGATTATGTTTCTTTGAAATTGGCAAGTAATACAGAGTGACAGTCGATTGAGTAGGAACTTTATGCAATTCGTGTGACAATTATACACAGCCTTGTTCATCTCGCAGTTAAGTTATGATCCCATGAGCCTTTGCAATTTATCTCTCTGTTATGATGTCGATTTTCATTCCTGTAATTCAATTTCTTAGAGCAGCTAAACTCAATCCTTTGCAATTGAATTTCTAGATCAATATTCAGTTTATGCTTATGGTTTTCAAGAGTGATCAGATTGAAGAAGTGAGTTACTTGTTCTAGGATGTGAATAGGATTTCTTTTTATCTGCAATTGTCTTTGAATCTTATTTTACTTCTTGTTGATGCATGGTAGAAAGGAATTGAAATTGTAGTATTTAGAAAGCAACTGGGATTACACAGATCCTTGGGATGGACATAGTTGTTAGAGGATAAAAGTATTCAATTGTAGTGATTTGGTGTTTAAGCATAGACTGTGCATTTATCCTTTGAAATAAAAAGACTTTCTCGGGTTGAAAATAAATCTCATATGCTCTGTGTGTGGTAATAATCTATCTGCATATAGGGTGCTCGACACAATCCTTACCAAGGATTTGTTGATGTATATGTAACTTCGGAATGTATTTCATCTGTGTATTTTATATATATTTATTGTACCCTTATAAGAGATGTGTTATTCCTCTATAAGGAAGTGTCGTCATGTGGATTGACAAGTGTCGCAAGTGTGTGTACTTGCCGATGGGTTATTAGACCACCATGAGGGGTCGGCCCGAAATTATATATAATATAATGTGGATGTATCTAAGTAGACAAGTCGGCCCCATAAGGTCACTGGGCAAAAAGGTGAGTATAAATAGAGATAGGAGATCTCTATTTTACTCACTCGGAAAAATAACTCACTCTCACTCTCAGAAGTGGCGCACTAGTGAGGAGGAGGAGGATCATCTGCTAGGAGACTATCTCAGTGTTATTTGGTTGTATTTTTGATTGAGCCATTGCTCTCTCTATCTTTGAGGAAGTTGTGGGGTTTTTCACCTTAGGGTTTTCCCCACAGAAACTCTGTGTCTCTTGTCTCTTATGCTTTTGATTCTTCTGATGCTTGTCATATTGTGATTGTCATGCATTGATATACTGTATATGTTATTCTCTCAGCAAAGATCCTAGAGTATAATGAATTAATGCTCAAAATTTAACATGGTATCAAAGCTAACCTGAGAAGAAGACATTTTGCAGTAACGGAAGCTTGAGTTCCTTGTTTATTGGGTTTCTCTCCACAGATTTTTGAAAATAAGTATAGTAGATTGACTCTACTCATTAAGGCGCATCTATCTGTCCAATCAGAACTCAATTCCGAGCATTTTTAGATTTGGCCCTAAAAATTAGGGTTTCCACAAAAATAGGAATTTCTGGAATCTGAAGGCACAGCTGGAAGCTCCTTGCAAAAATCGAAGTTTAGAGCTTTGGATCGAGATTTTTGGCTGGGTAGATCTCCGAGAAACTCAAACCCTAATTCAGGGCTCTCTCTAGTGAACCCGGGAAGACAAAAAGGAAATTCTGAAGGGCAAGACCTTGCTCATCTCAAATTCTGAATGCACCAGGATGATCAGCTCATCAAAGCGCATCTTTATATCCTTTCAGAAATTTGAAATTCACATTTTGAATTTTTAGGGTTTCTCTGACAAACCCTAATCCGGGACCAGATCCAGTTTTCAGCATTTCAAGTGGTAAGACCTAAATATTTTCTATTTCCATTTGAAGTACTCTTTAAGATGTCTCTCCACACCAAGCTTGAGGATAAGCTTGAAGGGGATGATAACTTCCGAGCCTGGAAGTATAAAATTGGGTTAATCCTGGA
This sequence comes from Larix kaempferi, assembly GCA_027924585.1. Taxonomy (NCBI): domain Eukaryota; kingdom Viridiplantae; phylum Streptophyta; class Pinopsida; order Pinales; family Pinaceae; genus Larix; species Larix kaempferi. The sequence goes on along the minus strand of BSBM01000105.1, from coordinate 2,058,015 downwards.
AGAGAATGAATTGGACTCATATGTGAAAGAAGACATCCCTATCCCAGAGGATGAAGAGGCCAAGGTATTGCATAAGAAGAACTTGGTCAAGGCAAAGAGAATCATTGCTGATTCTATCAAAGACCATCTCATACCCCATGTGTCTTCTCTTAAGACACCCAAGGAGATGTTTGAATCTTTGACCAAGCTATTTGAAGGAAAGAACATAAATCGGAAGATGACCCTGGGGAACCAATTGAAAGGAGTGAAGTTCCAGAATGGAGAAACCATTCAATCTTATTTTTCAAGGGTCTCCCAGATCAAGGAACAACTAGAAGCAGTAGATGAAATGGTGGAGAATGGTGAAGTAGTGATGACCACTCTAAATGGCCTACCCAGGTCATGGGATTCCTTCATTCAAGGAATTTGTGCAAGGAAGAAGTTGATCTCCTTCAACAGATTGCGGGAAGAATGTTCTCAATAAGAAGCTAGACTTATAGCTCATGAGGAAAAGATGGGAGGTGAATATCAAGCTCTTGCAGCTCACACCAAAAGAAGCAAAACCAAGAAGGAGAACTCTCGCCACAATAGATCCTATCAAAAGAATAAGAAGGACCTAAGATGCTTCACATGCAATGAGAAGGGTCACTTTGCTTCAGATTGTCCCAAGAACAAAAGGGATAATAACAACAACTCCAGTAAGAAGAAGAAGGGTAGCAAAAGAAGGTTCCATGCTCATGCTGCCGAAGATGATGAACCCCCAAAGAAGAAGGCTAGGGCAGAAAGTGATAGTGATGATGACTAATCAAGTGAAGAAGAGTATGTTCTGATCTCTGCTCTCACAGGTACTATCTCCCATGGTTGTAATGATTGGTTGATTGATAGTGGGGCCTCCGAACACATGACTGTGTTTAAGGAATCTTTTGTGAACCTATCTGAACATGAATCACCCCATAAGGTGAAACTTGGGGATGATTATCAATACCCAATCAAAGGAAGTGGTGAAGCCTCCTACAACCTAGATTCTGGAAAATCTTTGAAGATGAAAGAAGTCCTTTATGTACCTAGGCTCAAGAAAAACTTACTCTCCATCTCTGCATTGGATGCAAAAGGTATGAGGGTTGCATTTGTGGATGGCCAAGTCCTAATGTGGCCAAATGGAAAGAACATAGATGATGCAGTAGTGATTGGAGAGAAAGAGGGAGGATCGTATAAATTGAAGGGACAACCTGAACATGCCATGGTGCATGAATCCATGGAGCCAAGTGAACTTTGGCATAGAAGAATTGCTCATATGCACTATAGAGCACTTCCAATTGCAAGCAAGGTAGTAGAAGGTCTTCCTAAAATCAAGACCAAACATGAAGGTGTTTGCAAAGGATGTGCAAAAGGTAAGAACATTAAGAAGGCTTTCCTAAGCAGTGAAAGCAAGGAAAAAGACATCCTGGAAATCATCCACTCAGATGTATGTGGCCCTATGTCATCCAGTTCCCTGAGTGGGTATTTTTACTATGTCTCATTTATTGATGACTTCTCCAGGAAGACTTGGGTATACTTCTTGAAGAACAAAGATGAGGTGTTTGATAAGTTCAAGGAATTCAAAACCTTGATGGAGAACCAAACTGACAAGAAGATTAAAACATTTAGATCCTACAATGGTGGAGAATTCAACTCAGGTGATTTCAAGAAGCTTTGCAGTGATTCATGGATTAAGAGGGAGTTGACTGCTCCTTATAATCCTCAATAGAATGAAGTTGCAGAAAGGAAGAACAGAACTATCATGGAAGCAGCAAGGGCAATGCTGCATGACCAGGATCTACCTATGCATCTTTGGGTAGAAGCAGCTAGAACAGTTGTATATGTGTAGAACAAAACACCCCACAAGATATTGGACAACAAGACACCAGGAGAGGTCTTTTCTGGTAAGAAACCTGAAGTCAGCCATCTCAGAATATTTGGTTGTCCAGTATACACTCATGTCCCAAAGGAAAAGAGGACTAAACTAGAACCTTCAGGAAAGAAGGGTATCTTTGTGGGTTACAGTGAAAGCTCGAAGGCCTACAGAATATACTTTCCAGGGTTCAAGAAGATTGATGTCAGCAGGGATGTAACATTTGATGAAAACTCAGCATTCATCAAATTAAGGAAGGCACCTATCGAAGTTTATGAAGAACCTAAGGAAACTAGATTTCAAGACACTACCATGACTGAAGCAGTCCCAGAAGTTGTTCGTGAGTTTGAAGATCCGCAAGAACCTGTAGATCCACCCCGTGAGGATAACTCTCACAAAAGGAAACCAGCATGGGCTAGAGGGCTCATTCAAGATGCATAGAGATTTGGCATTCCAGAAGAAGAACACGGAGCAAAGAAGAGAACCAGATCACATACCAGTTATGTTGCTTTACTCTGTGACATTATGAACAAAGAGCCTTCCAGTTATGAAGAGGCAGCGGAAAAGAAAGAATGGAAGGATGCTATGGTTGAGGAATACCAATCAATAATGAAGAATGATGTTTGGGATGTTGTCCCAAGACCTAAAGAGAAGTCTGTTGTGACTTCCAAGTGGATCTACAGAATCAAGCATGCTGCAGATGGCAATATAGAAAAATACAAAGCAGGATTCGTAGCTCATGGCTTCTCTCAGAAAGAGGGAATAGATTATGAAGAAACTTTTGCACCTGTAGCCAGATATACTTCCATCAGATCAGTACTTGCCCTGGCTGCAGCTATGAAATGGAAAATACACCAGATGGATGTCAAGACTGCCTTCTTGAATGGTGTAGTTGAAGAGGAAGTATATGTAGAACAACCACTCGGTTTCAAAATACATGACATGGAGTCATATGTGTGCAAATTGAAGAAATCTTTGTAAGGCTTGAAACAAGCTCCCAGAACTTGGTATGGTAGGATGGACAGTTTCCTATCTAGTTTGGGCTTTACCAAGAGTAAAGCGGATTCTAACCTTTACTACAAGGTTGAGGAAGGGAATCCTGTGATTCTACTCTTGTATGTGGATGACATATTTGTAACAGGAGATGACAGACTGATTGCAGATACTAAGAGGAAGCTTGCTGCTGAATTCGATATGAAAGATTTGGGAATGATGCACTATTTCCTAGGTATGGAGGTGTGGCAGAGTACAGGTGGGATCTTCCTTGATCAAGGGAACTACACAGTAGATATCCTGAAGAGATTTGGGATGATGGATTGCAAGGCCATGGCCACTCCTATGGCATCAAACATGAAGCTTCTATGTGATGCTTCATCTGAGCCAGTTGATGTCTCTATGTATCGTCAGATGATTGGGTCCTTTATGTACCTGACGAACACGAGACCAGACATTTGCTTTGCTGTGAACACATTGAGCCAGTTCCTGACAGATCCGAGGAGTGTTCACCTGGTTGTTGTAAAGCATGTTCTGAGGTACCTGAAGGGTACAGTGGATTATGGGCTCAAGTATGAAGCGAATCAAAATTTTAACCTGCAGGGTTATGTTGATTCAGATTGGGCTGGCAGTGCTGCAGATAGGAAGAGCACATCTGGGTGCTGCTTCAGTATGGGATCAGGTGTGATCTCTTGGTTTAGCAGGAAGCAATCCTGCGTAGCACTGAGTACAGTTGAGGCAGAGTATGTTGCAACCTGTTCAACTAGTTGTGAGGCAATATGGCTACCAAAGCTACTGTCTGAGTTATTTGATCTCCCGTTGGATGCTACTGGTATCTTCTGTGATAACCAGAGTTGTGTGAAGCTATCCGAGAACCCAGTGTTTCATGACAGGTCGAAACACATAGAGATAAAATATCACTATATCAGGGATATGGTGCAGAGAGGAGCTGTGAAGCTCCTGTATGTTGCGACGGACGAGCAGATTGCAGATGTGCTGATGAAGCCACTAGCCAGGGTGAAGTTTGAGTACTTCAGAGAAAGGCTTGGTGTTCTTCAGATCGAGGACACTTCGAGGAAGAAGTGATGGACACATTTGCTGAAGCCATTCCAAGCATGTTGGAAGGAGGATCCTTCACATGGCTGTGGATATAAGCGCTGGATGATGAACATCAGGATGATGTTCTGGTTTCTGCTGGATATGATCAGTTGGATCATTTTTATGTATGTATGTACGCATCATGTTGGATGCTAGATATGATCAGTTGGATCATTTTTATGTATGTATGTACGCATCATGTTGGATGCTGGATATGATCGGTTGGATCATGTGTATGTATTTTTGTATATGCATAATGTTGGATGCTTGGACCATGTATCTGTATATGTATCAGGTGGATACATTGTATGATCAGGTGGATCATGTATGGTGATATGTATCATGTATTTGTATTTGTATCAGGTGGATACATTGTATGATCAGGTGGATCATGTATAATGATATGTATCAGGTAGATACTTGGTATGCATCAGGTAGATGCATTATATGATCGGGATGATCATGGATGACGAGCTTCAGGATGTTGCTCCAGATGACATGCAGCAGGATGTTGCAGTGATGATGATCAGGATGATCATGGATGACGAGCTTCAGGATGTTGCTCCAGATGATATGCAGCAGGATGTCGCAATGATGATGATCAAGGTGATCATGTGTACATCAGGATGATGTATGGTGAGTATCAGGTTGATACTCTGTGGTCGTGGATCAGGTTGTGCAGATGAGCATGTAATCCGGTGCCCTGGGAGATTTGCAAATAGTCTTTCAAGGTTTTTCCTATGGCATGTAATTAGGTGCCCTGGGATATCTAGCAAATGCTCTTTCGAGGTTTTGGTCTAGAAGGACATATAATTTGGTGCCCTGGGAGATATGTAGATAGTCTTTCGAGGTTTTTCCTATGGCATGTAATTCCGTGCCCTGGGATATCTGGCAGATGCTCTTTCGAGGTTTTGTCCTATGGCATATAATTCGGTTCCTCGGGAGATCCGATAGGTTGGGCTGTGTGCCCGTAATCAGTCCTGGGATGCTCTTGCGAGGTTTTTCCATGACCACATGTAATTTGTTGCCCTGGGAGATCCTATAGGTATAGTTGTGTGCTCGTAACAGCCTGGGATGCTCTTGCGAGGTTTTGTGGTGAGGTCACATGTCATTCGTTGCCCTGGGGGATCCTATAGGTAGAGCTGTGTGCTCGTAACAACCTGAGATGCTCTTTCGAGGTTTTGTGATGCACGTAATAAGTCCTGAGGATTCCACAGTATGGCCAGTGATGATGAAGACCTACAGGTGGTGGGCCTACATCCAGTATGAAAAAGGACTGGCTCTGTAGAACTTCCTATGACGAGTAGAGTCAGAGATTGGTTGAGATAGCAGCAGCAGTGACGATGATGATGACGATGATCCAGAGAAGAAGACTTGTCTAGCAGATCTGTGTCGAGAAATATCTTCCTAGTTAAGAGGGAGTGTTGATGTATATGTAACTTCGGAATGTAATTCATCTGTGTATTTTATATATATTTATTGTACCCTTATAAGAGATGTGTTATTCCTCTATAAGGAAGTGTTGTCATGTGGATTGACAAGTGTCGCAAGTGTGTGTACTTGCCGATGGGTTATTAGACCACCATGAGGGGTCGGCCCGGAATTATATATAATATAATGTGGATGTATCTAAGTAGACAAGTCGGCCCCATAAGGTCACTGGGCAAAAAGGTGAGTATAAATAGAGATAGGAGATCTCTATTTTACTCACTCGGAAAAGTAACTCACTCTCACTCTCAGAAGTGGTGCACTAGTGAGGAGGAGGAGGATCACCTTCTAGGAGACTATCTCAGTGTTATTTGGTTGTATTTTTGGTTGAGCCATTGCTCTCTCTATCTCTGAGGAAGTTGTGGGGTTTTTCACCTTAGGGTTTTCCCCACGGAAACTTTGTGTCTCTTGTCTCTTATGCTTTTGATTCTTGTGATGCTTGTAATATTGTGATTGTCATGCATTGATATACTGTATATGTTATTCTCTCAGAAAAGATCCTAGAGTATAATGAATTAATGCTCAAAATTTAACAGGATTTAGGCAATCCAGTGATGAAATCCATGGAAATACTGTCCCATTTTTGCTCTGGAATGGGCAATGGTTGTAATAGGCCAGCTGGACATGTAAGTTCTGATTTGTTTTGTTGACATTCTTTACATTTATTCACATACTTCTGAACATCTTCCTTCAGCCCCTTCTAAAAAAATATTTGCCTCAACTGTCTATAAGTTTTGAAGATCCCCGGATGGCCCGCTAGTGGGGAATCATGTGCTTCTTGCAAAATTCGGTACTTGAGCTTGGAGTTATGAACTAAATAAATTATTCCCTTATATCATCCCATTCAAAATCCTATAATTATCATCCCCTTTGATTCCATCCAACACATCACAAGCAAATTTGTCTTTGGCATATTCCACTAGTAGCATGTTTTTCCAATCCTTGGCAATATCCATGAGAGAAAAAGAAGGCCTTCTTGACAAAGCATCTGCTACTATATTATTCTTTCCTTTGACATATTCAATATCAAAATCATAATCTTGAATCTTTCTTACCCAATTTTGTTGCCTTTCATTTAGATCTTTTTGGGTGAGAAAGTGTCTTAGACTATTGTGGTCAGTTTTCACCACAAACTTGATGCCCACCAAGTATTGTCTGAATTTGGCCAATGCATGCATAATGGCCAACATTTCTTTATCATAGATGGAGTAAATTTTTTCATGAGGCTGCAACTTTCTACTGTCAAAGGCTATGGGTTGGTGGCCTTGCTTTAGGACAGCCCCTATTCCTCCACCTGAAGCATCACATTCCACAACAAAAGGTTTAGTAAAATCAGGAAGTGCAAGTATGGGACAACTACTCATTACCTCTTTCATTTTTTGGAAGGCCTTTTCAGCCTCTTCATCCCACTTGAAAGCATTCTTCTTAGTCAAATCAGTGAGTGGAGAAGTCAACTTGGAGAACCCTTTCACAAATTTTCTGTAGTAGGTGCATATGCCAATAAAGCCTCTCAATTCGGTAATATTTTTTGGTGATGGCCATTCCAAGATAGCCCTGGTTTTTTCCATGTGTACCTTCACTCCTTCTTTCCCAATAATGTGCCCAAGATATAGTAGTTCTTTCATCCCAAACTCACATTTTGATAACCTAGCAAACAAGGACTCTTCTTGCAAGATTTTCAACACAATCTCTAACTGCTGCAAATGCTCTTCCCATGTTTTACTGTAAATGAGAATATCATCAAAAAAAACCAGAACAAACCTTCTTAATTACTTGCAAAATATCATATTCATACATGCTTGAAAGGTGGCTGGAGCATTAGTTAACCCAAAAGGCATGACAAAAAATTCAAAGTGGCCAAAATGACATCGAAAAGCGGTCTTTTGCACATCTTCATCTTTCATTCGAATTTGGTGATACCCTGATCTAAGGTCAATTTTTTAGAATTATTTGGCCCCATGTAGCTCATCCATGAGCTCATCAATCCTAGGAATAGGATACCTATTCTTGATAGTCTTTTTGTTCAAGGCTCTAAAATCTATGCACATTCTCAATGTTCCATTTTTTTTCTTCACTAGCACTACTGAAGAAGCATAAGCGCTAGAGCTTGGTCGAATGAGTCCCAACTCTAGGAGTTCTTGGATAGTTTTTTCAATCTCATATCTGAACTTTTTAGGATGTCTATAAGGTGGTATCTGAATGGGTGAATTACCCTCCTCCAAAATAATACTGTGCTCAACCCCCCTATCCGGTGGCCTACCATGTGGAAGGTCTCTAAAAACCTTTTCATATTTTTGCAAAAGTCTCTCTATCTCCTTTGGGTGTTTGAAAATATTTATAGTTGGCTTGGGAGATGTAATATGACATTCAGCAGCCCATTATATATCCCCATGCCTCAATATAGATCTCATACTATTGCAAGTTACTACTTGATTTGGATAAGTGTGTTGCCCTCTCACAATTCGTTGTACTCCTTTTGAATCTTGGAATTTCATTTTGGGAATTTGATAATTTACTGTATGCTCTCCTATTTAATACATCCATTGAACTCCCAAAACCACATTAGTATCAGCAACATCAACCACATAAAAACTATCAACAAAAGTATAGTTACCTACAGTGACTTGCAGCTTTGGAACCCATGTTTTGCATTGCACTGTGTTGTGATCGGGAATGACAACTGTGAAGCCATCAAATGGTTCAATAGGTATCTTTCTTTTCTCTACCATATATGCATCAATGAAGTTATGAGTGGCTCCTCCATCTACCAAAACTGAATTTCTTTGTCCTTGTACCACACCTTTGCATCGGATAGTATGATAGCGAGGTACTACTGAAAGCACCGCCATTCTTGCTTTGTCTGGTGAAGGTTGATTTTCTTCTTGTCTTTCCTCTTCTAATGCTGTCTCATATGCCTCTTCTTGATCTTAAATATGTCCATCTTCATCCATGCCCCCATCATACCCCTCATTATCAGAAAATACTTCTATGTATTGAGCCTTTCCTTTGGTACATTTGTGCCTCGGTGTCCATGGTTGGAAGCATGTGAAGCACAGTTGCTTTTTTCTAAGTTCATCCCTGTTTAGTCCCTCTTTTTTATTCCTCTCAAATGACTCTCTTTTCCAAGGTTTCTTATCATATCCATCCCTTTTCCAAGGTTTCTTTTCAAATTTTTAGCTAGGCTTAGGAGGAAATCTCGTTCTAGGAAGCACATTTTGGAGATCCCTAGTCAAGCTCATTGCATCTTTTAATGTAGTTGGCTTGTGAGCTTTGACCAAACCTCTTAAGGGTTCATCCAAAACTTCAGTGAACAACAATACTAATCTTCCCATAGATACATCAGCCACCTTGACTGATAATTTTTGAAAGTCCAACATATATTCGGTTGGGGACCCAGTTTGCTTCAATTGAGCTAGTTCTTTGAAAGGCAATTCTAGATCTTTTTGTTCAAATCTTTCTAGTACCCTATCAACAAATTCTCCATATGTTTTAACCTGATTATGACCCAAGGTTTTCATCCCATGAAACCACCATTCACTGGCATCTCCTTCCAAATGCAAAATGGCCATTTTTAATGCATCCTCTTCCAACATAGGATTCAGCTGAAAATATACATCCAATTTTTGCACCCAAGTGTTGGAAGAATTTTGAGAAGAACCATCAAAAGTAGGAAGTGACATTTTTCCAATAGCACTATTCAATTCTTTGATTTGGAATGGACTCCTATTGTCTCCCTTCCTTTTAATCTTTTGCATAGCATCAATGTAGTCACTGAGTGGTACACCTCTTTTACACTCTTCATTCAAATCATTCCAATCATTTACTAGTTTCTTGTAATCCAATTCAAGATTGAGCTCTTCTTTGGGTGTGATAAATTCAGGTGCAGTATGCCTTTGTGTGCTTTGAAATTCATCAGGTCTATTATGAGGTCCTGTACTTGAGAAAATATGCTCATTCCCTTTCATCTTTTCCCCTGAGTGTGAACCACTATTATCTCCTATCATCCCTTTGCCTGAAAGTTGGCTACCCAACAATTCGAAACCTTTCATCATTTGTTTATTCATATCTAGCATAACCATGGTAATTCCTTCAAAACATGGTTTTAAGGCTTCAATAAATTCCTCCTGATGTCTTAAATTTTCCTCCTCCTCTCTACCCATTGTTTTAGAAAAAAACTCTTTTGCTGCTACTATCTCTTCTTCAACCAAAACTTCTTCAATTACTGATTCAAAGGGTGGTGGTTTATTTGTTTGGCTTATTGTTAATACCATCAGGTTCCAAGACCATTCCCTGATACCACTTGTAATGACCCTTTTTCAAAATTTTATTAAAATGCCAATTTTTCCACTTTTTCCCCAATTTCGACCTTTGACTAGTTTTACTGTTTTGACCTCCAAATCAACCCAAATGCTCCCAAATATTATGTAGGAGTGTATGAATGATATTTAGACTTGAATATTATGTTCAGGGATTTTTTATGGCCCTCCAAATATTTCTGCAAACTTGATTTGTATTCTGATCAATATATGTAATTTTGACTAGTAATTTGTGCATCAAATCCCCCCCTAGGGTAACACTGCAAATGGCCTTCCAAATGCCTCCAAAATCCCACAAATTTATGAACAGAGGTATGTAATGTGTTAATTATGTGATTAAGGTCTCATATGAACCATTAATTGATTTTTTCTACTGTTCTAACTCTCTCACATTCAACAACAAAAACCCCCAATTCGACCCTCGGGGAAATGGCACTATTTCACCTCTCAATACAAACAAACTAAGTAAAAATGATTCAAATGCTCAAGTAAAGTACATGAAAATTGTAGAATGTATCCATGGAAGTATATGAATCAAAAATATATCAGATAATCATCCATCCATTCGAAATAATCAACCTTATAGTGTCATACATCAAAGCATTGGGGAAATGGACATTGTTTACTCATTAATCAATAATTTTGCATACAGTCAATGGGTATTTCGACTTGAGAGTTTCTTAATATGAAGAATAGAAGATATGAAGCTATTAAAATCATAAAAATATCATATTTATCTCTCCCAATGAGTGCAATATCTCACCCAAAGCGCAATCCCTCAAGGAGCTCGAATATGCCTTCAAAATTGGAAATGGTGGAGAGAAAGTGCTGCACTAAACCAAACCATGAAACTTTTTGTAGATGCTACCTGCAAATAAAAATCCATTAAAGCACCATGAAAGACCTGAGTGGCCTCTCCAAACACCAACTTGGATGGGAATCTTTCACCCTCGAAATTGGCTAAGGCAAGAAACTAGTCATCCACTAGTTCTCTCTTCACAAATGCAATTTTTCTCAAATCATCAAAAGCCATTCTCATACTTGATTTCTACATTTTATAACCAACATTAGCCTTCAAGGGGTCGAAATCCTCTCAATAGATTCAATAAATTTTCATTTAGAAAATATTCCTCATTTGCCACTTGTCTCCTAGTTCCAACCTTCCATCTTCTCCCAAATTCGAATTTGAGTCTCTTTAGCTTCCCCCAACTCCATGAGCGCCTTCCTTGAACCTATTTTTGGGGCTGACATGTCATAATGGTCAGGTGTAAGAATTCAGGTCTGAATTTTGTCATAGATTTCATAGATGCTTCATTATTGTTGTCATAAAACTAGGGAATCTAGCCCAAGTGTCCACTAGTCTCCAATTTGACTCTTCCTCTCCCATGGAGGTTACTATTCCATCCCATTTCGACCTAAGATGCTCAATGCCATGTGTTATGACTTACCAACTCACCCAAGAGTGTTCACCTTCCCATGAATTTGAATTGGCAAGAGAGAGCTGCCATGTGTCATTGAAAAATCAAGCTAGTGTGGGTCCCACCACCTCCATATGTCTCCAAAACCACTTGCCACTTAGAATTTCTATTGAATTTATTTACTTGCCATATTTATTAAATGTTTGAACCCTTCTAATGTCTAAATATCATTTATTAGCTTCCTTATTACCATCCCACATGTGCCCATCCAACCTAGGAAACTAGTAGGATTGATGGGATTGTCTTACTATGCACTTATTTGAATGGGGACATTACAGACGCAGCGGACCCTGCGTCGTGATTATCCCACACTATTTTGACCATAACTTCAAGACGAAATTTCCTGTAGGGTGGGTGTATGTAATGCCCCATTTTGACATTACTACATGAACTACTATTATATTATTTTGACAACACTGTGGACATATGGTTATATTATTTTGTCGATATGTGTGTGTGTGTGTGTGTGATGTTAGTATTATGATCGATAGTCATGTTTAGATATGTATCATATGTCAATTATGTCTGATATATGCAAATTACTGAATGATGGGTACGTGGATACCGTTACAGTTATAAGTTAAATAAATGAATGTTATGCCAGGTGCATGGCGAATAAATGAATTTATTGTTGTTATGTAATGATGAAATTTATGTGAACATGTTGAGGATTTATGCACGATATTCTAGACTGTATGTCAGATACTAACTTACAGGTTAAAAGGCTAAGTAATAGCTGGATCCTATGAGGTGGGAGAGCCTCGGGAACATGGACTTCGAAAGATAAATGGTATGCGAGCGATGCATTATTTACTTATGCATGATTATTATGATGTATATTATGACATGGGTGGGGTAGGATTTCAAGAAACTCAACCACCCAGATGGGTTATACGATGACAAACCGAGTACAGGAGCAATGAAGTTATTATGTCGGGTAGACATAGTCCCTTGTTCCATTAGGGGTGTGGAGGCTTTACCCACCGTTTATCCTCAAAACCCTAATTCATGTGAGGGTTGTGCTACGACGCGCTCCCCAAGGTGTGTGATGATGACTGGTGGTTTCCTACTGGGGAAACTTGGTCGATGTAGTCGACACTTCTGCTTACAAGTTCTAGCTGGATCCGGTCATGGCTTGACACTTCGGGGTAGTCCAATAGAGGAAAGGATAGGATGTGGAAGTTAGTTGTGATTTAGGTAGATGATGTAGGTAGATAGGTGTATCTTGAAGTCAAGATGAAAACAACATCTAATTGTGTGTGTGGAAACCCCTTGATTGATTATGTGTCGTAACTCGGTAATGTATGAATTGTCGTAACTTAATAAGATGCAGTTAGGTAAAAGACTGTACCTTGCAAACTATGTTAGACATGTGTTAGTGAACAATAAGTTTCGTGGTTATGATTGATGTGTGTAATTTATTATTGTTAGTGTACTTATGTGATGTATGTAAGCAGTAGCTACACTTACATAACTCGCCTACATATTTATAAATTGCGTGAAATATTGTTGAATAATAATGTCGATTAAGGTTAATAATGTTGATTAATGTTAATAATGTAGATTAATGTTAATTATTGTCGATTAAGGTTAATAATGATGATTAATGTTAATAATGTAGATTAATGTTAATTATTGTCAATTAAGGTTAATAATGTTGATTAATGTTAATAATGTCGATTAAGGTTACTAATGATGATTAATGTTAATAATGTAGATTAATGTTAATTATTGTCTATTAATGATTAATTGTTGTTGATTAATAAACAAGTTACGGTTAATTTAAGTAGTAAATAATGCATTTGGTTAGTAATGCTTAATTGAATGTTAATGAGTTTGATTAGTAAAGGCTAAGGAGTAAATGTTAAAAGGGGATTGTAATATTAGTAAGGATAATATTAACTTGGAAGGGTAAGATTTATTACGTACCAAACGATATTAATTAATTAATTAAAATATAGGGATAAAGTTTAATTAATATATTACTTAATTTATTATAATTATGTCATAGTTGTTTAGAACCATGGCGTAAATTACAGATAATACCATATACTATTATTTAACAAGTTTATAAAATTGTGTTTGAGTTAATTAATGAAAATATTAATTAAATGGTGAAATATTGAATTATGAGTCAAGAAATTATTAAAATTATAATATGAATTAAAAGGATTAAAATTAATTGAATGTGAAGTGATGGTTGGCAGGTGACCCAACCAACACATTTATAATATTTCAATTATTAATGGGAGTCATGGGGGATGGGCTCGAGGAAAGACTTTGAGGGAAAAACATTAATGGGGGAGATAGGGGTATTAATGGTAGAGGTAAAGAGTCGGCAAAGGGGTAATAAGGTGGAGAAGAGGAGAAGGAGAAGGGATCTTCACCTTAGCATATTTTTGGGGAAAAAGAAGAGCAGAGAGAGGGAAATTTCAGGGAGGAAGAAGAAGGGGGTTCTTGTTGGATATTATCAGAGGGATAGAAACTGTGGTTGGCTTGTACTCAGTTTGGGCTCGGGGATCCAAAGGGGTACCTTTGGAGATGGGTGGTCGGCAAGACCTAGCCAGTTGGCAGGGTGTCATACTTGTCTGGTTGGTTGAGTTTCAAAGGTTTGGGGAAGGCTTTGTTGCAGAGCTACAATGGAGCATACAACATAACTCAAAGGGAGCAGCAAAGGGATCTTCTAGCTATTTTGAGGTATTTTCCTGCAGGTATTAAATCCATTTCTACCCTGTAAATTTTATTATTTCAAGTTATGATGTTAATGAAATTATTGTAAAATTATTGTAAATAGGCACATGTACATATATGTTGTTGAACCTACACAAAATTGGTAAATGTTAGAAAAATACATATGTTTATAGCAACCTGTAAATGTAAATGTTATTTTTTTTACAGACCTGAAATTGAACATAAACCAACAAAACACAAACATAAATTGACATAGTATGTAAACAGAAATAAATGAGTAGTTTTATTGTTAAACTCAGAAAATCTAGGACCGAGGGCCTACAAGACTCCTTGTATTTTGGCAAGTGATTTGGGTTGAAATACTAGCAATCCCTTACCATTTCCTGTAAGTTTTAAACCTTAACAGTGTAGTAAAAAACTCATACAAATTCTTAAGCATTAACAGAAAATACACAATGGCACACACATAACACAGATATTTTCACATGGAAACCCTTAACTGAGAAAAAAACCAGCAAAACTTAGAGCCACACAACTCCATTCATTATATGTTTTCTCAACCATTTACAATACAATATATGGTATTTCGCAGCATCTAAAATCCTAATTCGTTTACCCAAAATTAGGTTACAACCCTAATCCCTTTACCGGGATTAGATAGAATACAATGGACCGAAATCACAAAAAAACAAAAACTGGGGAGGGGATCGTGGTGTACACGCAACCACCATGTGAAGAGATATAACATACCCAACATTTCTCACTTATGTTTTCCTTTTTTACCATTTTCCTATTTCGTTTTTGTAGTTCTAATTTGCACAAGCTTAATCTAGTTCTAGTTCAAATTTACACTTTTAAAGGTATATTTTTGTGGAAATGTAGCTCAAGTAGAGCTATTGTCTTTTGGTAAGTGATCCGATTTCAAATCCCAACATTCCTTTACCACTTTTTCATTTCTTTTTTTCCTTTTTACTATTTTCTATTTTTATTTTTGTAAAATTTAATCAATAAATTGTTGGTGCTAAACTCTACACAAATAATGAAGCTAAACCAAGATTTAAAAGGGAAGCTAAACCTAGTAATAAAAAAACTACTAAAATTGATTCTAAAAAGGAATTTAAACCTAGTGCTAAAAAGGAAACTAAACCCAACACCAGAAAGGAAGTTAAACCTAGTGCTAAAAAGGAAGTTAATCTTGGAAATAAAAAGTAATCTAAACTCAATGTTATTTTGAAATGTCATTGAATAGCAAGTTTAGCGGCTTGTAGTTGTGCCAAAATGGAAAAAATAACACTAAAATTGACGCTAATTGCTTGTTTTGTTGTAGTGTTTTCCTTACAAAGTATGAAATGTATAAATTCAAAAATATGATGCTTTTAGAAATTAGTAAACCACTTCATACATGCCAAGATTTTGTGTATATGGAGCTATATGGATAGCTTTATAAAGCTAGTATTCAATCTTAGTAGGTGGTATTGAGCTTAAAATATACATTTGTGGTGATATCCTCAAAAACATTTGCACGGTCAAAAAATGTGTAATGGAGTGGATTTGATGGCAACCTATATGTACATTTAGCCAAAAATGTTAATTAATGAGGTTTTTTCCTCTCCAATTGTCAACAAAATTTCATAAAAGCTTGAAACTCTAGCATGCTGACTATTGGAACTTAATTCACAAGTGGAATTTGCAACAAAGCTACTAGTACCTTCCTCCTAAAAATAGTTTGATAGAAAATAGTAAAAAAATTTCGTAGATGGATTGTGAAAATTGATAAAGTTTGGTAAAAATAGTAACAAGTGTTTGTAGTTGGATTGTAAGAATTAATAGAAACATTAAGCCTAAATTAAACCTTATTGTCAATTGGAAAGTAGTATATGATTTAATTTTTTAGCACGTTTGTTTCCTATAGTTTCATTGAGAAATGGACTAGTTACAAGGTGTAAGGGATAGAGGATGTTAATATTTTTATATGTATTTTCTTTGTTAGTTTTGTAAAGAGTTTTTTTTGCCAAATAATATTTTTGTATTCAATTGTAAATTAGATTCATATCTGCCAGGGGTGTTCGTTGTAAAGCTTGATATTCCCGATTTAGAAATATTGTTTTTCAGTCATGTTTGTACCCCAGTTTTATATGCTGTGCAGGTGGATTGTACACTCATCCCATCGGGGGGGTGTGGGGACTCGGGGGCAAAGCCTTCGAAATAAATTTTTATTGCCTTGTAAAATGTTGTAATTTCATAGTCATGACTTGGTCAATAATGGGTGATTTACGAGACTATGGTTGGTCAATAATGGGTGATTTACGGGCCCATTGTATTGGCTATCTCGTGGTATTTTCCCATGGTAATACCTCTTTAAAATGAAGCCATTGTAATATGGTTGTGTATTGTAGTATTGTAAATATCTCTATGATTGTGTAAGAGAGACTGTGAGAGAGTGAAGAGGACGTTGCAGTGGATGTGTTACGGGTTGTATCCCTTCATTTGCTAGACAGTCTGACAAAAGGACTAGCAATTTCTTCATGGACATAGCCCATATCGGGTGAACCACTTATATCGGTGTCCCTCTTGTATTGTGTTTATGTGTTTTATTTTTGTATCTTATTTTATGTTATTGTTAAGCGATCCTGTATTTCTAACAATTGGTATCAGAGACAAAGGACTATTTGGCACATAAACCTGCAAGAAAGAAGGGTTTCTGGTTTGAGTGAGAGCAATGGTGGAAGAAGGAAATTTTAGGGTCAAAAAATTTAACTGCCAAAAATACCAGTTATGGAAGATGCAAATGGAGTACTACCTATATCAGAAGGATTTATTCCTACCATTGGGAGGAAAAGAAAAATAGTTGGAAACTATGAAGAATAAAGATGGGAGGTTCTTGACAGAAATGCACTAGGAACAATACGACTATGCCTGGCTTCGTCGGTTGATTTCAATATTTCTAAAGAAAAGACAATGGAGTGTCTGATGAGCGCATTGGCTAAACTGTATGAAAAACCCTTGACCTCCAACAAGGTATTTCTAATGAAGCAGTTATTTAATATGAATATGTCAAAAGGCGGGTCTGTTGCTAACCATTTAAATGAATTTAATACGGTTACTAATCAACTAAGTTCTGTAAAAGTGAACTTTGAATACAAAGTTAGGTCTCTTCTAATCTTGTGCTCATTTCCAGAAAGCTAGAACGGCTTGGTCATGTCTATAAGTAACTCATTCTCTGATTCAAAGACTTTGAAATTTGATGATGTTGTTGAATGTTATTCTTAGTGAGGAAATGTGAAGGAAAAACATAGTTGAGACATCAGGTAATGCATTGACCATGGAGAAAAGAGAAAGACAAAGGGAGAGACACTAGGTTTTTTGGACCCAAAATCTAACGCCCTAAAAATAAAATTTTCTACATCTTGTGGTCGACTATCCGACAACCTCAGTTTTTTTTTAACATCGGTCCAAATTCGAATGCAATCCGACGGCTCAGACTTCGTCGGTTAACCGACGCCCCCCGAGGTCGAAACTCCGGTGCCAAGCACAACTGGGTTGGGCTTCAATCCGACATATTTTTCCGTTGGACCTATAGGAAACTCATCGAATATCTAATTTGTGGTTGTCGGTTATCCGACCACTCGCCGACTTGAAAAAGGTTGAGCTCCGAAGTCTTTTTCCGTCAGAGCTATGGCATGGATGTCGGATATCTTTATATTTAGAGTCGGATATCCGACGGAGTTAGGTAATTTAAAAAAAAATACACTATTAATTTTCCATTGTTTCTCCATATTGTGTGCCTAGTGCCACCTCTCTATATCAATGCATAAATCAACCTTTGCTTGGTTTCTGGTTCTAGATGCATGTCATTGAGTGTTGTTTAGAAATGAAGTCTTGCATAGGAAGACTAGTATGTGGCAAATATATATTGATTCTTGATGGTTATCTCATTCACTACTCGGTAGTCAGTACACATTCACAAACATTCATCCTGCTTAAGCACTATGACGATAGGAAACCCATAAGGTCATGAAACACTGGGTTATATATATGACTCCTTTCTCCAAGAGCTATTATAATTGCTTCTTCACATCATTGACTTCCAATAAAAATTGTTTATACAATCCAATATAAGGAAATGGAGATTCTGAAAACTGAATGGTGGAAACTACAAAAGATTTGTAAGATGCTACTAATTGCACATGACATATCTCATTCAAATATATATAGAGGATTTGATACATATCTCATTAAAATATTCTCAAGGATATTCCAAGGAATTTAAAGAGAAGATTAAAGATATTGGTTCCAGTGCATCATTTACTCAGCCTTTCAAGTTGTGGAAACTCGAAATTGGTTATGATCAGGAGCAACCAAACATCACAACAAGCTCCAATAAATTGTCAAAACTTAGATGACACAGGAGTGGGTTGTAGAAAGGCAGCATCGTTTCCATTCATTGAGCTCCTCTCTGTTTCGAGAATAATTTAATATTCTATACTGAACAGGGCCAACCACGTAAAGGTGGAAGCTCTTATGCTGCCCCCCTCACATCACTCTCAATTCCCCATACCCAATGCATGTACTTGAAAAAACAATTACGTGCAAATTCATGCATATTTCTTCATAAACAAACATCTACCATTCACTCAATAAAGGCTAAAATCCATTAAACCAATGTTTCATTCTATCAACACATTCATTCAATAAAAGATAACATTCAATAAACCATCCATTCATTCAATGAACACATTCATTCAATAAAAACTAACATTCAATAAAGATAATTGTTTACTACAATGAATCATTAAACCATTTCTTACCTTGATTTCAAGAGGCAGTTGTGAAGACGAACAGTCATAAAGCATCATTTCATATATCTCTGATTTTCTCAAAACTCGAGAATGAAGATAAAGAGGATTTCCATGGTAATTTGTTCCGGCCAAACCTTTGCTTGGTTTCTAGTTCTAGATGCATTCCATTGAGTGTTGTTTAGAATGAAGTCTTGTAGAGGAATACTAGTATGTGGCAAATATATATTGATTCTTTATGGTTATCTCATTCACTACTCGGTAGTCAGTACACATTCACAAACATTCATCCTGCTTAAGCGCTATGATGATAGGAAACCCATAAGGTGAAACACTGGGTTATATATATGACTCATTTCTCCAAGAGATATTATAATTGCTTCTTCACATCATTGACTTCCAATAAAAATTGTTGATATAATCCAATATAGGGAAATGGAGATTCTAAAAATTGTATGGTGGAAACTACAAAAGATTTGTAAGATGCTACTAATTGCACATGACATATCTCATTGAAATATTCTCAAGGAGATTCCAAGGAATTTAAAGAGAAGGTTAAAGATATTGGTTCCAGTGCATCATTTACTCAGCCTTTCAAGTTGTGGAAACTCGAAATTGGTTTTGATTAGGAGCAACCAAACATCACAACAAACTCCAAGAAATTGTCAAAATTTAGATGACACAGGAGTGGGTTGTATAAATGCAGCATCATTGCCATTCATTGAGCTCCTCTCTATTTCAAGAATAATTTAATATTCTCTACTGAACAGGGCCAACCACGTGAAGGTGGAAGCTCTTATGCCCCCCCCCCCCTCACATCACTCTCAATTCCCCATACCCAATGTATGTACTTGAAAAAATCATTACATGCAAATTCATGCATATTTCGTCATAAACAAACATCTACCATTCATTCAATAAAGGCTAAAATCCATTAAACCAATGTTTCATTCTATCAACACATTCATTCAATAAAAGATAACATTCAATAAACCATCCATTCATTCAATGAACACATTCATTCAATAAAAACTAACATTCAATAAAGATAACTGTTTACTACACTGAATCATTAAACCATTTCTTACCTTGATTTCAAGAGGTGGCTGTGAAGACGAACAATCATAAAGCATCATTTCATATATCTATGATTTTCTTAAAACTCGAGAATGAAGATAAACAGGATTTCCATGGTAATTTGTTCCATCCAAACCTATCAAGTGTACTTTTAGGTCAGTAGTATTCGCGTATCTGAACTGTAGCAGTTGTTTGGCCATTTTCATCCTGTAACATCTTAGAAGAAAATGTAATAAATCCCTCAAAGAAGTTCGTGTAACATAGTGGTTTTTGTTTGCAGGAATCCTTCAATTTACCTGGTGAAAATGGCCAAACAGTTGCTACAGTTCAGAGACAAGAATACGGCTAACCTAAAAGTACACTTGATAGGTTTGGATGGAAACCATTTTCAATGTTGATGCCACTGCTGACCTAAAAGTACACTTGTTGTCTCTTAGTACTCTTTGCATCTTGACACATATGATATTTTATGGTTGTCTCTGCGTCCTAGCGAAGGAAATTAAATAAAACATATAATTTGCATTGAAAAAATAACAAGGTACGAACTAAACTAAGGAAATTCGAACCTGAAACCTATGTCTAGTCCCAAGACTACCACCTTAAAGCTTGAAGTGCAGCTGACAATGGAAGACACAGGTGTATTTTATTACCACCGTGTGAATCTAATTTGACCTTATCAATCAATTCCCATCGCCATTTCCTCTCATACGACGTCCCACAACCATTTCTCTCGACACCCACATTTGATTCATTCTGCATGCATTTCACTATGCAACCGTCTCAGATTCTCACTGCGTTTTCCCTCAATTAGTTTCTCAATCAGTATGACCCACACCTGACGTCCGAGGAGTGTTGACAGCGGTCCTGAGTTTCATCGTGTAAACGGTGGGGATTCATGGTATTATGTTTCCCTTCGGCTGCAATATGGAAAACTCATAGTTCACTACGAATGTTTGTATCCTTACAAACCTTCGTAGTGAACTATGAGTTTTCCATATTGCAGCCGAAGGGAAACATAATACCATGAATCCCCGCCGTTGCCAGGCTGAAACTCAGGACCTTACAAACCTTCATAGTGAACTATGAGTTTTCCATATTGCAGACGAAGGGAAACATAATACCATGAATCCCCACCATTTCCAAGCTGAAACTCAGGACCGTTGGCAACACTCCTCGGACGTCGAGCGTGGGTCATACTTAATTGAGAAACTAATTTAGGGAAACACAGTGAGAATATGAGATGGTTGCATAGTGAAATTCATGCAGAATGAATCAAGAGTGGGTGGCGAAAGAAATGGCAGTGGAACGTCAACTTTACGTATCCATTTATATGTTTTCTGCAAAACATAAGAAAAATGTGGAGTAAGTGAGAGACACATAAAATCATAATTACTATGCAAAACATATGAAAAATGTGGAGTAAGTGAAAGACACCTAAAATCATAATTACTATGCAAAACATATGAAAAAAGTGGAGTAACATCACACTTGAGAACATCACACTTGTCCTTGGTATCATATTGAGGTTCATCTACTCATGAATCCAACTTAGGGAGCAATACCAGTTCCTCCCTCTTAGGTAGCTCTTTCTCGACATCAAGAATGATAACATTCATATTGTTAGTGGACACTTCAGTAACCATTAATGACGCAAGAGCATGTTAAAAATTCCAACAATGTATTTGAGGCCTCTCAGAGCCAAGTAAACTGTACCCACTTCTTTATCACTGAGTATTAAATTATTAATACAATACTTTTCATTTGTGATCTCCGTGGGTGTGTATCTAACAAGAAACCTTTTGAGAGCATACATGCAATCAAATTGTCCTACAAATTTGTCTTTAAACTCATCGTGAGGAACATGAGAGGTGAACAAGATGACATAATAATTAAGACAAGTTTGAGGACAAGGTCATGATTTGAGTCAACTTTGGTGCTAGAGGTGCCTCCTTCAACAGAGTTTTTTTTTAATCTAGGAGTCCCAAATCTACAAGGTGCTCATGTATGAGTTGTAGTATTTCCCTGGAAATACATAAGGCCGCTAAAATTCTACCATAATGTTCTGCTGAAAAAATAATAAAGTACTTTGAATGATAAGTTAGGGCACACAGAAATATGAACAAGCTATAATTGAAATTTGAGGAATGACAATAGATAATAAAAGTTAATAGAGTGTTGCAACACAATGCATACAAGCTGATAGTCTGCAAACAAAATGACAAAATAGTTTGCTAAGTTATAATTTAAATTTGAGGAATGACATTAGCTACTAACAGTTATAGTGATGCAACCCAGTGCATACAAGTTGGTTTCCACAAACAAAATAAAAAAAGAGTTTGGTAAGGGTGAACAATGTTTCATTCCCCAATGTGATTCAATGGAAGGCTTGAACATGCATGTGTAGAGGCAGAGAAACCAGCAACAACATAGTGTTGCAGTTCATTTGATTAATTTCCAAATGTCTTTCAGGATCTACCACATGAATTTCCAATTTGACAAGGCCAATCATGCTCAATATTCATGTGTGGCAAAGTTGTATGTTTGGATTTCAATGATATTCTCTATTATCTAGTTTCAAGTGAATTTGCATTGTGGTATTGTTAGTACTTGATGTATACTTTTGGGGCATTGTTTAATAATTGTTATCAATATGGTGTGCATCAAAGCAACGTTTTGGTGGCCCTGTGCTCTTGATAGACTACCTTGAGATCTTGATGCTTTGAAGACATGTATGGGTGGAAAATATGATTCCATGCTAATTTCCAAATCATCATACTTATAAAATAATCACCAGTTATAAAGCAAATCCTAATGTGAGTCACTCCATCAATATCACATATAGTCATCCACAAAACTATCCTAAGGACACACATTGTTTGGTACACCATTGTAATATATGGGATACATCATACAAATACTATGAGGCACTATAAGTCAAGATCCAAACCTTTTTTCAATACTGGAGAAATCCAATGTATGCTTGGTTCTAAAATGTTTAGCAAGGGATACCAAAATCAGTCAGTAGATGACCTGGGGCCCTACTTTGAAACTATGCCCACTTAACTGTGCCAGCTATAATCTATAAAATGAATGCCATCTATCCATAATTGATGATCTACCTCTGGTGCTCAATGTCATGGACTGCAACAGTCTACTAAAGAATTGGGTCTGCTCTAGCCAAAATGAGAGGTAAATCCCCCCGACATAATCTGTGATAACAATATCATCTCAAGCATTTGAAAGATGATTGAATTTTGAGAAATAATAAACCCACATGTACAACATGGAAATTCCATAGCAAAATGGGTTCACAACATTGCACATTGGGACAAGAACTATAATCGAATGCATGTACATGCAACAAAAAATGAGAAGAAATCACAAGAGAGCAAGAGAACATACAAGTTCCATTGTACATACATTGTACATATATACCCGATGGCCAAAAATAGAAAGGATAATTTGTCAAGATTATGCCTTTGACACGCTAGATCTCTCTTTGCTTGAGGAAATTGTTCCTGATTTTGTAAATATGGAAACTTTTCATCATGAGAGCTATACGGTTTTCAAAGACAAAGTGTATTGGCATCCTACCAAATAGAGAGTATTTTACTCTCATTGTGTAGTTTTCATGTTGACATCAAGCAAAGTATCTCTCAAGCAAAAGTTGATATTTTTGTATGGTTTCAAAAAGTTGATATTTCTGTATGGCATTATAAGGATGGAGAGCATGTACCTCCTAATCGTGGTTCATAGTGATTGAATTGTTTGACTTTCACCACAACATTTATACTAAGATGAGCTGGAATATCAAAGTGAAAAGCATTTGATATAATAACTTGAGTGATGTTAAAGGATTGTATCAAATGGGATTTAACTTGTTATGTCAATGGTGCTTGAAGCATTCCCTATATAAGTGTAACCATACTCTATTACCAACTTGGAAGGTATGTTTTTCATACAATTATTTGTGAATAGAACTATGTTTGCATAAGAATGTCTCTATTTTTGGTGTGTACTTTGGTGATATGCCCCACAAAAGAAGTAGCTTTGCCTTGCACTTTCAAGGATCAGGTGTTTGACATCCAGAAATATTCGCAAGAGATTTTGCATCAAGTTAGTGAAAAAATCCAAGTCTGATTTGTGACAGCAGTGGGCCCTTTCATTATCAATCTCGTACAATCCAACAGTAATGAATATGGCCATACATTAAATCTGGGCATACTAGAAGGAATTCTGGAAAATTATAGTGAGGATAAATGTCATATGTGGGCATATTTGTATTCATTTGGAGTTGTGGCAATATTATCCCCAAGGAATCCATTAAAACATCATTTTTTAGGCCTGTAGATGAAAGGGTATGTGCAACAGGTATGAGAACATTATGTGCACTATATTAGACCTAAATAGGGGCCCTAACCATTCAACAGTAAGTTCGCCTAGTACAACACCCAGACTTGGATCAACAGCCTACAGTTGCATAGTAGTCTTGTAACAACACATAGTGAGGTCTGAGCACATCTTCTAGGAGTCAGATTTAAGATATGATCACACAATAGAGGGAGTTATCTCATTTTTTTGGAAGGTGCCAAATATTAGCAATTACCCCTTATGCCAGCCCAGCCCAACCTTGTTTTAGAACAATCATCGTTTGAGGTCTTTACAACTAATTTCGAGTGAAAGTTTGATGATGATCATCCTGTGGGGGTAGTTTAGAGAAAATAGCATGATGATGACTATCAATAGTGCTGGTATAACAATCCTCATGACTAGCAGTGCTGATGACTATCAACAGTGCCGGGAATTTCCCTGGGGATTGTTTATAGAAAATAGCATGATGCTTGTTAAAATATAATCCTCAATACATACCTTAAAAATCATGTGTATTCCTAGGGGTTTGGGAAAACCACCCCATTGATCCAAGAGGATCCAGGATCACTCAATTTTTCAAACTCTCAAATGATGCAACATAAGGGTACCATTGTGAAGGGATTGACGAGAGATTGTAGCGACATTCGTTTCGCCTCAATGAGTTTGCAGTCTGGTAGGTGATGTCGACTAGACATATAGTGAACCGTGGTACAACTTTGTGTACCTTCTGGTGAGCATTGAAAGAAGCTTATTTGGGATGCACACTACAACAAAATAGCAGGACACTTTGTAGTGGAAAATACACTTGTTGTGCTCCAGAAGTATTTCTACTAGCCTTCACTCAAAACAGATGTCGACAAGTACATCATGTCATACATGGATTGGGGCATTTCCAAGCCACCGAATCGACGACAGGGTTTGTATACACCCTTTCTTATTTAGCCGACAAACTGGCTCAGTGGACATCGACCATGGATACTGATAAATCAATAAGGAACTCAAGTTCAAGGATCAGGTTCACCTCAGAGGAAACTTGAATTAACATATTGGATTTGGGTCCTGATTCAACAGGATCGACATAGAAGCAAAGCCTGAATTTGGAAATGGATAGGATATTCCTGGGAAACATATCCCACAGACTTGAAGCATAAAGTACACATGGAAACAAAATTGCCCTTGATTGTTGAAACCTTGAAAACATCGATGCCCTAATCCTCATTCCAAATCCCATAAAAATTGAAGTTGCACAGACACACATATATATACAATATCCATGAAAAATATGGTAACTACGATGGATAAAACTATTATAATAAAACCCTATCCCCAACTGAATTCAACCAATGTGCCAAACGTGTGTGGAAAATGGGCAGTTGATGAAGTTACCGGATTTCTTGACATTGTGAGGCACATTATTTGAGTTGAGTATCCTCTGCTAGCACTGCATCCTCTTCTCACTGCTAGATGAAATGAGGGATAGCATGATATCCTCTTATCTCCCCTATCTCCTCTACTCATATCTTTGAAAACGGAACCCGCAATTCGAGTTAACTGTGCAAATGGAACCCGCGGTCTTCTCCTGGCTTATTTGTACGAATGGAACCCGCAGTCTCCTAGGTTATTTGTGCAAATGGAACCCTCGAACTCCTTTGCGGCCTCCTCAACCTCCTCCAAAACTGCCTCAACCTCCTCTGCGTCTGCCTCGGTGACCTCTACGACCTCCTCAGTGACAGCCACGGCCTCTGCGACCTCTAGTATTGGACATTCTTGCAGGGTGAGGTAAGTCCTGAAATGTGTTCACGTAGGCTCATGGGAGGGAGGTAAGTTCTATGTTTATTATTGTTTTATGTTTTCTTTGTATTTATATTTATTGTTTTTTTATTA
The DNA here is from genome assembly GCA_027924585.1 of Larix kaempferi. Classification (NCBI taxonomy): domain Eukaryota; kingdom Viridiplantae; phylum Streptophyta; class Pinopsida; order Pinales; family Pinaceae; genus Larix; species Larix kaempferi. Next base: position 2,031,953 of record BSBM01000105.1, on the reverse strand, counting down.
GTTAGTATTTATGTATTATTATTTATTTATTAATATATGTATGCAAATGTGTGTGTATAAAACCTAAAGTAAACAAGCAATATATTAAACGTAAAATTAATATTCTAACATATAAAAATAGATGAAAAAGTCAACCACAAAATATCGATGGATTGAAAGAGACATTTGTTCCATACGATTGTTGTTGATTTTGATGGACAGTGGACTGAAAGAGAGAACATGACCGTTGGGAGTCGGGAGGCGCTACTAGCGTCATGATATCGGACTGTACTATATGAAAGGAACTATATGACTGTTTGGAGGTGCGGTCAGATTTGTTCATAATTAGCATGAGATATTATTCATATTATTCATCATCGTCGTCCGTAATCATCATAATCATCATCACAAACAAGTACACCATCGTCGTCGCCATGATCGCGGCCATCATCATCAGTGATGATGATGATGATTATAATTAAATCATCGTCATCATCGAAGTCAACATGAACATCATCACAACTTTCAACACTATCAACTAATCAGATTTAATTGTCCCCTCATAGATAACCAATGAGACCACAATCCTAAAAATATTTTTCTCATTTTCCCATTGGGTGTATCTTACAAAGCCATTACAAAACAAAATACGGAAATGAAATGAATGTCAATGATGTTATCGCATTATGTTGAAAACCCGAGCATATAATTCATCACAGCATACTCATCAATGTCATATGCGCATCCAAACGGTCATAAGTGAGTACAATAATTTCATCATGTTTGTGCCTCCAAAAGGTCACAATCAAACAAACTAATCAACGGGTGCGCATCCAAACAGTCATAAGTGTGTACAACAATTTCATCATCTTTGTGCATCCAAACTGTCACAATCACAATGTCTCTTTCGATATAAACAAGATTTGCAAAATATTTTTTAATATTTTTTAAACAATGTCTCTTTCGATATAAACAAGATTTGCATAATATTTTGATATTTTTCAATAGAACCCGTCGGATATCCGATGTATTCGGGCATAATATGCTGATATTATTTCAGTAGAATCCATCGGATATCCGACAGGTAATTCTATCATTTAAAAAAAAATATGAAATTTCATAATTTTGAAAGTGAAATCCATCGACACAATCTTTTTTGTTGGAGGTCGTCGGATTTGCTCATCGGATTTTGGGTACAAATCTTGTAGTGAGAGGAAAGAGTCCAGGGAATCGTGGGAAGTCTAGGAAGGGTATATCCAAGTACAAACTGGGAAATATAGAGTGTTGGAACTGTGGAAAGAAAGGAGATATGAAGAAAGACTACAAATCTCCAAAGAATAAATGATATGGACAACGTGAGACTACTTAGGAATCAACTGTAGCAAGTGATGTGTTACAAGATGCTTTGATTCTTGCATTAGATATTACTAGTGATTGCTAGGTAGCAAATTCAAGGGATTCATGTCATGCTACACCCATAAGAAATTTATTTATGATTACGTTCAAGGTGATTTTGGAATTGTTTTATTGGGTTATGATGAACCATGTAAAATGGTTGGAATGGGTAACGTACGGATAAAGTTAAAGAATGGGAGTGAATGGTTGTTGAAAGATGTAAGGCATATTCCTGCTATGAAAAGAAATATGATATCTATTCAACTTTGGTTGTCATTGATGTCAACTAGTGTCAAAGAGGATGTCAATTGATTCAGTTTGAATCATTGATGTCAACTGATGCCAAAGTGGATACAGCATACCCATGCCACTTTAAAGAAGTATATGGAAACCACTTTGAAGAAGTATATGCATAAGATGGTGAAGGATATGGATTCCAGTTTGAAGAAGTATATCTTGAATTTGTATCTAGTCTAAAGATGTGTGTCCAAGGATACATAATGAATGATCAGTATGAAGAAGCATCTAAGGAAGGTACATCATGCAGATCAATTTCGAAGAAGTACATAAGTAATGTATACTACTACATGTGGTACCTGCATAGATATCAAGTCCACCAATTCATACTCTCTCAAGATAGTAATCAAAGAATTGGTTGGAAAAAGGTACATGTGCACAATGTTAGGATATTCTCACCATCATCTTTATGTTTGCAGGCATGCATTTGCATGCATCCTAGTCATCAGTGAGGTGTCCCCCAGCACCTAGTCCCTAATTTGCTAGCCCCGGGAGCTTATTTATGTTCAGTTCCATCCCTCCTAGTCCATGATGCGCCTTGTTTTCATCTCTTGAGACAAATTGTGCCCTCTCCCACCTACCACCAGTGACACACTTAGTTAGTTGCTTGATTTGTGGATCTATTCCTTGATTTGAGGACAGATTGACTAGTTAGCTAACTGAAACACTCCGATGGACACCCACAGAGACTAGTTTGACTATTCTGACTCCATGCAGATCCTCATGCGCCCTCCTTGGATTCTCCTTCATTACATTAGTGCTCCATGCGCCAGTTACACCTACCTACATTCAGTTAAACTCAGTTTGACACCTGGTTTACCGTTACTTGTGCATTGATGACACCACTGATCTGATGAGGAGGACTCCTAGTAGAGACATGCTACACGATGCAGGCTATTCAAATGACCTCCTTGCTTAATTCGAATTATTCAGTCATTGTTACTATGTATTGTATTGTATTCATCTTCTAAGTTCAATAGAGCACTGTTGCAATTCTTTTGCACAGTTTTCACATATTATTCTTTATGCATCTCTAGTAATTGTTTCTCTTGTTCCATAGATCTGCTATGTTGAATTTCATATGGTATCAGAGCCATGGAAGGGACGAGAAATTTTTTTGCAGGGATTATTCATGAATATTGAGCAAGTTTGCTCACATTGCAGCAGTTTTATGCACTGCATGCATATTCTACACTTGCGGCTATTTTTTCCAACTCTGCACCAGAATCCGAGAGTTTCTACATAATTCATGGATATTGATCATTGGATCTTCAAGCTTGCTTGATTTTCCTATGCCAGGTGTGATTCAACTTGAAAAGTGCAGGTTGTCGACCTAAGATTTCTTTTTTGTTTTTTGATTTGCAGGTTCTTTCCTCCTCCTATTGCATTCGCTCTTCTTGAATGTGGACACTTCTTCATCAAATCTCCTCACTCCCTTCAACTATTATCAGTGGAAGGCTTATATGGAAATTATATTGCACTCTAAAGGATTTTATAGAGTCACCATGGGCCTAGAAGTCGAAGCTACATATGCAGTAGAGAAGGAAAAATAATTCAATAAGCTTGATTAAGCTTATGGTTTCCTTTGTCTCAACATCTCTAAGGATCTTCTTTTCCATCTCAATGCATTTACTACTCCGAAAAAGGTATGGGATCAACTTGCCACACTATTTGGAAAGCAAGATGAAATGAGATCTTATCAGCTAGAGAATGAGTTGATTGCCCTCAATCCTGAGAATTTCAAGACCATCAATGAATTCTTCACTAAGTTTAAGCACTTGGTAATGCTATTGAAGCAATGTGTAGTGGAAAAGGAAGATAATCAATTGATTCTATCAATCCTTACGAAGCTAGGAAGAGACTATTTATTTTTTGTTTCAAATTTGAATACGGAAAACCTCACAATTCCTAATTGGAAGATGCCTACCTTGAATGCTTTCATTGAATCCTTGACAAAAGAGCATGATAAGCTTGTTCAAATGGGGACCATCAAAACCTCAAAAGATAAATCCCTTTTTGCTGGAGGATCCAAAGCTATGAATGGAAAAGGGAAGCAAAATAAAGAGAATCCAAAGCTTGATTTTCCAAAGCAAAAGGAGAAGACAAATCAATCACACGAGCCATCCGGTTCAAGAAAAGACAAACAAAAGAGCAAATAGAAGACTAAATGTTCTTATTGCAGCAAGGGATTTCATCCTGAAAGCTCATGCATGAAGAATACCATAGATCAGATGGCCCTTCTCTTGGAGAAAAACAACATTGCTCTTCCTGATGGCACAAGGAAGAAGGACAACAATGAGCATACAGAAAGAGGTCATGCACTCATGGCTAGTGTTTCGAACTCCACCACTCTTATCATAGATTCAGGACCTTCGAATCACATGGCTGAAAACAAAGATTATTTTTCATCATTGGTATCCAACAGCACCATCTCCATCCACATGGGAGATGACTCACAAATTTCTTCAAAGGGAAAAGGCACTATTCATTTAGAGCATGGCAATTTCCATAATGTTCTTTATGTTCCTTCTCTAGCTACAAACCTACTTTCTATGTATCAAATGACACATACTAGTTTACCAAAGAAGGTTGTATTCAGCCCCAATAATGTTGAAATTTCTGATATTGCAAGCGGAAAACTCATTGTGGTAGGAAAATCCAATCATGCTGCAAAAGCATGTGAGTTTTCTCACTTCTTGCCAAATGAAAAGCCAAGTGCCCTTCTGACTCATGGAAATGAGGTTAGTAGGCTATGGTATGAGAGGTTTGGACACCTAAAATTATAAATATTTGCAGCTGCTATAGAAAATTTCCATGGTTTAGGGCCTTCCTAGCATCAAATCCTCGAAGGGAATACGCAAGGGTTGCATCATTGGGAAGCACCCCGAGCACACATTTGACCGAGGAAAAGCTAGCAGAGCTTCTTCTATTTTGGGGCTGATTCATTATGATATCAGCGGTCCACTACCACATACCTCCATGAATGGCTCAAGGTATGTTCTGACATTTATTGATGACTTCTCTAGATGCACTTGGGTCTTCTTTCTCAAAAACAAGTCGAAAGTGCTAGAAAAATTCAAGATTATTAAGGCTTATGTTGAGACTGCCACCGAGAGAAAGATCAAAGCTCTTAGATATGATAATAGAGGTGAACATATCAAATCAGAGCTGCTGCAACTTTGTGAATAAAATGGAATTCAGATCCAACACACTGTACCCTACACACCTCAGCAGAACGGTGTAGCGGAAAGGAAGAACCGGTCACTGAAAGAGATGGCAACCTGTATGATTGATTCAAAAGGTTTGGCTACAAATATTTGGGCCTAGGCCATGAATTTTTCTGCATACATTCAAAACATATTTCCACATTCATCCGTGAAAGATACTACTCCTTTCGAAGCCTATACTGGTCACAAGCCTGATGTGTCCAATCTCAGGGTTTTTGGCTCCACTGCTTGGGCTAGAATTTCGACTGAGAAGATAAAATATTTGGATCCGCAAAGTACTGAGTGCATCCTCATTGTATATTCTGAAGAATATAAAGCCTACAAACTCATGGATATCATATACAAAAATATATTCATCGAGCGAAGTGTAAGATTTGAAGAACCGCTTCAAGATCTAAAACTAGTCGAGGAAGAAACTGTCGAATTGCCGCCTCTACAAGAAGAAGATTCAAAAGAAGATGATGATAGTTTGTATTCTGATATTTTTGATATTTTAATAGAGTTTGATGAACATGAAATATCAGGTTCATATGTAGATCCATATGTTCCCCAACAGTTGCCAAAGTGGGCCCAAAATACTCTCCAATCTATTGGTTCAAACATTGGAAATCCTTCCGATCTAAGAAGAACTCGAGCAGACTTTCAAAGAGCGAGTATGGCTCTTTCAAATTCTGATCCTTTACTTTCTGAGAAATGTTTCTTGATGATAGGTTCAGATCCTAAATCATACTATCATGGCCACCGATATCCGATATGGAAAACCGCCATGGATGAAGAGTATTGTTCTATTCATAAAAATGCTACATGGGAGCTAGTTTCTCTTCCACCTGGGAGGAAATTAGTCCAATGCAAATGGGTCTACCACACAAAGGTTGCTTCTGATGGGTCAACCTGAAAATACAAAGCTAGGTTGGTTTCCAAAGGATTCTCCCAATTCCAAGGAGTGGACTACACCAAGACCTTTGCACCGGTTGCAAAGATGGATTATATCCGCTAGTTTTGGAAATTTCCGCATCTAAGCACTGGGAAGTGCACCATATGGATATGAACAATGAATTTCTTCATGGATATCTGAAAGAAGAGATTTACATGAAGCAGCCTGAAGGATACATATCAGATCTGACATTAGTGTGCAGATTGAAGAAATCATTGTATGGTTTGAAACAGGCCCCAAGAGCTTGGTATGTAAAGATGGACTCCTTTCTGTCACAGAATTTTGCATGGTGCAAATCAGATCCAAATGTGTACCTACAGCAAAATGAAGGTAATTTTCTGATCATTTTCCTTTATGTTGATGACCTTTTGATAACTGGAAGCAATCTTGCTTCGATCGACAACACAAAATTTGCTTTAAATCTAGCTTTTGACATGAGTGATTTGGGCTTGTTGAAGCAATTCCTTGGGTTAGAGATAGCTCAAAATTTTGATGGGATCACCATATCTCAACAAAAAAATGTTTCAAAACTACTAAATAAGTTTAATATGTCATATTGTAAGTCAGCAACATTCCCATTCCTCTCGGGAATAAGACTAGAGGATGGTGATTCCACACCATTGGTGGATTCGACACTTTATCGACAATTGATTGGAAGTCTTCTATACTTGACACAATATAGACCTGATATTTCTTATTCCGTGAGTGTCGTGTCAATATATATGAAGCAGCGCCTAATTGGAGGGCAGCAAAGAGAATCTTGCACTATGTGCAGGGTACTAGACACTTTGGCATACACTATGTTTCCGATTCCGAGCTAGATTTAGTGGGATTCACTTATTCATATTGGGCGGGTGATAGATTGATTGGAAGTCCACTTCCAGAAATGTTTTCATGATTGGAACACAACCTATTTTCTGGTCAAGCACAAATTAGGCATCCATTTCCTTATCTTCAGCAGGGGCAGAGTATCGAGGAGCGGTCAACGCTTCCATTCATGTAGTTTGGTTGCAGGGTATTCTAGCAAAGTTTGATATTGGTAGCACCACTTCTAATGTCGTTTTTTGTGACAATTAGAGTGCTATAAATATATCAAAGGATCCAGTTCAAAGACAGAGGACCAAGCATATCAAGATCCACATGCACTACATCCGAGAGCTTGTGCATGACAGAACCATTGTACTGCAATATTGCCCTACAGAAGAGAAAATTGCAGACATCTTCACCAAGAGATTCACTAAGAAGAAGTTCTCTTACCTCCGTTCACTGTTGTGGGTGATTTCTACTATGGTGGAGACAGATTAGATCCTTCAGTGTTTAGCTTGAGGTGGATCTTTCTTCCCACTGGGTTTTCCCTCTTTCCTCACATAGATTTTTTCTAGCATTTTTGGATTATTTTATGTATTGGGGTGACCTTTGGCTTAGTAACCAGGGCCCTATATTTTAATTTGTACCTCATAGTATAGCTTGTGGGGGGGTGTTAGGATATTCTCACCACCATCTTTATGTTTGCATGCATCATGCATGCAGGCATGCATTTGCATGCATCCCAGTCATCAGTGAGGTGTCCCCCAGCACCTAGTCCCTAGTTTGCTAGCCCCGAGAGCTTATTTTTGTTCAATTCCAGCCCTCCTAGTCCATGATGCGCTTTGTTTCCATATCTTGAGACAAACTGCACCCTCTCCCACCTACCACCAGTGACACACTCAGTTAGTTGTTTGATTTGTGGATATGTTCCTTGATTTAAGGACAGATTGACTAGTTCACTAACTGAAACACTCCGATGGACACCCAGAGAGACTAGTTTGACTATTCTGACTCCAGAAAGCTCCTCATGCACCCTCCTTGGATTCTCCTTCACTACATTAGTGCTCCATGCACGGGTTACACCTACCTACATTCAATTAGACTCAGTTTGACACTTGGTTGATCGTTACTTATGCATTGATGACACCACTGATTTGTTGATAAGGACTCCTAGTGGAGACATGCTACACCATGCAGGCTATTCGAATGACCTCCTTGGTTAATTCGAATAATTCAGTCATTGTTACTGTGTATTTTATTGTATTCATCTTCTGAGTTCAATAGAGCACTGCTACAAGTCTTTTGCACAGTTTTCACATATTATTCTTTATGCATCTTTAGTAATTGTTTCTCTTGTTCCATATATCTGTTGTGTTGAATGTCATACACAAGAAGCCAAGGAGTTGGTTAAGTAAAGGTACAAGTGTGCAAGGATGTTGAGAAACGATTATGGAATGCGCAAGCATTGTTTGGTCAAATATCAGGAGTGCGCAAACAATAAGTAACAGCTTATGGTTGAACATCCTTGAAAGCGCACAAGTCTTACCAACTAGAAGATGCTTTCAGTTATTTAAGGGTGCACAAGTTCCAATAAGGGTGTAGCAGTTGAAGTTATTTTATGCGCAAATCCCACAAGCCGACGATACAGCTGGTACAAAAGTCCCACACATGGTGATACTCCAAGGTTCAAAGTTCCACCGAGTCAAAGATCAAGTATGCGCAAATTCCGCAAAGCATTAATACATCAGGTACGCAACACCGACAAGAGATGGTAAAGCAAGGGTCAAATACTCACCAAGTCGAAGAGTAAGGGTGCGCACATACCTCAAAGAAATGGTACATCAAGAGTGCAAGTGTAAACCACTAAGGTGTAAGTCCCAATAAGTCAAGGGCCATGAATGTACAAGACCCACAAAGGACGACACATCAGCGGCGCAACAGATGACATGTGGAAAAAGCACAATCCATGAAATATGGAAGAAGGGGTGCCACAACCAACTTGTGGAAATACAATCTGTGCAGGACATGTATAAATAGAGATACAGGTTGGATATTTGAATTAATCTTGATGGTGGGATTGTAGAGCTTCAAGTGGAAGATACATATTTATATTCAGGGCATCAAGGGCTCGAGGACAGAACAATATGATCTAATGAGGAGTCGAGTGCGCACATGTAGTAGAATGAAATACTGGTGGTATGCATAATGATGTTGTAGATCTGTGATAAATGTGAAAATACTGAAAGGAAGAAACTCAAAAGTATGCACAAGTGCACGAGGACTGATTGAAATTATTGCAGATAAAACACAAACAGTCATAGATGTTGTATGTGAGAAGCGTAAAGACAGAACCAAAATATATCAGATGATGCGCAGATGTTTGGTTGATGCACGAAATTTGAAGTAGAGAAGTCCATTTGATGCACAATGACAAAGCAACAACAGGATCTAGTAAGCGCCTCATGATGAGGATGATCAGAGACAAGTGCGTTAAACCAAAAGGACGAATCACATGATGCACAGTATGTCAAATATTGTCTAAAAGAATGTGGCACTTAAGCATAACAGACACATCAAAGTAAGTGCGCAGTTCCATCTATTACTGGTGCATTATCTCAAAACAACAAGCTATCAATTGAAAGCACAATATCAGTTGGTGAGTGCAGTTCCACAGTAGCAGATTGACAAAGTAAACCTTAGCATAGACTGCAGGATCAATAGAACACAATACATGAAGTAAGACATAAGCAAAAGTGTAGAATTGAGTGGAATGAGAATTCAAGTCATGTATGCAGCACAGAGATAGTGAATCGTCTACTTACAAAGGAAGCGCACAACATAAATAATATCAAAATATCAAAAGTGTGCGCGAGTTGGAATTTTAGTAAGTCAGAATATTATATTGGATATCTGGGTGGTAGGATCGGGAAATGAGCAGGATGATGTTGTATCCTCCTTCCAGTTGGTGTTTTTGAACATAGGGAGTTGGTGCTTCCTTCAGGTTGGTGCTTGTAAAACCAAGGGGTCGGTGCCACCTTCTAGTTGGTGCTAGTAAACACAGGAATTTGGTGCATCCTTGAATGTATTCTTTTCATTACAAAAGAGCACTACATGGTTTTCTCCTATTTAGGTTTCCACGTAAAAATTATGTAATGTCCCTTCTTAATAATTTTATTCAAATGGCAAATTTTTCACTTTTTTCCCTAATTCAACCTTTGACTAGTTTTGATGCCTAGGTCTCCAAATTGCTCCAAATGCACCCAAATATTCTGAGGAGGTGTATGACTGATATTAAGACTTTATTATTATTTTTAGGGATTATTTAAGACTATTAAAACACTTCTACAAATTCCTTTAATATTCTTATCAATGTATGGTATTTTACTAGCAATTTCTCTTTGACTAGTATTGGTCCCTTGGTCTCCAAATGATTCCAAATTCTCCCAAATTGATACAGAAGGTACTTGGATCATATTAATACATATTTATAATTTTTATGGATTCTCTGGAGTGTTCATATGACTTCTGAAACTCCTCTTTCAAATCTGGTCAAGATAGGGATTTTTACTAGTAAATTGTGGTTCAAATCCCCTAGGGGTAAATGATGAAAATGACCTTCCAAATGCACTAAATCCAACTCGAATTTCTGAATGGAATAAGGGGAAATATAAATTAAATCAACGTTAACTCATATGCATCACCATTCAACTTTTAATATCTGCTATAACTCCCTTAAATCAGATGCAAAAAGACTAGTTTCAACCTTGGGGGAAATGGCATTAAATATTCTTCAAATGGTATTAAACTGATCAAAATGACTCCAAATTATTAAGTACTGAAAATTAGACTTGTGAAGATAATAAGTGAAATTACATGAATCATAGATACATCATAGGAATGATCTTTCATTCGAATACATCAATACATCATTGCTACACATCAAGGTAGTGGGGAAATGGCACCATTCTTTCATTAACAATCAGATTTATACATTTCCACTTGGAATTTAGACATGAAAATTTATGAAGGTGAAGAACAGAGTATTTAATTCATATTAAAAAATAAATGGGGCATTATAATCTCCCCAAAAGAGTACAATAGCTCACCAAAAAATCCCTCCCTCAAGGAGCAAGAATATGCACTGAAAAATGGAAATGGTTGATTGAGTGAGCTGCACTAGAAGAAACCACAAGCTTCGCTATAGCTTACACTTGAAAATAAAGACTCCATTAAAGCTCCATGAAAGACCTGAATGGCCTCTACAAACACCAACTTGGATGGGAATCTTTCACTCTCAAATTGGCTAAGGCAAGAAGCTAGTCATCCACTAGCTCTTCTCTCACAAATGCAATTGCAAATTCTAAAATGATCAAAAGCTGGTTTCATTATTTGTTATTGACATTTATAAAGTTTCAAATCTATCTATGGGTCGAATTCCTTCCAAGAGATGCATTCCAAATCAAGTTGGGAAGAGATTCCAAAGAATTCCACTTGTACAACAATTCCTAGTCTCCCACTTCCACCAAATCACATGTGGAAGCATCTTAGATGCCCTAACTCCCTTGAGCGCCTTCTTGGAGGCTATTTTTAGCCCTGACATGTCATATATGTCAAATTTCAGCCTTCAGGTCTGATTTGTGTCATAGGTGTCGTAGCATCTTCATCATTGTTGTCATAGAGATAGGGAATCTAGTCCAAGTGTCTCACTAGCTCCAAAATGCCTCTTCCTCTTCCATGGGAGTTACTCTTCCACTCCAATTCGACCTTAATTGATTCATGCCAAGTATATTTACCTTCCAACTCATCCCAAGACCCTTGGGATTCTTATGGATTCGAAATGACAAGAGGAGGATTCCATGTGGCACATAAAATCTGGCTTGTGTGGGTCCCTCTTCATCCATGTGTATTCATGATCAAATGCCACTTTGATTTTCCATTGTATATATTTATTTAGCTCCTTTATTAAATATTTATGCTCTTCTAATGTCCACACATCATTTATTATCCTTCTTATTCCAACTCCCAAAGCTTCCACCCCCAACCTAGGAAACTAGTAATTTTCCTCTTTGGCAAGCATTTGACCCTTAGCATCAATTTGACAAATTCTCATGAATATGACCAATGGGCTTAGGCCATTGTGACCCAATGCAAAATTTGGGACATGAAAAATTATGTGTGTCATGTCTTCTTTGTTTTGGTGCATGTGTTAATGATGTTTATTTATGGATGCATAACTGAAGATCATTGTTTAAATTAAGGCAAATCTGTTAAAGAAGTAAAATTTGTTCATAACTGCACTAATAATGATTCATCCCCCCTCTCAGTACTAAACCAATTTCAAAAATTGGGATCAGATCGGGTTTCTTCAGTAATATGTTAACATCTAGAAGACATATCTCTGTGCAGAAGTCAATAGACATGGATTTAAAATATGAACAGATGGATGGCTAAAGTAGATTTTGAAGGGAAACATATCAGTGCTCTGGATAAATTAAAGAAGTCAAGGAAGAAAAGTAACCTCCTTTAGGAATCTCTTAAAAGATTGGAGGCAGGCACCACAAGGTAGTTGAAGTTGAAAGATGACAAGTGCAAGAGTCTGGAAGCCAAAATTGTCTCTTTGAGAAACGAACTCCAAAAATTAAGTTTTCAGCTAGAGAATGAACAAAAATGCAGAAACAACATTAATGAAGAATCATATTTTTTTAAAATTTATGCAAACACTCTCAAGAATCCAACTTTGAGGATAGATCAGAAGTTTGAAAGAGAGTACAGAAAGCCAAGTCATTCGAAAAATGAGCCTGCATAGCTCCGAGGAATTTATCCTATCAGGTACCAAAATATTTTCTTAGGAAATTTCTATTACTGTCACAATTTTGGTCATAAAGCAATAAATTGTAGAGCTCATTCATTAGCATACACTACGAAGAATGGTTTGTACAATGAGATAAATCCTAAACAGAGTAACCTCAAAAAACTGACTAAAATCTTGAAAGAAGACCCCAATCCCTTTAGTGTTTTAAGCCCAGAAGATGAGTGCAGTAAAAATAGTAGCAACTTGCACAATCCACTGAGACAGTTGAAGATCAGAAGGATCAAGTTCATCAGGAATCCTGGAGCTTAGCCTTACATGCACAAAGTAAAAGGGGAAAGTGGTATATAGATAGTGGATGTTCCAAGCATATGATAGGAGATAAAAACACATTTATGAAGCTTAGAGAAGACAATGGAGGGAACGTCTACTTTGGGGATAGTGGCTCGGCCAAAATATTAGGTAAGGGATTGGCCAGCCTAGGAACCGAAAAGACCAAGGAAAACAATGTGTTGTTAGTCGAAAACATGAAACACAATATTTTGAGTGTCATCCAAATGTACAACCAAGGACACACTCTCACTTTTGACTCAGAAAAATGCAAAATTAGAAATAAGGATATAGACATAGTTATAGAAACAACCTCCAGGACTCCTAACAATTTCTACATTCTGTATGAGGAAAGGAAGAGAAATGTTGCATGGGAAAAACCGATGAAAGTTGGCTCTGGCATAGAAGATTCAGACACATCAATTTCGACAACCTTGTTAGAATCAACAAAAAACAAGTAGTAAGGTACATTCCAAGGATTACTAAGCCATCAAATTCATTATGTAAACATTGTGTACATGGGAAACAAGCAAGAGTTAAGTTTAAAACAAAAGAGTACGCTACCTCAAAACCCTTGGAAATGCTTCATTCTAATCTTTATGGTCCAATGAGAACCATAGGAATGAATGGTGAATCTTATTTCCTTCTTTTCATTGATGATGACATCCAAATTATGTGGGTGTTCTTTCTTAAGGAAAAATAAGATACGTTAGAATGTTTCAAATTTTTTAAAGAGGTGGATGAAAACGAAACCAAATTAAGACTAAAGTGTTTAAGATTTGAAAATGGAGCAAAAGATTCTTCAAAAAGGTTTGACAACTACTGTGACAAACATGGAATTAGAAGACAGTTTTCAGTAGCCAGAACTCCATAGCAAAATGGGGGTGGCAGAAAGGAAAAACACAACTATTCAAGAGATGGCCAAGACAATGTTGAACGAATCAAAGCTGTTAGATATATTTTGGACACATGCCATTCACACAGCCGTCCACATTCTCAAAAAATGTCTGATCATAACAAATAGCTTTTCAACACTGTATGAACTCTAGAAAGGAAGACCAACTGCAGTAAGCATTTGTATTGGAGAAAACTCACTATGGCTTGGGAATACCACAACAGACAAATGCCTACCAGAAATCTACTCAGTTCTCAAAGCAATGCTATTATAAATGACAATGTTAAAATAATGGAGAAATGTAACCAACCTTGATCCAATGTTTGATGTAGATCCCCGTTGGAGCTTTCAATCCGCGCACATCCAAGCACTTGCGATCTGCAAATTAGTCATGACAACCAATATCTAACAAGTACATGTGATATATAAATGACATTAACATTATCAATAACAATGGTCCATAATATCATAAGCAAATGTAACCCAATGTATAATAAATGACATTCACACCAGGAATGGACAAGAATATGAGTATTTCTATTAATGAACAAGAAGAAGTACAAAGTGATACGACCTCTTGCCGGCAACCAATCTGAACCAAGATCTAGATCAATCCACTTGTGCCTCCACCACTTCAATCCTCCATGAATGACAAACTCAAACTAAAAAGGAGTTTGGAAGGTGAACATAACTGGCTCACAACTACAAGGATCAATGAGTGCAGACTCAAGATAGGGCAAAAATCCACTAGAGTTCCTTTACTATTCTCCTCTTCCTCCCGTCCATAAGCCATATGTGCTCAATATATAGTCCTCTCAAAGGTAGGTGAAAGGACACATCGAGGCGTTACTTAGGCAGATGGAGAGCCAAAGGTCACCCAATGACTGCTTTTTGGGAGTAAAAAGTGATAAAATAGTGGTTTTTACCATTTTACATTCTACCCACGGGCTATAAAGATGCAACTCGCGGGTACGCCTGCTATAGTGATGCAACAGGCGGGTAGGAATAAAAATAGGGCAAACTGGTATCACTGAAGGATAAAAATGGATCTGAGTCACTGAAATGGATCCTACAGACCAAAGAATGTTGATGCTCACAGGGTGGAAGATTTCTGTGTAACAGATGCCCCCTAATGTGTGAGGTCAGAGACTGAAAGTGCTACCATGGCCGAAATACATTATAAAACTCATAAGTGGAGTGATGGAGACACAAGTAGAAAGAACGACTCACTCGTCATAATACAATAGTATCTCTGAATAGATGTCGGTATAGTACAACAATCTGATACAATGGCCATGAATTGGCAGTACATAATGGATACATGTCATAAGTGATCATAGCCATGATCCCTCTACAGCAATATATGGTATTCTGCTGAAAAGAAGACAACTGGTGCAAACTGGAGGTACAAACTACTGAAATATGAGAGGTGATATCTCAGATGTAAATTCAAAGTCATATGTAGCATACTGAATGCCACAATCGCCTGGGGTCTTCTACACAAGTCTTCGATGGTGCAAGTCCCATCAAGTGAATAAAAGGAGTTGGGGTCGAACCTAATAAGACATCGTCTGATTACCAGTCAAATATGTATACCATTAACAGACGCGAGATGACCCACCAATAATGAAAATGGGCATCAAGGCACAGAGCACAATCATCAGAGTGTGAATAAATGGGTTGAAGTTGAACACTAGGATGAATCCATCGATCAAGGGACATTGATGTGTTCCCAAAACTATCGATGGCGAGAGAACCTGCCACTAATGACTGCAAGCCTCAAGGTACTCAACCGAACTCTAAGCCTCAAGTCCCGGAATAAATGAGTTGAAGTCAACGGAACGAGACTCACTGGAAGGAGGGCATTAAGGCATCCCCCATCAACCAGCACGAGGTACCAGCAATGCTGAAAGATTTGGAAGATCTCAGGTGAAATGGACTGACTCAATAGGGATGGATGACATGCAATAGTCAAGAGAACTGTGGAGTGGCCGACATTGGTTTCAGGACTTCCTTTGAAAAAGAGCATGAGCAGATGGATAGACTCAGAAAGCATAGACTTGACATAAACTGTGCAATGTAGGAGGCATTATAGAGGGCTCCATAATGACTGGAAGCTTAACCAATCGGTGGAGAAAACTGAGAGACAAGTACAGCTCCTAAGGCCCAACTATAGTCCTGACTCATAATGTATGGAGTGGA
This sequence comes from Larix kaempferi, assembly GCA_027924585.1. Lineage (NCBI taxonomy): Eukaryota > Viridiplantae > Streptophyta > Pinopsida > Pinales > Pinaceae > Larix > Larix kaempferi. The sequence goes on along the minus strand of BSBM01000105.1, from coordinate 2,016,078 downwards.
ATGAATGCTCTGTTCAAAGGCGACACAACAGCTGCCAACAAGAAAAAGTGACCATAATCCCGTCCGGCTTTTTGGAATATTTGATTTTTTTTTGTCTTTTTCATATTTGGGAAAAGCTTGAAAAAGAATAAAATTGCTTATAGTACAACAAGTGAGGGAACGAGTGTCAAATATCTAGTAGACTAGTCCCAAGCAGTGGAACATAGCTATGCTCAATGCAAGGAAGTGCGTGCAGGATGTGGATACTCGGGGGTGTGTTCCCTCAAGGTCAAAGCGTCATCAAATTGTGAAGGGAAAATATATAAGCTCTGCAGGGCTCGACAGGGAAAAGTGCTCAGGCACTAGGCTAACAATTGAGTAAGTGGGAGCCGGCACAAGGCTCAAGCGGCAAGCAGGATGATGTAATGCAATCACAATATGATATAACTGACAGGAGTCCTTAAGGGAGATGGCCAGCATAAGACAAAGTAGAGTATGAGTCTCTGTCGCAATGTCATGGCGTAACTACGAAGGACTCCCAATCCTAAGGAAAAAAAACGGCATGGGCACCAAAATGTACAAAGGGGTTCTAACTAGGGTACCCATGTTCGAGAAAGACATACCGCCACATGACGACACTTCTATAGCAATGTGAAGGTTCTGTGTCAGTCACGAAGCGGGGTCGCACCTAGGGTTTATGAAAATGGACAACATGTGAAATGCATAATGCATGTGAAAATGGCATCTAACCTATATGCCAGGTATGAAATGTACCTACCGTAGGTGTGAAATGATTCAGAACAACTCTCACCGAAGAAATCTGTTAAAAAAACACTACTCCATGACACAATATTAGTTCATAACAGATCAAAATGGCAAAAACTATAGAAAAGTGGGTCCAGAAAATTATAAATAGTAATAAAATTTAATAATTTTCAATTCATTTGCAATATTCACCATTTTAGAGTTTAGTGGTAAGTTTTCACCTGAAACTTCGAGTGCCGATCGTGGGAGCTACAAGCGACCGTTCAGGGAACCATCCGAATCAGGTTAGTTGTCACTGCCATACCTTTCATTTAAGTGCTTTTATTTCAATTTTGGTCGGTGGGATTTTTTGTTTGGCCAAGCCCTAAATGGATTCGGCGCTCCCTGTGGGCTATAAGTATGCGGGTCGCTGGTAGGGCACCAAACGCACAGTCAAAAAACTGACTGCCCGCGTCTACTCGCAACTGTCTACAATTTAGCCCGCGGGTACGGTCATGAAGAAGTTTTTAAACACGAACTTGACTAAAAAATTCTTGCTTTGCACTCCAGGATGGTTCTAGAGTGGAGGGAAAGAGAGCATGACCAGGTAGATGAGGCCGTGCACAACGATTTGCAAGCACAAAAAGCATTGCAAGCATGTGGCTTATATAAATACGGGAGTCTCGGAGGTTTAAGATCCCAAAACCTACTACTCCGTCATTTGATCAACTACTGGGATGTGGATGCGCAACACTTCATCCTCAACGGGAAAACACTGACACTGGAAGTAGAAGATATCTATTTCATTACCGATTTGTCCCATAGAGGGGAGGTGGCTAGTCTTCGGTCACGAACCGTGGGTGGTGGGATCACTGTGCAAGACTAAATAATACGGTATTTTTCATGTCCCAAATTTGGAATTGGGTCACAATGGCCTAATCACATTAGCCATATTCATTAGAGTTTGTAAAATTGATGTTAAGGGTCAAATAATTGCCAAGGAGGAAAATTACTAGTTTCCTAGGTTTGGGGTGGAAGCTTTGGGATTTGGAATAAGGGGGATAATAAATGATGTTTAGACATTAGAAGGGTTCAAGTATTTAATAAATAGAGTGAATAAAGAAATTCAAGAGAAATCCTAGGTGACAAATGGTTTTGGAGACATATGGAGGATGTGGGACCCACACTAGCTTGATTTTTCATAATACATGGTATCTCTCTTTTGCAAATTCGAATTAATGGGAATGTGAACACTCTTGGGTGAGTTGGTAATTTATAACACATGTCATTGAGCATATTAGGTTGAATTGGGAAGGATTGGTAACCTCCATGGAAGATAAAGAGTCAAAGTGGAAGTTTGTGGACACTTGGGCTAGATTCCCTAGCCCCTATGACACCAATGATGGAGCATCTATAACAACTATGACAAATTGCAGACCTAACCTATGACATCTAACCACTATGACATGTCAGCCCCAAAAATAGGCTCAAGGAAGGCGAATTTGGGAGTTGGAGAAGCCAAAGAGACTCAAAATCAAATTTGGGAGAAGATGGAAGGTTGGAACTAGGAGACAAGTGGCAAATGTGGAATATTTCCTAAATGGAAATCTATTGAATCTATTGAGAGGATTTCGACCCTTAGAAGGTTAATGTTGGTTATAAAATGTATAAATGAAGTATGAGAATAGCTTTTGATCATTTGTAGAATTTGCAATTGCATTTGTGAAGAGGGAGAGCTAGTGGATGACTAGTTTCTTGCCTTAGCCAATTTCGAGGGTGAAAGATTCCCATCCAAGTTGGTAATTGGAAAGGCCATTCAGACCTTTGATTTGGAGCTTTAATGGAGTCTTTATTTGCAGGTGTAAGCTACAGGGAAGCTCATGGTTTTTTCTATTGCATCTCACTCCTTCAACCATTTCCAGCTTTGATGGCATATTCTTGATCCTTGAGGGAGGGCGTTTTTGGTGAGCTATTGTACTCTTTGGGGGAGCTTCTAATGCCCCATTTCTTTTTTAATATGAATTAAAGACTCTGTTCTTTATCTCCAGAAAGTTTCAGGTCGAAATTCCAAGTAGAAATGTATAAATCTCATTTTTAATGGAAGAACAATGCCATTTCCCCACTACCTTGTTGTGAACCAATGTATTGATGATGATTTTGAATGAATGGATAATTATCTAATGCATTTGTGATTAATGGAATTCCATGGATGTATTTTACAAGTTTCATGTACTGTACTTGAGCATTTGAAGTATTTTTACTCAGTTTAATTGCATTGGGAGAAGAAATAGTGCCATTTCCCCAAGGGTCGAATTGGTGATTTTTGCAGTTGAATGGGAGAGGGTTGGAACAGATACAATAATAAATTAATGGTGCACATGAGACCTTAATAACATCCTGAATACATTCCCTACCTCTTTTCATAAATTTGAGTGGCTTTGGAGGCATTTGGGAAGCCATTTTCAGTACTTACCCCAGGGGGATTTGAACCGCAAATTACTAGTAAAATTGCATACTTGGTCCAGAATCTTAAGAGAGTTTGCAGAGGTATTTTGGTGGCCATATATCATCCCTGAACATCATATTCAAGTCCTAATATTATTCATACACCTTCCTTGAATATTTGAAGGCATTTGGAGTCAATTCGAGACCTAGAGACCAATACTAGTCAAAGGCAAATTACTAGTAAAGTTCCCTACATTGGCCAGAATTGAAAGAGTATTTGCAGAAGTATTTTAAAGGTCTAAAGGCATCCCTAAAAAAAACATATTTATGTTCTAATCTCATTCATATACCTTCTCAGAATATTTGGGATCATTTGGGGCAAATTTGGGACCTAGAGATCAAAACTAGTCAAAGGTCGAACTAGGGAAAAAAAGTGGAAAATTGCCATTTTAATAAAATTCCTAACAAGGAACATTACAGTATTGTCCCGCCAACACACGACCGGTGGGAAGTCAAGTGCCAGTCAATGCCATAAAGGATCTGAGTACAAAGATCATTGTGGCTACTCTAGTGCGGATCACGAGATCCAAAGCACTGCATCAGGCATCCAGACCGGTGATGTTCTACGCATCACAATGCTTGCAACCTACTATATTTGACTGGTGTACTACTCTGTTGGTGTCTATGAAGACACAACTGACGGAATGCAAAGAGGGTAAGGCCAAAAACTTTGGGTATGGTAGCATCCTCTGCAGTTTCTTCTTTGAGAGGGTTCCGAGACTTAGCCCTAGGGTGGATGTCCCTCCTCACAGTCTCCGTGATCCAGCCCTGAACCGATGGGCTGAGATATTGACACGACAGGGTGGTGGCCATCTGGCGTCACCATATACTGAGGAGTTCTTCCGTTGGTGGAATTGGCAGGTGATCACGATAGAGTACTATCCCTATGCGGGGATAGACTTCATACAAGACCGTGACATGCCGCTCCCACCAGGCGTAGCTTTCGGAGACATCGGTGAGTACTCTTTTGGTTTTGTGTTTATTAAATTTCTATGGATTTTTTTATTATAGTTGAAATGCAAAAAATCTTTTTGGTGGTAATGTCATGTGGCAGACAAAGGCCTAGTGAGACCTGAGGGCTTCCCGAGACATGGTCGTCGGGGTAGAGATGAGGTGGCAGTAGACGCTGCAGCAGGGCGCACACTCCAGACGTTGCAGCGCAACATATCACGGATGTTTGCCCGGCTACCACTGATAGAGGTAGCCCGACTACCTGAGGCTATGCAACGCCAGGTAGTGGGTGTTCCCGGGGAGTGGGTGCAGCTACTGCAGCGGATGGCCAACGCAGTACAGTACTACTATGAGACACATCCCGTCGAGGCGGTAGGTACACCTCCTCGAAGGGAGTAGATATCCCAAGGTCTCATCATTTTCTGTATCAATATGTATATTTTTTAGGGCTACGGGCTCCAATTTTGTATGACACTACCATTTTTGGACATATTTATATATATATACAACTTTGGTTCTCAGTTCTACTACACGTGTGTATGTACAAATGTATGAATGTATTTGTATTTATGTGCTCATGATGAAAGTGACAAATGCCAATCTAATACATAGTTAGCGTATGCATCAGATATATAATTATGACTTCTCGAAATATGAATATATGTAATGGAAACAAAATGTCTCTCCAAGAGTCGTACCTTAAGGAACATTCATAGTAATGTAGGGTCTCATACACGGTACTGCCCATTCAGCTAAGACACAACTAGTTTTGAATCCAGGCGGACTTCTAAAGATTGGATGTCATGTGAAATGGAATCCCGAAGTAGCTCAACAATGGCATTATACTCAGCCACATTGTTAGATGTAGGACCGAGACAAGCACCTCCTGAGGACACAACTAGGTGGTCAGGTGAGAAGATAACCCAGGCAACAGAAGCAAGCTGCTGCGTATGTCGGCTAGCACCATCCACAAAACCTAAGAACATAGGACATCCCGTTGACATCTGTCAATCAAACAGAGGCTAATCAGCAGACCCAACAACCAACATGAAATCTAAACTATGTACAGAAAAACTATACAATAGTGTACAAAAGTATTATCCTAAACCAGAGGTTCAAGCGTAATACCGCTTGAGGTAGAGCCCATTTCTAGGATCCTTCAAGACAACTCTCTCGTAATCTTCTAACTCATAAGCCCCTTTTTTTAGGACATGCCTCACAATGTAAGGACCGTGCCACATGGGATTGAACCTGCCTGCCCCCAAGTCACCTTCAGCATATTGTCGGGGACGGACAGACCTATCATATTGAACCTTGACACGACGCTTGTTAACATCAATGTCCACAGCGGCATCTCGACAGTGCTCGTCAAGTTGCTCAAGGTGTACTAAACGTTGCTCAATCTCCATCGTATCAGGGAGGAGCTCTATGGATACCTTGAGTGAAGGGATCTCGCATTCAATCGGTAAAAGTGACTCCACACCGTGAACTAACTGGAATGGTGAGAACCCGGTGGCAGTCTTAACTGCGGTTCGATATGCCCACAAAGCAGGATATAACATGATATGCCAATTAGTCTTGCTTTGTTGGATGGTACGTTGGAGAATGGTCTTCAAAGAATTATTTACTGCTTCAACCTGACCATTCGCTTGAGGATAGTAGGAAGAGGGGTGTTCCTGACGAAACCCAAGCTTGAGAGACAAATCCTCCATCATCTTATTTTGAAAGTGACTGCCATGGTCAGTGACAATCTCTTTCGGGATACCGAATCGAGTGATAATCTGGTTGAACATGAAATGGGCTGCAATAGCACCGTCGACTTTTACTGTAGGCATGGCCTCAGCCCACTTGGAAAAATAATCTACGACCACGATAATATGGTGATCCCCCCAGCCGAAGCTGGTTTGCAATCCATGAAATCTACCCCTCACTTGGTGAAAGGACCGACAGTGACGACCAGATGGAGGCGAGTGTATGTTCCGAGAAAACACCTGGCAAGGGTGACATCTCTTCACAACGTTAATACAATCTTTAAAGATAGTAGGCCAAAAATAACCCTCTCGCATAATACGCTGGGTTGTAGCAAGCCCGGATAAGTGATCGCCACACGCCCCTGCATGGAAATCATTAAGTATCCGTTCCACTTCTTCATGATTCAAGCAACGACGGAGGATGGAATCCTTTCCTCGGCGATACAAAGTGTCACCAATTATAGTATAATCTTTAGCGTGATGTCTCACACGCCATCGCTCGTCTCGTGAATAATGCGGAGGAAACTTCAAAGTTTGGAGATAGACAATGATATACCCATACCAAGGGTCCTTGGTCGAGATGAGAAATAAGTGTTCATCCACAAAGGAATATTCATGAATGACATCCTCATCAAGCTGTGGAAGGTCCGACATAAGTTTAGTGAACACCAATGATTTCACCGATTTTGCAGAAGCAAACTCAAGATCAAATTTCTTAAGGATAACAATCCATTTATTATACTTACCCCTGATAAGGCGTTGTGATAGCACAAACTGAAACAGATTGATGTGAGCTACAACGGTGGTTGTTCGAATCAAAATGTAATGCCGTAACCGCTGGACCGCGTGGATAGTCACAAGTGCCAGCTTTTCTACATGGGTGTATCTTAGTTCAGCGTCTACTAAATTTCGACTAAGGTAATAGATAACATGCTCGACAAGCATATCATCTACCTGAACCAAGACCATGCCAATAGTCTCTTGAGACGCGGCCACATAAAGAATGAAATCTCGTGTAAAGTCTGGTGGACTAAGCACGGGGGCCGATACCAAATCTTTCTTAAGGGCATCGAAAGACTGTTGGGCTCGTTCATCCCAGATAAAAGGTGTGTCTTTCTTCAATAGGCATGTGAAACCTTTATTAATACTGGCATAGTTAGCTATAAACCGATGCAGAAAAGTAGCTCTCCCTTGGAGACTTTGAAGTTGTAACAGATTACGCGGAGGAGGCAACTAAAGTATTGCCTCAACTTTGGGAGGATCAACTCTAATACCCTCCCTCAAAACTATGAATCCTAGAAGGCAACTAGTCCTAACAGCGAAGATGCATTTGTTTGGATTCAATCGAATTTTGTAGTGAATACATCGTTCGATAATCATACGGAGGTGCTTGGGGTGGTCCACTCTCTTGAGAGAATGGCCAGCAAGATCATCCAAGAAAACTTCCATAATCATCTTAAGATCGTGAAAGGCATAGGTCATGGCTCGCTGAAAAGTAGCTCCGGCGTTTTTGAGGCCGAAGGGCATTTTTCGGTACGCAAAGGTTCCCCATGGACAAATAAATTCCATTTTATGTTGGTCCGCGGGTTTGATTTGAATCTGATTATAACCCGAGAATCCGTCTATGAACTAATAAATATCACTCCCCACACAAGCATCCAATATCTGATCAATGAATGGTGTGGGGAAGTTGTCTTTCGGATATGCACAGTTCAAATCTCTGAAATCAGTGCATACATGGATCGTTCCCTGCTTCTTATCCACAGGAACGGGGTTTGACACCCATTCGGTAAGGGGAACGAGGTAGATGAAACCGGCTTTGAGCAGTTTCTCCACCTCTGCCTTAATAGCAGCTGCCTTCCTAGGGTTCACAGCACGTAAGCGTTGTCGAACCGGTTTAGCATCAAAATACGTTCTAATCTCTTGTTCAACAATGCGGGGGTCTATTCCTGGCATCTCCTCATATGACCAGGCAAAAGCTTCCCGGAGTTCGGTAAACAAATCAGTGTAAATAGAAATCTCCTCAGGAGTGTAATCGGCACCGACGTAAACATTCTCAATCTTTCCGAGAGTATGAGAGATGTTGATCGAAGTGGTTGGGGAAATATTGGCCATATTCCCCTCCAAAAAAACATCATGCGACTGCAAAAGATCCACAGGGTGACCAACCATCTCAGCTAGAGTCATCCTAAACTCCTCTTGCTCAACGAGCTCAAGGTTGGGAAGGAAATAAGAGCGATGGTGCATATCTTCCCAAGCCCTCTCACTACCACACATGGCTTCGAGGTAGCTTCATCAGATGGCAAAGTATCATTGAGGCAATCGTGAGAGCAAGATGAGTTGGCTGCCCAAACTGGCAGCGTAACGGGATCTTCTTCAACTGTTTGGGAAGAAGAGAGATCCATATCCGCAATGGTTTGTTGGATATGATCGTAAGTGAGCTCCGCTATAGATAAGGGCATAGACATCCCGACGTGCGCAATGTCTCCAGACATAGAATCCGCGGACGGTAAAATCCATGGATCATCACAATAGGAAGTCCAGAATGGCATACTATTCGAAGGAGGAGGCGCACTGTCGGAAATGGTTCCAATAAAATTCACAGGTGCAGAATGGTTAAAAGTTCCCATCAATGAGGGGTACATCCCAACACATATGTTCCTAGTTGCCGACTGAGAATCCGAAACTTGCGAGACTACAAATCACGTGGATGTTGTGGATCGAGTGCCAACATAATCCAGTTGATCGATCGTCACAATCTTGCCTTCATGGGGAAAGCAAATAACTCGAAACACAGTAGACGCGACAGCCTTCATAGCGTACATCTAGTTCCGACCCAATAAAAGGTTGTAGTCGATGGGCGCATCAACCACTTCGACTTCAATAAGAATGGACTTACCTCCCAAGGAGACAACAAGGGAAGGGATAATTCCATGCAGTGTAAAAGACCTACCGTCGAATGCAGTGAGTGTAGTTCTAGACGCGAGTAGAGGAGGAGAGCCAAGAGCTTTCCAACAAGTCAACGACATTACTGACGCGGAAGCACCTTCAACAACCATAGTATGTTTGACGAAGATTTTAAGGCAAACCACCTGGATTTTAAAATCCACGTGGTAAGGTAAGTGAGGCTGGACATCAGTAGTGTCGAACTTGATAACACTAGGACTTCCCCCATCCTGAACTCCTAACGCACTCAAAAGGGCATGCTTTTGAGAAGGACAGGCTTGCAAAACCTCAAGAGCCGACATGGCACACGGATTTTGGCCCAAATATTCTACGATGGAGTAATTATGGGCGGCTTGAGCATTAGGATTATGCGTGGAGCACTTAAGAACACCTTTCGGTATCCGCGGCATAATGGAAGGCTTCTCGATATGCAAGGAATTATCAGGAGGAGGGGGAGGCTCATTCCCTGAGTTCGGTTGTGGTGCACCATAATCGCATTGACAAGTAGCAACACAAACCTCTGACTGAACCATATTCACACATCCATAACCACTAGTATTGGAAGAAGCCATTTCATTAGTACCATAACCAGTGGTGGGAGCATGCGAAGCCATGTTTTGATGATGAGGAAGGGGATCCTTCAACACATCTGGGCTCTGTGCCAAATGCTTCGATGCTTCTTCAATTCGAGGACATAAATGAGTAAGATGATCCTCCCCACAAAGCTTGCAAGGGAATTTCACCTTACACCCAGGTTTACGATCCTCGCCAGCATTACCGCCTTCCCAAGGAGGGTTGGCATTCTCTTTACGAGGAGTATTACGATTGCTATTATTATTACTTCCATTGTTTCCACCCCTACGATTATTTCTCCCCTTTTTCTTACCACCAGGTTGCTGGTTACCCAACGGTTTCGTTGATTGCACATTGTGTGCATTAGACGACGGAGTGGAAGTGGAGAAGGTGTGAACCTGTCCGGGAGCAGACTGGTTTAGAGACAAATTTTGCATTTGATTAGCTACCAAGTCTACAGGGTGAGTGCATGCGGACCCCACGATGCCATCGGCATGTGGTCCTGGAACTGACGTAGGCTCATGTCTTGTTCTCGGTGCGTCAAGAATAATGTCATACAAAATGCCAAACTGAGAATAAAGTAGATCTAACTGCTGGACTTTCAAGATAGCTTGTTCCTCAGTCACAATGTCGGACACCGAAACATCCTTAGAAATGTATGGAAGTAAAGACTTAAGGAGCCATTCCAATAGGAACTATGGAAGAATGTTGGCTTTCACTAATCTCTTCCGCCGATGCCACTCTTGAACGTGGTCAGAAATATGTGTGGCCTTATTCTGACGTAAGGTGGACAACAACTCAGTACTAGTATCATAATGAACCGGTAACTAGAAATGGTCTAAGAAAACCAAAGCAATCTCGTTGAATCCCCTATAGGTGTTCCCAAGAAACTCCACATACCATTTCGCGGCTGCCCCTGTGAGGGTGCGTTGAAATAGTCGTAATCAAATGGAATCATGATTCAAAGAGTTGGAGGAGCACCAAAGGTGAAACGTCGTGACATGATCTCCTGGGTCCTCACCACCTTTCCCTTTAAACTTTGGAATGTCCGAAGGGAGCTTGGTAGGGACCGGGGGCCAAGTAGGTTCGTGACACACCGGATCATTCGTGAGCTTCGAAAGATCCGGGAGATTCAAGCGTGCAAGGAACAGGAGCTGCGGCTGGAAAGCTTGATTATAAGCTCCCATAAAAGGTTGGTTAAACAGAACTGTGTTATAAGATGGACCAAAAGCTTGACCATGAGGATTAAACTGTTGATAATGAGGACCTAACAACTTGTAAGCTTTCCCATGGCCATAAGATGGATAACCTCCCCCTGCCTGACCCATTTGAGAGTAAGCAGGTATATGTGTGTTTTGAGCACCATATTGGGGTGGTGGGTGATACGGGTGGCCAGCACCGACTGTGTTGTAGTAAGGGTTGCCACCATGACTATGGGGCATGTATGTACTATTCATAGTGGGAACCGTGTTGTATTAACCGTAATGGTATGGTATGTTCCCACCCCCAATATTAGGATTAGCTTGAGCAGTCATGTGGTGACCAGAAGCATGAGAAGCATTCCCAGCTCCAATATGGGCGTGACTAGTAGCAAGGTTAGTGGTGTGATGTCCATGTGGATAGGAAATATTCCCACCTCCTACATTAGCATTACTAGTGGTGGCAGTGGACGCAAAAGTATGTGGTATGTGTCCACCCCTGTGGTTGGGAGGAACGGTATCATGTGCAAAAGTAGTCGTGGGTTGACGAGTAGCGACATGTGTATTAGGTGGTGGATGGCGAGTTGTGTTTCAAACAGCATTCCGACTAGGTTGGGTATTCCTAGGAGGTGGTCGTGTTCCAACATTGGCATGGTTAGGAATCTGACCAGTCCCCATACTATGTGAGTGGGTGGACAACGTAGTGCCCCCAGCAAGGGTAGTGCCCCCAGCAAGGGTAGTGCCCCCAGTGGGTATAGTATGGCTAACACTTTGACTAGTGCCAGCATGAGTACCAACCATAGTGGAAGGTTCGACAGTAATGTGACTAGGCATACCAAAAGAGAGTGCGGTGGGGTTGACCATAGGGCCAGTATAATCATGAGTCTCAGGTCTCCTGTATCTATAATTGCGTGGAAACGAAGGAACGAAAGGCTCGTCCTGTTCTTCCTCCTCGGGTAAGTCGGGCATCCCATAAAGATAATTATTAGGATTCGAAGGATCAAACGGATCTTGGTCAAGTGGATTAGGCCAAATAGAACCAGGTTGAGTCTCAAGTGGATCACCTTCCAAATCCTCACAAGGAGTATGGGGATCGGAAGTATGTTCAACTCTACCCGAAGGAGTAGAAGGGTCTTGCCCGATATCGGGATATGCAGCCATGTAGTCTTCAACATAAGTCACGTAAGAATCCGAAGACTCAGAGGGAGCCCTCTAGCATCCTCTAGCAATACGACATGTAACCTTGAGTGGCTTTAAACCAACCAAACGACGGGACCGGTGGAGGGTAGGGCTCCGCTCCATGTTCTCTCCGGAGAGAGACACAGCATCTCCTAAAGGCCAACTATCGATCAAAAACAGTAAATCAAAAGCACACACCTAGAGAAACTACAGCCAAGACAGACAAACAGAGTGGCTAAATGATCTCCCGACACTAGAGCCAGTATGTCTCGCCTAGGAGAGGCTTGAGACTACCAAACTATAGCCGTAGGTAACATAATCAGTTATAGAGACACCCATGCTTCATTGTGTCGACAGGGTCAAGTCCACTACACGAACACAACTGTGCTGTCCAATCCCTATCTGACTCAGGATACAAACAGCATAACCACTGCAAGTACCCTGTGCAGTACCTAGGTAAGGAAACTATGTTCACCATAATATAACCAATGCTCAGGGGGACAGTCGCAGGTTGGACCCGTCGTATGGGAAGGGTAGCTAAGCCCGAAGCACAAGAGGATGAACCTCCGGTACCCCCAAATACGAACAAATCCTGGATATATCTCCCACGTTCAGCCGGTATCAAAGGGATATCTCCTCAACCAACCTCCTGTGGCCTCGTGCTTAACTCTGGATTGAGTAGAGCTTCCTGAGAACACCGATCTATACCATGGATTCCTCCACTCCCTGGTCAAACACCTAATGTTTAGTTCAGTAGTCTTGGATTGTTAACTCGCAATGATCTATTCCAAGACTCTAAACCTATGCTAGTTGGTGTACCCTATAAATAAAATCAGTCTAATCAATTTTATGATTAAGTGTTAATTTTAGTGGTTTTGATTACTCAAGGTATATGTTCGTGAAACTAGTGATGTGTAGACTCAATAGTATGCAACATCGTCCAATCCTAGACTCATTTATCCAATAAAACAATGTCACTAATATGCAAAATCAACCAACACTTCCGAAATAAATATGCAATCCTTTATCTTTTCAATGCACAAGCAGAACCTAAAATGAAGGCAAATGTTAGGATATTCCTATACTCCATCCTAGTCCTACTAGCTTTCCAGTCATTTTCATTTTCAGTTAGGGTTTGCATGCAATTAGGGTTTGCATGCATTTTGCATGCATTCTAGGTCATCAGTCCCAGCACCTAGTCCTCAGCAAACTAGCCCCGGGAGCTTCTTTCAAATCATTTCTAGGCCTCCTAGTGACTAATGTGCCCTCCTTTGCTTCACTGCATTACAAGGGCGCCTTCTTCACCTACCAGTCCAGTTATATTCAGTTATATTGAGTTATCTTCAGTTATTCCCTTGATTTAAGGCTTAACTGACTCTTTACTGAGTTTATCACTCTGTTGGACCTCCAGTGAGACTAGATTGACCATTCTGACTCCAGTTAACTCCTATGGCGCCCTCCACTGAGCCTCCTTCACTATATTAGTGCTTCCATGTGCCAGTTACACCAACCACATTCAGTTAGACTCAGTTTGACTCCCGGTTGATCATTACCTGTGCATTGATGACTTCACTGATGAGAAGGTGGACTCCTAGTTAGGCATTGATGACTCTCCACTGATTATGGATCTGTGCATGAAGGCCAATTCGAATTCCTCCTAGTGAATTCGAATCCTCATACTCAACATTGTATATTTAACATGTGTAATTATTCTACCTCAATCAGAGTTTCTTTGGATCTAAGTTCTATTGCTTGTCTCTTCTTCTATTATCCCTAAATTCTTTCATTGTGAGGTTTACATCATCTCTTTGGATCTTATGTGGGCAATTTCACAGCAACAAGCACTCAATGCAAACTGCAGTACATGGAAATAAAATAATTTTGTATTTTATCTTATAAACAGAAAGGAAAATGCAAAAAACTAAATGAATATTTTTGTATTTTTTCAATATAAATGAAATGAAAAAATGCAAGCAAAATCCTACTATTCAGTCACTGAAGTGCCGAGAAGATCACTAAGACAACCCAGCAGATCCTAAACAGCAAGATTCAGCCAAATGAATGAGCTCAAAAGGAAGAAACCAAGAGGTTAAAACCAAAGATTGGTAAAAACCCAAGAAGGCTCAACCAAGAGAAACGAAGAGATCTGGTCACAATCAAGGCATGAAACAGTCAAGAAAGAGGCCAACAAAGACTCAGGAATCAACCAAACTCACCCAACAACAACCAATGGCCATAAACCAACAAAATCCGGAGTTACACACTACTGTCGAAGGAATACCTGCGGGTACCCGCGAGCAGTAGAGTAAACAGAGGCAGGTAGACATGGGCAGAACTAAGCTAGCCTGCTGGTGAGGAAAGGAAAATGGGCAATTAAAGATTCCAGAGGCTCAGAAAAAGCAATTTTTCTATAGTGTATCTTAACGGCCAATCAGTGACACGGAGCTTCGATAAACATCAACTCTAATTATGGACTAATGCTCAAAAAATTTCCCAAACATGGATGTTTTCCCCAGTGGAGTTGCCATTTTTGTATTGGAGAAAACTCACTATGGCTTGGGAATACCACAACAGACAGATGAATACCAGAAATCTACTCAATTCTCAAAGCAATGCGATTATAAATGACAATGTTAAAATAATGGAGAAATGTAACTAACCTCGATCCAACGTTTGATGTAGATCCCCGTTGGAGCTTTCAATCCGCGCACATCCAAGCACTTGCAATCTGCAAATTAGTCTTAACAACCAATATCTAACAAGTACATGTGATATATAAATGACATTAACATTATCAATAACAATGGTCCATAATATCATAAGCAAATGTAACCCAATGTGTAATAAATGACATTCACACCATGAATGGACAAGAATATGAGTATTTCTATTAATGAACAAGAAGAAGTACAAAGTGATACAACCTCTTGTCGGCAACCAATCTGAACCAAGATCTAGATCAATCCACTTGTGCCTCCACCACTTCAATCCTCCATGAATGGAAAACTCAAACTAAAAGGGAGTTTAGAAGGTGAACATAACTGGCTCACAACTACAAGGATCAATGAGTGCAGACTCAAGATAGGGCAAAAATCCACTAGAGTTCCTTTACTATTCTCCTCTTCCTCCCGTCCATAAGCCATATGTGCTCAATATATAGTCCTCTCAAAGGTAGGTGAAAGGACACATCGAGGCGTTACTTGGGCAGATGGAGAGCCAAAGGTCACCCAATGACCACTTTTTGGGAGTAAAATAGTGGTTTTTACCATTTTACATTCTACCTGCGGGCTATAAGGATGCAACTCGCAGGTACGCCTGCTATAGTGATGCAACAGGCGGGTAGGAATAAAAATAGGGAAAACTGGTATCACTGAAGGATAAAAATGGATCTGAGTCACTAAAATGGATCCTACAGGCCAAAGAATGCTGATGCTAATAGGGTGGAAGATTTCTGTGTAACAGCATTTCAGAATATTCAGAAGCAAATGCTACATCAAAAGAAATGATCAAAGTCTTGGAAAATTTGATTCCAGATCGGATGAAGGGAATTTTCTTGGTTACTCCTCCAGAAGCAAATCCTACAAGTGCTATAATTTGCGACTCAAAAATATGGTCGAAATTCATGAAGTGAGAGTTGATGAAGTACTGACTCATAGGAGAATAGAGGAAGATGATGATTTACCCTTGTTAGAACAACCATATGAATAGCTACAGAAAATAAAGAAACAAAAGTTCCACTTGAGGAAGTATATCAATGTGGATTAGAAGAAGTAACACCGGATACAAAGGCCCATTCTAGATATGTCCAAAATAATCATTTATAAAAATTGATTATCGAAGACAAAGATGCTGGTGTAAGAACTAGAAGGAGTCTGAGAAATCCAACTAAGGAAGTGCATTTTTTTATGTTGTCTCAAATAGAACCAGAAGGAATTGAAGAAGCCAAATCTGATGAAGGTTCGATGAAGGCCATGGATGAGGAATTATACCAAATTGAAAAGAATGAAACTTTGGAGTTTGTTCCAAGACCTAAGAATAAGAATGTTATTGGAACAAAGTGGGTATTTAGAAGCAAACTAAATGAAGAAGGACAAGTTATCAAGGATAAGGCGATACTTGTGTGCAAAGGATATGCATAGATCGAGGGAGTAGACTTTAAAGAAACTTTTTCCCCTGTGGAGCGAATGGAGGCAATTTGGCTATTCCTGGCCTATGCATGTGAAGAAAATGTCAAAGTATATCAGATGGATGTAAAATCAACATTTTTTAATGGAGACCTTGAAGAAGAAGTATACATTGAACAACCAGATGGTTTTTCACTCTCCAGTAACAAGAATTATGTTTGCAAACTAAAGAAATATCTATATAGACTTAAATAAGATCCCAGGTCCTGGTATTCAAGATTGGATAAGTACCTACAACATCAAGGTTTCAGAACGGGTAGTGTAGACAACAATATTAACATAAAAATTGAGAATGGAAAAATGATAGTCGTGGAAGTATATGTTGATGACATCATTTTTAGAAGCAATGATGACAGAATGAGTCAGCAATTTGCCAAAGATATGCAAAAATAATTTGAAATTTCCATGCTTGGGGGATTATCCTTTTCCCTTGGATTACAGTTATCTCAATTAAATGATGGCAATTTCATCTCTCAATCTAAGTATGTAAAGGAGATGCTAAAAAAATTAAACATAGAATATTGCAAGTCAGTTTGTACACCCATGGTCATAGGGTGCTTGTTGAGTAAATAAGATGAGGCTAAGGAAGTTGATAAGAGGCTTTATAGATCCATGGTCGAAAATATACTATAGGTAAATACCTCAAGACCAAATAACATGCAAGTCGTTGGACTTGTCGCAAGATTTCAGGTATCAACTAAGGAAACACATGTTAAAGCAGTCAAGAGAATTTTCAGGTATTTGAAAGCGACCATGAATCTTGGCTTATGGTATCCACAGAGTAAAAAAATAGACTTATTATCATACACTGATGCAGACTGGGCAGGAAGTATAGATGATAGGAGAAGTACTAGTGGAGCTGCGTTTTTCTTAGGAAATTGTCTTGTATTGTGGATCAACAAAAAAATAGCCATCAGTTGCATTGTCCACAACAGAAGTTGAATATATTGCAGAAGTTGCTTGTTGTTCACAAGTGTTATGGATGAAACAAACCTTGAAAGATTTGCAAGTAAATATAAATCAGCCAATACAAATACTATGTGACAACACAATCGCAATTAGTATCTCCAAGAATCCTATTATGCACTACAAAACTAAGCACATTCCCATCAAGTATCATTTTGTGAGAGATAAAGTGGATGATAATGTTGTCAAACTAGAATATGTTGATATTAAGGAACAAATTGCGTATATATTTATGAAACCTCTTCCACAAAGTACATATGAATATCTCAGGGAAAAGTTGGGCATGGTTCTCAATCCACAACATAATGAGAATCCAAATAAAGAGGCATAAATTATGAAAGAATTGGAAACTGTGTAGTTGGCACGAAAAGATGTTTGCATGAATCACTGCGCAAAGAATGATGAAGTGTTATGACAAGAACGAGAGATCAAGATGAAGGAATAATATAACAACTATATAAAAGATACAATCAAAGATAATTATGAAATCAATATGCAGAATTGTAGATTATCAACAAAAGAACAGTGAAGCATGAAGACAGGGGGAGTCATCCCTTAAAATTGTTGAGGTAGAGACCAATGCAAAACAAAGTAAAAGAAGAACCTACATTGCGCAAGTCATGGCACGTCTTTACCATTGATTTCAAAGAGGGATAAAATCATAAATCTAGTTGTACATTGATTGCACTAAATGCAGCAGACATGAAAAGAGAGTGAAGCAGATCATTGAAGAAACAACATGAAGCTCCAACAACTGTGAAAGAGCGTAAAGCAGATCATTGAAGAAACAACATAAAGATGCAACATACGTGAAAGAGCGTGAAGTAGATCACTTGGAAAAATGGCATAAATATGACTATGCATATGGTCTGCATGGAAGTAATAGAAATCAAAAGAAGTCTGACAACAGAAAGCATATAAGTCAAAGTCCCAAACAACTCAGGGAGAGCATATACATAGGGTGAGCATTGTGACAAGTATAGATGAAGCATGCAGTTCAAAGAATATTATGCATAGCTTCATAAGGTGTTGACATCAATGCCAAAGGGGGATATTGTTGAACTTTGGTTTTCGTTGATGTCAACTAGTGTCAAAGAGGATTTCAATTGATTAAGTTTGAATCATTGATGTCAACTGATGTCAAAGTGTATACATCATACCCATGCTAGTTTAAAGAAGTATATGGAAGCCACTTTGAAGAAGTATATGCCCAATATGGTGAAGGATATTGATGCCAGTTTGAAGAAGTATATCTAGAAGTTGCATTCAGCCCGAAGACGTGTGTCCAAGGATACATCATGCATGATTAGTATGAAGAAGCATCTAAGGAAGGTACATCATGCAGATCCAGTTCAAAGAAGTACATAAGTAATTTATAGTACTACTTGTAGTATCTGCGCAGATATCAAGTCCACCAAGTCATACTCTCTCAAGGTAGCAATCAAAGAAATGGTTGGACAACGATACATGCGCACAAGCAACCAAGGAGTTGGTTAAGTAAAGGTACAAGTGTGCAAGCATTTTGAGAAACAATTCTGGAATACGCAAGCATTGTTTGGTCAAAGATAGGGAGTGTGCAAATAGTAAGTAGAAGCTTATGGTTGAACAGTACTGAAAGCGCGCAAGTCTTACCAACAAGAAGATGCTTTCAGTTATTGAAGGGCACACAAGTTCCAAGAAGGGTGCAACATTTGAAGTTATTTTATGCGCAAATCCCACAATCCGATGCTACAACAGGTGCGCAATTCCCACACGTGATGATAATCCAAGGGTCAAAGTTCCACCAAGTCAAAGATCAAATATACGCAGATTCCGCAAAGCATTAATACATCAAGTGTGCAACACCCACAAGAGATGGTAAAGCAAGGCTCAAAGACTCACCAAGTTAAAGAGTAAGGATGTGCACATAGCTCAAAGCAATGGTACATCAAGAGCGTAAGAGTACACCACTGAGGTGTAATTCCCACTAAGTTGAGGACTGTGAATGCGCAAGACCCACAAAGGATGACAAATAAGCAACGCAAAAGATGACATGTTGTAAAATCAAAATCCATGAAATATGGAATAAGGGATGCCACAACCAACTTGTGCACATACAATCTGTGTAGAACATCTATAAATAGAGATACAAGTTGGAGATTTGAATTAAGCATGATGGAAAGATTGTAGAACTTCAAGTGGAAGATACAAATTTATATTTGGGGCATCAAGGGCTCAAGGAAATAACAATATGATCTAACAAGGAGCTGGGTGTTCACATGCCACAAAATGAAATATTGAAGGTGCACAGAATGATGTTGTAGATCAGTGACAAATCCGCAAATACTTAAAGGCAGAAAATCAGAAGTATGTGCAAGTGCATGAGGATTGATTGACGGTATCGAATATATCATGTAGACAGTCACAGATCTTGTATGTCAGAAGCACATAGATAGACCCGATGAATATCATATACTATGTAGATATTTGGATGATGCACGAAATTTGAAGTAAAGTGTGCAAAATAGAGAAGTCCATCTAATGTGCAATGACAGAGCAACAACAAGATCTAGTCAGTGCATCATGATGAGTGTTATCACTCAGATTTTACCCTTTGGTTGTGGAAGGATAAACCTAAGGTAACTGTTTCAAATCAACCTTTAGGGAGGAAATTAGCCTTTTCCCTACCAGAGAGGGCTCTCTCAAAAATATGTAAATGGCTAAGGATATATGAAAATGACTGGGATTTTTCAAAACAAATATATGGTTGAAATATACACAAGGACCATTGGGCATGGAGTCGAAACTAAGAATTTTATGGACCAACAGATAAACAACAATAAATATCTTTACAGAGGCAAGATAGTTGTCACATTACAGTCAAAATCTTTTGCAGGTGAAAAGAAAGAGAAATAGACAGTCCACCAATAATGGGCACCAATTTTCAGATGAATCCACTATCGATTTTGGAGAAATAATGAATACTCAGACCCGATAAATCAAGGAATAAACATACGAATCTTGACTTATTAACTTTCATCTAAGCATAGAAGACATAACATAATGGAGAACATAAACAAAGAAGGGATACATAAGACATAGAGGAAAGGAAAATATAGATTGTAACTTCGATCAACACATGAATCTCTGTTCTACAAAATGTGTTATTCTCTACATGGCATTCTTGTATTAGAAAAATATAATCACTCGAATTATTTCGCCAATGATCTGCATAGTAAACTTTTGGAATTATTTCGCCAATGAAAACTAATTTATTCATTATTTCAAAATCCTCTTCAAGCTTTTCCATCAATATTTTCCCTGTAAGTAAATTATTCAAATGCTGAAACTTTCCATGATCCATTCTTATATCAAACAACAATTTCTTATAATCATCCTGGGAAATCAACTCAATGCTTTCATCCCAGAATGCAGGCAAACCTTTTTCAACCAATTTATCAAACTGTTTTTTAAACTCTGTCACTTGTCTCTTCATTGCTCCGGCTCTAGCTTCGACTTTTTCAATATGTGCATACTTCCCTAGAATTCTCCTCGCCCAAGTAATAATGGCTATCATGTTTTTAATTCCCATGGTATTCAAATCTTCTTCTGTCAAACCATTCAAGAAATTAATTGTATTTTGTGTTGTGTCTTTGGGCTTCTTATTCATACTCTCTCTCATTGCAGTACAACTTTCCAAATATTATTTAGACAATTTCTCCTCTATCCTTATGAATTTCAAGTATGGCCTGAATTTTTTTGCCTCTTTGATAATTAAATCCCACACCATGTGTTTGCAACCTTGCATAGCCGCCTGACCTGTCACTTGGTTTTCCAATCTTTTGTTTGTTTCAATCAATTCTTTATATTTACCTTGCATAGACTTTGTTTCCTCATCTTTCTTTTCATTTTCTTCTTTTAATCTTTGAGTTTCTTCTTTCAACTCTTTAATCTCAACATCCTTCAAACTCACTTGGGACATAGCCTGTAAAAGGTCGTCTGCACTGTTTCTATCTTCAACCTGACTAGTACCTGTTTGTTGCTGAGCCAAATTTGATAATTTGTTCTTCAAATCTTTGATTTTATTTTTTAAACTTATTTTCTCTTTCACCCAACCAACTTCATTTTACACAAGTTTCAATAAATTAGATGTAATATCCTCCACTTCTTTAGATAATTTTTCTTTTTCCTGCTCCAATACGGTCAACTCAGAGCCTTGAATAAGCTGAGTTTCCGGGATTTTTAATTTCTTTCTAACTCTTGAATTATATTTTCATTTTCTTTTAGCAATTTTTTTCCTGCATTCCCTCCAGTGCCACTTCCAACCAAATCAATCTGCAACTTCTTGATTTGTTGTTGGTGAGATTTATTTTTCTACTTTTTCTTGTTTCAATTGATTGTTTAACTTCTCTACCACTGTTTTCAATTTCTCAACTTCCAAAATTGCTTCCAAAAAATCGGCATATATCACTTCCCCCGTCTACCTGTGTAAAAGAATTTTGTCAGGCACAATAATTTTCTTTAAATTGAATTTCATTTCTGTAACCTTGTCACTTGATGACACTGCCAAATTTAAAGTGTTTTCTTTGACATCTCAACTAGTAACCAAATTAACATCTGAATTCAGTAAGCTCCTGACTTTTGGAAATAATTGATAAGTCTGTTGAGATTAATCCTACTTGTCTTGGTTGTACTTGCCATACATATCTGCTCTAGTTTGAAACTTACTAGCATCTCCTACTTCCTTGGCCTATTGAAATGTATACTCTTGTATTTGAACCTCTGGTACTAAGTATTCGCTTTTTCCTTCATCATCTATAAGTAACATCAAATCTTGTTGTTCATCCAACTTAGGTATTTTTTCTTTTTCTTGCTCTTCATCTTCTAAATCAATTGCATCCTGAAAACTCCTTTTCTCCCCACTAAGAACAGTGCTCATTGTAGCTTCTGCTCCTCCTGTACATTCTATCAATACCAACTCTCTTTTTTGGGGACTTGTAGTTGCTTCATCTTCACTTTCGTATTGTGACCAATTTTCCTTTTCAGACATCCCTTCCACCTATTGGTGATCAGAAGCCTTATTCTGATTATTCTGTCTCCTTTTCGAAATGACATGAAGGGGATCATAATCAATGGCCACTTCCTTTTTGAAATCCATTTCTTCTAATAATTTCTCTATGTGCAAAATGGCATATTTATTCTTTACAGTAAATGGACCTATTGTAAAAGGATATTTGATATCAGTAGCTTTCTTAAAAAATAGAAATTGATTATCTTCTACAATCAATTTATGTCTAAGAAACTCAAGAGCGAAGACTCTCAATGTCAAAAATGTTGGTAACCTATATGGCTTATGTTTGAAACCATACAACTTGAGAACAGTATTATCCTTCGATAAAAACCAGTCTCCCACAGCCAAATCAATACTCAAATGCATAAAGGTCCTCATCTCGAGTAACACTCTGGGTAAATTTTCTCCTAAAATCATTCTATACATCTCTGATAGCATGTAATTCATATAATTAAACATATTATCTTCCATAGGACTTGTAAAAATTATTTTCGGAAAATGTAATTCTTCTCGATTGGAAAACATGACTATCTTCATCAAGTGTGATTGAAACCTAAAATGTCTTATGCTATGAAAATTCACCATCTGTAAGTGAATGCTTTCAGCCAAAAACTCCTCAAACTTGAGACGAGGTGTCTAACTATTTTCAACTTCAGATAAACCGGTACTCATTTTAAATAACAAACTCAACTGAAACTCGGTCACCCATTCGTCTGTATCAAAACCTAAAAACAAGGCCAATAAAGACAGAACAAGCTGAGTGTTCTCGCTAAAAAGACTGGCATCTATAGGATAGGGAGTCTCGGTTATTTCCAAATCTGGTTTAAGGAAAGAATTCATGAAAATTTTCTTATTCTTAGGGGATAAGTGGTGATGCAAATCTATAATTGAATTCTCAGAAAATCTTTTTGGTTCAGGCATTTTGGAGGTTCGGAATTCTAGGGCATCTCTTATAAGCGAGGGTTCTATCTAGAAAACTATTTTGGTTTTTTGGGCATTCATAATGGCTCGTTCGGATTCTGAATAATTAGATGTGAATCAGGACACAAACTCTGGGAACGAAACAATTTGGTCAGGGAAAAATGACAGAAGGGACGACTCGTTAACTCTGTGCACATCCAGACCCTCTTCTTGCAAACTCTTCAATTTAACCTTAATCTCTTCAACTGATAACCTAATTGAAGTATCAAATATGTCCCTGTCTCTATCTTCCAAAGCATCCCTAGCCTTAGCACCGTCTACAGTCTGGACTGTTTCCACCTTTACCTCTTATCAAAAAACTTAAAATACTATTAGTTCGGGTTACAAGGCCCTACCTGTCGTTGACAATCATGCACTTTGTCATGCTCTCTCGCTTTCCAGGGTGCCCACTTGTCCAGAACATTCTAGCGCTAACAATTCAAAGACAAATGTCAACTTTTACGTATAGTCTTTGCTATATATAACCCATTTTCCTTATCCTTCGAGCATCTTTACGGGTGTTAATTTTCCTCATATGTTGATCTCACATGCTATAATCTGGATCGTTGGTTTTCACCTTCTTTTAACACTTCGATGACCTCCCTCACCATCCAATCATTTTCCAATCTTCAAATCTTAACCATTAGATCTTAGTGCTAACAAGCAAAATGTGGTTTTGCAACTCCGAAAGTGGTTTCCAAAACCACCTTTATCAGCTGCGGAATGTTCTGGTGCCTCCACATGTCTGGCGGTTTTTCATCTAGCAACCACTATCTTCTCTTATCCCTCATGCACTCTCATAATTCAGAACTCCTGGGATCATTGATCTTTTATCTACTAACGCATTAACGGTGGAACTCACAATATGTTTAACTTTCAACTTTTTCCCGCTGGTGGGTTTCCTCCCGTTATCCTTCAGGTACTTTTTGAACTCATCGCCCTTGATTTATTTTGCTTGCAATCTGAGCCATTGATCTTCTGAGACTTGCACTGTGATTAAGAACTATCCCGAGCCATCAGATCTTTCCATTATCAATCTCAACCGTTGACTTCGACGCCATACCTTCCACCATGGTGGTTTCGCATTCCTTCAAAGTGGTTTCTCATACCACTTCTCTCGTTTGTGAAGCGTTGTATAGCTGCCACCTATCCTCTGTTTTTACATTTTGCAACCACTTGTAACTTCTTTCCTCCGTGCGCTTTGGTGATGCGAAGGCAATCGAGGACCATTTATCTCTTTCCTGTGCCCAATCGATGGTGTATCTTGCATGATGGTTAACGATTACATTATTTGCTTTCGGACTATTGTTTTTAACATTCTTTTTGCTCCCAATTGCTTATTTCTGCAATTTTCTTTGAAATTTCTTCTTGTTGTCTCTTTTAGCACTTTTATCTATTTGATTTGGCCATATAACTGTTGAACTAGGGACTTTTTTAGGAATTTTATCACCACATTTAAAAATTTCCAAGGCATTTCTCCAATGTACATCATCATTTGGACTGTGAAAACTAGGTGCTAACAACTAGCTCCAACTAGGGATGTTATCCTCCCTGCGAGGTAGCAAAGAACCTCGTAGACCAAGTGCCTAATCCATTTAGCTGAACCAAATTACAAACCGAAAACTGCGCCACCAATCTATGCAACTGGAATCAAACTCACAATCAAACTGAATCAAAGTATATTTCTGAAAATAAACTGTACATTGCCAAAAAACATTTTCAACAAGCAATTTTACTTATGTACAAAATTCTAAAATGAAAGAAAGATGTATATACACTTTTATGTATAGTGTTTTTCCTCTTCATCTCTTTTAGGAAAGAAAATGCTTGAGATGCCTCCCATTCACTCATCCTCCTATAAGAGACTCTCCATTCTGGTCTTGAAGAAAGAATGAATTTTCTCCTTGATAACCTGCTATTATATAAGGACCTTTCCACAAATGCTCAAATTTACCATGTTTATCTTCTCTTCTAGCATCCCATTTCAAGACCAAATCATCAATCTGAAAATCCCTCTCCTTGATTTTCCTATCGAAAGTTTTCTTCATTTTTTCTTGATGAACTTGAGTTTTGTTGTAAGCTTTTTCTCTCATTTCATGCAATTCTATCATTTGGTTTATCCTTCTTTGCATGTGATTTGCTTCTTCTATAACTTCCTGTAACAACTTCATAATTGGCAGTCCCAAATAAATAGGAAATACTAATTTTGAGCCGTAAACTAACTGAAAAGGAGATGTACCAATGGCCCTCTTTGTGATAATCCTGTCATCCCACAATGCATACTTGAGTTTGGTATGCCATGCTCTTTTTTTCTCTTCCAGCAACTTCTTTATAATCCTTACCAAACTCTTGTTTGAAGATTCCGCCAATCCATTACCTTGGAGATAGTATGCAGTTGAATTATTCAAATGAATGTGGTATTTATGGCGAAATTAATCATCTTTCTTGATTTAAAAGCTGGAGCACTGTCCGTTATTATTCTTCTCAAACAACCAAATCTTGACAAAATATTTTATTCCAAAAAAATCATAATCACTATTTCAGTAGCATTTCTAGTTGGGATAGCTTCAATCCATTTTTTGAAATAATCTGTTACAATTAGAATCCATTTGTGTTGTCCTGAAGAATTTGGATTGATTTCTCCAATGAAATCCAATCCCCATTGTTGGAATGGTGCTTCCACTGAAATTGGTTTTAAAGGTAAAGGTAGAAGTTCTCTTTTCCCATCAAATATCTGACATTCATGACACATTGATATTTCTTTATATACATCTAAAAAAATAGTTAGCCAATAAAAACCTGCTCTTAGGATTTTATTTACTGTGGCCTTCCATGAGTGATCTCCTCCACACATTCCCTTATGAAATTCTCCCATGATATGTTGTGCATCATTTTCTAATAAACAGTTCAACAAAATCCCACCAGGATCTTTCCAATACAAATATCCATTCAACACACAGAACTTTGTTGCTTTCAATTTTACTGATCTCGATCTAGTTTTATCCATTCCTGGAGGTGCTTGCAAATTTTGGAGAACATATACAATATCTGCATACCATGGAGATAAAGAAAAATCTTCAATCACTTGAAATTCAGGGACTGTTTCTGTTGAAAGTTCTAAAATGAAATTTATATCTAAAGAATCACAATTAGTCTCAGTCATCATTTTTGCTAAGCCTTGTCCTTTTATCAACTTTGTAGGATTAATGTCCAAATGATATTCTAACAAAACTGCAATCCACTTTTCCCTTTTTCCTTCAAGATCAGGATGAGTAAGAATATCTTTTACGGCTGCAGAAGGAGCATATGCAACAGTATGAGAATGCAATATATAAAACCTGAAATCTTTCAATGCTATCACCAGTGCGTAAGCTTGTTTCTCCATTATATTATATTCCGACTCTCCATCTCTCAAAATCTTGCTAAAAAAGGTACTTGGTTGTTCCATACCATCTTGATTCTTTTGCAATAAAACTCCAGCCAAGGTATGTTGCGACGCATTAGAAAAAATAATAAAATCCTTTGTAAAATCAGGACTGATTAAAACCGGAACTTCAGTTAAAGCTTTCTTAATATCATTGAAAGATTGTTTGGCTTCAGGTGTCCTTTGATTTCATTATTTTTCTTTAACATTTCAGAAATATTTCTCAAAATTTCTATGAAACTTGGAACAAACCTTCTTAAGAAATTTACCCTGCCGATGAAAGATTGTGCCTCCTTTTTACTTCTAGGTATCCCAATCTTCTGTATTGTTGATACTCTTTCTGGATCAATTTTGATGCCATCCTTTGATATGATATGCCCCAATAGTTTTCCCTCCTCCATAGAAAAATGAGACTTTTTAGGATTCAATGAAATGCCAAACTTCCTGCATTTTAAGAAAACTTTCTCCAAATGTTTTAGATGATCTGCAAAAAAATTTGAATATATGGTTATGTCATCCATATATACTACCACAAACTTATATTTTTCTTCTGCAAAGGCAATGTCCATAGCCCTTTGAAAAGTAGCTCCTGCATTCATTAGCCCAAATGGCATTTTAGCATACATAAATGTTCCCCATGGAGTGTTAAAAGATGCCTTCTCCCGGTCTTCTGGATGAACTTTAATCTGATTGTACCATGAGAATCCATCCAACATGGAAATTATTTCTGCTCCAATAATTTTTTGCAAGATGTGGTCCATTTTGGGAAGTGGATAATTATCTTTCAAAGACACCTTATTCAAATTTCTGAAATCCACGCACAACCTTATTTCTCCATTTTTCTTCCTCACAGGTACTAAATTTTCCACCCACCAGGAAGATCTCAAAGACACAATAATTTTAGCATCAAACAACTTTTTGAATTCTTTTTCAATAATTGGAAACATCTTGGGGTTTATTCTTCTTAACTTCTATTTAAAAGGCTTTTCATTCGGCTTGATTGGAATTGTATGATGTATTATGGAAGTATCATATTCTTTTAAATCTTCGTAGCTCTAAGCGAAAACATCTATAAACTCTTTCATCAATTCAACATATTTTCTTTCTTCTTCTTCTGGAAGTTTCTTGCAAATATTCACTATCTTGGGATTCTCTTTGGTTCCAATGTTACAGTCTTTGATATCTCCATATTTAGGTTCTACTTTCAGATTCTTGTCTACATCATTCCTGTCAAGTAAATTCTCTAATGGAACAAGCCCTCTAGGTATGATATTGTTTTTCAACTGAATTATATCTTTTCCTCCAATCTTTTCTTTAAATTTTTCTGGTTATTCAGAAAATTCTTCCATATCAGGGAAAGCTTTTGTATCTTCAATATCAATAGATCTGTAATTAAATTCATCTGTCATTTTCAAAAACCTCTTGATCTGCTGATCATATTCAAAGACTTGTCAGTGTCTTATATTATCAGGTATAGAAGGTCTATTCACAACTTCAATATCATATTTCTTTTTAGAAAAACTAGGAACCTTGAAATCGCCAGTAGTGGTAGCCAAAGAATCTGCTACAGAATTATCAACTCTAGGAATAACAATTATATCATGTTCATCAAAGAAATTTTCTAACAAATCCCAAACCTCATTTCTGTAGGATCTCATCTTTGGATGCTTTTTTCTGATAAATGGCTTTTACTTGGTTTATCACCAACTCTGAATCTCGAAATACTTCAATATTCTTTGCTTTAAGATCCTTTAACACATTTAACCCCAAGATCAGTGCTTCATACTCCACAACATTATTTGTACATTCAAAAGCCAATTTAAAATAATACATCAAAAACTCTCGATCTAGAGTGATTATCCATACACCTGCACTAGCACCTTCTTTACTCATAGACCCATCAAAACGCATTATCCAGGTCCCTTCCTTCCTTAATTTTTCTTTCAATAACTTCTCTTCTTCACTCGAAATATTATCTTCTTATGGTTTAATTGTTGGTTGTGGAGCCTGATCTCTAGATTCAGAGATATTATTATCCAGCCGTGTTTGTACCCCAGCTTTATATGATATGTAAAAAGGATTGTACACTCACCCCAATGAGGGAGTGTGGGGGGAGCGAAGCCTCCCCCCACCGAGATCTGGGGGTTATAACCCCCAGCTAGGGTTGATGTATTAGGTTTTATGCATTGTAAAGATCTCTGAGATCGGAGAGAGACTGTGAGACAGTGAAGAGGAAGTGCAGCGGCTGTGCTGCAGGTTGTATCCCTTCACTTTGCTGGACGGTATAATAATAGGGACTGGAAACTTCAGTGTGGATGTATCCCAAGTTGGGTGAACCATGATATATCTGTGTCTCTCTTGTAATGTGTGTGTGATTATATTCGCATTTATGTTTATTTTTATTGCTCTATGATCTTGTTTTTCTAACAATTGATATCAGAGCCAAAGGTCTATTTGGCATATAAACCCGCAGGAAACTAGGGTTTCTGGTTCGAGTGGGAACAATGGCGAAAGAAGGAAAGTTTAAGGTCGAGAAGTTTAATGGCCAAAACTTCCAGTTATGGAAGATGCAAATGGAGGACTATCTATGCCAAAAGGATATATTCCTATCGTTGGGAGGAAGAGCAAAGCAGTCGGTGGCTATGAAGGACGAAGAATAGGAGGTTCTTGACAGAAAGGCTCTGGGAACAATACGGCTGAGCCTGGCTTCGTCGGTGGACTTCAATATCTCAAAAGAAACGACAATGGAGGGTTTGATGAGCGCATTGGGTAAGCTGTATGAAAAACCCTCGGCCTCCAACAAGGTATTTCTAATGAATCATTTATTTAATATGAAGATGTCTAAAGGTGGATCTGTTACTGATCATTTAAATGACTTTAATACGGTTACAAATCAACTAAGTTATGTAAGTGTGAACTTTGATGATGAGGTTAGGGATCTTCTAATCTTGTGTTCATTACCAAAAAGTTGGAATAGCTTGGTCATGGCTGTAAGTAACTCTGTCTCTGGTTCAAACACCTTGAATTTTTATGATGTTATTGGTGTTATTCTTAGCGAGGAAATGCGAAGAAAAAGCACACGTGAGACATCAGATAATGCGTTGACCATTGAGAGTAGGGGAAGACAAAAGGAGAGAGGAAAGAGCCAAGGTAATTGCAGCAACTCTAAAAATGGAAAATCCAAGTCTAGATTGGGAAAGATAGAGTGTTGGAACTGTGGAAAGAAAGAAAATCTTAAGAAAGACTGCAGATCTCTAAAGAAGAAAGGAGATGCACAGAAGGAAACTACCCAGGAAGCAAATGTAGCAAGTGATGTGTTACAAGATGCTTTGATTCTTGCATTAGATAATACTAGTGATTATTGGGTAGTAGATTCAGGGGCTTCATGTCATGCTACACCACATAGGAAATATTTTCATGATTATGTTCCAGGCGATTTTGGACATGTTTTATTGGGTGATGATGAGCCATGTAAAATTGTTGGAATGGGTAAGGTATGGATAAAAGTTAAGAATGGAACTGATTGGTTGTTGAAAGATGTTAGGCATATTCCTGCTATGAAAAGAAATATGATCTCAACAAGGTAGTTGGGAGATGGCAGTTTTCTATCTACATTTGGAGAAAAGTGGTGGAAGATCACTAAAGGATCAATGGTGATAGCAAAAGGAGACAGGATAGGTACGTTGTATTTATGTCCTCATAATACTGACCATTCTATCTCTTTAGCTTCCATAGGAACAGATACATCATTGTGGCATCATAGGATTGGCCACATGAGTGAGAAGGGGATGTAGATTCTCAACTCAAGGAAGTTGCTGCCAGATTTGAAGCAGGTAAGTTTAGAATTCTGTGAGAACTGTGTTTATGGAAAACAGAAGATAGTCATATTTCTCAGGGTTGGAAAACAGAAGAAGAATGAAAAGTTAGAGCTTGTGCATACAGATGTATGGGGACTGGCTCAGGTACAATCTCTTGGTGGCTCTCATTATTATGTTACATTTATTGATGATACAACTAGGAAAACTTGGTTTTATTGCATTAGACAGAAATCTGATGTGTTTGTTACTTTTAAGAAGTGGAAAGCTTTGGTTGAGAATGAGACAGAAAAAAGGTTTAAGTGTCTCAGATATGATAATGGAGGTGAGTACTGCAGTAAGAAGTTTGATAGTTATTGTTCATACCATGGGATTTGTAGAGAGAAGACAGTCCCGGGAACACTACAAGAAAATGGTGTGTCTGAAGGATGAACAGAACGATCATGGAGCGTGCAAGGTGTATGAGATTGCATGCAGGGTTGCCCTTATAGTTTTGGAAAGATGTTGTAAATATTGTTGTTTATTTAATAAACAGGGGACCTTCAAATGCTTTGGATGGTGGTATTCCAGAGGAGGCATAGACAAATAAAAAGGTAAACTACTCATTTCTGAGAACGTTTGGTTGTAAAGAATTTGTCCATATTGATAAAGAAAATAGAACAAAGCTTGGAGCTAAATCCAAGAAATCTACCTTTATTGGATATGGGGTTGATGATTTTGGTTATCGTTTATGGGATTATGAAAATCACAAAATCATTAGAAGTAGAGATGTCATATTCAATGAAAAGGTCATGTATAAAGATCAGTTGCAGGGAAAGAAATAGGAAAAGAAAAACACAGAGTACACAGTACTTGATGAGATTCAAGAAAATGAAGTTCCAAAGGTGCCATAAAATCAAGAACAACAGCAAGTACTTGAAACTCCTGCAACTGCAAGAAGATCTACTAGGTTAAGTAGACTCCCTGAACGATACTCTCCTTCAATGTATTATTTGTTGATGACTCATGTTGGTGAACCAGAATGTTATGAAGAAGCAATGCAGGTGGAAACTAGAAAGAGTGGGAGCAAGGCATGAATGAGGAGATGGACTCATTGGTAGGAAACCAGACTTGGGATCTAGTTCAGTTTCCTGCTGGTAAAAGAGCATTGCGGAACAAATGGATTTACAGTTTGAAGGAAGAAGAAGGAGGTAAGAAGTGGTACAAGGCGAGACTTGTTGTAAAGGGGTTTGCACAGAAGAAAGGTATAGATTTTGATGAAATATTTTCTCCTGTTGTTAAGATGACTTCAATTAGGACTATCTTAATTCTAGTGGCGGTAGAAGATTTGCATCTTGAACAGATAGATGTAAAAATAACCTTTCTCCATGGGGATTTGGAGGAAGAGATATATCTGCAACAGCCACAAGGGTATGAGGTCAAAGGTAAAGAGAACTTGGTATGCAGGTTGAAAAAGAGTTTGTATGGCTTGAAGCAAGCTCCAAGGCAGTGGTATCTAAAATTTGACAGGTTTATGACAGAACAAGGTTATAGTAGATGTCATTCTGACCACTGTGTTTATTTCAAGAAGCTAGACAATGAAAGATATATTATCTTGTTATTGTATGTGGATGACATGCTTGTTGCAGGGTCTAACATGTAGGATATAAATGTACTCAAAAGGAAGCTAGCTAATTCATTTGCGATGAAGGATTTGGGTGTTGCAAAGCAAATCCTTGGTATGAGAATAATGAGAGACAGAAAAAATCGCAAATTGACATTGTCTCAAAGTGAGTACATACAAAAGGTGTTGGAAAGGTTCAGAATGTAGAATGCAAAACCAGTTAGAACACCTTTGGCCAGCCATCTCAGTCTAAGGAAATGTGTCCCAAGACACAGGAAGAGATAGATTACATGTCCAAGATTCCCTATCAATCAGCAGTTGGGAGCTTGATGTATGCCATGGTGTGCACAAGGCCAGATATTAAACAAGCAGTGGAAGTTGTGAGCAGATATATGAACAATCCAGGTAAAGAACATTGGAAGGCAGTACAGTGGATTCTCAGGTATTTGAGAGGTACTACCACTCAGGAATTATGTTTTGGAGGTTTAGACATTGTTCTACAGGGATATGTTGATGCAGATATGGCAGGTGATAAGGATAGCAAGAGGAGAACCACAGGGTATGTGTTTACTGTAGGTGGAACAGCAGTAAGTTGGATTTTGAAACTGTAGAAGGTTGTTTCACTTTCAACAACGGAAGAAGAGTATGTTGTTGTCACAGAGGCTAGTAAAGAGATGATTTGGTTGCAGAGGTTTATGGAGGAATTGGGTAAGAAGCAGAAGGATAGCAGGTTGTATAGTGACAACCAGAGTGCCATTCATCTTGCAAAGAACTCAGCATTCCATTCCAGGACTAAACATATACAGCTCAAGTACCATTTCATACGCTCTGTTCTGGAAGATGAACTGTTGAAGCTGGAAAAGATACACACTAGCCAGAATCCTGTAGACATGTTCACAAACGTAGTGACCAGAGAGAAACTGAGTTCCTTCTCGGTTTTAGTTGGCCTTCTAGCATGAAGGTGAAGAGGAGAAAGTTGCCAATTCCAAGTCCAGCAAGTGTAGCAGCGGTGGAGTTGTTGTGATCACTCTCTAAGTGGAAGATTGTTGGTTGTGGAGCTTGATCTCTAGATTCAGAGATATTATTATTCAGTCGTGTTTGTACCCCAACTTTATATGATATGTAAAAAGGAATGTACACTCACCCCAACGGGGGGGGTGTGGGGGGGGTGAAGCCTCCCCCCACTAGGGTCTGGGGGTTATAACCCCCAGCTGGGGCTATAACCCCCATCTAGGGTTGATGTATTGGGTTTTATGCATTGTAAAGATATCTGAGATCAGAGAGAGACTGTGAGACAGTGAAGAGGAAGTGCAGCGGCTGTGCTGCGGGTTGTACCCTTCACTTTGTTAGACGATATAATAATAAGGACTAGAAAATTCAGTGTGGACGTAGCCCAAGTTGGGTGAACCACGATATATATGTGTCTCTCTTGTAATGTGTGTGTGATTATATTTGCATTTCTGTTTATTTTTATTGCTCTGCGATCTTGTTGTTCTAACATTAATCAAATCTATTTTCTCTTCAGGCTGAATATCCTTATAGAAAATAGAAGATCCCAAATATGTATCCACTATATATATAGAATGACTTCTAGGTTCATCTCTATCACTCACCACATAATCAAGCCTCTTTTCAGTGTATAATCTCCTGTGTACCCCAAGAATTGGAATAGTAGCAAATGACATGTCCATCTGCAAGGTTCCTTTGATTTTTGATGCCCAAGATCTGGATAACAACATGCCAAACTTTGGTGGAATATCGACAACAACTACATCCATGACAACACCCTTTACTGGCATTTTAGTAAGATTCACCACCAAATATTTGATTAATCCCAAACACTTTACCTTCTTTGAATCAAAAAACAATAAATCCTTATATGGTCTTGTTATTTCCAAACCCAAATTTTCCACCACAACTTTCGGCATTAGATTATGCGAAGCTCCTGAATCAAGCATAAAATTATGCAAAACTTTATCATGGACATTTAAGTTCACATAAAAATGAGGAACTTCATATGAACTATTATATTCCATCCTAGAACCTAAACAAATGGTTGGAGCATCATCATTTACTTCCAAGGTATAAAGTTCTATCTGTCCTTCACATTTGACTATTTTAGAAATTTGCTCTTTATATTCATTATTTTTCAGGATTTCACTAAATGGGATAGAGATTTTGATTTTAGAAATTTCATTCTGTAAACTGAAAGGAACCTGTGTTTTGTCATTTTCTTTGATTAAATCTTGCCAAACTTCTAGAATCTTTTTAACAACATCTTATTTAGGTTTCTCTTTTATGTGTTGACTGGTTGAAGGAAAATCTACAGGATATTTTCCTTTATTTACAATCGCATCTCTATTTTTTAGCTTGATTTTCTTCTAAAGATCATTTACAACATTCTGATACCCCACTTGGTATTGCTATGTTTCCATGTCAAGATTATTGAAATTTCCTTACTGTGAAAATATATCATGTTCTTCTTTGGTCAAATAAATTTGAGAATCAACTTCATCAAAGTAATGTATTTCACTTTCTACAAGTTTAGCTTCATCCCCTTCATCAACATAATTCTCGGGAAAAGGGGGCCTTACTGGATTGTCTTCTGCATTTCTTTTATTCCTCTGATCTCTCTGATCTCTTTGTCTTATCTGTGGTGGAAATGGTCTCCTGAAATTTGGGTTTCTAATCTGAGGTTCCTGCTAATCTTTTTTTTTAGGTTTATTATCTAAATCCACTCTATCCATTAATTTCTCCATACTTTTCATCATCATGTCAATTCTAGCATCAGTGGAAGTGGATGTCAAAGCTTGTTTCTCATCTTTAATTTTCGTCCTATCTACAACAGCATTTTGTTTCATTTTTCCCGATGCCATCATATTTGCTTCCACTTCAACTGCATCTTTCAACATGGTTGATAAGGTAGGTGATTTTATTTCTCTCAACATACATGATAAATCTCCATCAAAGGCAGCTGCATAATGTAATTTGGAAGCTCCTACCAACGGTTTTATATCAGCAAGAATCGAATTGTACACTTTCATAAATCTTGTAGAAAACTCTTGAACAGATTCAAAGTTTCCTTTCTTCAAATTATTGTACTATGTTTGGATTTGGAGAGGACTTTTCTTATCT
Organism: Larix kaempferi; assembly: GCA_027924585.1. Lineage (NCBI taxonomy): Eukaryota > Viridiplantae > Streptophyta > Pinopsida > Pinales > Pinaceae > Larix > Larix kaempferi. Next base: position 1,981,114 of record BSBM01000105.1, on the reverse strand, counting down.
TCCCACCTATCAATCAACAAAGTAACAAATTCCTCGTAGGAATGGATTGACCTTGCAGGAAAATCTCTAAACCACTTCTTCACATCCCCAGATAAACTTTGCGCTAGTAATCTCATTTTAGCATCATCATAATCTACCTCTTCCAAATCTATGAAATCACTGAACTTATCAATATGTTGTTGTATTGTAAAATCCCCCTCGCCATCAAACAATATAATTCTCTGTCCGTAATTTTGGGGGAGGTCATGTAGAACGGTTGGTAAAGAAAGTGGAGCAAACCTAGCATCCATAACTACTGGAGGATTTTGAATAATGTTGGAATTTCTTATTGGTATTCTTTGGGCTTTAGGTTTTTTAGTCTCAGTCTTTGCAGAATTTTGCAAATCTTCCCAAACAGATTGTAAAAGATATGTTCAGAATCTATCTCGATTAAGTTCAGTTTCTTTCAAGTCTGATTCTGATTTAGTTCTAGGCAAAGATCTTTCACTTATATCAATATTTTCATCATCTAACAACTCTTCTTGAAAAGAAAAAAGATTTTCTGACCGAGAAGTACCTTCTTTATTTTTTCCCCTGATTCTTCTTAGAATTTCTTTAGGATTTTCCACTTCTTGAAGTGGCTAGGAATCCGGATTACTCCTCATGGGAATTATTCTGGAATCCACAATGCCTTTCTTGAAGTCGCCTATTTAAAACTGAAAATCTGAATGTGAAGTCGCCAAGGAAAAATACAACCAACTATAAATATCAAACTTATTTGCCCACTGAAATTTGATTGCAATGTCGTTTTTCCCAGGTAAAATGAAACCTCCCTTCCCCGGCAATGGAGCCAAAATGTTATCACTCAGATTTTACCTTTGATTGTGGAAGGATAAACCTAAGCTAATTGTTTCAAACCAACCTTTAGGAGGGAAATTATCCTTTTCCCTACCAGAGAGGGCGCTCTCAAAAATATGTAAATGGCTAAGGATATATGAAAATGACTGGGATTTTTCAAAACAAATGATATGGTTGAAATATACACAAGAACCATTGGGCATGTAGTCGAAACTAAGAATTTTATGGACTAGCAGATAAACAACAATAAAGATATTTACAGAGTCAAGATAGTTGTCACATTACAGTCAAAATATTTTGCAGGTGAAAAGAAAGAGAAATAGACATTCCACCAATAATGGGCACCAATTTTCAGATGAATCCACTATCGATTTTGGAGAAATAATGAATACTCAGACCCGATAAATCAAGGAATAAACATATGAATCTTGACTTATTTAACTTTCATCTAAGCATAGAAGACATAACATAATGGAAAAGATAAACAAAGAAGGGATACATAAAACATAGAGGAAAGGAAAATACAGATTGTAACTTCGATCAACACATGAATCTCTATTCTGCAAAACGTGTTATTCTCTGCATGGCATTCTTATATTAGAAAAATAGAATCACTCGATACAAAATTTCTCTTTCTTCAAGACGTTTCCAACCCCTTCAAAAATAATTTACATTGTCTTTTATACAAAATTTCTTTGAAGCAAAACCTAACTGCTTCCTCTAACTAAAATTAACATAACTTAACTAACTACCACATGTCACTTTGAGTTAAAATTTATACAAAAAATATTACAAATTTCATCCAAATAAAATTCTTCAAAGTCTTCATTTTTTACGGGACCCAACAGATACTTTCATGAACACGGATTATATTTCATTCTTCCATATTTTTCGATCGTCGTCCATTGATCTGTTGTTATAAGATCATAGCTTGTCATCTCTTTGACCAGGACCTTCATATCAATATGATCTGCATAGGAAATTTCTGGAATTCTTTCGCCAATGAAAACTAATTTATTCATTATTTCAAAATCCTCTTCAAGCTTTTCCATCAAGATTTCCCTCTAAGTAAATGATTCAAATGCTGAAACTTTCCATGATCCATTCTTATATCAAATAACAATTTCTTATAATCATCCTGGGAAATCAACTCATTGTTTTCATCCCAGAATGCAGGAAAACCTTTTTCAACCAATTTATCAAATTGTTTTTTAAAATCTGTCACTTGTCTCTTCATTGCTCCAGCTCTAGCTTCGACTCTTTCAATATGTGCATACTTCCCTAGAATTCTCCTCGCCCAAGTAATAATGGCTATCCTATTTTCAATGCCCATGGTATTCAAATCTTGTTCTGTCAAACCATTCAGGAAATTAATTGTATTTTACGTTGTGTCTTTGGGCTTCTTATTCATACTCTCTCATTGCAATACAACTTTCCAAATATTCTTTAGCCACTTTATCCTTTATCCTCATGAATTTCAAGTGCGGCCTGAATTTTTCTGCCTCTTTGATAGTTAAATCCCATACCATGTGTTTGCAACCTTGCATAGTTTCCTGACCTGTCACTTGGTTTACCAATATTTTGTTTGTTTCAATCAATTCTTTATATTTACCTTGCAGAGACTTTGTTTCCTCATCTTTCTTTACATTTTCTTCTTTCAACTCTTTAATCTCAACATCCTTCAAACTCACCTAGGACATAGCCTGTAAAAGGTTGTCTACATTGTTTCTATCTTCAACCTGAGTAGTACCTGTTTGTTGTTGAGCCAAATTTGATAATTTATTCTTCAAATATTTGATTTGATTTATTAAACTATTTTTCTCACTCTCCCAACCAGCTTCCTTTTCAACAAGTTTCAATAACTTAGCTGTAATATGGTCCACTTCTTTAGATAATTTTTCTTTTTCCTACTCCAATACGGTCAACTCATAGCCTTGAATAAGCTGAGTTTCCGGGATTTTTAATTTCTTTCTCAACTCTTGAATTATATTTTCTTTTTCTTTTAGCAATTTTTTTCCTGCATTCCCTCCAGTGCCACTTCCAACCAAATCAATCTGCAACTTCTTGATTTGTTGTTGGCGGGCTTTATTTTCTACTTTTTCATGTTTCAATTGATTGTTTAACTTCTCTACCATTGTTTTCAATTTCTCAACTTCCAAGATTGCTTCCAAAAAATCGGCATATATCACTTCCCCCGTCTGCCTGTGTAAAAGAATTTTGTTAGGCGCGGTAATTTTCTTTAAATTGAATTTCATTTCTGTAACCTTGTCACTTGATGACACTGCCAAATTTAAAGTGTTTTCTTTGACATCTCGACTAGTAACCAAATTAACATCTGAATTCAGCAAGCTCCTGCCTTTTGGAAATAATTGATAAGTCTGTTGAGATGAAGCCTGCTTTTCTTGGTTGTACTTTCCATACATATCTGATCTAGCTTGAAACTTACTAGCATCTCTTGCTTCCTTGGCCTCTTGAAATGTATACTCTTGTATTTGAACCTCTGGTACTACATATTCGCTTTTTCCTTCATCATCTATAAATAACATCAAATCTTGTTCTTTATCCAACTTAGGTCTTTTTTATTTTTCTTTCTCTTCGTCTTCTAAATCAATTGCATCCTGAAAACTCCTTTTTTCCCCACTAAGCACAGTGCTCATTGTAGCTTCTGCTCCTCCTGTACATTCTGTCAATACCAGCTCTCTTCCTTGGGGACTTGTAGTTGCTTCATCTTCACTTTCGTATTGTGACCAATTTTCCTTTTCAGACATCCCTTCCACCTCTTGGTGATCAAAAGCCTTATTCTGATTATTTTGTCTCCTTGTCGAAATGACATCAAGGGGATCATAATTAATGGCCACTTCCTTTTTGAAATCCATTTCTTCTAATAATTTCTCTATGTGCAAAATGGCATATTTATTCTTTACAGTAAATGGACCTATTGTAAAAGGATATTTGATATCAGTAGCTTTCATGAAAAATAGAAAATGATTATCTTCCACAATCAATTTCTATCTAAGAAACTCAAGAGCGAAGACTCTCAATGACAAAAATGTTGGTAACCTATATGGATGATGTTTGAAACCATACAACCTGAGAACAGTATTATCCTTCGATAAAAACCAATCTCCCATGGCCAAATTAGTACTCAACTGCATAAAGGTCCTCATCTCGGGTCACACTCTGGGTAACTTTTCTCCGAAAATCATTCTATACATCTCTGATAGCATGTAATTCATATAATTAAACATATTATCTTCCATAGGACTTGTAAAAATTATTTTCGGAAAATGTAATTCTTCTCAACTGGAAAATATGACTATATTCATAAAGTGTGATTGAAACCTAAAATGTCTTATGCCATGAAAATTCACCATCTGTAAGTGAATGCTTTCAGCCAAAAACTCCTCAAACTTGAGACAAGGTGTCTGACTATTTTCAACTTCAGGTAAACCGGTACTCATTTTAAATAACAAACTCAACTAAAACTCGGTCACCCATTCGTCTGTATCAAAACCTAAAACCAAGGCCAATAAAGACAAAACAAGCTGAGTGTTCTTGCTAAAAAGTCTGGCATCTATAGGATAGGGAGTCTCAGTGATTGTAACATCCCCAAAATTCACAAAAATTTAAAATTTTCTGAGTAGCATTAAATGCTTACATTCGTTATGTGGAAGTATAATTAATGATAATTTGCTAATTTAAACAACAATCTGAATTTGTAATATGACGACACCTTCTTCTATAGTTTTCAATGTCATGAACATGTTACGTCAATTACATGTTATACTTGTCGTAATGTCTCTACTGCTTGTGAATGATTAAAGACATGTAATTTATGTTACCACATACTGTCGGATGTTTTAACTACTATGTTGGTTTTCTGAATACTTATGTTTATTTTTTAAAATGTATGAGCATCGCCAATTAACTATGGTACTGTTTTAATATAAGTTCTAACTGTTTGATTTTCTTGATGATGAAGGGGTCCTATGGGCACCCTGAGGCTTACTTAGCTATTTAGCTAACGCTCTTGAACTTTTGTCGCGGATCACAGGTAAGAGCGAAACGTCTTTCCAAAGCATTAACGATGTATGTAAAAAGGACTTGTTTAAACTTCAATTAGCATCCGATATTAATTACGAAAGTTTAGAGAACTTAGCTTGTGCAAGGGTATGACCTACCCTAGTTGTAATCATATGTAACTTATAAACGTCGTAACTATTTATTTATGTTCTTCTCTCGAGTTTAAACTTCATATTCAAACATCATGCTTATGCCAACTTTGTTTTAATTGTATTATGGTATGAGTTTAAAGTGTTCAAATATCGACTATAGCTTTTATAAATATATGGATTCATCAACTTATATTATTCGAGATTTTGTATATCACCAAACCCTACCTTAAGGGTTTTATACTTTGTGATATAACCTAAGGGTTAGGACTTTAAGCAACTATACTAAATGCTAGATGTTATAACCTATATACATATATACCCTAAACTATATGCATAGCATGGAACTCGAATGCTCTAAGTGGAACTAACACTATATGCTTGACCATATGCATAAACATATTTTACGTTGTAAGCATAGTGTGGCTCTCGAAAAATCTCTACGTAATACACTAAGTGCTATGACTATAGTGCATCAACGTACTTTGTGTTATAAGCATAGTGAAGACCATAAATTAAATCTCGGTGGATCTCTGCATTGGCAAGCCTACGTGATTTTGATAGCTGTAACTCTTAAAGGTTATTAATTGTGTTTTGGGTGGAATTCCCGTTGGCATCCCTCGTGGCAGGGTTTCACATGATGGTTCTTGGTTGTTGTGTTAAACCCTAGCTAAGTTTTGAACTACCTGGATGAGGCATTAACCTGGGCATTCATTTTGCAAAGACGGTGGGAGAAGAGGCCGACAGGCTCTCGAGTTTTCAGGGTTTGTAAAAACAGTGCTTGCAGTTCCTCCCAAGGTTCGACACTGTGACCTCATTTCCTATAAGTTGTCAACAGAAGGTTATAAGGGCCGAGCCTTTTACAAAGTTGTTAACTTCACTAGATTCGATGGTAAAAATTTGCACCACATACGTGCTCAGGCGTGCTAAGAGATGCAGGTAATGTCATGGTCGTCCCTTTGTGTTTTGTCGAGTGTTTAACATTATCATAGCTTAAAAAATAATAATAATGCACTATTTCAAAGTTTAACCAGTCACTGTGTTGATGTTCTTGACAGGTTACTTCCTCGGCAATGTTTATAGTTGGCCCGAAAGGGATAATATCTTAATGTGGCCCTGGTAAGCCTCGATGACTCCCTATGGGTATCTATTTGCACTTAGATGGTTATGGTGAAGCTTGGCGCTGATGCCGGTCTTTGTTTCATTAGATGAGGTTTTGGTTTAAATTATACTTTGGTTTTACAGTCGGTTGTAATTTTTTTTATAAGCCGTAAGGCATTTTGGTACAGGGAGGGTTGAACCCTCGACCTTGTCCTGCGTTGGTTTCTCAACGTTTCCTTCGTTACTGTATATGTGTAAATTTTTACAATTAATATAAATGGTTTTGCAAGATTACAGTGTAGTTCAAAATACAAATTTCAAAGATTTTTACTCTCGGCACTTTCGTTATTTTGGCAATGTATAAATTTTAATATAAGTTACTCATGTTTTTAGGGAAAAGCTTGTCTCTATGATGTTCATTTTTAAATGTTGTTTCCAACATTGGCCGTAAGGCTGAGTTAAAAACCCTACCATAACTGCTTACCGTGTTTACAATTTGCTTGTGGAAATACTAAGGGTTTCGAACCCCGAACCTGATATATAAATAGGATTTATGTTTGAAAGTTTTATTAAATGGATTAGGGTGAGTCGAGACTCGAACCCTGCACACTTGCACTTTATAAAACTTGTAAAGGTCGTGTTATATAATTTATGAAACATGGACCAGTTTGGGGGAACCCTCACGGGTATCAAACGTTGGTCTTGTATGATGCTCTCATTTGGAAAACAATGAAATGTTGTTACAGTATTATCAGTGAAGAAATATGCACAGGGTTTTCAACCCTAGAAAAAGTCGATAGACTATTGCTTAGTATATTTTAATGTTTTAAAATAATTGACATTTATCTTGTAAGTGAGTTATGATGTGGTATGTTTGATGAACTCTTTGTAAATGTTTTATATGGTTAAATTCAGTGAATCATTACATGTTACAATAATGTGTGATAAAGAAAATAGATACAAGTTTATATTTGCATTCCTGCAATATTTATAACTTCGATTTGTTTAATAATATCCTGTATTATGAATTTTCGATACTATTAGGGTTTTTGATATATAAAACTATATTTTTTATAATGATTAAAGATTCGTTTATTTGAGATGTTTTCTGCAATTAAAATTTATGTTATTTGATTTCTGGTATAAAAAGGTTTATGCCACGATTGACTTAGTTTTGAAATGAGCAAGAGATTGATTAGTAAAATATTAGTTATGTTACTATGCTATGTGAGACTATGTAGTGATAACTATATGAGAAGATTATCCAAATATAAATACAGAAATGAAACATATTTATTATATGGTATGCAATCATTCGAATCTATTCCTAAATCAACTTCTCTGTACTAGAGTACGATACATAAAGTATGTGGAAAAATACAGAGAGGTATTTCTACTCTATCATTTATCATTTTGCAAACTCAGAATTATTCAATCGATTTTATACTTAACATATACATGGATTTTCAGCATAGATAGTATGATAGGAAATTAAAAGCATTACTAATAGTTTAAGAGATATCCAGGTTTTAATAGAAAGCTGATAACATAATAAAATCATTTCTTTAGTAAATAATTTGGGCAGAAAGTAAATAAGATAACACAATTAGAACTTGGTAACTGTAGAAGAGACAAACAGCCAAAGGAGCCCGTTCCACCCAACCTTTTCCTGAAGACAGCCAAGTTACTTGCCTTAGGACCCCCGAGCCTATTCACTGAACCACCAGACGAAGATGTTGTGTGGAGAATGGAATAAATTCCTTTGCAACTCAGCAATAGTACTTGAAAGTAATACTTATTCCTTTAGAAATATTGAACTCAACAATGTGGCTGCACTAGTTTAGAATGCAGTCTTAACTCACTCAATCACTTCTAACCTTCCCCTCATCGAATCTCTTGTGCTCTCTTGTCTTTCTCTTTCAGAAATTTTCACAAGGTAAGAACTGAACAGCCTCTGGCTGAATTCGATGGGTATATAAATCATGCCTAAGTCTTTGGTCAGTTTTATTTAGTTAATGAGCCACCTGCTCAGTTCCACTTTCTTGGGGAACATGACCATAAAAATAGGGAAGTTGCCCCCTGTAACAGCTAGAAGTGAGTTGAGGATCCTTCCAAGTGTCAGTTTTCTCTCCACCCCAGTCCATTCCTCCTTGTGGGTCAGTAAACACTCATTCAACAATCTCCTTTGGATATTTGTCTCCTCTTTTATTAATAAATAATAAAATAGTCAGAGTAATTAATTACAGTCATCCTTGACCCCACTTGGTCAATAAACATAAAACTTTACAATAACATAAAACATAATGTTTTTTTGACAACATAAAATGTTCAGAATTTGGGCATGTGACAGTGATTTCCAAATATGGTTTAAGGCAAGAAATCATGAAAATTTTATTATTCTCAGGGGATGACTGGTGATACAAATCTATAATTGACTTCTCGGAAAAGCTTTCTGGTTCAGGCATTTGGGAGGCTGGGACTTCTAGGTCCTCTCTTATAAGCGAGGGTTCTATCTGGAAAACTATTCTGGTTTTTTGGGCATTCATAATGGCTCGTTTGGCTTCTGAATAATTAGATGTGCACCAGGACTAGGAATGAAAAAAATTGGTCAGGGAAAAATGATAGAAGGGATGACTAGTTAACTCTGTGCACATCCAAACCCTCTTCTTGCAAACTCTTTGTCACATCCCCTCCCATCCTATTCAGCTAGATGGAGAGGATCGTGAGGTTAAACCGGGCATCCAGCCCCATACATTGAATACAAGCATTCAAATTAAAATGAAAATATACATATGAAAGTGCATAACAGACGTGATGCTAAACTGGGCGTCTAGCCCCATGAAACTTTTAACCATAAGCATTCACATAATATGACAGAGACATATGGAAATGTATGATTTTAAGAAAATCACAGCGGAATATTAAGAATGGCACATCCATCATACATTTAAGATGTTCATCAAATAAGTAGTTGCAAGTTAATACAGGAGAATACTTATCTTATACGAAAGTAGTCCCACGCAACTGGCTATGCAACTGCAACGTTCCACCCAACCATAGGCCAGTGTGCTCCTCAATCTCTCAGCACCACTGCCACCCCCCGAGCTGGGCATGATCTCTACAAGGAACCAGGGAACAACAGACTCACACATAGCCAAGCATACACCAAGATGAGCCAAGCCAATCTACAATTGGGTTTATCAGGCTGCTAGGAGATGGAAAGGAAGAGTTGCTAAGCTAGTGAGCTCCAGTACAGAGCCAGGGATAACCTTGCAAGATCTATCTAGCTTGGCACCCACAATACCTACACACCCAGCACAAGGAAGTATTCTTTTCACTGCTGTACAGTCCCTCAAGCCATACCTTCCCTATCTAGTGCTCTCAGGGTATGCATAGAAGAGTAACCAAAGCCCTCTTGATCTTCTTGAGAGGTTGTCTCCCCCACTAGGTTTATCAAGCCACTTCTGTCCACTACCACTCCAAAACTTCAGTTCACAGGTTCAAACCAAAAACGAGGATGCACACAACAGCAGAACACAATTATGGGGCAGGATAAAACGTTTTTACAGTGAGATGCATGAGATGGGGTTTCAGTTAACTCAGAAAACATGGGAACACCCAAAAACGAAAAGGGAGGATGGGGAACAACCCTGGGAAGCCAATCCATTTTTAGAAAAATGTCCTTGGATATTCGGGGGCAAAAACGACCTCCATACAATCCCCAAAACGTGGCTCTTCTCTCCCAAGCTACTGTATATGCAAAAACGAACTCCCAGGCATGGAAAAATGCAGGATTTGGATGAAAAACGTGTAGGGAAAGACCCATCTAGCTCCAACTGCGTGAGTGAGTGAAGGCTGCTTGTTCAGAATGGCTTTGGGCACCATTTCGTGGGTGTTTTCTTTCCCAACAAGCAAAAACACGAATTTCCAGGTTGATGGCTTGCCCATGCACGAAATTGGCTGCCATACTTCTTCATTTCCAAGGCATTAACTGCCTTAACCAATTTCTTGGAAGAATTAAATGATTGGGTGCATGAGACAAAATGGGTAGTTGGTGGTTTATGGGTTTCCCCATTGACACATGGATTAACACCATTGGCTCAAGGGTTTGAATAATTTCCCTCCCTATTCCTTGTAGAATCATGCCCCATCTCTTTGTTGCATTGCATAGCTAGTTGTGGGTATTTTTTTATTAAAATTCGTACTTACATGATGTCTCATTTAAATTGTGCCCATCTAGCACAAGAGTCATAGGCATCTATTTCTTTAATTTTCGATACATAAAATGCTAAATCAATGGTGGGGCCTTGGCCTTGAGCTCCTCACCATGATTGAATTACAATATTTACATCATTTACAATTTAATGTGAAGGGGGTCAAAATGGGGACGTGACACTCTTCAATTTAACCTTAATCTCTGCAACAGATAACCTAATTGAAGTATCAAATATGTCCCTGTCTCTGTCTTCCAAAGTGTCCCTAGCATTAGCATCGTCTACAATCTGGATTGTTTCCATCTTTACCTCTTATAAACAATCTTAAAATACTATTAGTTCGGGTTACAAGGCCCTACCTGTCACTGAAAATCATGCACTTTGTCCTTCTCTGTTGCTTTCTGGGGTGTCCACTCATCCAGAACCTTCTAGCGCTGATAGTGCAAAGACAAATGTCAACTTTTACGTATTTCTTTGCTATATATAACCCATTTTCCTTATCCTCCAAGCATCTTTACGGGCGCTCATTTTCCTCATCCGTTGATCTCACGTGCTGTAATATGGATCGTAGGATTTCACCTGCTTTTAACACTTCAATGACCTCCCTCACCATCCGATCATTTTCCAATCTTCAAATCTTAACCGTTAGATCTTAGTGCTAACAAGCAAAATGTGGTTTCGCAACTCCGAAAGTGGTTTCCAAAACCACCTTTATCAGCTGCGGAATGTTCTGGTGCCTCCAAGTGTCTGGCGGTTTTTCATCTCGCAACCACTATCTTCTCTTATCCCTCGTGCACTCTCATAATACGGAACTCCTGGGATCGTTGATCTTTTATCTACCAACGCATCAACGGTGGAACTCGCAATATGTTTAACATTCAACTTTTTCTCACTGGTGGGTTTCCTCCCATTATCCTTCAGGCACCTTTTGAACTCATCACCCTTGATTTATTTTTCTTGCAATCTGATCGATTGATCTTCTAAGACTTGCACTGTGATTAAGAACTATCCCGAGCCGTCAAATCTTTCCATCATCGATCTCGACCATTGACATCGACGCCATACCTTCCGCCGTGGTGGTTTCGCATTCCTTCAAAGTGGTTTCTCATACCACTTCTCTCGTTTGCGAAGCGCTATATAGCTGCCACCTGTGCTCTAGTTTTACCTTTCGCAACCACTTGCAACCTCTTTCCTCCGTGCGCTTTGGTGATGCGAAGGTAATCGAGGACCGTTGATCTCTTTCCTATGCCCGATCGATGTTGTATCTTGCATGATGGTTAACGATTACATTATTTTCTTTCGGACTATTGTTTTTAACATTATTTTTGCTCCCGATTGCTTATTTCTGCAATTTTCTTTGAAATTTCTTCTTGTTGTCTCTTTTAGCACTTTTATATATTTTATTTGTCCATATAACTATCGAACTAGGGACATTTTTAGAAATTTTCTCACCACATTTAAATATTTCCAAGGCCTTTCTCCACTGTACATCATCATTTGGACTATGAAAACCAGGTGTTAACAATGAGAACGATATGAGACAAGTGCATTAAACCGAAAGGATGAATCACTTGATATAGAGTATGTCACAGATTGTCTAAAATACTGTGGCACTTAAACAAAATGGACACATCAAAGTAAGTGTCCAGTTCCATCTTTTACTGGTGCATAATCTCAGAACAATAAGTTATCAATTGAAACAACAATATCATTTGGTCAGTGTAGTTGTGTAGTAGCAGATTGACAGAGTAAACCTTAGTGTAGACTGCAGGTTCAGCAACATGAAGTAAGACATCAACATAAGTGTAGAATTGAGTGGAATGAGAAGTCAAGTGATGTATGCGGAACAGTGACAATGAATCGTCTGCATACGAAGGAAGGGCACAACAGAACTAATAACAAAAGATCGGTAGTGTGCGTGAGTTGGAAGTTCAGTAAGTCAGAATATTATATTGGAGATCTAAGCAACAGGAAAGGGCAAGGAGCGGGAGGTTGTAACCTCCTCCAGTTGGTGTTGGAGAACATAGGGAGTTGGTGCTTCCTTCAGGTCGGTGCTTGTAAAACCAGGGGGTCGATGCCTCCCTCTAGTTGATGTTGGTAAGCAGAGGAATTTGGTGCTTCCTTGAATGTATTATTTTCATTACTAAAGAGAATTTTGTGGTTTTCTCCCATTTGGGTTTCCAGGTAAAAATTATGTGTGTCATGTGTTCTTTATTTTGGTGTATATGTGAATGATGGTTATTTATGGATGCATAACTAAATATCAATGTTTAAGTTAAGGAAAATTTGTTAAAGAAGTAAAATCTGTTCATAACTGCTTTAATACTGATTCACCCCCGCTCTCATTACTAAACCAATTTCAACAATATCAACGGGGCGATTGTTTATCTATATTTGCATAAACATGGTGGAGGATCAGTAAGGGATTGACGGTGATAGAAAAAGGATACATGATAGCTACATTGTCTTTATGTCCTCATAATACCGGTTGTTCCATCTTTGTATCTTCCATAGAAACTTATACAACATTGTGGCATCATAGGCTTGGCCACATGAGTGAGAAGGGGATGCAGATTCTCCACTCAAGGAAGTTGTTACCAAATGTGAAGCATATAAGTTTGGAATTCTATGAGAATTGTGTTTATGAAAAACAAAAGAGAGTCAAATTTCTCAGAGTTGGGAAGCGAAAGAAGAGTGAAAAGTTAGAGCTTGTGCATACAAATGTATGGGGACCGGCTCAGGTACAATCTCTTAGTGGCTCTCGTTATTATGTTACTTTTATTGTTGATGCAACTAGAAAAGCTTGGGTTTATTTCATTAAAAATAAATCTGATGTTTTTGCTACTTTTAAGAAATGGAAATCTTTGGTTGAGAATGAGACAGGAAAAAGGTAAAACTATCTTAGATATGATAATGGAGGTGAATACTGCAGCAAGGAGTTTGATAGTTATTGTTCATACCATGTGATTCGTAGAGAGAGGATTTTGTTGGTTATGGAGCCTGATCTACAGATTTAGTGATATTATTATTCAGTCGTGTCCATACCCCAGGTTTGGTTATGATCCCGGCACGATCCCCAAGGGGTCCGGGGGAATGGTTACACTCCCCCGGCTGGGGGGTGCAGGGGCTAGTGGGCCCTTGAGAAGGGGGGTTTGGGGGCAACACCCCCAAGTTATGGGGGTTCGAGGGAAAATCCCCCAAGAAAATGGGGGTTCTGGGGTGTAGCCCACGAGAAAAAAATTTGGGGCTATTTTCGCCAATAATTTTCGGGCCCATGGTTTTGGGTAACTCGTGGTATTTTCCCATTGTATTTCCCCTATAAAAGAAAGACATTGTAACACGGCTAGGGTTTTATGTATTAGGTTTTGTGCATTGTAAATATCTCTAAGATCATAAAGAGAGACTGCGAGATAGTGAAGAGGAAGTGCAGCGGTTGTGCTGTAGGTTGTATCCCTTCACTTTGCTGGATGGTATAATAATAAGGATTGGCAACTTCAGTGTGGACGTAGCCCATCTTGGGGTGAACCACGATATATCTGTGTCTCTCTTGTAATGTGTGTGTGATTATATTTTCATTTATGTTTATTGTTATTGCCCTGCGATCCTGTTTTTCTAACAGATTGTTCCAAGAACACCACAAGAAAATGGTTGTCATAAAGGATGAACAAAACAATCAAGGAGCGTGCAAGGTGTAGGAGATTGCATGCAGGTTTTCCCTTGCAGTTTTGGGCAGATGCTGTAGATACTAAAGCTTACTTAATAGATAGAGGGCCTTTAAGTGATTTGGATGGTGGGATTCCAAAGGAGGCATGGACAAGTAAAAAGGTAAACTACTAATTTTTGAGAAATTTTGGTTGTGAAGTATTTGTCCATATTGATCAAGAAAATAGGAAAAAGCTTGAGGCTAAATCCAAGAAATGTACCTTTATTGGATATGGGGTTGATGATTTTGGTTATCACTTATGGGATTATGAAAATAACAAAATCATTAAAAGTAGAGATGTGGTATTCAGTGAAAAGTTCATGTATAAAGATCAGTTGCAAGAAAATAAATAGGAAACAGAAAACACAAAGTACACAGTGCTTGATGAAATCAAATAAAATGAAGTTCCAAAGGTGCCAAAAAATCAAGAACAATAGTAGGTACCTCAAACTAGTGCAAGTGTTAGAAGATCTGCCAGGTCAAGTAGACCCCGTGAACAATACTCTCCTTCACTATATTATTTATTGATGACTGAATCTGGTGAACCGGAATACTATGAAGAATCAATGTAGGTGGAAACTAGGAGGAAGTGGGAGCAAGGCATGAATGAGGAGATGGACTCATTGGTAAGAAACCTGACTTGAAATTTGGTTCAGTTGCTTGTAAGTAAAAGAGCATTGCAAAATAAATGGGTTTACAGGTTGAAGGAAGAATATGGAGGAAAGAAGCGGTACAAGGCCAGACTTGTTGTAAAGGGGTTTGCACAAAAGAAATGTATAGATTTTGTTGAAATATTTTATCTTATTGTTAAAATGACTTCAATTAGAACTATTTTAAGTCTAGTGGCAGTAGAATATTTACATCTTGAACAGTTACATGTAAAAAAAACCTTTCTAAATGGGGATTTGAAGGGAAAGATTTATATGCAGCAACCACAGGGGTATGAGGTCAAAGGGAATGATAATTTAGTATGCAGTTTGAAGAAGAGCTTATATGTCCTGGCAAGCTCCAAGGCGATGGTATTTAAAATTTGATTGGTTTATGACAGAACGAGGTTATAGTAGATGTCATTCTAATCATTATGTTTATTTCAAGAAACTAGATAATGGAAGATATATTATCTTGTTATTGTATGTGGATGGCATGCTTGTTGCAGGGTCTAACATGCAGGATATAAATGTGCTCAAAAGGAAATTAGCTAGTAACTCATTTGAAATGAAGGATTTGGATGTTGCAAATCAAATCCTTAGTATGAGAATAACAAGAGACGGGAGAAATCACAAATTGACATTGTCTCAGGATAAGTACATAGAAAAGGTGCTAGAGAGGTTTAGAATTCAGGATGCAAAACTAGTTAGTACACCTTTGACCAGCCATTTCAAACTAAGTAAGGATATGTATCCCAAGACTCAAGAGGAAATATAATACATGTCCAAGGTCCCTTATTCATATTGGCACTTGGAAACTTGATGTATGCCATGGTGTGCACAAGACCATATATTGCACATGTAGTGAGAGTTGTGAGAAGGTATATGAATAATCCAGGTAAAGAATATTGGAAGGTAATTAATTGGATTCTCAAGTATTTGAGAGGTACCACTACTCATGAATTATGTTTTGGAGGTTTAGACACTATTCTATAGGAATATGTTGATGTAGATATGGCATGTGATAAAGCTAGCAGGAGAAGCATCACAGGGTATGTTTTTACTATAGGTGGAACAAGTGTAAGTTGGATTTTGAAATTAAAAAGTGTTGTTGCACTTTCAACAACAGAAGCAGAGTATGTTGCTACTACAGAGGCTAGTAAAGAGATGATTTGGCTACATAGGTTCATGGAGGAATTGGGTAAGAAACAGGAGAATAGCAAGTTGTACAGTGACACCCAGAGTTCCATTCATCTTGCAAAGAAATCAGCCTTCCATTCTAAGAATAAACATATACATCTCAAGTACCATTTCATATGACCTAATCTGGAAGATGAACTGTGTAAATTGGAAAAGATACATACTAGCCAGAATCCTACAGACCTGTTGAAAAAGGAGAACCTAAGTTCCTATTGAGTTTCACTTTTCCTTCAAGCATGAAGGTGAAGACGAGAAATTTGGCAGGTCTAAGGTTTCGAGAATAGTCCAGCATATGTAGTAGCGGTGGAGTTGTTATGCATAGTCTCCAAGTGGCGTATTACTAGTTTTGGAGCCCGATCTTCCTGATTTATAGATCTTGTTTTTTAGCCCTGATTGTACCTGAGTTTTATATGCTGTGTAGGTGGAATATAAACTCATCCTAGTGGGGGGGCTTATCCCCCACACAGGGGTTCGAGGGAAGTGCCCCCAAAAGAAATTTTTATTTCCTTGTAAATGTTGTAATTTCATAGTCATGACATGATCAATAACGGGTGATCTATAGGCCCGTGGTATTGGGTATCCTTTGGTATTTTCCCATGGTAATCCCTCTTTAAAAAGAGGGCATTGTAATATGGTCGTGTATTGTAGTATTATAAAGATCTCTATGATTGTGTAAGAGAGACTATGAGAGAGTGAAGAGGAAGTTGTAGCAGATGTGTTGCGGGTTGTATCCCTTCATTTTCTAGATGGTATAATACAAGGATTGGCAATTTCTCCGTGGATGTAGCCCATATTGGGTGAACCACGTTTATTGGTGTCTCTCTTGTATTGTGTTTATGTGTTTTATTTATGCATCTTATTTTATGCTATTGTTTTGCAATCCTGTATTTCTAACAAGGGGTATATAGTTACAAGAAACAAAGGATAGAAAACAACTCATGGGAAGGAAATGAAATTGTCATTTTGAAGTATCAAATGTATAATAAGTACTTGATATTGGAAGTATTAATTTATTAAATGTGTAGTGATCTATTGAAATTTTATAAAATTTGAGATACCAAGTAAATATCGTATAGTATAATATAGGTCAAAAGAAATAGTACTCTTTTCAAATTTTATTGATTAAATTAAACCATTTACAAGAATCACTATTAAATTAGAAAATAACCATATTTTATCACTTTGTGTATTTACAAAACAAAATAGTAATATTGGTTCAACTAAACTTAGTGAAATGGGTGCTCGCACAAAGATGGTACCCAAAAGTGTTGTAAGAGGAGTGCATGAGTGCCAAAAAAAAGGAAGCATGAGTGCGCTCCTAAGACCACGTGCACACTGTAGTTTGGTGAATCCTGAACTTCCAGTTAGGCGTCCGTGTAGTCATTAGAAGCACACGTGCATTAGCATCACATGCACTTTTAACGCACATGCACTTTTAGTGCATGCATGTTAATAGCACATGCGCATTGTTCTATATATTAAAATTGAGCCGAGGCCCATTTCTATTCCATTATACCCAAATTTGTTGTTTTCTAAGTGTCCAAAACTGCCATCCAACTGCGCACCTCCAAATCATCATCCAGGTAGGATTTGATCCATGATTTGCAATTTTTTTTGGTTTTTCAATGATTTTAAAAAATTTACATTCTAAGCATTCCAAAAAATTCAACCTATATTGAAACAAATTCTTTTTTTTTAATTGCATTTCATCTCTTCTCTATCACAATGGATGAAAACCAAGAACCAAACCCACCAAACAAACAACCCAGAGGATAACCCATCCACACAAATCCCCGAAATAAACATTAACCCCGAGGAGAACCCAACCACATAAGCCCAAATTAACCAACATTTACACCAGTTAAGAACCTTGGTTCAAGATATTAGAACCACCAGGGAACCATCGAGACTCTCCTTAGCCACATCCCTCGATAACATCATTTTCTTAGTTGACAATGATCACAGTCAATTGGTGAGCATAACCAAGTATAGGGCTAGGATGAGAGCATATTATTCCACTGGTATCAGTAGAAACCAAATCAAATACTTGAATATCTCAAAACAGACTCTAGTTAGTTATTTCATTAACCTCGGACCAACCTACCCCCTGATCCATGCAAAAGGCGCTGGATTGGTGCACATATGAGCAATGGAGACAAAGCTAGATGAGTCGATGGTTTATGGTTTTCGACAAACCTCCTTGCAACAATAGGGAGGTTCCACTATATTTTCTTGCGAAACTATATGTAGATTTCGTATTGGGTTTACATGTCAACTACTTTGACATTAGTGAGTTTCATAGGGTTGGTCTTGGATCTTCCTAGAATCGAACCATCGCTAGGTGTAACCCAATGAGAGGGCCACCTACACCTAGGAATACACCTACCCCCCCGACAAACACCTCAGTTACTAGATCGACTAGCCAATATTTCCATTGGAATATCACAACTTAGTCATACTTTATTGTAGCACAGTACATTCATGGCATCATCTAGGCATGACACACCAGAGCAGCATAGAGAACCATCAGCTGTAGGTCCTTCAAGCCTCATTGGTCATGGACCATTTATGACATCTAGTGGATAAAATGATCATTTTGACAGCTAAGTATTACCCCATCGATGCACTCATTACGGCCATACTTTCCATGGCCCTACAAAGGATCCTGCACAGGATGATATTATGTCTGAGGTTTGTACATGATTTGTAAATGGTTGATTACATTTTTAAATTTATATTTTACAATCATTAGATGAACATTGATTAGTGTATTTAATGTCTAATTGATGTTTTTGACATGTTTAGTTGTTTCGATATGAAACAATAGAATCAAGGTGGGAGGACATTACTATTCCCAACCTTCATTCTTCCATGGTTGCAACAACAAATATTGCAACACCTCGCATACATGTATCTAAAAGAGTGTATGGTTGTAGTATTTAAAAATTGAGTTAGTTGCAATTGTCAAATTTTATATGAGAAATCAATATTAATGTTGTTGTGTTTCCAAAGGTGCATGCAGAAGAGATTGATCACAAGTCTCCACCTATACTGAGTAGATCACTTGTCATCCAGGTAACTTGTGTGAAATTAGTTATATATTTGACATGAAATTCATTGTGTTTGTATGGTTAATTACATGTTTTTTCTTCGAAGTAAATATATTTCATATGTTTATGTAGGTTCCATCTCCTACCATGCGATCACCATACGCACACATCCCTACATATATTCTACATAGTTCAATTTTTCCACATTTCATGTTGAGTCATGTGACTTTGAACTTTACCCCTATGATCGGCATTCCCATATCCCTCCATGGTCCGCTCCCACCCATTGTACAACCATTAGGGCTATATCATCGCCCACACCCATTCCCTCATGTGTTTCCCCCACCTGTCCAACATTTGGCCCCATATGCTCCATCCACATCGGCTCCATACACATCATCTCCATCCATTTCCCATACATATACTCTCACCCATTCACCTACATTATCCCTCGCCCATTTACCTACATCATCCCTCGCCCCCTACCTACATCATCCCCCTCCACCACCATTTCCTTTGAGCAAATTGTCCATCCCAATGCTCCACTTCGTAGTTAGGAAGGGAAATATCCCACATCACCTCTGATATTCACGATGAGATTTATAAGTTCTTTAAAATATTATAAAGCATGAATGAATTTCATAAAATAATGCATTTTGGTATTATGTATTAATGATTTTTCTAATTGTTTCAGGGAGGCATTGCTGAGAGATTTGGATAGAGGAGACAAACACCCCCATCAGGACATGTTGTCTTGCCTTAGGTGAGTACTCAAGATTTGAATTCTAATTGTATTTTTTTAAGTGTACTAATTGATAGAATTGTGGGAAAATGACATGTTGATTCTCTTTTAGAGCTAGGAGAGACACTCCACACCCAAACGTAGGGGGGCTCAATCTTCCTCCATATCAAAGAGAAGGAAGATTGATTTTGGAGGTGAGAGTCGGGGTATTTATGGTGGCCAAGGTGACTGAGACACCCACTATGCACATTATCCACGATGTGGCATTTTTGAAGGGAGACGTTTATTTGTGTATAGGCCATAAGCCGCCATTATTCCATTTTTAGGCATGAGCCGCCATCATTGGAAACAATGTTCCACTTTGTATAAAAATTTAATTTTGGACATATTTCCAATACAAATTTATGACTTTCACCTGGTGTATATGACATAGTGCTTATGGAGTCTTACATTATTTATGTGGATTTGATGTTATATATTATGATTGTTACATGGTTCATGGTGAATGTGATTGGTTCATGCTGAATGTGATATTATATGTATTATGACTATTACATGCAATATATTTTTTATCACATACATATTCCATTCAGAATGGGAGTGTTATATGATGAATAGAATCTTATCCAAAAAAATAAATCAAATAACTTGATCACCATATATGGCATGCATGCATTTATTATCCCTCTTCCAATCCACATCATAACATCTTATTAAAAAGAGTTAGGATTAAAAATTATGATATCTTAGGGCCTAAGACATTTGTTTTCATTTTTGGACCATATCATGACCTTGAAATTCTCTCCTTGTGTGCACAACCCCAAAGTATCCCTCTTGTAGGCTAAAAATTCACTTTACATTATTGTTGATGGTTCAAGTCCTAATCTTACCTAAACCATTGACCCATCATTACCTTTCCCAATCCCACGAACCTATTTAAATCAACCTCACCCTCTAGCCTAAACCGCTCCACTATATAACTTACCCTACCAAAACTACCAAAACCTAGATCATATTTAGCTTATCCATCCATAACTTAGCCTACCATAACTGAAACTACACTACCCTCCACCCTAAACTATCTAACGTACCCTATGATTCCTACACTAACCACATAACCTACTTTAACCAACCATACCTTCACCTAAACCACTCTAATCTAATACTTGCTTACACTAAACATAAACTACTGTAACCTAGCCTATTCTACCTTAACCATAATCTAGCATATATAGTACCATATACGACCTTAAAGACCTCCATAATACCTAGTCACCTTAAAGACTTCAAATGCAATGTCACTATTGATCAAAATCTAGTAGCAAACATTCATACCTTTATAACTTAATCTAGCCTTGGAAATCTAACTTAGAACACTGACCTACCCCTGGACACCTAATTTAGAAACCTAATATAGGCCTACAACCCTAATATAGAAACCTTGAAACCAAATTTACAAATATAGAAACCTAACCTAGCCCTAGAAACCATAGAAAACTAATATATCCCTAGAAACACTAATCCAACCCTAGACCTCCATTGATAATAAGCCCTTGGGAAATTTAAAGTCTATCATAGTTCCATTAGATGGTGGCATTTTTAACCATGTACTTTGTTCTTGGGATTTGCTACAATCTTCCCTAGATTTGTCAAAAACTCATTATGGGGCATGTAAAACTAGTTTTCCCCTCACATTGTTGTAAACAAAATCTCAAGGACCTTCAATGTGTAATAAATCCAAGGAATGTCAATGATAATTTTCAAGGTGCACAAGATTGACTACTTTTGGTAATTGTCACTCTTATATTTCAGTCTTCACATGGATGATTTTAGTAGACCCTAACACAAGCAATTTAGACATTTAAATTGTTGCTCACTTCAACAATTATGAAAGCACATGGCGATGCTCAACCTTCCTCTCATTCCTTGCTAACATGGTGTTTATCCAAAGGGTTTTCTCAAAAAGCACCATTAGGATATTTGTCAAAGGTGTCTATTTCTATGCAACACCACCTTTGCA
This sequence comes from Larix kaempferi, assembly GCA_027924585.1. Taxonomy (NCBI): domain Eukaryota; kingdom Viridiplantae; phylum Streptophyta; class Pinopsida; order Pinales; family Pinaceae; genus Larix; species Larix kaempferi. Next base: position 1,959,428 of record BSBM01000105.1, on the reverse strand, counting down.
GCATGTGCATGGTGTTGGTTGTGGATCCAGATCTTCTAGTCTCATAGATGATATTGTATCAGTCGTGTTTGTACCCCAATTTTATATGATATGTAGGTGGACTGTACAGTCACCCCAGTGGGGGGGCATCACCCCCCCACGAGGTTCCAGGGGGGACCATCCCCCCTAGCTGGGGGGTCCGAGGGCTAGTGGTCCACCGGCAGGGGCTCAGGGGCAGTGCTGGTGGGGGTTTGGGGGTAGCACCGGTGGGGGTTCGGGGGTAGCACCCCCGAGAAATGGGGGTTCAGGGGCAACGCCCCCGAAGAAAATTTTTGGGGTTGTTTTGCAGGCCCATGGTTTTGGGTATCCCATGGTATTTTCCCATTGTATTTCCCTTATAAAATAAAGACATTGTATTACGGCTAGGGATGATGATGTATTAGGTTTTATGCATTGTAAAGATCTCTGAGATCAGGAGAGAGACTGTGAAACAGAGAAGAGGAAGTGCAGCGGTTGTGCTGCAGGTTGTATCCCTTCACCTTGCTAGATGGTAATAATAATAAGGACTGGCAAATTCAGTGTGGACATAGCCCAAGTTGGGTGAACCACGATATATCTGTGTCTCTCTTGTAATGTGTATGTGTGATTATATTTGCATTTCTATTTATTGTTATTGCTCTGCGATCCTGTTTTTCTAACACATGGTTATCTATGTGGTCATCAACCCACTAATTCCTTTATGGTGACAAGTGCTTCCTAATTGTTATTGAAAAAAGGTATTTGTTGGACCTTAATGGGAGAGAAGGAGACATTGATCAACATGTAATTTGTGCAAATTGGTTGTACATGGTTTGCATCAATTTATGTAATTCTTCATCAATAACAAACCCAAGAGAGGTATGATTAAGGTTGGTGTTAGTAGGTGCCACAATAAGAAACTAGAATGAACCAAATAATAGAGTTGTAAGGGGAGATTTGTAATCCTGGTATCCTAACCTTGTCTAAATGAGTGTTAAACCATGGTTTCCATTTTTACCATAATTTGGTCCATCAAAAAGAACACTAAAGTTCTTTGGTAGAATCTAAGGTTATACACCAAGTTACAATTGAGGTGTTAATACCAGTTGTACTAATGCTGATCCGGATTTTATGAGCCATCAAATATAAAACAGGGAGTACCAACCGAGTTGCTGACTGCCTCAGTCGACCTCCAGTCGTGGCACTTACCACGGTGCTAGACTCTTGTGGCCACGAGACCTCCGGATGGCCCCACCTCTATGAGACAGACCCTGACTTCTCCGCCACCTATAAAATGTTGGGCACCAACTTAGTGGTTGCTAATTTCCATCTTCAGGACGGGTTGTTGTGTCGTCTAGGCCATCTCTGCGTTCCATCAAGCGAGCGCGCGAAGCTGATTTGGGAAGCTCACTACAGTCGGGTGGCAGGACACTTTGGCGTCGAAAAGACAGTGGCAGTGTTGCAGAAACATTTCTACTGGCCGAAACTTCGACAGGATGTCGCAAGTATATCAGGTCCTGCACCGCTTGCGCTATTTCCAAACCGACCACTAAGAAAGAGGGCCTATACACCCCTATGCCTACTCCTGATAGGCTGTGGGAATCCATCTCAATGGACTACTTATCGGGCCTCCCATCCACCAAGAGGGGAAATGACTGTGTTTTCGTGGTTGTTGATCGCTTTTCCAAGATGGCGATTCTAGCCGCTTGCAAGAAGAACATCACAACAGAAGCCACTGCCAAGCTCTTCTTTGAACGAGTATGGGTACATTTTGGGATCCCACAGACCATTATCTCAGACCGTGACAGTCGGTTCCTCAGCTCATTCTGGTCAAGCCTCTGGTCACTGCTGGATACCAAGCTCACCAAATCCACTTCCTTCCACCCCCAGACCGATGGACAAACGGAGGTCGTCAACCGGATGGTCGTACATATCCTGCGCATGTACAATTCAACACACCCCCGCACATGGGATGAGAGTCTCCCCTATGTCCAACATAGCTACAACTGAGCCCTGCATAGCTCAACTGGCCACAGCCCCTTTCAGGTGGGGTTGGGATTCCAACCATTGGGCCCCATGGATGTTTCACTTCCCCTTGCGACCACCTCAGCCGACTCGTCCCCAGAAGATGACAAAGCTGCCCGGTTCATTGAACGGATCCAGCATATCCGCCAACAGGTTCAGGATATTCTACAGAAGTCTAATGCCAAGTACAAGCAGCGCCATGATCAACATCGGGTGCCACATAAGTTTCAGGTGGGCGACAAAGTTTGGTTGCATTTGCAGAAAGAACGCCTTACAGGGCCCCATCGAAAGCTTCGCCCACTCCGTTATGGGCCGTACACCATCACCAAGGCAGTGGGTGACAATGCTTTTGAGCTCAACATTCCCCCCTTCCTTGGTCTGCATCCAGTCTTCAACGTGGCTCTCCTTCGGCCATATTTCCCACCACTATTAGACACCTCAGAGATAGCAGAGAAGTTGACACCAACAGAGCTCAACCCTGACTGCCTACAACAAGCATCCAGTGATCATATTGCAGACACAGATCAAGGACACTCGACATCAAAGGATCCAGCTTTATCGAGTTGTCAAAGCAGGGCAGTTCCTGCACCAAGGCAAGTGGCTCACCCGAGGCCAAATTGAGCAGAAATTTCCTCATCTGATGGGGGAACTCAACGCAATGGAGACCATTGCTTCCTAAGGAGGGAGGATTGATCCAGGTGGATATTGGTGGCCACCCACCTTTCCAACTGGCTCAAAACAGTTTTATGGCAATTTTGGTATTGTACTATTTTTAGCAGTTTTTCGGGTCATGAACTTCCGGGGCCGTTTTGAGGCCCTAAACGACCTTTTCTGGCAATTTGGGGGGCCAAATGGTTTCCACCGGCATGCATTTGACCCCAGTCTAAAGTTGTAAATCTCGGATAGACCTTTCCAACGGGCTACCGAGCACCCCAAACGGAGATCGTATGCAAAAGTTACGACCCCGGGAAGTTGATGTACTAACTTACCCAAACGGGACCCACGTGACTTTTGGCGCTTCATCTCCTAGGGTTAGGTTTTTGGATGTCTAGGGTCTTTGACATTCCTATTTATTGTAAAAGGCCTTGAGATCCTCATTGTAATCATCTTCTTGCGAAATGAACGCAGCCGTCACATCTCTTCTCAGAGATAAGCCGCCACCATTCCAGCAAGCTTGTTTTCCGCTGCATTTTACAGTTCTAGCTTATTTCCTTATTGAATAGAAAACCAGTTTTACTGTATCTCTGTTATTTTGTGTTAAGCATTTGATAATAATCTGTATTCATTTCGTTCTGCTCATAAAATCCAGATCAAATGCAAACATCTGCTATAAAACCACTCATATAGATTCAATGCCTAAATTTGATGGAAAAATGAAGACTAGGGATAACCAATGGTTACACATAGAACTTAAAGGCACTATCTACAATATCTAAACAAACTTGAATAAAGATCGCATAGTTACTTAGAGAGTTTGAAGAGGACAAGGTCACATGAAACAACAAATTTCATCCCTAAAATGAGAGAATGCATAAGACTTTTTGAAGTTTGTAGGATATAATTTAAATGTTAGAGCTATTCATTCTCTAAGTTAGAATAATCTAAGAGTGGAATGAGTGAACCTAAAACAACTCGAATAACATTTTATCTAAAAATATGCGGATGTGACAAATATTATAGAAATATACTAGAGCATTTCTTTCCATGGTAATGTTGATTATGAAAACAAAAATGCTCTTAGTTAGATTGGAGTGGGGTGGATAGCATCTAATATGTGTCAATGATTATTTGAATTTCCCGTTGCATGTTGGTTAGTTTATATTTCTTTCCATTTACATGAAGATGAAGTGAGAGCACTAAGCCCTTTTTAGTGGACTTGGTTAAGTTGCCTCTCACGCCTGAAGTGAATGCTAGTTTGTACCGACGATTAGTTGGCAATTAATCGTACTCAGTTACATCTTTATTTTGTTGTTTGTATAGTATCTCACTTTATGCAATTTTTGCATAAGTAAATAGAAAGAAACAAAGAGGTTACTTCCTTTGTTTTAAAAAATGTAATTACCTTTGTAACTTTAATGATCAATAAGGAACTAACAATTATTTACACAATCTTGGTTTGGAACTTGTTACTTGGGAGTGCATACAACATACCATTTTTATTTTTTCCACTAGACTAGGGTATAGAGAAATTATTTGTACATCTAAACAACCACTTTTTCCTCATTCTCATTCTCCTCAACAACAACAACCAAGTGTAATCATCACTCTCTCTCAATTCCCTACTCCTAATTTATCCCTAGAAACACTAGAAACCTAATCTAGCCCCAGAAACCTAATCTATCCCTATAAACCCTAAAAACCTAATATAGCCCTAGAAACAATAATCTAACCCTAGAAACCTAATCTAGAAACTTAGAATTGTGGAAACCTAGTCTAGGCTTTCTCTTAGTAAGAGAGATTGAAATTTATGCAAAAAGGGTTCAACTTTGGAAATGATTCGACCGTGAAATCATTTCCAGTGTTCAAACATTGAACCTGCCCAAACACACTGGCAACATCTCATGAAACTCAATTCTACTTCCTGGATCAAATCTTATGCAACCGTGACCGATTCAACATGTGTCCCTGAAAGCCTCCAGGAGGCGAGTTTAAACTAGACCTAGAATGATGACCATGGTTTAGATCGATGAACATTTGACTCAGTTTGAATTAGGACATCGAAATATATCTATGGGTTCCTCTCTCCCCTCGATCCATGGCCCAAAGCCCCTCCATTTCAATGATTTTGGAATCTAGGGTTTCTCTCAGCAAGAGGCAGTGCAATTTATGCACGAGGGGGTCAACTTTGGAAATCAATCGACCATGAAATCATGGATGGTGTTCACACTTCGAACCTACCCAAACACATTTGCATCATCTCAAAGGAACTCAATTCTATTTCCCGGATCAAATCCTGTGCCCCTGGGACCAATTCAATATGTGTCCCTGAAATCTTCCAGGAGGCGAGTTTGGAACTGGCCATAGAAAGATGACCATGGATCGGATCAATAAAACGTTGACTCAGTTGGAATAAATACATTGGAATAATTCTATGGGTGTCTCTCTCCCCTAGGTCCATGGCCCATAGCCCCTCCATTTCGATGGTTTTTGAATCTAGGGTTTCTCTCAGTAAGAGATAGTGCAATTTATGCACAAAGGGTCAACTTTGGAAATGACTTGATCTTGAACTCGTGGCCAATGTTCACAGATCAAACTTATACAAAAACACTTGCATCATCTCACGACACTCAATTATGTTGCCTGGATCAAATCCTATTCCCCTGGGACTAATTCAACATGTGTCCATGAAAGCCTCTAAGAGGTGAGCTATAGCTAGCCATATAACGATGACTGTGGCTTGGATTGAAGAACATTCAAATACATTGGAATTAGGATCTCGGAATAATTCTATGGATTCCTCTCTCCCCTTGGTCCATGGCCTAGAGCTCCTCCATTTTGGCGATTTTGGAATCTCAAGTTTCTCTTAGTAAGAGACAGTGCAATTTATGCATGAGGGGGTCAAATTTGGAAATGAATCAACCTTGAAGTTGTGGCCAGTGTTCCCATGTTGAACCTACCCAAACACGCTTGCAACATCTCATGGAACTCAATTCTACTGCTCGGATCAAAATAATATGCCCTCGAGACCGATTCAACAAGTGTCCCTGAAAGCCTCCAGGTGGCAAGTTGCAACTGGCCATAGAACAATGAAAGTGGCTCGGATCGATGAACCATTGACTTCATTGGAATCAGGATGTTGGAATAATTCTAGGGGTGCCTCTATCCCCTTGGTCCATGTCCCAGAGCCCCTCCATTTCAACGATTTTGGAATCTAGGGTTTCTCTCAATAAGAGACAATGCAATTTATGCACAAGGGGGTTAACTTTGGAAATGAATCACTGTGAAATTGTGGCCAACGTTGACACATAAAACCTTCCCAAACACACTTACGGCATCTCATGAAACTCAATTATGTTTCCTGGATCAAATCCTATGCCTCTAGGACCAATTCAACATGTGTCCCTGAAAGCCCCCAGGAGGTGAGTTGAAACTAGCCATAGAACGATGACCGTGGTTCAGATCCATGAATAGTTGAATCCATTGGAATTAGGATGTCGGAATAATTCTAGGGGTGCCTCTCTCACATGGATCCACGGCCCAAAGCCCCTCCATTTCAACGATTTTGGAATCTAGGGTTTCTCTTAATAAGAGATAGTGCAATTTATGCATGAGGGGGTTAATTCAGTTCAATTCATTTCAATCCAGTTCAATTCAATTCAATCTAGTTTAGTTCAGTTCAAATCAGTTCATGATAGTTCAACTCAGTGTAGGAGAGCTTGCATGAATAACTAAGGTTATTTGCTCTAAGTTAATCCTGACTAGTCCTTTAGTATGTCATGGTAAATTCAAACTAGATTCTAACCTAACTCAAATTATCTCTCTATATATTGAAATCTTCTCTGTTCATTCAGGTACTATGATAATAAATTCATTGTCATTATTCTCTTCAAAATTAATGTGTTATGATTTATATATATATATATATTATTGCACAACTATTCATGCTTGATTTAATCATCATATCTTGTTATTTTTACACCTAGATCTATGAATGCTCAAATCTTATATGGTATCATAGTTAGGGGATGCTAAAATAGCTAGTATGCTAGTATTGTTTATCAAGCTTTTGCAGGTTGAGAAGGGCTTTTGAAACCACCAAAAAAGATTTTCCAGCTACCAAACAATGCTCTAGCAGCCACCAAATAAGGATTTTGCAACCACCATAGAAGGATTTTGAAGTCACCAAAGGGCCCATTTATAGTACTCATTTGCAGCCTTCAAGAAGTGCAATTGCAGCCATCAAAGGAGCGCTCATTTACAACCATCAAAGAGTATACAAGTTTGTTTGCAGGTTGAATATCATCAAAGGAGGAGGAATCGTGGATCAAAAAAATCATCCCAAGGAGACAAATCTTACTCTATTCAATTATTATGAATGGAAAGAGGAGACCATCCTTACTCTGCAAAGTAAAGACCTCTACAAAATTGCCATGGGTATTGAATTTGAGGCAGATTCTACTGAAGAAAAGAATGATTACTTCAACGGAATGGATATAGCTCTTGGAGTACTATATTTTTATGTTTCCCCTACCCTTCAATATCACATAACCCCTAATGATTTAGCCAATGAAGTATGGATTGTGTTAGAAAGAAGATTTGGCCATCGGGGTATGGAAGAAGGACATTGTATGGAGAATGAACTCAACAGCTTGAGCACAAAAATTATCCAGAACTTTTCCATAGAATCTGAATCATGCTCTCCTATTTTTATGGGAGATGATAACTTGGTTCAAATCAGCTACCAAACAATGCTCTAGAAACCACCAAATAAGGCTTTTGCAGCCACCATAGAAGGATTTTGAAGTGACCAAAGGACCCATTTATAGTACTCATTTGCAGCCTTCAAGAAGTGCAATTGCAGCCATCGAAGGAGTGCTCATTTACAACCATCAAAGAGTATACAAGTTTTTTTGTAGGTTGAAGATCATAAAAGAGGAGGAATCGTGGATCAAAAAAATCATCCCAAGGAGACAAATCTTACTCTATTCAATTATGATGAATGGAAAGAGGAGGCCATCCTTACTCTGCAAAGTAAAGACCTCTACATAATTGCCATGGGTATTGAAGTTGAGGCAGATTCTACTGAAGAAAAGAATGATTACTTCAACGGAATGGATATAGCTCTTGGAGTACTATATTTTTCTGTTTCTCCTACCCTTCAATATCACATATCCCCTAATGATTTAGCCAATTGAGTATGGCTTGTGTTAGGAAGAATATTTGGCCATTGGGATATGGAAGAAGGACATTGTATGGAGGATGAACTCAACACCTTGAGCACAGAAATTATCCAGAACTTTTCCATAGAATCTGAATCATGCTCTCCTATTTTCATGGGAGATGATAACTTGGTTCAAATCACCCACCCAACAGTAAAAGAACATATTGCAGATCCAATTCTTATTGTTGAATATATCAATAATATCTCTTCACTTTCCTCAAGTAAAATTTCTGGTTTAGGTGATTAAGATGAAGCTACTGATAGTGATATACATGATACAGATCTGATAGTGAAGCCATTGGCAATACAAACTCACTGTAGGTTGCAAGTGACATAGTCAGGGATCCATCACCTATACAAAGGACACCCTCAAAGTTTTGAGATGATCCACATGCATTCATTACTACGGATCCCTTGGTGCCCATAGACTGTTACATAATCATTGTTGCATCCCTACTATCATATATTGAAGGTTATGGGAACTAATATTGGCTTGCTTCCACATATGATGAGATCAAAACCTTGATTCAAACATGTGATTTTATTCCTCTACTTCCAAAGAGGAAATTAGTTCCTCCTTGCATCTACATCAAGTCCTTCATAGAGCAAAAGTTCTCAGTTACAGGCACAATTGGGAGTACTGCAGACTTCCACTTCATAACAACTTGATTAGCTATTCTCTTCTTTTTACATTCTCTTTTATGGGGTGGGGTTCCCATTGGGTTTTTTTCCCACTTTCCCAACTTTTAGAGAATATTTTCTTGTACATGGGTAGCTATTATGGCTGAAAATTGTCGAGACCCATTTTTTTACTTAGCTTTTTCTTCCTAGTTTGGCCCGATGGGGAGGTATTAGCATTAGAGAATATTTTAGGTAAAAAATGGGCCTCAAAACAATAATATTGTAAAACATAATCACCAATATGATTTTAGATGATGATGTCAACTATGGAGGATGAATCACCATTTTTTGGGTAAAAGGTAAAAAGGTAAAAAAATGAAAATGTGAAAAAAACTATTTTTTTCAACTTGTATTTTCAACTTATCTCCTTGTATATTCACTCAAATTTCGAGCATGAGCACTCGTTGGATGGGGAATTCAATTCCGCATCCAATGAGTATCCACACAACATACTTTTGATGGACCCCGCTCTGAGAAAAATAAGAAATTCATGAAAAAATGTGATGATGATGTCATCGTCACATTTTTGCATGAATTTCTTGTTTTTTGCGAAGCGAGGTCCATCAAAAAGTATGCCACACCATCATCACATTTTTTTCATGATTTTTTTTGTTTTTCACGGAGTGGGGTCCATCAAAAGTATGTCGTGTGGGTACTCATTGGATGCGAAATTGAATTCCCATCTAACAAGTGCTCCTGCTTGAAATTTGAGTGAATATACAAGGAGATAAGTTGAAAATACGAGTTGAAAAAGTAGTTTTCTTCTTTTTTCCTCCACAATTTGATGAGGTATGTTAATATTATTTTATTATTTCCACTATTATTTTATAATTTTCCGTAGGAGGCCCATTTTAGACATCAAAATTTCTCTAATGAGTAAATTACCCTCCTAGAGCTAATGTTGATGAGTCTAATGGGACAAACCACATTCAAATCCACCTCCTAAGTCACTCGTGAGACCAATCCCTGGATTTGGGGGTGCCTTCCTTAGTTTGAGGGTGCATTCCCTAATTTGGGGGATTTTTCCCCTTGATTTAAGGAAGTATAACTCAGTTAGACTTAATTTGTTTCACCAACTAAGTCCTAACTGAAACCTAACTACCCCAAACACTCATTAGCACCCTAGTTCAGTTCAATTCAATTCAGGATAGTTCAACTCAGTGTAGGAGAGCTTGCATAAATAACAGAGGTTATTTGCTTTAAGTGAAGCCTAACTAGTCCTTTAGCATGGCATAGACAATTCAAATTTCCTTATAACCTAACTGGAATTGCCTATCTATATATTGTAAGCTTCTCCATTCATTCAGGTACTATGATAATAAAATCATTGTCATTCTTCTCGTCAAAATTAATGTGTAACGATTCATATATATTATTGCACAATTGTTCATGATTGATTTAATCATCATATCTTGTTAGCTTTTGCACCTAGATCTATGAATGCTCAAATATTATAGGCATTTCCACCATCCTCTTGAGAATATTTTTCAGACTCATCATTAAAATCATTATTTTCCTTCCTTTTTTTCTTTTTCTCTTCTAAAAGGCCCAACCTTGCCATTGTTCAACATTTTACCTTGGACATTCCAAAACTTTACGTATGTCTCCCATAATATTTGGATCCACCTTTTTCCCTCTTCTTTCCTTTTTCCTTTCACTTCCACAAAAAATGAAGGCCTCATTAGTGGATTTAGAAGCTTAACTAGGAAGAAAAAGCTAAGTAAAAAAATGGGACAAAAAACCAAGTTCTTTACAATGCTTCAAATGGGCATTACCAAGTTGTCCCATGAATTTGGAAAAGAACACAAAAAGGTCATACAACAATCATTTCCATCCATATTCACTCTAGTTGATCTCAACTAGGTCAAGATAGTATTAAAGACATTTAGATGCTCAGTTATGGTATCACCCTCACCCATTCTCAAGGCAAACAATTTTTTCCACAAAAACAAATCCCCCAACTTCTTCCAAAGACTTGTGGTTTTATCTTTAGAAATGTTTAATGACAACAATCCAAGCAAAGCCTAATAAGCCTCTTCTCACCTTTTTCTACATCACTACCCATCTTTAGAAATGTTTAATGACAACAATCCAAGCAAAGCCTAATAAGCCTCTTCTCACCTTTCTCTACATCACTACCCACTCTTCATCTTTCATACTATCACGTTTGGTTCCACATATTGCAATTCGTAGATCTTGATCTACAAACAAATCCTCCATCTTGAGCTTCCACAACTCAAAGTTAGTGCCATTCATGCTTCTCCATTTCTACTCTAGATGTGTTTCCCATTTCCTTGCAACAAGATACTTCTACACAAGCTCCCACTCAAACCAAGATTAGATAATAATAAAAACTTGTCCCTAACATCTTGGATTTGAGGTTATCAAGCTATGATACCAACTAAAAATAAATAGGCGTATGGAATATGCTTCCTACACTAATCAATGAGGGAAGAATGTGAACAAAAATAAACACATAAACATACAACCATTAAATAGTGATATCCAAGGGAAAACTCTTTTGACAGAAAAACCTTACCCCAAAGCATGTTCAATGTATTATTCAACAACTAACATATGGTTACAATACATTACAAAGTCTTTATGCTCTCAACAAGAGTATTTAGCAATGTAAAGGTTTTGGAGAATTTTTTAGAGCATAACAATTAGTTAAAATCCATTCACTTTACCTCCAACCTAGGAACTCAATAAATAAGCATAAAATATTAATAAACCATTAATGATTTCCAATTCTACATGCTACAAATCACCAACAATTAATAAAAAATTATTGTTGCTCAAAATTAATTGTCTACTACTAATCATAATTCATTATCTACTAAAACTAGAAAGTATATAACACACATATCCCAACAATAAAATTGTTTTGTATCAAAATAAGTACAAAGAATTTAACAATGTCCTTACCAAAACAAAGTACCAAAACAAAACAAAAAATGTTCCTTACCAAGACTGAATTTAAAATGTCCTTACCAAAACAAAGTAGTGGTAAAGAAAACATGTTCCTTACCAAGACTGACATTGGCTTTGCTGCAGATTTATTTACATGGTAAAAATTTTAAACGTATTTACCAACAAGGTTTAAACTTGTTTTATGATTATTTATTTTTCCTTCATTTTCCATATGTTAATATGCCTAAAACCTCAACTATCATGGATAACAATTTTTCATGTTCTCCAACTCATTAGTGCAAAAATCATCTATAAAAAAAATTTATATTTTTTACACTGTTGTCCACCAAACTGCACACCAGCAGCAGAAATCTTTCGAAAGTTGTCTCCCTCACTGGAAGTGGGGAGAGGTGTGGCCTTGGGGGAAAGCAATGAGGCAGGTACTATCACCTAAATCCCAGCTCCTCCGTTTAGGCTAACTCCTAACGAATCCAAGGGGGGTAGTCCCTACAAAGAATTTTACTAAGGCTCTTGTGTTTTTAGGTTTTAAGTGTGAATGATGCTGATGGGTCTTGTTTAGGAGTTATTATGTGATGAGACCAAATTAAAAGATATGACAACACAAGATAATGATGCAATCCACGTTGCTAAATAAGATAACAAGATTAACAGTATAACACATATTTCATTAAAAGTGGAAGCATTTTATGCCAAGAGCATTGCCATAAATGATTTTTTTAGTTATTTTGAAATTCTAGATCCACAATTTTACTACAAATTTAATCAAATATGTGTTGTATGTTTCAAGACTTATAATCAGATAAAAGCATTCACAATATGAAATACACACAAGGACAAATGGTCCTGATTTAGAAATAAACTTTGAAGTAACCAGTGCCTTATGGAGTCAAATAAAAACAAAGATTGTGATGTTGAATGTGTGGGTCTTGAAAGAATGTTGTTCGTGAGATCGTTATGAAAATTATCTTGGTAAATTGTAAATTTTAATGGTCTTGATTATTAAAGCTAAGAACCAGGAGATCAAAAGAGTAAAACCTTGACCAGGAAAAAATACTGGAAACCTCTTAGATGATAGGTCGGGAGCACCCAGATTGCAGAGAGGATAAGTGTACAATGGCTTGACCACCCTCGAGTCTGACAGTAGATTCCCGGCACCACCTGTTTCAAGAAGCAACCTCAGTGATTTGATGTTGGTTTTGGTTTTGGGTAAAGTTTTAATTATGTTATCACTTGTAGGTTTAGCAAGTCTTTCACCTTTCTGAGTACTAGCCCAACCTTTGCAGGTTGGCAGAGCATACGGGTGTTGGATAATCAACCAAAAATAAATTAATTAAGGGGGATGTGAGTTGAAATGTTTTATTATTAAGAGCACCGTTCAACCCTCTGATAGAGAGCGCTCTTGACTTAGTTTTAAGACCAAATTTCAAGAGACTTTTCTAATCTAATATGCCTAATGCAAGGGGAAAATGCAAATCTAAAATGCTCTCCGACAGAGAGTGCTCTTGACTTGGATTTGGCCAAGTTCAAGAGGCTTTGTTTATTTTATTGCAAGTAAAAGTAGTTGTAAAAATAAACCATATGATAGCTCAACAGATATAAAAGACAACTAGCATGCTACTTGCGAAATGAAATAAGATAAAAAGACTTAGTGTTCTACCAACAAATTTAATCTAAGGTGGGGTCTTCCTCCGAACAAGGTCGACCTCTAAGAACTGCTAGCACTTGAGAACTTCCTAGCTAGCTGAGATTTCGACCAAGGCAACTAATGGGGAGAGAGGAGTAACCAAAAAGTTATGTGGCCCTGCCCTTGAGATGAAATCCCAAGGATACTACCTCAAGTCAAAACTTGGAAGAGAGTATGAAAAAATAATGATTACTCTAAAGCGAAAAATGGAAGATCTAATCTAACCAATCACAACACTCTTCTCCAAATGGGGAAGAAAACCAAAAAAGTGGAGACCTCATCCACTTGAATTTTTATTAACTTATACAATTGCCTTTGGGAATTTAACCCTTGAAAGGTCTTTTCTGAGAAACTTAAGCTAAAAAAATGATTGCAATAAAACCTGGAAGCCTTTGAAGGCTAGTACAAAAAGGAGATTGTGTTTTGTTTTATTGTTTGGTTTGGACCTTGTCCTTGAATATGCTTGCTCCTCTTCGAATGTGCTTCACAAGTTTTATCTCTTCTTTCAAGAAACCTACACAAGCTTGAAAAATATACTCAACAAGCACCCATTAAACGTCAAAAATCAAATGAGATTGAAATCTACCAAGTCCAAACTTGAAAATTAAAGCCTAAAACATAAAAAGTATGAGATTTTTGTTTGAAAATATTTGTATGGGAAAACAGACCAGCGAACAACAAACTCCTAAAAAATGATGGGAAAGAGATCTAAAGGATAAAAAAAATATTGAAATTTTTATGAAAAAATTTCTATCTTTAAAAAGGAAACTAAAACTTCAATCTAGACTGCTTCTAAGATAAATTTTTCAATGCATGAGATGGGAAAACACTTAAGATCTAACTCTAACAAGCTACTTTACAAACTAAAAAGAAACTAACACTACTCTAACAAATTGTTTTTTTTTTTGTGTGTATTTAGGGATCTTTTTTCAAGGTGGACGAATGGAGCCAATGAGGAGAAAACGAATGGAAGGAGACTTGAAAGAGGTTGAGGATGGAAAAAATGAATGGGTGAAGAGGTAGATCTAGGGAAAAAAGCAATGGAATGGAGGAGGAGAGAAAGGACAAAATGAATGGGTGAGTGAGGCTAATCTAATGGGGATGGGCTTGAAGAGATAAGCTTAGAACCAATGTAACCAAGAGAGTTTTGAGAAGTTGTTGATGGAGGGAGAGGCTAGAGCTCTTTAGAAGTGTTTCTTTTCTTTGAACAATGAATCTTTTGGAAACCTGCAAGACAACTTCGATTAGGTGCTAATAACCAATGGAATACAAAGAGCAACTTGATCCCCAAGCCATTCTCTGCCTTATATGAATCCTGCAAAACCCTTGAACATCAAACAAGTTAAACCGAATAATACACTTCTATGATTTATAGAACATGTACTAAATATTGCAAAACTTGAGATAAGAAATAGGGTAAGAAATGGGGTGTGAAAGCAAACCCCAAAGCACTTGTGTAAACCTCCAAAGTCAATATATTATTCAAAAGATAAATAAGTATTACAATAGTATTTTGGCATAGTGTTCATGCTCAAAATCTCCATGAGAGAATGGCCAAAATGCCATCTCTTTATAGCAAACACTAGCAGCTAAAACCCTAGATCGAATTGGCAATGTGAAGAGAGCCAAATACCTTACACTAAAGTCGAATTCCAATCACAACTAGTCTCAACCAATTGAAATCCAAGACTTGGAGTTACACCTAACAACAAGTCGAGTTTGTGGATGATGTGGATGGGGAGGTGGCCTCCACCTTGGCAAGGCACCCCCCATCCCACTTTGGAAACACCATCAAGCCAATAAACATATGCCATGTGTAGAACTCACATTCCCAAAGGAGATTGACGTGAGCTTGAGGTAGGTGGCGTGAGTTAGATTGGTAGGTGCTTGGAGTTTGACTACCAATCATGGTAATTGAGAGTGGGAGGGGCCTCCACCTAGGCAAGGCGCCCCCACTCCCATTTAATGCAACTTGCACCAACCAAAACTCATTTATTATGAACTCCACATCACCAATTCGACTTTGCATGCATGGAGGGCGAATTCACTTTGGGAAATAAGCTTGTGCTGACTGTATCTTCAACTGGATGAACTTGGAGTTGATTGGAATCATCATGAGTGTCTGTTGCCATGTCATTTAGCCTTTTACTTTATTCCATTTGGATTATTTTGGAGAGATTTGGATTATCTCCAAAATAATCACTTTTATTATTTTAATTAATAATTTTTCTGTAAATGGCTTTCTAGAGAAAATATTAATTATGAGGCCTAAATGACATCCGAAACTTGGGTTTAGCTAGTCCACGGGTCATGTGTGATTTTTGGCTTATGAAACGAGCCATCAATCACTGAATTCGAACCCTGGACGACTGACATATTACAAATTAATATTTCTCTATTTAAACTATAGAGAAATTTATTAAATTTAAAAAATAATTAATAACTCCCCATGGCTAAAATTTTCAAAATCGGGCATTCCAGCTTTGGAGGAAGTGGGAGAAAACCTCATCGATTATAGCTCGGCTACAGGAAAAGTATAATTGACAAGGGAAAAGACTCCCTGGAATACCTTAGTTGCTTAATCAAGTCATGGGGAACCGAGACACTCAGATCCTACTATCACACTTTATTACAAACCCCGTGGGGCCATGGTCATGTCGACTCAAAAACAAAACTGGCTAGTCACAAATGTTGGATCATCTGATACACTGTAGTACAAACATTTATCATGTTTGTCAAATGGCGGCTCTTCAGATAATCCAACTATGGTACAAATAAGTTGGTAACATACACCAAGCATTTTTCTAGTTGAGTGAAAAGTAGAAATAAATACTTCATTGGTTTCTTTAAATGCATTCCACTCCCATACCTTGGCTCATGGTATTCCTTGATTCAAAAACACAACTCATCAGAAACAAACAACCTAATTAGACTTTGTGCTTTATCACATCTCTTCAAGAATATTTTTATTTTCTGCTCCTTGTAATTCTTCTTTGCCAAACTCTAGTACACAACAATCTTATGTCTTTCTTATTTTCTGTTCAATGTGATTCTTGCTCACCAAACTCAAAGATGAACAAATCTTTTATCTTTTGCTTTCAAAGTGCATACATAGAATTGGTAAGCTTATATTCTAGGACAATAATGAAAGGAGACATGCTTTCAAAAAAAGCATGTCATAGCTACTAACAGGGTTAAATTTGATGGGAACACCTAGCCATTATATTCAATTTTATTGTGAATATAAAATAACTTTGAAATTACAATTATGATAAAAATAAAAATAAAAATAACTTTATTTTGGTAACATTATTAGAGTTAAAAACACAAAATAATTATGAAATTGCATTTAACATAACATCATCAAAAGACAAAAAAAAATATACAAATACGAATAGTTCATTCCTTCCATAGATAAGACCATAAATCATTAGGATCCAAAAAAATTGATGTGTCCTACATCATATGGAATACATCATCATTACAAACTTTAACAAAAAGACAAAATCCAGAAATATTTAGGATTCTTCTTCGCTTATCTTCTTCCAAATTTCATATTCCACCATTGATGAATCAAACTCTATTAGTGACACTAGCATAAGGCATCTAATGCACCTAAAGATAGTTTTGCTCTGCATACATCCTTCATTATGTTTTGTCTTGATAAGCTTCTCGTACTTGTGATTGTACTTGAATGAATAATAAGCATTTTCTACCCTAACATAAGATGTTTGGAAAATTTGTATGTAACTTTTGCAAAATTTATATAGGAATCTAAGGCACCACACATCTATTTAACAACCCAAATATCAATGGAATCTTTGATTAATGCTTAATTTGTAGGACAAACTCCAAGATAAGTTGTCAGCTTGTGTGCCACGTAATTGGGGCTTCCACATGTAGCATGTAGTAACACATCTTCTTGAAATTCCATGATCATAGATGTCCCGCCCTATCAAACACCCCTCTCAAAGATTATTGCATTATTTCCATGTTCCAAATATTATTGCAAACATATCCTCATAAGTGGCATGCCTTTATAGCTAACCTTATCTTGAATGTTTTGACAAACATTTATTTTAAATAGGTTTCTTTGGTTGTTAATAATACCAACACTACTTACATGATATGCCAAAGTAGTGACTCTAATCACAAAAATTAATGGCTGTGACAACCCAAATATCAATGGAAACTTAGATTGATGCTTAATTTGTAGGACAAACTCCAATGCCACATAATTGGGGCTTCCACCCCATCAAACACCCCTCTCAAATACTATTGCATTATTTATATGTTCCAAATATTATTGCAAACATATCCTCATAATTGGCATGCATTTATAGCTAACCTTAAGACATGGCATAGATACCTGAACATTGAAGCTTGAAATGACAGTGGTAACCAGTAACCACCCTAACATAGTGATAGAGCTAACTTGCTGAGAGTTATAAAACATTGAAGCTTGAAGTCTCTTTTCACTACATTATAATATTTTGGAAGCCACCATATCCTAAACTTGCAGGGACATAGAGTTTAAACTTGGAATTTAGGAATCAAAATTTACACCCAAAGAGCAAATCTCTCAATGTTTGACGAGTTGTTATAATATTGCAATTTGCTTGCACAAACTAGTGGATATTGGTAATGAATTAAATCACATTGTAACAAAAGAACCAATATATTGTTGGATGCATTCATCATGTGGAGAATCTAATAGTAATGCTTCGTGATTGGTCTATGACTTCCACATCAAGCCTTAAAGCCATATGGAGAGTATGCTTCATAAAAATGAACCAAAAATTCAAAAAATGAAACAATAATTTCAAGCACAAAACAATGCATGGTTGATTTCAACTTATTCCGTTTCTCTATTTGATCAAAGCCAAATCTTAATTTTTTTACACATCAAGAAAAAATTTACACCTCAAGAAATTGGATCCCTTTGGGTGCTTAATAGATCCAGGTTTAAGATGGTGCTTAATTTACACGAGAACATTATGTTACATAACATGACAAACGTGACAACATCTCCCCATACTGGGTTATAAGCACCTCACTACTCTTGATGCAACAATATCAAAGGTGAGTGTATCCATCCATTCATCTAAGTGGTTCATTCCTTCTAGCAATTTTTTAATTAAGAGCAAACTGCTGAGAATAATCACACAAGAATACGCTTCTGATAAATTTTATTACAATTTTTTACAAAACATGGCCCCGAACTGGTAAAAACATCCTGCTTGCAAGCATGAAGTTATTTCACGTTGGTTCTCCTAGGGTTTAGATTTCTGTTTGAAAAAACTAAAAAACTGTTATATGGAATGCTGAAGAATGATCATTTTTGGACCTGTGAGGAGGCTAAATCATCTACCCTTCATAACTTTATTTATAATCCTAAGAATGATCATTTTTATAATCATGAGAATGAACACAAACCACAGATCTTCCATTCCACTACCACAGCTCTTCCAATCCACTGAAAACAAGAATAAACTTCTGAGAAATTCTATTACAATTTTTTACAGAACGTAACTCCACTATAAATAAGCACAGACATTTGCAGTTTTCAATTTCCATTGATGCTAATGCCTTCCGAAGAACCTATTATTAGTGTGAAATCAGAAACCCCAAGAATACTAAGTAAATTATGTACACTGTACCGAACAGCTATCCTAGTTTAGTCATCATACACATATTTGTAGTTTATGTCAATCTTCATTAATGCTAAAAGAAAAGCATTTTTGAAGTTGCAATAAAAGGCACTAATGCCTTTCAAAGAACCTACATAGGCATATGCCCTGTTAAGATACGACTATTGAAATCAGCACCACAAGACTACTAAGTAAATTATGTACATTGTGCATTGAGCAGCTTTCCTACTTTAGTCATCATCTTCTACGAAATCTGAATCATTGCTCTCATCTTCATCTTCACCAATTTCATCGCTGCTCTCGCTCAAGACATACTGCACAGGAGCTCGAGTTGCTCTCTGTGGCCTGCTTCGCCCAGCTGGCTTTGGGCCTTCATTGACCTCTTCAGGACTGTTGGACGATGAACCAGCAGAGCCATTTGCAGTAGGAGGACTTGTATCGCTCTCTTGGCCCAACTTTGACATTATTGATCCACTTTTCTTGTTGAAGGGAGATGGTCTCATCTTTCTCACCTTTTTATCAGGAGATTTTCTGTAAGGTGATGGTTGTGCAATATCAACGGCATCATCATCTACAGTACTAGGCTTTAGCATTTCATCAATCAGCTTTTGCCCTTGGGGTGCCCTTTTGGGTCCTCTCTTTCTAGGTACAGGGGCAGTAGTTGTAGCGGTAGACTTTTTAGGGTTTGTTTTCGAGGGCTTGGTGGCCTTATCAGCAGCAGGCTTCTTTGACCCCTTCTTAGGAATTGCTTCCTCATAATCAGTGTCATCATGTTCTTCAAGTCCAAAATCAGAATCACTGTCACTGACAACCGCGGCCTTCTTTGTTCTCCCATTGGCAGCCTTCTTCCCTTTTGCACCAACCTTCCTTGGTTGCTTCTCTCCCTCTTCATTTTCTTCTTCTTCTGGAATGGTTCCCATTGTATCATCTTCATCTGACATCTCAACATAGACAGGGGCATCCTTTTTTGCTCGTCTAGTGGTCTCTTTCTGCTTTGGCTTAAAATCTTCAGTTGGGGAATTTTGCATGCTGCCCTGATCCTCAACAGCTGCAAATTGCAAAAAACGTAAGTACTCGGATTGCAAAATCCAAATTTTTGTTATAATATTAATTAGACCAAAAAAAGACTGAAGTGATCAAATAACAAAATCAGTCTGAGTTAAAAAGCATTGCTGCAGCAAAAATTCTGACTAGGAACCTGATTGATCTGCTGATAACCCATGGTTATAAGCTGCCAATCGATCCTGCAGGCTGGTATCTAACGCATCATCCTCGTCGCTTTCCACTTCCTGAAAAGATCCAAATCACATCATCTAATGCTAGACAACAACATACATACATACATTGGATCCTAGAAAATAGAATGTAGCTTCAAACAAACCATTTGCTTTTTCGCAGCCCCCTTCTTGCCACCTCCGCGCTTAGGCTTTGCAATTTCTGCAGATAGATTCCAAGCATACGTCAATTGCTGATTATAGCACAGGACTGTTATTTATAGCATTGAATTTCATTAACAGTTGAGTAAAAACAGCATTACCCTTCGGTGCATTAGTTGTAGTAACAGAAGCAGTTGATGCCTGATTGTTGGTGGCTGATTGAGAATCAGGTTTTTCTGCAGTTACAGCCTTTTTGGTATTTTTTCTTTGGTTTTTGCCTACTTGTCTGAAGATTCTAGCTGCATCATTTCCCATGTTGCTCAATTCATATTCATCATCTTTGGCCTCCTGCAGTTCTTGATCCTGCGAAATTACAAACAAATGAGAAACCAAATATACCAAAAGACAAAAGAAATGCTGAAGCAACTTTCTTCTTAATCAGGAAGAAACAACTCAATTCTGGATCCACCAAAAGTGTCAAAAGATGCAGTACATACATCCAACTCCTTTATAAAGGCATCCAGGTCTTTGCTCCATAGGGACTTGGGTGTTGCCTTTTTAAGCTCCTCAACATCATCCTCGAGCTTGTCTCTCTCGGAACACAATTGCTGGACTTTTTCTAATGTCAATGTTCCTATTGCCATGGATAGAAGATACTCATAATCTCCAGCACGAACACCCTTTGCTGTCTCAATGTTGTCTTCCGGAGACTCTTCATCTTCTGGTATTGCTCCAGCAATAGCTGCCTCAGCAGCTTTCCCCTTCTTGGGGAATGGAGTGAAACCTTTATTCTTTAATTCAAGCAGCAAATCGGCGCGTTTCCTGTTGTTCACTATGATTTCTCCGTTTACAACTCCCAGTATGAATCTAACTTTATTGTCCAATTTCAGCAAATCAAGCTGAAGGTTGTCCAATTGGACTTTCTGAATTCACAATTTCAAATCAATGTTAAAGGCAATCATCCCAAATTTTTCCAATCAGCTAACAAAAATTTATATGAAACATAACAATTTGTGGTGCTTTCAAATTTTAACGCCATGGTAACTTTTGAAGAGGCATTTCCAAAACAAGTTTTTGGATACGAAGTACTAAGCATTCGATACAGAACTAAAGGAACAATATTAAGGCAACATAATCTAACATGTAAAAATATGACAAAGATAGAGACAGGCACAGAAATTAGAGAAGACCAATGAGTTGGTTAACGGCAAGCCAGAAAGAAAGCCCTGTCTAAAGTGGGAATGGAATAAATGTTGACAATTGAAAATCTTGCCTAAAAGGTCAGATACATTTTAGGCTTACGTATAAGAGACGTCTATATTGACAAGAGTAATGTAAACGAAATGCCAATGAAAGTAATCCGGTACTGCAAAAAGTAGGACAAACAAATTTATTCATGTCTATCACTACAATGTTAAATGATCTTTGAATTTAGAACTACCATGATATCACAAAAGAGCCTACCTTTCTCTTTTCATAGAATTCCAGCCGGATATGATAAAAGTCCTCCAGAACTGCAAGTTTGTGAGGCAATCCCATTCAGAACTGTTCTTGATCTTGGCATTAAAAGACAAAAGAATAGAAACCAACAAGAAAATCAAATAGTGATGTGTTTCAGGAATGTACCTTGCTCAGGGGTCTCATATTTATGAATGATTCCCTTTGAGTCAAAAAGATGCATGTTACTTGTACTGACGGTAGTAGTCAGTTTGAATTTCTTTAAAAGACCCTCTTGAAGTGCAATCTTCATATTCTCTTCAGACAGTGACACCTCAAAATGGACCCTGGTATCAGTATTGTATTCCTTGTAATCCTGGAAGACAAATATTTTCATGAGAAAAGATTTGAAAAATATTTAAGAATTCTTAGGTGCAAACCCTTTGGATGAATGACAGCAACCCACCCTTATGAATGGATCTTTAATCTTATCATTCCCAGTCATCAATGCTTCCAAAAATTCCTTGTAATCCTGAGTCCACTTGCGAACAGGCAACTCTGTAATTCTCAATGTCGTCTCATTAACCTCCTCTATGATGCCACTAATTGTGTAAGTTACACAGTTATCCTTTGTAGCTGTTTGTTCAATTGTACCCTGAATATATACCAGATTAGAAGTGAAAACACCAGTTGAATCAAATTTGTAAAATATCCAGCAAATCTCTATAACGAATAATGGACAGAATATTACCTTAAAACCCTTGTACCAAGGTGCCATTGGCTGCAAGGGTTCACCATTAAGCATGCACTTAATATTTGCAGCAATATCCCTTGGGTTGTAATTAGGTACAAAGGAACTCCAGCCAGTTCCAATTCCTTCACTTCCATTCACAAGGACCATTGGAATAATTGGCACATACCTGAGCCACAGAAAAAATACCAATGAAAACCCATGATGAATCAGAAAGACAGAAATATCACACAAACTCCTGATGTACATCTAACCCAAAGTTAAAACAGAATTTCTGGCTCCCATAATTTGACATCCTCCTATAACTGCCTATCAACTCATACAGAATCAGGATGACTCTGAAATACTAATGAAGACCAAACTACTTACCATGTTGGTTCAATTTTCTGGCCATCTTCGTTCAAGTAATCCAAGAGTATATCATCATCTTTTGGGAACAAGAACCGTGTTATTGGTGACAGGCATGTGAAAACATATCGAGCGCTTGCATGATCTTTGCCACCCTGTCATAAATGAAACCACCATCAGCAGATTGTTTCAATTAGATATAAGTATAAACACCATCGGCAGATTGTTTCATTTAGATATAAGTATAAACACCAGTAGTAAATATCATTAAGATTTCAAAGCAAATTCATCCCTGAATTCTTACCTGGGATCTGGTACCAAATTGTCCAAGCGGGGCAAGAAGGTTAATATTGTTACTTCCAACAAAATCTTGTGCCATTCCAATAATTGTGCTAGCAAGACTCTGCTCACCGTGATGGTAAGCAGAATGCTCTGAGACATAACCCGAGAATTGAGCAACCTGTTGAAAGGAATAACATTCTTATTTCAAATTCTAACAGTAAGATAAACCATATAAGATGGGAAGTAAATAATATTTCATGGTAAGATGAGGCAACCTTTGCTTGCGTAACAAAATTTCTCTTGAAAGAGCAAAACAATATTTTCCTTTGCCCTGGTTTCAAACCATCAACCATAGATGGGATGGATCTTTGCAAATCAGCCATGGAAAATAGGATCAGCTCCTTGTTTACAAAGTCACTGTACTTGATAAGCTTCTCAGTCTGGTCCAAATATGTTCCCGGCTGCCATTAGTTTCATCAATGTTAGCGTCGTGACAATATTGGCAGTCTTCCATTCAACAATATTTTACTTGCTGCACACTAATTTCATTACCTCAAAATGTCTTAGCCAGTTCTTTCTGGCCTCTATTTTCTTCTTGCTGAAGGCCAACTCAATTGCATCTCCATCATCCTCATTAATCCACATGAAATCTTTTTTATGCTTATCCAAATTTTTAAAATATTCTTTCCCCTCTTTAGAAGTACTTGTACCGAGACCCTGCATAACTCCAGAAATGAATAGCAAAGCAAAAAATCGCTGATCCTAATAAAAATCAGAGCTAGGACTCCAAAATATACAAAGAGAAAAAATCTAGCATTACTTTATAGTACTTTATGGTCCACCCTGATGCTGATCCACCCAAAGATTCTCTCCATGATTCATACTCAGGCATGGTATAGAAAGACAATGCCCGCCCATCCTTATGGGTTGCCTGCATCAAAACATCAAATAGAACAAACAGGGCTTCATACTCAATTGAAAATAAAAATATATGCACCTTCATAATGTTAAGGAGTTATGCAATTGATGAGAACACTTACCTTGACAATAGGAGTAATGAATTCAACAAGAAATGAAGGAATCTTGAGTAGAGATGGCCAGAAAGAGTGTATGAAGTTGATCAACAATCCTTTAATGTGTGAACCATCATGATCCTACAAGAACAGAGGATAAACCAATTTTCAATTAACGTATCCTTCAAGCTTACAAAGAAAATACAGCTTTCAACATACAACATTTACCTGATCTGTCATAATCATCAGATGGCCATATCTCAGAGACTTGACACTGTCATATTCCTTGCCATGTTGCAGACCAAGGATTTGTTTGATATGTTGAATCTCAGCATTCTCCATGATCTGTTTATGGCTGGCTTCCCTTACATTCAGCAACTTACCCCTGAGAGGAAACACACCATAGTGGTTTCGACCAACAACAGCCAACCCTGCCATCTGAAGCACAACGAAAGCCAAAAAACAGACTAATATTGGTAATGTCATGAAAACCAAACTTGTGCACTTACAGCAAGTTCAAACTAATTAACTAATTATCCAGAATTAATTAATTAACCAAAATACACTTACAGCAAGGGCCTTGGCCGAATCTCCCTCTGTTAAAATTAAAGTACATTTCTCAGAATTCTTGCCCCCTGCATCATTTGCATCATCAAGCTTGGTGATACCAGTTAACCTCTGTCTCTTTGTTCCATCAGTTTTCTTAAGATCCTTGCTTTGTTTGAAATCTGCCCATGATAATATGCTCTCAACCACTCCACACTTGGACACTGTAATCACCAAAACAAGCGTTACCCTTAGGCCCTAGCCATGACAGAAGTCGCCCTTGATTAAAAAATTCACTTAAACACAAAGAGATGATAAACATAAGTACCTTTCTTCAAAAACTCTTGAGAGAGTTCACACTTTGAACCAAAGCTGTTCTGACGAGTTGTCAGTGTCTCCTTTGTTTGGGAGTCAAAAGCAGGATTGTTAATCAAAGAATTGACAAATATCCATAAATGATTCCTGATTGTGTGTGCTTTCACTGCAGCGGTCTTGTTCTTCTTATTTACAATGTTCATCACATAGTTTGTTATCTGGTTTGCTACTAAATCAACATGGGAACCACCTTTAATGGTAGCAATTCCATTAACGAAGCTGACCTGAATAGAATACACGCCAAAAAATAAGCAGGCATAATAAACCAAAGTAACCAGTGTCATACCCTGAAGAACTGAACAAAATCTGTAAGCAGGCATCACAAACCAGAATTCTGCTCAGAACTATTAACTAATGTTTCACAGATGACATAAAATTATAATCTATTAGTATTCAATGTCTTAAGTTCAAACACAAACCAGATCATAATTTCAGAAAGAGAATAGTAAGATTATCTTGCCTGCTGAAACTGTCCTTCACTTAAGCTCACACAAATCTCCCATCTGTCACTTACTTTTTCATAGATTCTGAAAAACCAATAAAATTTTAATGATGATATACAAACTGAAATTTAATATAACAGTAGAATATTTCCAGAACGAAAACATCAACTAAGTCAACAAGACCTTGGTAGAGGCTCTGGTTTCGATTTGGAAGCTGCTTGCATGTATAGGCCAATATAGTCTTGAAAGGTCTTGACAGGCAACCGTTGTCCATTCAACTCAACCTTAACTGTCTTCCCAAGGCATCCAGCTATATCCACAACTCGTTTCCTCATCAGGGCAACAACATCATCCTCTAGATAGGTCATGTTAAATTTGACCAAATCGGGCTTAAATGTGACCTTGGTCCAATTCTCTCCCGCCTTGCACTTGTTAATGACCGGGTCTGACTTAATGCCCATATTGTTCTTGAAAACCTTTATATGAAAGCACCAGAATTAGGGAAAAACTTATGTATAATCAAGAAGTAGTGACATGCGCCAATCAAAACATTGCAGGCATAAAAGAATCATGGATAACATAACAGGCAGACGCTCCTTCTATAGATTAGAGGTGCAGTTTCCATAACATGTTGTGTTAATAGTTATTTCAATAATTATCTAGGAACATGGACCCTGAGATTTACCTTAACTTGAAATGTCCCAGAATGCATCCATCCCTCACACAAAAAATGACTAAAAATTACAAGCAGAGTCAACAGTATTTAGTTGAACAGATACCCCTCAAACCCAGCACTTACAATAAATGAAATCTGCTCTCTATCGTTTTCAGTGCATGCTTGTTGAAGCACTTCCAATAATTGAAAGAAAAAAAAGGAAAAATAAATCAAGCAGAGTCCATAACAGACTGAGATCAAAGCCAATATAGATGAGAAATAAGAGCAGATTTTCACCTAGCAACCAATTGAGGTATCAGATCCTAATATGAACATTCAAAGGCAAACCCTTTATGAAAGGCAATCCAATAACAGGCAGGAAAACATAAAATAAGGGATATGCTCTGCAAGCTGACTAAGAAATCAAACATATCCACGTCTGGAAGAGTAAAACTATGTAAATCCGAGGGAAGGAAGAAAAAAATGAACCACCTAGAAGAATATAATTAGGGTCCCGTCTGACAAACAGCCAATGATAGGAAATGTCATTAATCTAAAATCCCTAAAAAATACCCCATTCAAAACTAAGCAAAAACAGAGACAATAAGCACTAGCCATACCTGCTTATACTTTTTCTGCCTCTTTCCATCGGCGGTCTCAATAATAAACTCAGTTGAAAATATATTAGCAAGCTTGGCACCATACCCATTCCTTCCACCGGTGGTCTTCTTCTCAGAATCATCATAATTGCTGCTCGTTAACAGATGCCCAAATATCATCTCAGGCACATACACGCCCTCCTCTTGGTGAATCTCCACAGGAACACCATCTCCGTTGTTGTAAACGCTGATGCAATTATCCTCCACGCTGATGTCCACCTTCACGGAGTCCATGGAGGGATCCCTCTGCTTGTTATCAGCGGCATTGACTAGGATCTCATCGAAGATCTTGTAGAGACCAGGCACGTATGATATGCTCCGGTGAACCATCTCATTGCCTTCATAAACCCAGAGGGACTGAGTATGCTTCTCGATTGAGCCGACGTAGGTGTCGGGACGAAGCAGGATATGCTCCAGCTGAGTTTTCTTCTGGTATGTTTCTTCGATGGTTTTTCCCTTGACGCCATTGCTGCTGGCTTGTTGGATGTTCGAGCTATTGCTCGGCTGCAATGGCTGCTTCTTCTCGCCGGCCATGACACAGAACGGTTTGACACAGAGATTGTGTCCAGTGGGGATCGGGAACAGGGATTCTCTGGGTTATACGGGCTCTGCAAAAGAAAAACAATCCGACGGGAGGCCCTTGCGCTTCCGATATTTGTAGGCTGTTAACGGTCAGAAATTTGAATTTTGAACATGAGATCTGGGAGTGTTTGAATTGGACGGTTGGGATTGGACGATCAGTTTGAGAGAGGGAAGAGAAGATTTTATAGCTAGCAGAGATTATCAAATGGTCGGAAAGCTAGTTTTTTAATAATTATTGGGTAGTGTTTTTCAAAATTTCCGGAGGTGTTTTTTACTTTACATCTTGGAAGCGGTTTAGTTGGTTTGTTTGAATAACTACTGGGTTGTGTTTTCAAAAATTTCGGTGGTAGTTTTCACTTTACGTCTTGGAAGCGGTTTAGTTGGTTTGTTTGAATTGTGGTTTTAGGGAAGAAAAGCCGTTTTCTGATAGAATAATTTAAACAACCAACTAAACCACATTCAGGGGTAAAGTGAAAACAACACCGTAAAAATTTGAAAAAAGTTAGACCACCGTGTTTTACGGTATCTACGACCTTGTTGCTACCGTATATTCCTTGAGTTCCCACAAAAATCATTTTTTTATAATACGTGGTTAGGTGGGTCAACGACCTTGTTGCTATAATAATGGAGGGCATTTATAAGAGTTTAATACGCATATGTGGACTTTTCTGACTTAAATTGGTTTTATAAAAGCAATCTTTCTAGACATAGGTATGATGTAATTTTGATTTCTTAAGAATATAAAGTTATGTTTTTTGGGCTTGCAAAAAAAAATTGGTTTTCTATTTTGAGTTCTTCTACAATGTTATTTGAGGGGTTGAGGGGTCAACAACTTGAATGGTGAGGAGGTAAGTCTTACACTCTATCTATCCGAGTTCAAATTTCTAATGAGACATCATCTTATTGTGACAAGGGTAGGTGCTTGTGGAGTTGGGACCCCATATTGGATGCGTCTCTAGACATCTAGCCCCTCGCTAAGTCACGAGTTATTGGTATATTTGGCTTGCAGGTTTTTGGATATACTCTTGGGCTATAGTGGCAGTCATTGCCTTTGAACTTAGGCCTCACCTAGGTAATCCCAACAGTTACCAATTCCCATGGTTAAAAAACAACAACATTATTTCAGTTTTAATTATTATTTTGGCTTCACTTCTTACTTTTTATGATTTGATTGTGCCTTTAGGAGTAAGTTTATCTTGTAGTAAATGGTTTCCTCTTTCAATCATCAATATGATAAGAATCATGTAAAAATATAGACCTGACCGGAGTTTTACCATGATCCAAGATCCATACATGGTGAAACAATATCTTTAGACGTTTTCCCCAATTTTGAATCAATTGTGGTAATCAAAAATTTGATCAAAGTTATGGATTGATAGGAACATTGATTTCGTATATTGTTGGATTTTGACAATTGGAGGGAAGTTTGGTACAAGATTAAACAAATGTATGCCCACATCCATTCAAGGTCGAGAAATATCATTGTTTTCCTAGAGTATAATGAATTTGTGGACTTTGCTCTTTGAAGCTAAACATAACACTTTATCTTAAGTGCCATGTCTACTATGAGATTAAATGAAAATTTCACTCCCTTTACATGGGTGTTGACCTATGTTTAATGACCTTCCTATGATATTATGATAAGAAGTGCATGGTTTGTGTTTAATGAACTTCCTATGATATTATGATTAGAAGTGTATGGTTTATGCATTAAGAAAACTCGCTCTCTCAAATAACATTTAGTGCAAGGTTCATATGTGGCAATGCCCAGGTTACTTCCTTCTTTGCTCTAGTATCAAGGTTGGTGTGAACAAAGTGCCTTGCCAACACTTGCTGGATGAAAGAATTCCATCATTGTACTCTAATCCATACCACCTAGGGATTTTGTCATATTGCATTGAGGGTTTTTAGAATAATCAAAACAGTATGAGAAAATCATTTGTACTCTCAGGGAATTGCAAAAGGTTGTTGCACTTTCAACAACGGAAGCAGAGTATGTTGTTGTTACAGAGGCTAGTAAAGAGATGATTTGGTTGCAAAGTTTTATGGAGGAATTGGGTAAGAAGTAGAAGGATAGCAGGTTGTATAGTGATAGCCAAAGTGCCATTCATCTTGCAAAGAACTTGACATTCCATTCCAGGACTAAACATATACAGCTTAAGTACCATTTCATATGCTTTGTTCTAGAAGATGAACTGTTGAAGCTGGAAAAGATACATACTAGCCAAAATCCAGCAGACATGTTCACAAAGGTAGTGACCAGAGAGAAACTGAGTTCTTGCTCGGTTTCAGTTGGCCTTTTAGCATGAAGGAGAAGATGAGAAATTTGCCCAAGTCCAGCAAGTACAGCAGCGGTGGAGTTGTTGTGATCAGTCTCCAAGTGGGAGATTGTTGGTTGTGGAGCCTAATCTTCCAGTCTCATAGATGATGTTGTTTCAACCGTGTTGTACCCCAGGTTTGGTTATGATCTCGGCACGTGCCCCCGTCGGGGGTTCGGGGGCGAAGCCCCCGAAGGGAAATTTTGGAGTTGTTTTACGGCCCCATGGTTTTGGGTAACCCGTGGTATTTTTCCATGGTATTCCCCTTTATAAGAAAGACATTGTAATACGGCTAGGGTTGATGTATTAGGTATTATGCATTGTAAAGATCTCTGAGATCGTCAAGAGAGACTGTGAGATAGTGAAGAGGAAGTGCAGTGGATGTGCTGCAGGTTGTATCCCTTCATTTGCTGGATGGTATAATAATAAGGACTGGCAATTTCAGTGTGGACGTAGCCCATCTTGGGTGAACCACGATATATTGGTGTCTCTCTTGTAATGTGTTTGTGTGATTATATTTGCATTTATGTTTATTGTTATTGCTCTGCGATCTTGTTTTTCTAACAGCTACATGGGAACCACTCCTTCAAATTCAACATCAATTTCCACATCTAAAGTTTTAAGGACAAAGCTTTTTCTAAGGGAGAGGGGATGTTAGGAACCCGTGTCAACCCTTCTCTTTACTTTGTTAGTATATTGTTGTTGGACGCATATGCTTTGTAAGTCGTCCCGTAGTATTATATGTTGATCCATAGTTTGTATTAGCCCATAGTATTGATCCATAGTATTGGACGCATATGCTTTGTAAGTCGTCCCGTAGTATTATATGTACCATGGTATTGACCCATAGTATTGGCACCTAGATTTAGTATATAATTTTGTGTTGAGGCCAATGAAGGCACTGTGAAGTTATTTCTATTGAGCTTGCTCAAAGGAGGTTTCCCCCTCGAAGTGGCCCGCAATCAATAAAAATATTCCGTGATCTAATATATCGTGTATTTCATCAATTAATTGTTGCAAGTTCTTCACAAACCAACGAGTATGCACTCTTTTATTTGTGGCTTTAAGGCTCTCCTCGTCTCGGAAGGAATCCTTGCCCAAGATTTGGATCCAAAGACACTTAGATGAGACACATATGTCGTGTATCCCATCCATGCTTCGAAAGGAGTTTTTCCTTGTAGGCCTTTGTGAGGAACTCTATTATGGAGGTATGCAGCATAGTTGACATCTTTTGCCCAAAATCTAGGAGCCAATGCTTTAGACTCAAGCATGCAAGTTGCCATCTCTTTCAAAGTTATGTTCTTTCTCTCCGCTACACTATTATGTTGTGGTGTCTAAGGAGCAGTGTGCTGCATATCAATACCTTCATCTGCACAAAATAACGAAAACTCATTCCTCACATACTCTCCTCCATTTTCAATACGAAGGACATTGATCTTCTTATCAATGAACTTTTCTACAAAATCTTTAAAAAATTTGAAGTATTCAAAGACTTCTGACTTCAACTTTAGAAAATATACCCAACTGAATCTTAAACAATCATCTATGAATGTTAAGATGTATCTTGCATTATTCAAAGATAGGTGAGGAAGATGTCCTGATATATCATTGTGAATCAAATCGAGAGGATATGAGGATCTCTTTTCCTTTCCATTTTCAAACTTGTGCTCCAGATGCTTACCAATCAAGCAACCTTGACAGGTTCCTTTAGCAAATCTGATGTGTGGAATCCCTTGAACCATTTTCTAATTGTACATTTCTTGCAAATATTTGTAGTTGAGGCGCCCAAACCTCTCATGCCAAAGTATACTCACTTCATTTGCATGAGTAAGAAGTGCACTTTGTTTTGAGTAAGGCAAGAAGTGAGAAAACTCATATACTTTAGAATGGTGACCTGCAATGCCTTGTGAAATGATCTTCCCAGAAGAGATCTCTTGGATTTCAACCACATTAGGAGTAAAAATTACTTTCTTGGGAACTCCTGTATGGGTCACTTGATAAACATAAAGGAGGTTAGTTGCTAGGGTAGGAACATAGAGCACATCATTGAAGTGTCTGTTATCCAGAATGATCCTTCCAATCCCTTCTGAGGAAACTTCAGAACCATCTCCCATTAGGATAGAAGGCCCAACAGTGGGTTCGAATTCAGAGAATAGATCCTTGGAAGCAAACATGTTTCTGGATGCTCTAGAATCTATGATGAAGGAGGATTCATTCAAAGGACCATCCATGAGTGCATGACACCTCTCTTTGTCCTCTGATCTAGGATCAACTTATTTTCTTCTACCATTTGTTGGTACTGGAAGCTTGTTTTTCTCTATAAGCTGGGCCATGAGATCAATGGTCTTATTCATGCAATCACTTTCTGGATGAAAAAATATGTTCACAGTATGTACATTTGGTCTTCTCTTTTTGGTTTTGCTTACCTCTCTTTGGATTCGATGTCCCTTCTGACTGGTTGGGAGTCTCCTTTGACTTCTGCTCATAAGGTTTCTTTTCTGTACCCTTCTTCTTTCCTTTACCATTCGCATTCTTTCCTTCTCTTGCAGTTAGAGCTTGATCCCTCTTTGGTTTTATTACTCCCATCTGCACCAATTTGTCCTACTCCTTTGTGAGAGAGAGGATGAATGCATCTACAGTGGGAATTTTCCATTTTGGGATGGAAAGATTTGTTGTTTGGAAGGTGGATACAAACAACGAATAGTCTGATCCTAATTTTGAAAGAATCGCAAGAATTCACTGCCTATATTCTTTCTCAATTCCACATAGTTTTAGCTGCACAACCAAGTTCTTGAATCTTGTGAAGAAATATGTAATGGATTCGAAACTGTTGGGGCTCAGTGAGATCAACTCATTTTCCAATCGATGTCCTCTCAAATCATCTTGTTTCCCAAATAAGGATTCGAGCTTTGTCCAAACCTCCTTGGGAGTTTTTAGACCGGAGAGATGAAAGAGTAGATCTTTAGAAATGTTGAGGCATAGCAATCCAACTGCTTCATCAAGTTTGTTTAGGTACTTGGCCTTTTCTGTAGCACCATTTGGTTCGACCTCAGTTCCCTATAACACTTTGTAGAGACCTCTGCTGAGCATGAAGATATATATTTGTCCCTTCCGTTCAAAGAAGTTGAAAGGAGTGAGGTTGGGAATCAAGGTAAGATCCATAGTAGTTGACTGAATGCGCTGGTGATTATGGAATAACCTACAAAAACAATGGAAATTTATCCGGAGGATTGTTACAGAATCTATTAAACATTGCTTTAGGACAGTAGGAACTTTTATCCGGATCCTTCACCCCTTACTAGAACTCAAAGGATTTCTCCCATAAATTCAATGCAATAGCACCAGGATTTGTTGTGGAAATCCATAGGCTTCTGGTGCACTACTGAAAAACAACTGCTCAATAAACTACTGCAACTGTTGCAAGTGATGCAACTACCGCAACTCAAAAATCTCTCACAAGATCTGATACCATGTGAAATTCCAACAGGGGTAGATCACTAAGCTTGAAAAAACCTCACAATTTCACAATGTAGTTACTGAGAATAATTAGACAAGAACATGGATCAATTCACTCATAAAAATGAAACACACATGAAAAAATGTTGTTGATACATTAATCAACTGTAATCTGGAAATCAAAGAATGTTACAATATAATGAATTCGATACACCCAGGAGGATTCAAATTCACCTCAAGTCTAGACTTAGTTTGCATTGGAACCATCTCCCGATAAGGTTTAGTGGCCACCGATGATGAATAATCAGTCAACTAGAATAAATGAGCATACCTGAGTCATGTGGGCACCAAAATAGGGGAGGAGACTCCAAGGGGGCGCATAACTAGCTGTCAGTGGTCAAGGACGGCGCTCCTATACTCAGTAGCAATCAAACTAGGAGCTACAGTCAATTAACTGAGCAATCAAGGGGACAAGGCTCCCTAAATCATGGAACTGACTGTCAGAAATCCTAAATCTGTGCATGAAGGCACATTGGAACTCCAATGATGGAAACAAGGCGCACTGAGTGGGTAGGAGGGATAATGATGGAAAAAAACAAGCTCCATGGGGCCAAAAATAAGGACTAGGTGCTAGGAGACTCAACTGATGATGCATGGATGCATGGAGTGTTCCATGGAATGCATGCATGCATGCAAAACCAAAATAGGATGGTGAGAATATTCCAATAGTGAGATAGATCCATAAGGAAAATAGGGTACCATGGGAAGGATTACACTGAATAAAAACTAGAAATCTCTCATCAATGGTAATAAATATAGACCTGGAAAAATCCTATGACATGGAAAGCTAGCTATACTGGAAATCAATGCAGATTCATCTAGGGTTTGATGTGCATTTTTTCAATTGGATAATGAGTCAATGTGTGACATCAACCTCTTTTTCCTTGCTAATAAATAACTTTTCCTCTTGTTTTTATACCATGTAGGGGCCTTAGGAATGGGTGCTCGCTATACCCATTGCTCTCATTATTGTAGGGGGACTATGTAGGGTTATCAAATATGCAAACTAAATCAAGTTTGTTGAAAGGGTTGAGAATAGGAATAAGTATATATATGACCCATCTCTTATTCATTGACTTTGTGATGGTACCAGGAGGGATGCTCTCCAGCGCAAAGAATTGCTTAAAAGTTATTGCACAACCACATGAATGATGATAAATATTCAAAAGTCAATAAATTATTTTCATGGGATTGTTGAGGAAGAAGTTCAATTGTATATGTAATTATTTCCTTTTCAAAAGGTAGATATGGAGGCTAGGTTGGAATAATAAGGTTTTCTACTAAATCTAAACAATTAATTGAAGTGAGATTGGAACCATCTTATAGCTAAAGTGGAAAAGAGTCCTTATGTTTGGTATAATTACTGGCTATCTAATGGTGGAAGGATGGTTTTGGTAAAATCAATACTAGAAGAAATTCCCATTTATTAGATGTCATTGAAATTTATAGCAAAAGGAGTATTAGATGATATCATGAAAATAAGTTAAAACTTTCTATAGTCTAGCAACAAAGAGAAGTCGGAGATACCACTATTAAAATGACAACATTTAGGTCTTCCAAAACATTTGGGGGGCTGTGAGCTAAAACCCATTTTTATCTTCAGTAAAGCATTGGCTTCCAAATGTGTTTGGACACTAATTAGGGGGAATGGATTACAGTTCAAGTCATCTTACACAAATATATTTTGTTGGATTTCATGGAAGGTTGGATCTACAACCCTATAAAAATAGAAAAATGGATTTATAATTTGGAAGGAAATGGTGGTAGAATTTCCAATTATATATTAGTGGCTAGTTTGGAAGATTGGTAATGGTAGAAGAGTTCATATTGGATCATACCCTTGGTTGGAAGTGGTAATAGGGATAGGATACCAACCAATCTAATTGAAAAGATTTACTAATATGTTATTTTTTTCCTTAATCATGTAGCATCTCTAGCTTTAACAACCATCTAAATGCATGGGTGGAAGTCTACTATTATGCTAGTGTTGGTTGGTAGGGGTGTGTTACACCTAATTCTCATCATCATGAGAACCATTTCCACTCAATGCCTTGATCCCTGAAGTCTTTTTGATCAAGTAAGCAGTTAGAGCAAGTTGTTGACCTTTGTCCATCATTTCTAGTTGGGTCGGCGCATGTTTCCTTCTAGCAAGAAGTGCCCAACTAGGTCAGGCGCATGTTGTATTCTGACACACTACGCCGGTGGATCAGGTTTCCTTTGTGCAGCCTACGCTTTCCCTATCAGGCGTAGGTTTCCCTCATGTAGCTTGCGCCGGAGTTGGTTAAATTGGATAAAGGTAGCTTTAGAGTGAATTCTAGAAGGTGGATGAGGTGGATCTCTATCCCTAACTCCTAGGTGAGCTGTCCTACGGTTCCCTAACCTCAAGGGAGGATCCCTTAGGCCTCTCCCCATGATCCTCAACCTACTCTATCCACTTGGTCTTATAAATACAAAGCTCCTCTCCATTCCAAAGGGAGGAAGTCTATATCACTTACATGCTGGTGGAATTAACCTAGGTGATCCCTATCCATCTCTTGGGAGGCATACATTTCCTTTGGAGACATTGGCTTGGCTTGTTGGAGGAAGATTGCAGCGTTAAGGCTTGGGTTGTAATCGTCACTCTACTATGTATTTCTCACTCATTTACAGTAATATAATCTCTTTCCATAAATGTCTGCGTGTTAATGATATTTAGAGCTCACTTCCTTAACCGTTTGCTTAGATCAATTAGTGTTTAGATGTACTTTTACTGTTGGTTTTGTCTCTATGTGCTTTGACAGGTCTTGCAGTTACGGATCTGACGACCACGAAGCTTGGAGCGATAAAGCGGAGAAAGATCTATGAATCTAAAGGTAAGGCATCTAATTACCTTGATCTCTAATTGATCTAGGAAAGTAGTGTTATATTTTGTTTCCATTTATTCTAGATCCACTTGGACTAGGGAGATCATGCTTGCGTCCGCTTGAGTAGATTGTCCGATAACGAATATGGCGACCATACTATTGGAATAATTAAAACGCACTCCTGTGTCAATTAATACATTAGAGACATTAATTAATCATTTTATGATTAATTACTATGTATTAGAATAAATAGTTGGCATATGAGTCATTGTGTGGACCACAAGGCATCTTTAGGGGGACCACAAGCCTTCCAAGTGTGTACCACAAGTTTCCTAAGTCACTTGGGTGCATTTCAGATCATTTTGGATAAGATTATGGTGAGAAAGGCGCACATGCTGCATTTTACTTCTTTTGGGTGAAAAGTGAAAATCTAGTTGACTAGGGAAAGTGTTTTTTGGACCACTTTCACTCCTTGATGTTTATTCCTTCCATTTTTTGGATTTAGAATGTTTTTTCATCACACATCACTATCTGATCACTAAATCATAAATTCGTGAGCCTTTGGTGTGACTTGGAGAACACACTTGCCACCTAGGGGGGTTTTGCATCAATTTAGTAAGTCTACTTTTGTGAGGATTCGAATGGAATTCTAATGCATTCGAATCTCTGATGTAAATGTTATATATTGAAAGCCATTTAATTTCCCAAGGTTGGCTGATGTATTATTATTCATTTGAGTAATACATTTTGTATCTTCTGTGAGTAATTTCAGTGTTCTTGACTAGTTGTGTGAGATATTTTGTGAGAGTGTGTAATTTATTGATCAGATCTTGGTGTGAACTAAATTTCACATGGTATCAGAGCTATAAATCTATCCCTTTCTCCTCCTATTGTCTTGCAGGATCCAACCAGTCTCAAGGAGAGCACAATAATTCATCCACAGGGCGCATTCTATCATCCAAAGGGCACAACTGAGCATCCAAGGGCATACCCAAATCACTACAAAAGTTATTTCAGAGCTGCCATGGATCAGTCACATCAAATCATCCTCACTCCATTCAATTATTTTGACTGGAAAGTGCATATGGAGATCATGTTGAGGAGCAAAGGCCTCTACAGGGTGACTATGGCAACTGAACCGGAGCCATCCTCCGCAATTGAGAAATATAAATGGCATAATAAAAGAGATGAAGCCTATGTGTTATTGTGTCTCACTACAACCAGGGATCTTCTATTCCATCTCGATGGTCTTACCTCTCCCAATGAAGTTTGGCTAAAGCTTCAAGAATTGTTTGGAAAGACTGATGAATTAAGAGGCCACCAATTGGATAATGAACTAGTTTCATTGAGTCCACATAATTTCGATAACATCCAGGATTTATTCTCCAAATTCAAATAACGTGTTCTACATATGAAGTAATGTGGTATTGATAAAAAATATGAGCAACTAATCTTGGCCATTCTCTCCAAGCTTGGCCCTGATTACTCAATCTTTGTTTTGACCTTCCACTCAACCAGAAAAGCAGTTCGAAACTGGAAGAGTCCAACTCTCTCAGAATTCATGGAGTCTCTTACACAAGAAAAAGAAAAATTGTTCTTGATGGGAGCCATCAAAAATCCATCAAAAGACCACTATCTGAATGTTGGAGATTCAAAGGGTTTGAAAGGGAAGAAGAAGGGAAACTTCAAGAAGCCCACTGATCAGAAAAAAGACAAGCAGAAAATTCTTGAAGACTCCTACCACTCAAAGAAGAATCCAAATAAGAAGAATGAGAGGGAAAAATGTACTTATTGCAGCAAGGGATTTCATCCTGAAATCTCCTGCATGAAGAAAACCATTGATAAAATGGATCTACTCCTGGAGAAATCCAACATTCCTCTTCCTGAGAGCACAAGGAGGAAGGATGGGGACAAAATTCTGATGATAAGGAGAGAGTGCATGCACTGATGGCAAGCACATCCAAGCCTACCTCACTGATTATTAATTCTAGAGCTTCAAGGCACATGGTGTCTACAAATGAGTTTTTTACTTCACTTGACTCTTCCTTTGGTCCTAATATTGTGTTGGGTGATAATTCCGAAACTTCAAGTAAAGGAAAAGGAAACATAGATCTCGATTTTGGCTTATTCAATAATGTCTTGTATGTTCCTGGACTTGCTGCTAACCTCTTGTCAGTATTCCATATGACCCACACAGGTTCACCCAAAAAGGTGATCTTTACACCTAATGATGTTGAGATATGTGAAATGTCTACAGGCCGAATTGTTGCATTAGGCATTGTTGACCAGAGCTCTAGAATCTACAATTTTTCTCATTTTGTGCCATTCCCCTCACCTTCTTCTCTTTTAACCCATGCCAATGAGTCAAGCAAATTATGGCATGAAATATTTGGCCATCTGAACTATAAATATCTTTCCCGATTTCATGAGAAAGAAATGGTCATAGGGCTGCCCAATATCAGATTTTCCAAAGGTGTCTGTCAAAGTTGCATCATAGGAAAACACCCTGAGCATAATTATGGGAGATCCAAAACTGAGCGAACCTCTACACCCTTGGAGCTTATTCACAGTGACATATCAGGTCCATTACCCCATGAGTCCTTGAACCATGCCAAATACATCCTTACCTTCATAGATGACTTTTCCAGGTATTGTTGGATCTATTTCATCAAGTTAAAGTCTGAAGTTTTTGGTATGTTCAAGCTTTTCAAGGCCTCAGTTGAGAACTAGTCTGGTAGACATATCAAATTTATCATATATGATAATGGTGGGGAGTACATCAAATCTGAGTTTCAACAATTTTTTGAATCTTCAGGCATTCAGATGCAACACTCTGTTCCATATACACCTCAGCATAATGGTGTTGTTGAGAGGAAGAACATATCATTGAAGGAAACGGCCACATGTATGCTTGAGGCAAAGTCTTTATCTCCAAGGATTTGGGCTGAGGCAATAAATTGTGCCACATACATTCAAAATAAGGTGCCTCACAAATCTCTCAAAGGAATCACTCATTTTAAGGCTTGGACTGGGCACAAACATGATATTTCTCATTTCAGTGTTTTTGGCTCTAAGGGTTGGGCTAGGATTCCACTTGAGAAGAGGAGGGCTATGTAGCCCCAAAGCCAAACTTGTATTTTTGTTGGTTATTTAGAGGAATCCAAAGTCTATAAGTTGTTGAACATGGCTACTCAAAAATCCTTCATTGAAAGAAGTGTTCAATTCGAAGAAGAGCCCTCTCAGAATGTTGAAATTGGAGAACCATCTTCACCACCACCTAAAGAAGTAAGTGATGCTACTCTTGATTTTTTTTTATTATGATATTTCTGATGATGAGGACCATTTTATTACAAATCCTAATTCACCAAAAAGACCTAAATGGGATGCTAAGACTTTGCAAGAAGCAGGTGAACTAGTGGGTAATCCTCGGGACACAAGGAGGACTATATCACAATTTGAGACTACTCTCAATGTGAATGAACCCTACCTATATGAGAGATGTTATATGATGGTGGATTCTGATCCTCATACATGTTAGGAAGCCTCACATGACCCAAGATGGCAGGATGCCATGGATGAGGAGTTTCAGTCATTGCAAAAGAATGAAACATGGGAGCTAGTCAAGCTTCCCCCAGGCAGAAAATTGATAAGGTGTAAGTGGATCTACAAAACCAAGTGTGCAGCTGATGGTATAGAAGTGAAATATAAGGATAGTATGGTAGAATATGGACTCTCCCAAGTCCAAGGCCTTGACTACAATGATACTTTTGCACCAGTTGCACAGAAGGATTCGATAAGACTAGTTCTGGCAATTTATGCATCCAAGCGCTGGGAAGTGCACCACATGGATGTCAAGAGTGCATTCCTCCATGGGGATCTTGAGGAGGATATTTATATGCAGTATCCAGAAGTTTATACATATGATCCTAAATATGTGTGTAGGTTGAGGAAGTCCTTATATGGGCTTAAGCAAGCCCCCAAGGCTTGGTATGCCAAAATGGACAACTTTCTCTTGTCACAATCTTATGTGAGATGCAAATATGATCCTAATGTTTACATGAAGCTGATTGATGGTTAAATTATGATTATAGTGTTGTATGTTGATGATTTACTAATCACAGGTAGCTCTACTAATCAAATAGCTTCATTAAAGACTGCTTTGCATCAAGCTTTTTCCATGAGTGACTTGGGAATTCTTAAGCAGTTTTTGGGGCTTGAGATTTCTCAAAATGAGAATGGAACTAAGGTATCTTAGTCCAAATATGAATCTGACCTGCTAAAGAAGTTCAAGATGGATGATTGCAAGCCTTCAAATACTCCTTTCCTTTCAGGAGTTAGACTTGAAGAAGTAGAATCTACACCTTTGGTTGACAACACCTTGTATAGGCAGCTTATTGGCAACTTGTTATACTTGACTCATACTCGACTTGGTATTGCTTATGCTATGAGTGTCGCATCAAGATACATGGAGCAGCCACATGAGCTTCATTGGAGGGCTGCAAAAATAATTTTGCACCATGTGCAAGGCACCAAGACTGATGGGATTCACTATGCTGCATATTCTAGCCTATATCTTCTTGGCTTTACTGACTCAGATTGGGCTGGTGATAGCCTTGACAGAAAATCCACATATGGATTTGTATTCATGCTTGGAGGTGGTCCTATTTGCTGGTCTAGCAAGAAATAGAGTGCAATTGCACTATCTTCAGCAGAGGCGAAGTACAGAGGCGCAGTGAATGCTGCTACTCAGTGTGTGTGGTTGCAGGGTATTCTTTTCAGAGTTTGAGATTGCCTTTACTACTCCTACTGTCATCTTTTGTGACAATTAGAGTGCTATAAGGATCTCAAGTGATCCAGTACAGAGACAGATGACCAAGCATATTCAGATCCATATGCACTACATTAGGGGTTTAGTGCATGACCAGATCATTGATTTGCAGTATTGCCCAGCAGGTGAGCAAACTGCAAACATATTCACCAAATATTTTACCGAGAAGACATTCAGCTATCTTAGATCACTGCTTGGGATGGTTGAACATGTGGTGGAGTGAAGGATTGATCAACAATCTTTCAATTTTGACATGTCCATTTTTTTAGGGAAGGTTTTTCCCATGAGGTTTTCCTTCTTTC
Source organism: Larix kaempferi (assembly GCA_027924585.1). Classification (NCBI taxonomy): domain Eukaryota; kingdom Viridiplantae; phylum Streptophyta; class Pinopsida; order Pinales; family Pinaceae; genus Larix; species Larix kaempferi. Next base: position 1,918,301 of record BSBM01000105.1, on the reverse strand, counting down.
CTTGCTTTTGTGGACCAAGCAGTATTGTACAGGGTGACCATGTCTTGTTACTAGGCCCTTAGTAATTTTATTTTCTGATTTTTAGCACATAAAGTCAGACTTATGGGGGGGGTGTTGGAATAATTAAAACCCATTCCTATGTCAATTAATACATTAGAGACATTAATTAATCATTTTATGATTAATTACTATGTATTAGACTAAATAGTTGGTATATGAGTCATTGTGTGGACCACAAGGCATATTTGGGGGGACCACAAGCTTTCCAAGTGTGGAACACAAGTTTCCTAAGTCGCTTGGGCGCATTTCAGATAATTCTGGATAACATTCTGGTGAGAAAGGCGCACGTGCTGCTTTTTACTGCTTTTGGGTGAAAGGTGAAAAGCTAGTTGACTAGGGAAAGTGTTTTTTGGATCACTTTCACTCCTTGATGTTTCTTCCTTCCATTTTTGGGATTTATCATGTTTTTTCATCACACATCACTATCTGATCACTAAATCAAAAATTCATGAGCCTTTGGTGTGACTTGGAGAACACACTTTCCACCTAGGGGGGTTTTGCATCAATTTAGTAAGTCTACTTTTGTGAGGATTCGAATGGCATCCTAATGCATTCGAATCTCTGATGTAAATGTTATATATTGACAGCCATTTAGTTTCCCAAGGTTGGGTGATGTATTATTATTCATTTGAGTAATATAGTTTGTATCTTCTGTGAGTAATTTCAGTGTTCTTGACTAGTTGTGTGAGATATTTTGTGAGAGTGTGTAATTTCTTGATCAAATCTTGGTGTGAATTGAATTTAACACATACTGGGGAATACTTTGTTTTTATTTCAAGTTGAATGTGTTATTCTTTGATTTCTTAATGAGCCATTGCTTTGCCTCCTGAGCCTTTTTTCACCATCAGATTTTCTTCTTGAAGAGTTTGCTGACCTTCTCAGAGTCTATTTGAATCATTATCAATCCATTTACTTATTCATTATTTGGATTTGTTTCATTTTTTGCATTGGGTTATTTGCCCGACACACATGGGTAGTGAATCCAGTGTGCCTGTCCATCCCGAGCGCAATCTTCCTTTGAGCATCCTACGCCATCGACGCTTTTTTCCATCTAACAGTTTGCGCCGTCGACGCTTTACACCTGTATACAGTCTGTGTCGGGCGCTCTACGCCTAACCACAAACTGCGCCGGTCTTTCAAACATGGTGCTTGGTCTATACACTCTCCAAACTTTGATTTTGGCTTAATCCACAGACTTCTCTGTGCTGTACTTTCCAGTCAGAGGCCTCTTTATTCATCATTGTTTGTGTTTGGTTTTTTGTCTTGGTTTTTGGGTCCTTTTGGTCAAGTAAGAGTTTGGTAGAGTTGGTGGGAAATTTCAATCCCCCATGGTCATCTGCTCTATCTTGTATTCCCTGACCACCTCATCGGATCTATCCAGCATGCTAGATCTGCTTCCAAACCATTTTTAAGATTAATCATTAAGTGTTTGCTTGCATTTGATCGTTTTTGAGCGATTTTTGTGTCTTTAGGTCATTGGAGTGCTTGTCATATTTCCTTGGGAATTTCTGAGTGATTGGAGCGCCTCAATTAGTCTCTTCTTTTCTTCCATTTACATTTGAAAAACATCATTATTATCAAGTTTTGTCTTGATACATACATTAAAAAATCGAAAGTGCTTCGATTCTACCATTTCAAGTTCATTTGAGAGTTGTTGTAGAAATTGTTTCGTGCATTGGAATTCATCATCCATCAATATTTGGAAAGTTTGAAAAGGAAAATTAGTTGTTTGTATTTTTCTTGAATTATGAGCCGCTCATCTTCTTGAAAAATCCAAGTGAAATCAAATTTTTGCAAAGTCATTCCAAGCTTGAAGAGTCATATGCATTTTTGGTTTTCATGTGCTTTTAGGATACCATTGTGAAAATTGAAGAGTTAGTGTGCTATAAGTGGAGATTCTCCTTTTTCATTACTTAGTTCTATTCTAATTGAAAAAGACAAAAAGAAAATACTTTGATTTGGATTTGATGTGTTGTTGATTTTTATGTTTTGTTCGAAAAATGGAAAAGAGTGCTTTCATCATTTTTGGTAGATTTTGAACTTTTGGGAATCTTGTCTTATTCAGATCATTGGAAAAATAATTTCTCCTTCCCTTACATAGATTTCATCAAAAGAAAAAGTGCATGTTCATGCAGTTAGGGTTGCATTATGTTTAAATTTATGTCCTCACCTCATGCATTCACCTAACCGTCCAGATAAAATTTACCGATAGAACTAGGTTAAAATTTACTAGTAACTTGTGTGCTAAGTTAGTGACATGTTCCGACGTCGTAAAACGTGGCAGCTGTCATTATTTTCCTGCACTGCGTCTTGGGGGAACTGTAGTTCTTCCACGTACCAACCGTTATATTGAAGGCTATTTCACATACCTTAGGGTATATCAAAAGGCACTTCACATACTCGGTAGTATATCGGAAGGCTCTTGTCATATGGTTGTGCATTAGACAGCACCACTACAGATTTCAGCATTAGACAACACCACTACAGATTTGAGCTCCCACGTACCTTGTGTATATCGGGAGACACTCCTAGGATTTTTGAAACCAACCGAGCTGACCATTTGGTCATCTTGGCAGAGCAATACACCGAGAACAACACTCGGGGAGCTACTACGCACGTACTATCATGTAGTCGGGTTATATGGTCAGGGGTACGGTCCTAATCCTCCCTGGTTAGTGCTCTGAAAAATTGGGCCGAGTATAGCTATTGGACCCTGAAGTATATCGCGAGTTGCGAAGCCTTGACAATCCTGTGAGGTTCCAGACTTTTGAATCCACACCTATCACATAAGTTTGTTTGTGGCATTAGTTTGTGTAGATTTTTCTGGATTGTTTTTTCTTTTGTGTAGACTACACTTAGGATAATTTCTGGTTCGGTCATTCTGGCTTAACAACCTTTGAGAAGGTCCAGTAGAATTTTAAAATTTCCACCCAAATATCCCCTTAATCAGGAGGTAATTTTGAGGGAAACTATGGATCCACAAGTTAATGTCATGTAACTTGAAGCAGAAAACTCCACCATGGAGTCAAGAGCGAATTTATTTCCTCTGAGTTCACCAACCTCTATCCCTCCAAGGGCTGAGGATATGGAACCATCTACTTCACGAGACACATACTTCCACCGTTCGTTGGAAGGAGAACCTGGGGCTATAGATTGGCTAAATCCATCCCAAGATGACCCTGTATCCGCAACATTTTGGTCCATATGAATCCTTTTGGGACACCTCTCTAGGGAAGCAATGCACCCACCTAGCATTACATCCAGAGGAAGAACCTTCCCCCCTTCGTTGGCCCCCCCATGCCCAATGCTTGGCTCCAGTCTATGAACTCATGGACCAATTACGCCAACGTGGTGAATACCTTCAGTGCCATAGTATTTCATAGAGAAGAGACACTTTAGAAACACCCATATTTCAACATACCCCAATTCGTTCATTATCTATTGCTTCACTGGAAATAACCGTATATAACGTGACCACTTACGAACCTGGTCAACCTTCATTTCCTGCGAGTACACCTCTCAATCAGGAGACCCGTTCCATACCTCAAGTGACTCAAAACGTTGAAGGAAAACAATCCAACACCCCTGCTACTACTACTAGAACTTTACCCATCCCTCCCCCACCCCAAAACTCGCGGGGAGGATACTCTTTACCTCCTAATTTTATCATGAGTAGTGTTCCTCCAATAGTTAGTAATCATCAACCCATTATGAGTCAACCATAAATAAGTGGTCAAAACATTGTTACTGGGGGGAAACCCCTGTTCTCTAGCCATAGTACGAGTGGAGGACTCCCAATCGGTCATTCCATTGGTAGCTCCTCACCCGTCGTAGGATCCACCATGGTGGAGGTCCATCCAACTCAACTCAACCACCATGGAGTCAAGCATATCGAGGCCATTTTAACCCCGTGTCGAGACAATTCAATCCCAAAAACGTACTCCATGGGATACCTTATCCTAGAAACCCATACATTCCATGGGGACATTATAACGTTGTACCAATTGGACCCCCACCAACTTTTCCTCATGTCCCACCACCCCCACCACTGTTTGGTCCACCTCCTTCCAGAGGTGGTAGGCCTCCACCTTCTGGCGGAGGTGGAGGCCCACCCCATTCCAACCGTGGAGGCCCACCCCATTCTAGTGGTGGGGGCCCACCTTACTCTGGCGGCGGAAACGGAGAATCCCCACCTTCTGGTAGCGGTGGACCCCCACCTTATGGAGGAGGACAACCTTATTATGGAGGTGGTGGCCCACCCTATTCCGGCTGTGGAGACGGTGTCCCACCTTATTTTGATGGTGGAGACGGTGGCCCACCCTATTTCAGTGGTGGAGGCAGTGGCCCACCCTATTCCTGCGGCGGAGACGGCGGACCCCCTTATCCTGGCGGCGGAGGAGGACTCCCACCTTTTGGTAGGGGTCCACCTTATTCCAGTGGTGGAGGACCCCCACATTTCGGCAGTGGACCACCCTATTATGGCGACGGACCTACATACGGTCCACCCCCCAAAATACGAGGCCCACCCCCTTATGGCCAATTCCCGACGGGAACACCTTACAATCAGTCTATTTAAGGTCATACTAGTCCATATATGCCATATCAATACTATCAGTATCCACAGCCGAACCAACAACTGGCATTTTTTTCTACTTTAGACTTACCCGATCTGTCTCGTCTCACCAACGATCCCATCCTAAACAGTTATAATTGGCCACCCATTCCAGTCAAGCTACCCTCTGATATTCCCAAATTTGATGGCAAACCCAGTGAAGACACGAAAAACCGTGTGATGACATATCATCTATGGTTCTCATCAAATTCCTTGATGGACGACTCGATCCGTCTAAGGTTGTTTCAAAGGACCCTCACCGGCCCAACTGCCAAGTGGTATATTGAATTACCACCGCACTCGTTCCCTGATTTTCGCTATTTAGCTATGTCTTTTCTAACTCATTTCCATTTACCCATCCGCTAGGAAACTGGTATGGACTTATTGACTTCTCTCCGCTAGACTACTGCAACTCATATTTCTGATCATATCCATCCATGAGTGGCGGAGGAGATGACATCTCATTAAGGCTCCTATTGCATACCAATTACTAGCTTACTGGTTTACGAAGTCTCTTTTACCCACCATAGCTACAGATGTATCTATGGGAGGGGTCGTCACCGAGGAACAAGCTATCGCTCGTTCCCACTACTTAGACCTTGTCTACGCTCAATTTGGCACGTTATATGACATTATTCCTGACGTACCCCGCCCTACCTACGTTCCTGCAAAACCACCCAATGGACCTCAGGTCGACGGCATTATCGGTTCCCTTAAATCCCAGCCTTCTACCCAAACCGGTGGATCGTCGAACCACCATGGCTCTTCCCCACCCTCACCACAAGCTGGCAACATCACCACCAAGTCACCCACTCCTACTCCCACCGAGGAGGTGAATTCTATTCAATCAGCTTCTCCTCAGAAATCCAGTGGCAAGAAGAAAAACAAAGGTAAACCCAAGCAATATTTTAATCAGAAGGAGCACAAGAACCCCCCTGAAGACACGAAACAGAAACAGAAACGGAAGCTCAAGTATCCTTGTTTACTGTGTGGTGGTGACCATTTGTCCAAAGAGTGTCCCCATCGAGACGAAGTGCAGAAGTTTCTTAAGGAAAACTCCACACCCGCAGTTCTCAATGATCCCTTCCCCACTCAAAATCAGCAAATGATTTCTCAACCCTCTCCTTCTCAAGGAGAAACATCATCCACCGTGCATGTTCTCATGATGCATAGTGAGATGGTTAACCTGAACACATGATCACGTTCATATGACTTAGTCCCTCTGAAGGAACCCGGCGGAAGTAATAATGAAAAAGAGTCCACCTCTATTCCAAATATTACCGTACCACAAGCTTCTCTCACCATTGCGTCCACCTAAGAGCACGATTCGAAAGGCAGTTTTCAATCCTAAAGCTCAGGAAGCTCAGAACTATAACATCGTAGAGGAATTGGCACAAACCCCTTGTGCCATGTCGACGCTAGAAGTCTTGCAGAATTGTCCCAACCAACACAAGACTCTTCTCGCTTCCATTGGAGTGGTATATCCAGATTCCTCGAATACAATCATGTTTAGACTTGAGTACTTTAAACCGAGGCTTTCCCACCAGCTGGCTTTCCAAATTGCCAGGAAGGTCGCTAGGAAGATAATCCATCGTATTGTACTATATGAAGGTGCTTCTACCTCGGTCATGTCGTTATCTTGTTGGAAATCCATTGGTTCTCTTGAGTTAAACCGTTCTCCTACTACCCTGAAAGCATTCGATGGTCGTGGCTTTCAACACCATGGGCTATTACAAGCCTTAGCAGTAGAGGTGGGGGTATGACTGTAACCACTAATGTGGAAGTAGTCGCAGCCCCTTTGGATTATAATCTCTTGCTTGGTCGTAACTGGTTTTATGCCATGACTATGGTTGTGTAATTTGTATTCTGCATTGTGAAATTCCCCCATCAAGGCCGAATTGTCACTATTGACCAATTGGACTTCTGTACACCGGACACCGCTACTCATCCTGACGATAATGTCCCTTTGTTAGGGAAAAATTCACAGCTATATGAGAGCATGGGGGTCGGCCTCATAAAAGACTCATCTCTTATGGGCGTTTTTCCAACCCCGGATGCCCCTAACCATGTTGCCTCGGTGAACATGATATCCTCCATGATTCCATCTTCTTCCAACTCTACCGATCAATGGTTTGCACCCGATGAAGCTACCACGCAGTTGACTGGAGATACCATGCCTCTCTCACCCGTTGAAGATACTTATGAGGCTATCCAGTTAGCACCAGAGGACCACTTGGCTATGGCCTCTACATCTTGTTCTCTACAACAAACGTCATCCTTACTAGATCCTCTGATCCAGAATTTTCAGTCCGACGAGTCCATCATGGAGATTATGAGTGCAGATGACCCCCTGTGGGAAGACCTCCACCATCGATTGTCTTTCCTACCCCCATTAGATTCAGTGGAGAACAACATCACAACCATTTTCACACCAGATGTCTATCCTTGCCCCCAGTCACCGATCCTCACTTGCCATATGGTCACTGAGGGAAACTTGGAAAACATCGAGCCCACCATTCCAATTGACATCTTGGTTACCCCTGGTGTCATGGAACATATTCGTTTAGGCCAGAATTGTTCTCCCGAAGAGATCACCACGTACATGGCCTTATTCAAACAATTTTGTGACGTGTTCGCTTGGACCTACGAGGAGATTCCCGGGATAGATCTTGCCATTGTTTCACATGAGATTAAAACCTATCCCGACACTAAACCAATCCGCCAAAAGTTACGACCAGTGAACCCTCGAAAAACTGCGGCAATTAAAGCTGAGATTGAAAATCTCTTGAAGTTCGGATTTATCTACCCTGTTCCTTTAACAGAATGGGTTTCCAATGTTGTCCCTATGGCTAAGAAGCAGGGCACCATCCGAGTCTGTGTCGATTATAGGGGTCTGAACAAGGCTTGTCCTAAATACAATTACCCTACTCCCTTCATCAATTAGATCATCGACAACTGTGTCGGAAGTGTCATCTTTTCCTCTATGGATGGAGTTTCGGGTTACAACCGGATTGAGATCCACTCGGTCGACGAACACAAGACCGCTTTCATCTGCCCTTGGGGTACGTTTGCGTATCGTAAACTCCCTTTTGGTCTTAAAAATGCTGGTGCTACATTCCAGTGGGCCATGTTGTATGCTTTTCATGATTTGAAGGACTTTATGGAGCCTTATCTTGACGATCTCTCTGCTCATTCGCAACATCGCGAGTTCCACATCGACCATCTGACGACCGTATTCCTTAGATGTAGGTGGTATAACATCCGTCTGAATCCTCACAAGTGTATTTTCTGCGTCGAGTCTAGACGCCTCCTAGGTTTTATCATTTCAAAAGACGAGATCCGCATTGATCCCTTGAAGGTGGAAGCCATTGTCGCTCTCCCACCTCCTACTGACATCACAGAACTACAAAGTTTGCAAGGGAAGGAAACTTACCTATGACGTTTTGTATGTAATTTCACTCAAAAGACACAGGGATATATGCGATTATTGAAGAAGGACGTCCCTTTCATATGGGACGATCAAGCGCAACAATCCTTTGACAGTTTGAAACATGCCATTATCCACGCCCCTGTGCTCCAACTGCCCAATTACTATAAGGATTACATCCTTTATCTTGCTGCTTCTGCCACCACAATCGCCATGGTCTTGGTCCAGGAAGACAACAACGCCTAGGAACATGTGATCTATTACCTTAGTAAGGGTCTTATTGACTCTGAAACTCGTTGTTTGCATGTCGAGAAACTCGCTCTCACGGCCGTTATTGTAGTCCAAAAGTTCCAGCACTACATACTGCTACGCACCACTACCATAATTGCCGACTCGAACCCCATGTACCACGTCCTTACACATCAGGTCCTTGGGGGAAAGTATTCACGCTAGATCTTGATACTTAAGGAATTTGATCTCCTCTTCAAGAAGGCCAAGTCAAAGAAATCTTTGGTGTTTGCGGAACTCATTAGTGATCTTCCCCGTGTTGACTCAGGATCTGAGCCCAACAATTCCCTTTCAGATGAGTCGTTGTTTCTCATCAGCACGTAAGACCCATGGTATGGAGATATCACCTTATATATTCAAACCCAACGGTTCAACCCCCAATTATCTCGTGATGACCGTCGTCGTATGCACCACCACGCCAAGTATTACTTGATCATCAACGATACCTTGTATCATCATGGTGTTGATTCCATTCTTCGACGTTGTCTAACACATGAGGAGGTTGAACACATAGTGAATGACTGTCACGCTAGGGTTTGTGGCGGTCATCTTTCTGGGATGGCTACAACCCAGAAAATACTACGTGCAGGATACTACTGGCCTTCGATCTTCAAGGATTGCATTGAGGTCGTTAAGAAGTGTCCTCCATGCCAGCACTTTCAATCGAAAAAGCACTCCCATCCATCCCCTTTACACCCGGTTATTTCCATCGGACCCTTTGCTAAATGGGGCATAGATTTCATTCATGATAAGCCTACCTCAGCCGGAGGGCATGGTTACATCATAGTAGCTGTTGATTATTTCACTAAATGGGCCGAGGCTATGCCTATGTACAATGAGGACGGAAAACCCTCCGCACTCTTCATGTTTAACCATGCCATTACGTGTTTTAGAGGTCCAGAAGCCATAGTTACCGATCATGGATCTCACTTCCAAAACCATATGGTAGATGAATTGAGCGCTAGACTGGGTTTTCGCCATGAAAACTCAACCCCTTACTACCCACAGTCCAACGAACAAGTAGAGGCCATCAATAAGGTCTTGAAAATCATGATTCAATGCATGGTGGGTACACACAAATCAAACTGGCATAAATAACATGCTCTTTTCTGCACTATGGGCATATCGGACCTCCGTCAATACTTCCACCGAATTCACACCGTTCCAATTAGTTTATGGGTTGGAGGAAGTCCTACCAATAGAGTGTGAGATTCCGTCACTAAAACTCACAGTTGAACTTCTCCCGAACACCACTTCCAAGGAAGAACACTTCCTTCACCTAGCAAAACTCGACGAGACCCACTGCGATGTTGCTCTTGCCAACGAGGCACATAAGAAATGCATCAAAACTCAGTAAGATAGGTCGGTTAAACCTCATATCTTCAACGAGGGTGATTTGGTCCTCACATATGACTAAAGACATGATAAGTTGGGGGTAGGTAAGTTTGAGTCCATGTGGCATGGGCCATACATTGTGAAACGTGTTCTGGAGAAGGGAGCATACAAGCTAGAGGATTACAATGGAATATCTCTAGGAGAGCCTCGCAATGGGTTCTACTTGAAAAGGTACTATGCCTGAGTTTTTCACGCATAAGTATCTTGTATATACTGTACATGGCGTGTGTTTTGTGTGGTGTGACGCTTTGTTTTAGTGTGCCAGGTTCTTGTTTCTCTACTTATACCATGCTATGTCTGCATTTGCAGATGGAAACCTGTTTTGGATTCACGGACGACACTAGCCGGCATACCCATAACCTTGCTTCAGCAGCCTAGGTACTTTATTCCCCTATAGGCGAGCTTATTAGCTCAGGAGGAAATTGTCTAGGATACGCAACCAATAACGCCGTGGAATATCATGCGGTAATTGGATCCCTAACCGATTCTCTTTCCTTGGGGATGGACCACATTGTAATTCATATCGATTCACAACTAGTGGTTTCTCATCTTAACTGGATCTATGCTATCCGTGACCCCACTCTGCTCCGTATTTTTTGACGAGTTCGTCTCCTGGAGAGGTTCTTTGAATCCGTTCAATACCTGCACATCCCACGAGACATGAACACTGTTGCCGATGCTATGTCCAATTGCATTCTAGATTGGTACATTGCACACACATAAGATATCCATAAGATACAAAAATAGACATGACATGTAAATCATCCATTGTATAAGCAAAACATGTAAACAAGATCCCATCAATCACTAATAGAAAACAATATGTATAAAAGCCGCCAATAGTGTCTGTATATATAAAACTGGTACAAAGTACAAAAATGGTATTGTTGATACAAAATATGAAGCATGCAAGCTTTCAGTAAGAGTCCTCTCTACAAAATATGAAGCTCATAAGCTTTCAGTATGTACATATAATAAAATGATCCTAGTCCCTAGGACGCTCATGATAACAGATCACGACCCTTGCCACTTTCCGGAGCAATGTGCCAAAATGAATAGATACCTCGACCGTAAGCTGCTGGTAGCGATGGGGTAGGTCATGGACACCTGGCTCTGGGATATCCAGAGTCAGCCTGCGGAGGTTATCCTCGACCTCCTCCATCTCCTCAATGACATACGGTGCCGTAGGGCCCATCTCTGGCACCGCTCCTCTCCGTGCAATAGGAGATACTCCAACTGGTCGCACCGGACCCACATCTGTATGAAACATGTGAGAACCATCAACACTACTCCAAAAAAATCATAAATACATAAAATAAAATGAAAAACACAAGCAGTAGTTGTTCTTACCGATATCGCCCCACTGCGCTCCCTCGGGAAGCACCAGGTCATGGTCCCCTCTAAAGTTCGTCCCATCATACGGGTAGTCCTCCACCATGAGGAGCTGTCCCCTTAGCAATGTGAATAAACTTGTATCGAAGCTAATAATAGGACCCCCGCCACCATGGCGGGCCATCACCTCAGACCACCTGGTCATATGAGGATCTTGAGCGTCTCGATCCTCAAGATCTAACTGCGGGCGTAAGTGCGGCACCTTCTCCAGCATGAATGATATCACCACTGAACCGTAACCAAATTGCTTTAGTGCCCCGCGCCATCATTTGGTTAGATGATCCCATAGACTGGTGAGGATTCCCTCACACCAGTTGAATATAGTAGGAGCCATACACTCCTCAGCGTACATTTTCTCGCCAGATGAGCATATCGACTACCGACCACCCTCACGATGGTAAAGAGCACAGTACAGAGAGCTCGGTCTCAGACATCCTTGATGGGAATTTTCCCACCAACCATTTGAGTGCCTGGAGTGCACTATTGATCAATCATGTCCTCCACAGTGCGATCACCCCCCTCATGATCTAGATAGGGACACAGGGTTTCCCCGTTGGGACAACCCAGTCAGAAAGTAGATGTCCTCAACATCTATACTCAAAGTGTGCACACCGATCTGAAAGTGATGTTGTACCGGGTCCCAACATTGTATCGGATGTGACAATAATGATACTTGGGCCCTCATTCCCGACAATCGGAAGTACTTGAGCAAATCGCAATTCCTCAATGCGGCTATGCATTGGGGATCATTTTCTGCTTGAGCGTCGTCGAGCTCGTGCTTGCATTCTCGCCACTCGAGGACCATTTTGGTCGCTGTAATCCTGTCCAAAAGGACAATAAAACATCTTCAGAATATTTTCAACCCTTTTTTTATAGTTAGATTTTGCACATGCTTGGCGGACTTGCATCGACGCAGCCCATCTTTACAGACAGGGCACCACCGGCGCAAGACCTCAGCTCGGGATTTGCGTCGACGCTATCGCGACGCATTTCCTGAAAGGGGAGACCACGTCAGTCGTTGAAGGCAATATCTTCCTCCAACCATGTCCAAAAACCAACAAAAATGAAGAAAAGAAAAAAAGTAAACCGCTGAAAAGATAAATAGATGAGTTTAGGGTTACCTGTCGCTGACGGCACTCGAAACGGTCAATCACAGCTCCCGGAATCGGCAAAAGAAAAGCTGCTCCAAACGACACTTCTCACCTCTCCAATTTGGTAAAAAGCAATAGTAATTGATTTTCACTATTTACCCCATTTTATATAAAAAAGAGCATATTCCTTTTTTAATTTTATTCTATTGTGGGTTAATTTAATATAGTTGGAATTATTTATACTCGATTAATCATTTTGACCTAGTTTCAAAGCTTGCAAGTGAAGTTAAAGTACCTCATTAATATTGTTTTTCACAATTGTGGTCATTTCGCGCGTATTATCAGGTATGAACAACTCGTTGAGCATCTTTATGTCATTATTTCACCTGTTAAATTCAATTATTAATGACACCGAGCTAACTATTTGTTCTTTCTCGTGCTCATAAAATGATGAGAATAACTCATCGAGTTATAGTTTATCACTTTTTTGGGCTTGTTAAACTTCGACGAAAAAGGAACCCCTCAGAGTCTCTCTTTAAGCTCTTTTCAGGCTCTCAAAATATGAAAAGATCACCAAGCGAACTTGATGCATTCACGCTTGTAAAAGTATTTGAATGATTGTCTTTCTGGTGATAGTTTACCCCTTTTTCGGACCAGGAGGTACTACTTACGAAAAAGGAATACTCTAGCCAATCATGACTGGAAGAGTACTCTCTCGCGTTGTTTTACCCTTTTCCGAGCGAAGAGGCTAACTTTACGAAAAAGGACCTTTGGAGTCTTCTTTAGTTCTTTTCAGACTATCTAAACATGAAATGACACAGAGTTTACCTTCTTTGGACTCGTTAAAATTCAACATTGAAGGGCCCGTCATGGGACGAACCCCTCTTATCCTAGGTTCGTAAAACATTTGGGATTGGACTCATCCATGGGATGAGCTATATCGAGCATATGTTTACCCTCCTCAAGCTCGTTAAAAAACAAGAGAGGCACTCATCAATCATGATGGGGAAAAGGGAAGATTTTGTGTTACACTATAATTTATGGTAGTACATAGTTGCTCTTGAACATGTCACTCGTTTTCATTTGCATTCAGTACTTGGGTAATCCGCTTGTCTTCGAGTCCTGTTGATTCCATGAGTCTTGTCACTCCTTTGGGTCATCCAAGGAATGTTTCCATCATTAGTTGCATTGGGGGTCAGTGTCATTCTCGTCATGTCAATACTGCCAAGTCATGCCATGCCCATGTTCAAGAGTTGTTCATTATTCATCATCTGCAGTCAGTACACCTTCCATCATGTTGGTCTACCCTAAGTCAGTATTGCATGTTACTCTACCGTCTGATCTGCTCCAAACATCTTTTATCGAGTTTCGTGTCGTCTATGGGGGAGTCATCATGGCCCTCCTTCGACGGATTCATCCTTGTCGACTTCAACACATCATCCAGGGATTGGATCTAGAAACTAATCAAGTACCTTGGGCATGCATGACTTAATGGCAGGTTACCTCGCTTTCAACATGAGTTTACATCATTGGCTCTTGATTGAGAGATTTCATCGAGCGTTCGACCTCAACTCATTTATTCACGCTCGGTGATATGTACTATGATACCTTGGGGATCACTATGATACCTTGGGGATCATTGACATCAATGGTGATTTCCCTCATGCTTGTTAGCAGTATACATCAATAACCGGTAATCAAGTGGTTTCTACCATGTTCGACTCCAAAACATTGTAATCACATGGATAGATTCGTATCATTGCAGGTTCGACTTGAAGACCCTGGGGAAAATCATATCTTACCCAGGTTGTGATGGAGATTGTTTGAGTTGTATTACACGGATCCACTTTGTATTGGGCATGGTTATGTTATCATCTCATCATGGATCTACGATTGTGTCTAGTAGTCATGATTGTGTTCAGTCAGTCCTTACTACCATGGATCTGCATTGTATTGGTCGGAAGCCATGTTATGCGTCATATGAGACTTGTATCTTAGATTCAATGTACTGCAGCAGCATCTTCCAGTCAGCAAGTCCTTGCCATCCATCTTTCAAAGCATTTCACCTGTCTTGTTTTTCCAGCTTCATGCTTTGGGGGGCATTTTGTTACACCTAATTCTCGTCATCATTAGACCCATGTCCACTCAATGCCTTGATCCCTGAAGTCTTTCTGATCAAGTAAGCAGTTAGAGAAATTTGTTGACCTTTTTCCACCATTTCTAGTTGGTTCGGCGCAGGTTGCCTTATAGCAAGAAGCACCCAACTAGGTCAGGCACATGTTGTATTCTGACAGACTGCGTCGGTGGCTTAGGTTGCCTTTGTGCAGCCTGTGCTTTCCCTATCAGGCGCAGGTTTCCCTCACGTAGCTTGCGCCGGAGTTGGTTAAATTGGATAAAGGTAGATTTCGAGCAAATTCTAGAAGGTGGATGAGGTGGATCTCTATCCCTAACTCCTAGGTGAGCTATCCTACAGTTCCCTAACCTCAAGGGAGGATCCCTTAGTCCTCTCCCCATGATCCTCAACCTACTCTATCCACTTGGTATTATAAATACAAAGCTCCTCTCCATTCCAAATGGGAGGAAGTTTATAGCAATTACATGCTGGTGGAATTAACCTAGGTGATCCCTATCCATCTCTTGGGAGGCATACATTTCCTTTGGAGGCATTGGATTGGCTTGTTGGAGGAAGATTGCAGCATTAAGGCTTGGGTTGTAATCATCACTCTACTATGTATTTCTCACTCATTTACAATAATACAATATCTTTCCATAAATGTTTGTGTGTTAATGATATTTAGAGCTCACTTCCTTAACCATTTGCTTAGATCGGTTAGTGTTTAGATGTACTTTTACTGCTCGTTTTGTCTCTATGTGCTTTGACAGGTCTTGCAGCAATGGATCTGACGACCACGAAGCTTGGAGTGATAAAGAGGAGAAAGATCTACTAATCTAAAGGTAAGGCATCCAATTACCTTGATCTCTAATTGATCTAGGAAAGTAGTGTTATATTTTGTTTCCATTTGTTCTAGATCCAATTGGACTAGGGAGATCATGCTTGCGTCTACTCGAGTAGATTGTCCGATAAAAGGGTGCAAAGAAGTGGAAGAGTTATCGTACAACATTATAATTAAATCATGTGAGATAAAGTGAAATTGAATATGATTTGCTGCGAGGGAAAAATCTTGTTAGAGTTAACATTCCAAAATCAAGATATTGGACTCTAAGTTTAATTGAAAAAGGGGGATAATTAGATTGGTGGTGGAAAATATCTTGGAATTTCAAGAGCCCACTTAAAAAAGAATGATCATATGGTTCCTTATACAAAATAAAGCTCTCACTTGGGAGAAATTATATAAAAGAGACAAGAAAGCTCCTGGTTAGCCCATACTATGGAAGGAATGTGAATAAGCGACATCTCACATGTTCTTGCCATGTTCCTTTACATTGTAGGTCTAAAACGATATGGAGAATATTCATGTTTGGAGGAATCTCAGAGAGTTTTATCAATTGAGTATGCACTTAATGAATGGTGTTCCAATGATGTTGTGAAAAAGGTGAAAATCTCTCCCATTGATGGTAGGGGAATATAGTTAGTGCACAAGGCTTAGATATTTAAAGGTCGTACCATTCCTCACTTATGGCCCAAAATTTAGGGAATGTTTATATTGGAAGGATTTGTGTAGTTAAGAAAAGAAAAACCACAAAGGATAATTACTTTTGAGTAGATAAACATAAGAAGGAATTGGGCATACTTTGATGGAGCTTTTCAGGGGGATAGTCCATGTCATGGAGTTGCTGGATAATTTTTTCTCCATGATAATCATGTCATCAAGTTTAAAGCAATAATGTACCTATTAGAGCTCATGGATTTACAACTGGTACTATTAATTTATGCTAAAAGAGGTGTTCACACACTCCAAATATTTAGTGATTTTCTTTTGGTTATAAACTAGATGAAATGAGTAAATACTTCAAACAATTTCACTTTGAGGCTTATCCATAATGAGCTATAGATTGCACTTACCACATTTTGTGACATCACATTTTAGCATGTGTATAGAGACAGACAGGAATGTGGATGTTGATAGCCTCTCAAAATCTGAATAAAAAATGGAAGCGGGGACTTAATTTATTATGGAATAGGTGGATATTCAACCCAATGAATTCTTTCATAAACCATTTATTTAGTTTTTTCTATTAACAATCCATGTGTATATTAAAATAACTATTTTAGTGGTTAAACTTTTAATAAGATGCATCTCCAAAAAAAAAATGTCTTGCATAGAAAATGAGACAAAAAAATTAATAAAACATAAAATTAAGGATGTTTTAAAACTTCAAATATATATTATGATGATAATTCTTAACATATACCAAGACCAATAGATGGTTTGAGATGCAGCCTCTGAGCTATGCCTCCTCGCATGCCATACCTAGGGTTCTGAGCCGCCTCCTTGCATGCCATACCTAGGGTTTTGAGCCGCCTCCTTCAGCCTCACCCCACCGCTTCTGCCCGTTCTCCGCTGGACATGCACCCCTGGTAAAACCCATGGAAGATCCATTGGGAGGGGTCGAGGGGCCCTCTAGAACGACCCCCTCTTCCTCCAATCCTGTCGCCTCTGTGCAAATCGAGACGGCTGAGGTACCCCTGACGTACCCTGAAGCCTCAAACACACAGAAGAATCTGTCGACCTACAAATTGACAACTAGAACAAACACATGCATAGCGAAAGCCACAGAAAGACCTCAGCTCATGATTCTTGCTGAACGCATCAATGCCCGAGCGCAGAAACTCAAGGACCATGCCCTAGTTTGAAAATTCATTGGTTTTTGGCCAACAGAGCAAGCCCTCCATGGATGGATCATGGCCAAATGGAAACCCAAGGCACACTTTGATCTGCAACTTGGATCCAAAGGCTTCTTCACCATCATATTTCACCGGCTTGAGGACAAAGCAAGAGTTGAGGATGGAGGCCCTTATTTCTTCAACTCGGCATGATTATACCTCCGACACTGGATGAAAAAATTCAACCCTGACAAAGAGAAATTCACATGGGCACCTATCTGGATAAGGATGTACTCATTACCACAAGAGTACTGGGATGAAGACACGCTCAGGGACATCGGTAATACCCTTGGCACCTATGTCAGAGCAGCAGAACAAACGAGAAAAAGTAAGTACACCTCTTATGCCCGAATATGCATTTACATGCATATAGCCAAGTCTCTACCCGACTCGATCTGCCTTAACCACGAAGATTCAGAATGGGTTCAACCATTAGACTTTGAGCATGTTCCTTTCAGATGCAGAAGATGCCATGAACACGACCACCTATACCGGGACTGCCATCTTAACAATAGCAATCCACAGGAAGCTAACAAAGATGAAGAAGGTTTCCAGAAATACAGGAGAAAAAGAAATCATCGCACGACACCCACAGAGGAGAATAAATCCAATGACCCAACCACCAGCAACAGCTTCACCATTCTGAAAGAGCAACATGCAGATCCCACAACAAAGGAACAACAACCTGAAGATCCAATCCTCACCCAAATGACTATAGATCAGATCCACAATGATACCCTTGAGATGAATGAAGCCCTCATTGACAAGCCCACACCCAATGAAGGACATGCCACGGAGGATCAAGGGATCCATATGAAAGAGACAAAGCAGCAAGAAAGTACTCAAGGACCTGAAATACACATGGATGAGGAAATGACCGAGCTGGAATTAGGTGAGCTAGACATCCTAGGTCTGGAAGATGCATGCACTAGAAAAGCCTTCAACACCATCTCACCCAAACAGATCTAGCTTCTGAAAGAATCCCTGAGCAAAGTCAAACATCTCAAACTGGGGGTACACAACCTCCCCCAAAAAGAGAAGCACAAGTTGCGAAGGGACAACAAGAAGAGAGGTAGAAAAACTGATCTTCAGAGGTTAGTTAGTTAGGAACCAGACTGGTGGAATTAGGGAAATATGCCCAGTTAACAGAGTTCTTCCTTACTGCTATACAAGCTTCTCAATGCAGCTAATCTCATGGAACGTGAGAGGGCTCAACGGATCCACCAAGCACCGTATGTTAAAATGAAAAATCATGCAAGATTCTCCCTCTGTCATTTTCCTACAGGAAACCAAAAGCTCTTATGAGAAAGTCCACTCCCTTCTGTCCAAAATTTGGAAGGGTTTCCAAGTCATAGCTATTGATGCCTTGGGTGCTTCCGGAGGAATTGCGTTAGCCTAGAACCCCACCCTTCTAACCCTGAGTGAATTTGTTTCCACAACTCACTCCCTTTCTGCCTCTTTTCACATTCTGGGCACTAACCTCTCGGGCCATCGCATGAATGTCTACGGGCCTCAAGCCCCTTCTGCCAAACTTAAGCTCCTTGATACTATCTCCTGGTTCACCTCGCAGCATCCTGACTCCATTCTTATCCTTGGAGGGTATTTCAACATGATTACCTCTTTATAGGAAAAAAAGGGGGTCGCCGTTTTCTCACCCCTGGAGACACTCTTTTCAAAAATTGCATCAATGATTGTGACCTCATTGACCCTAAACCCTCTGAAGGATTTCTCACATGGAACAATCGTAGAGGAGGAGCTAAGCAAATTGCTTCTCGTCTTGACTGCTTCCTTGTTTCAGATAAAGATATAGACATAGGAGGATTGCTCACCACGGCGGTTCTATCCTCTGTGGGCTCAGATCACTGGCCGATTTCACTCAACTAGCAGCACTCGGGTAATAAAAAATTCTGACCCTTTCACTTTGAAATTTTTTAGTTAACTCATCCCTCTTTTCAGGACACTATTCGTAACTGGTGTCTCAATATGAAGATGGAAGGGTGCTAAAAAATGGCCATCTTTCACAAGAAACTCAAGATGTGCATATCCCAGCTACGAATTTGGAACAAAACAACTTTTGGAAACATCTTTACTGCCAAGAGCGAGCTAGAAAAGAACCTGGAAAACATACAAAAGGACATCATGGAACAGGGACACACTGAAGAGCTCAAACAAAAGGAGAAAGAAAATCTCAAATAGCTGGACATCCGCTGTGAGCAAGAAGAAATTCTATGGCGGAAGAAATCCAGAATCAATTGGCTCAAAGAAGGGGAGAAAAACACCACCTTCTTCCATCGCACCACTATTCAACATAGAATGCACAACATGATAAATACCTTAAAATCTGCTGAAGTAGTTGATATTCGCGACCAAGAGGAGATTGAGCAAGAGCTCATTAATCACTTCAAGGCATTGCTCACTGAAGAAGATGATGAAAGGTCCTAGGCCATCAATAGGGTTACCAACCACATCCCTTCCATCCTCACTGCTGATCATAATGCCACTCTCATGAAGGAAATCTCAATGGTTGAATTAGAGGCCACTGTCAATCAGATTGAAGAAGGTAAATCCCCTGTACCAGATGGATTCACCATCAACTTCTTTCATTATTGCTAGGACATCCTAAAACAGGAGATCCTAGAAATCGTTGAAGAATCCATATCCAAGCAGTGGGTCCTTCCTGTGCTCAATGCCACCTTTCTCACCCTCATCCCCAAAGAAACCAACGCCACCACCCCTGGTAAGTTCAGGCCCATCTCCCTTTGCAATGTGGTTTACAAAATTTTGACCAAAGTTGTAGCCAACCACCTTAAAGTGCTCCTCCAACTCCTGATCTCGCCCAAACAAGCTGGCTATGTGGAAAGGCGCCAAATCCTGGATGGAAT
Source organism: Larix kaempferi (assembly GCA_027924585.1). Taxonomy (NCBI): domain Eukaryota; kingdom Viridiplantae; phylum Streptophyta; class Pinopsida; order Pinales; family Pinaceae; genus Larix; species Larix kaempferi. The sequence goes on along the minus strand of BSBM01000105.1, from coordinate 1,898,308 downwards.
CATACTCGCTCATGAAGTGATTCACTCTCTGAAAACAACTTATACCCCTGGGATGCTGGTCAAGTTAGATATCTCAAAGGCCTTTGACAAGCTCAGTCGGAAATTCATTGAAAAAATGCTCATTGCTTTTGGGTTTTTCCAATATTGGACCAACTGGGTCATGTCCCTCACCTCTACTTCTTTCCTCTCCATCCTTATCAATGGGTACCCCTCCACCACCTTCTCCCCCTCCAGAGGCATCTGTCAAGGGGACCCCCTCTCCCCCTTCCTCTTCATTCTCATGGCCGAGGGACTGGGCAGAATGCTAAAAGCTGAGATCTCGAATGACACCCTCCATGGCATTTCCTTACATGGCAACCCCCCCACGACATATCAACAATTTGTGGATGACAACTTACTCTTTGGGGACCCTTCTGTCCAGAAGGCCTCAACCGTCAAGCGTATTTTGCATACATACTCAGATGCCTCAGGTACTACTGTGAATATTGAAAAGTCCTAAATTTTTTTCTTCCACATAGACCCCATCACGCAAAGAAATGTCTCTCGCATCCTGGGCTACTCTACAGCCTCCATCCCGTCCAAATACCTGGGTGCCCCTCTCTTCGATTCAGCTATCAAACATTCCTCGTGGAGAGAACTCCTTGACAAGCTTGAAAACAAAATATCCTCTTGGACTTTCCTCTCCCTCATCCCGCCCAACCGAATTGTGCTTCTCAAATCTGTCCTCCAATCCATGCCTCTTTATCTCTTCTCAGTCCTTGCTTCCCCCAAATGGGTCCTCAAATTAATGAGAAATTTTCAAAAGTCTTTCCTTTGGGGGGGAAACCACAATAATTGCAAGTGGGCCCTTGTGAAATGGGACACTCTCTGCATTCCAAAAAGACAATGAGGTCTTGGCCTAAGGGATCCATAAATCAATAATCAGGTCTTTTCAGCAAAAATATGGTGGAAATGGGTCACTGACGCAGTCTCCCCCTGAAGCCTTCTCTGGAACAACAAATACGCTCCCAACTGGCCGGATCAGTTACACATCCTCTACAACCAAGATCCCCCATGATCTCTAATCTGGCAAGCAACCAACTTTCAAAGATCCCTCATTCAACATCACAGTTTTTGGGAAGTTAGGGATGGTCAACATGCAAATTTATGGTTTGACTCTTGGAAACAACTTCCTGGTCTCCATACTATAATCTTCTCGCTAGAACTCCAAGCACACTCCAATCACAATATACAACTAGTAATTCACGATTACTGGACTCCTCTCGACTCTAGCAAAATCCTTAAGTGGAAACCGCATGGCCTATGGAATCCACCCATCCCTGCAGATAGTGTTGAGCATCTCTGGCAGGATCTTCAAACCAGACAAATCATATTAAGTTTGGATCCTGATATTCTACGATGGGGACACCTCCCGAATGTAACCTTCTCTACTAAAGAGGCCTACTCCATTCTCACCAGAACTCTGGAAGAGCAGCCGAATCCCATTTGGAAAAGAATTTGGGAATCACAATTCTGGCCTAAAGTCTCCTCCTTCCTTTGGCTCTCATCCCACTGGCACATCCTAACCTGGGATAATATCCAAAGAAGGGGCATCCACGGGCCCTCATGGTGTCCCATGTGCGAAACTCATCCAAAAACCATTAATCATCTGCTTAACTCTTGTGAAGTCGCTAATGAGATCTGGGACAAAGTGGCCCAACTCTGCAAACGCACCAACATAATCAGAGATGATATTTTCCAAACCATTTCCAACTGGGATGCTTCTCCCTTTCAGAGAGCCATTGTTAATCGACTTTGGGATCTCATCCCAGGACTAGTGGTCTGGAATATTTGGAAAGAAAGAAACAAAAGAATTTTTGACTCAAAGAAAAAACAACTCTCAGAGATTTGGGCCACCCTCATTATCAACCTTCAGGAAACTCTTTCCCTGAAGAACTGGAACTCCACTGATCTCCCCACTCTCCATGTGGAAAGAACCATATTTTCTGATTGGCACCTTCTCATTACTCCCCATCCCATCCCTCTTTGTAACTCCCCTGCCAACACCCCAATCCCGGAGCACTGGAACAAGACCCCTCTCGGATTCTTCAAACTTAACTTTGACGGGGCCTCAAAAGGAAATCCTAGAGCAACTAGATATGGTGGCGCTATACGAGATGATTATGGCACTATTAAGCTCATTTTTATGGGAACCATTGGCCATGACACCAACAATGCAACAGAACTCACAAGAATCCTAGAAGGTCTCAAATGTGCCCACAGGCATGGTCTACTTCCCCTCATCATTGAAGGAGAATCGAAGATTATCTTAACGCTTGCTAGCCGACTTCACAATGGAGCCAGGGCAGAAAAACTATCGACAAGTTGGAGACTAGCGTAGCGTTTACAGGAACTGGTAGCTACCATTACTCTTGCTAGCTCCATATCCTTTCATTATGTCAAAAGGAAAGCCAACACACTAGCAGACTACCTTGCCAATGAAGGAGTAATGTGTAATGCAGCTTATCATGAAGATTCCCTCACTTACTCAACCTCCAGGACAACCATTATGAAGTGTCAAACTCTTGCAGGTTTGGATCTCAACTCCCCGGATGCGGGTGATGAAAGAGGAAATGCCACGAGGATAAGGCCTAACAAGACACTTGGGCATGAGCATGAAAGGCAGCAAGGAAACAACGCTGACGTCAGGCTTACCCTTGAAGCGACGTCAAGTTGCTTGGATAATTAATCCCTCTACCATTTACGTCCCCTCAACCAGCCTGGATTGGTCTGTCACTCTTAATCCCGATGGCTCTCAGGCGTGTGAGGTTTATCTGTTCCTTCATCTGCACCTGGTCTTGGCCCTCAGCCATTCCCGCTTGCATTCTCATATTTATGATTCTTGCCTCCCCTGTTCCTGTGCTCCACGAGCTCCCGTTAGCCTGTTCTTGCACTTCACGAGCTCCCCCTGCTCCCGCTCTCCACGAGATCCAATTCGCCTGCACTTACGCCACCCTCCAGTCTGAATTCATGGGATGGCCGAAAGGAACCAAAGGGGGAAAGAAGGCTAAGGCCCAAGACGCTCGGCAAACCAGAAAAGGGTATGGTGCAAAGATTTCAATTCCTGTTCGCTTGTTGATTGAAAATTGGGAGGAAAGAATTATTGCAGATAATATCTCCAAGGGGATTCATGAACAGCCCTGGGATCCATACTGGCTAGTGAAGAACATGCTCGGTGATCTCATGGATGACATGATGTCCAATTGGGCCACTGCGAGACATGCCATGCAGACCCTGAGATCTACCCTGCCAAACATGGCAGCTACACTCAACAGCCTGGAGAATACCCTTAGCTGGGATTCCTATGCCTCCACCCGTCACCTCCATCGCGATTCTCATCCTGGAAGTAGTGTACATGGCGCCACCACCTCGTCTATCAGAACCATGGTGCCACTCGGCAATCTGGCCACCCATATGGCAAGGATTTGCACACCCCTCCAGGTATTGATTTGGTCCCTCCTCGTGGAAAGGTGCTATATTTTCATAAAGGAAAAGAGCAGGTGCAACCCTCCTTCCCCATCCCCTCCACCTTGGGCCCGATCCTAGACAAACGTACTTGCAACGAGAAGGATAGCAACACTCTCGTATGCAGGAAGACTGCAGCCCTACCGGTTAAGCTCCCTGCGAGAAACATTCGGCCTCATGTGAAAGCAACTCCACCAGCCGCGAAGGACACTCTGCCACCTGCTAGAGACGTGGAGGACGATGCTTGTTACAGCTGTCCCATCCCGGAGGAAACTCCATCAGATGCAGAGGCACCTCCTGCACCCTACTAAGGAGGTTTTTCAGCAGCTTACTGCTTTTTTTGTTTGAGTCACTTTGCTCCTTACTGTCTGTCTTTTTTCTATGTTTTCATGGCTATGAATCCTTTACTGGTTTATCCTGAACTCCCTATATTGGGTAGGATCCTTTTGTATAATTTTGATCAGAACTATCTTGACTCTGTGGATCTTCAAGGTTGGCTAAGACCACCTTAGACTGTACTTTTTATTGTATCTTTACTTCTCCTAGTTTAATATAATTTGCAGCATTACAAAAAAAAAAAAAAGTCTACCAAGACCAACTTTGGTCTATGGAATCTTAAAAAGGAAACGAGTCATTTGGGTTTCTTTAGAATTTTTTTTATGCTCAAAGCACTTTAAGAGAAGAATTCCTACATAACCATATTTATGTTGTGTTAAAAGGTTAGGAAGGTCAGTATTGTAGAAAATGTTTTGAAATTGCACTCTAATGTGGGTGTATGTAGGACATTCTATGAGGAAGTGTTTCTCATCTTCAACCATGTTTGTGTCACAAAGATGATAGATTATTTCATCCATGACATTTTAGGAATTGTCCGGCGCCCTATTTCACTATGGAGTTCATGAGAGTTTGTCCTTATTTTAGCAATGTTGATTTTCTTCTTTACGCTAGTTAAAATAGAGAGATAGTTTTGTTCTTCTATATTAGAGTTTCTCACCTTCTTATAGTATATTAATTTTCTCTTATCCTCTAAATTTTTATTGCACCACATATTTTACTTATATTTAGATGTAATAATACATTTAATATTATCGCTATATTGTAGAGTAACCTCTTCCTCTACTCCCCAATCATTTACCCAAGACTTGACATCTTTATGCCTACCTTGCTTAAGTCATAGGTGGTTTTGACTAGAGTATAAAGAAATATTAGGAATCCTCTTGTCTCCCATGTTGTTTATCTTGTTCTTGTACATTAGGTACCTATTTATAGCCATGCTATCAATCGGGGAAAGACCCGCTTCTATGAGGGGGATAAGATAAGGTGCATTTTAAATTTTGAGATTATATATTATGAAACTTATTTGGATTTATGTGAGAATGAAATGAAAGGACGTATACAGAACCACATACACAGATATATTGCAAGGAACATAGTGATACAATAAATACAAATTCTATTAAATGGCAGAAATAGAATAGACTGTAAGATAAAGCAGCTAGAATGGTGGTAGCTTATCTCTTACAAGAGATGTGATGACTATGCTCATTCATGACCAGTTGAATACAAAAAGAGGCTGAAAGGGCCTATTTATCATAAGTACGAGTGAAAGAACCCTAAAAATCCAAAAACCTAACCCTAGGAGATGAACCGTCATAAATTTTGCGGCCCTAAGGTGGTTAGTTAAACAATCAACTTCCTAGGGTCATAAATTTTGCATACAATCTTTGTTTGTAGTGCTCGGTAGATCGTTGGAGAGATCTATCCAACCAATACCAAATTTGATTGGTCCCAAACCAGGGCCGATGGTTATTGTGAAGGTATCTATGAGCCCAAAAAACATCATTTAGGGCCTCAAAACGGTCTCGGAAGTTCAGGACCCAAAAAACTGTAGAAAAACTACTAGAAAATTGTCAAAATCGACAACTGTTTTGAGCTAGTGAAATAGGTGGGTGGCCACCGATATCCATATGTATCAGTGCTCCCCCTTAGGAAGCAATGGTATCCATTGCGTTCAGTGCCCCCTTCAAATGGGGAAAATTTTGTTGAACTTGACTCCTGGTGAGCCACTTGCCTTGGTGGAGTAGCTGCCCTGCTTTGACAATCCAATATAGTTTGATATTTTGCTGGAAGGTTCCCGTAACTTATGTGTCCATGATATGATTAGTGGTTGCATGTTCCATGTAGACAGGTTTAAGCTCTATAGGTGTCAATTGATATGCCACCTCCGATGTGTCCAACAATGGTGGAAAATATGGGCGAAGGAGCTCCACATTAAATACGGGGTGTAGGCCAAGGAATGGAGGAATGCTTAATTCAAAGGCATTATCAACAAGTTCCTTGGTGATGGTGTATGGCCCATATCAAAGTGGGAGAATCTTGAGCCTCTATTTCTACAAATGCAACCAAACCTTATCACCCACCTAGAACTTGTGTGGAACCCGATTTTGGTCATGTCGTTGCTTGTACTTAGTATTGGATTTTTTCAAAATGTCATGGACCTATTGGCGAATGCATTGGATTCATTTAACAAATCTGGTGGCCTTATCAACCTCAGTATGAGCATGGGTATATTCCTCCTACGTGGATGCAATGGATAGAGATACATCAATCAGGGCCAATGTTTGGAACCCCAGGCACACTTGAAAAGGGATGTGGCTAGTAGAGATATGAGGGGCTCTGTCATAGCTATTTTGAACATACAGAAGACTCTCATCCCATGTGTAGGGATTTTTATAATTGTACATTCTCAGAATATGCACAATCATCCGGTTGACTACCTTTGTCTATCCATCGTTTTGGGGGTGGAAGGAAGTCGATTTGGTGAACTTGGTATCCATCAATCAATGACCATAGGATGGACCAGAAGGTGCTTAGAAACCTGCTATCTCGATCTGAAATGATATTTTGTGGCATCCCAAAATGAACCCAAACATGCTTGAAGAAGATCTTAGTAGTCGCTTCGGTAGATATGCTCTTCTTAAAAGCTATCAAAGTGGCCATCTTAGAGAAGCGATCCACAACCACAAACACACAATCATTACCATGATTTGTTGAAGGTAGTCCTGGCATGTAATCCATGTAGAACAGAGGGGCGTACAACCCCTTCTTATTAATGGAAGCTTTCGTGATGGCGAAGGTAGTGCATGATCTGATGTATCTTCCAACATCTTGTCAGATCTTGGGCCAATAAAAATACTTCTACAACACCACCACTATCTTTTCGGTGACAAAGTTCCCTACCACCTTGCTGTAATACACTTCCCAAATAAGATTCGCATGCTTGCTTGAAGGAACACGAAGATGGCCCAGGTGGCATAATGATCCTTCCTGAATATGAAAGTATGCCACCGGTGTTCCTGCACATAGTGCTTGATAGGTGGGAGAAAATTTGGGATCACTGTCATATAATTGAGGCCACCCTGAGGCTTATGGCCGTAGGAGTTGAGAACCGTGGTTAAGGCTGCTACTGGAGGTCGACTAAGGCAATCAATGACTCGATTGGTGTTGCCCTTCTTATATTTAATGTTCAGGTGGAATTGTTGCAAGTATGTGGACCACTTGGTGATGGTCATTATGTAACTTTCCTTATGTTTTCTTCAATTGCAGGAGCTTGTGATCAGTTTGGATGACTGTCTCTTTAGCTAGGATGTAATGATTCCATTGGTTGAAGGATTGGACAATGGAAAACATTTCCTTGTCATAAGTGGTGTACTTGTGGGATACATCTGAAAGCGTCTTACTGTGATGCGCCACTGGATGGCCATGTTAAGTGAGGAATGCACCAATAGCATAGTCTGAAGCATCTATCTCGATTTCAAAGAGTTCTTGCAAATATGGTAAGGTAAGGATGGGCATTGAACGTAAGCGCTCCTTCAGTTACTCAAATTCTTGCTTTTGTGTCTTAGACCAAATAAACTTCCCCTTAGACCCACCTTTGGTCACCTAGCTAAGGGCCCAAGCAATATTAGAGAATCCCAACACAAACTTGCAATAGAAGTTGGCAAGAATTAGGAAGCTGTGAAGCTCTATGAGAGTTGTCAGGGTTGGCCAGTCTCAAATGGCTTGGATCTTGTCCAGATCCACATGCACACCATGTTCGACCACGATATATCCCAGATACTGCATCCTCTCCATGCCAAATGAGCACTTCTCTAGATTGACATATAACTTGTGATATCGTAGGGTGTTGAGGACCCGATGGATATGATGGAAATGTTCTTCCCATGTTTTGTTATAGATGAGGATATCATCTAGATATACGACCACAAAATAATTGGTGAATGGCCAGAGAATATTGTCTACCATCCTAATGAAAGTTGTTGGAGCATTAGTCAAGCCGAAAGGCATGACCAACCACTCAAAAAGGCCTTCCTGAATCCTTATATTTAAAGGTAGTCTTCTAGACATCGGTCTACTTAATTGGCACTTGATGATAGCCAGAATTCAAATCAATCTTACTAAAATATTTGAAATCCTTGTGTTCAAATCTTGCTTTGTGACACTTGCTCCTTGGGAGCCGACTTTGATTATGTAATGATTGTAATTCTGGCCACACCTTGATTCTCCAGAATAGAAAGTGTTGGAATTTCTCTCTATGGAATAGCCCTCTAATAAATGGTGAACCACCATTTATTTAGGGCATCAATATCTATCTGACTTTCAAACACGGGAATATCAAAGTTAACTTGTACCTTGAAGGGTGTGGCTCTTCCGAAGTGACTGCTTATACTCTATGATCCCTCTGATGCTACCAGCATTTATTGAAGGATTTGGGTGAAACAATCCATCATCTCATTCCTATGTTGCATGAGGTATCCCTCGAGAAACATCGTGATAGGATCTTTTGCTTCGTCATATCCTTTTTCCTCGGCCATAAGGGTCGATTTTGGCCACCAAGGGTGGTTTTCCTCAAGCTGAACTAGTTCAAGACCCAACTATTTATATTACAACCTCGTTGGGGACATGCATGGAGAAATGACGAAAGAGAAGACCTCTCTAATACCTATGATCTGGATTTATGTGAGAACAAAATGAAAAATAGATATAGAACCACATACACAGATATATTGCAAGGAACATGGTGATACAATAAACACAAATTCTATTAAATGGTGGAAATGGAACATATTATAAAATAAAGTAGCTAGAATAGTGGCAGCTTATCTCTGAGAAGAGATGTGATGACTATGCTCATTCATGAAAAGTTGAATACAAAAAGAAGTCGAAAGGGCCTATTTATCATAAGTATGAGGGAAACAAACCTAAACATCCAAAAACCTAACCCTAGGAGATGAACCGTCATAAATTTTTTGGCCCTAAGGTGGTTAGTTGAACAGTCAACTTGCTGGGGTCATAACTTTTGCATACGATCTCTGTTTGGAGTGCTCGGTAGATCGTTGGAAAGATCTAGTCGAGAATTAAAATAGTGGATTAGTTCAATATGAGATCTTGTGGTTATCATATGAGTTTTTGTGAGCCCCAAAAATATTGTTTAGGGCCTCAAAACGACCCCAGAAGTTCAAGACCCAAAAAACCATAGAAAATCTATTAGAAAATTGCCAAAATGGACAACTGTTTTGAGCTAGTGGAATAGGTGGGTGGCCACCAATATCCATCTGGATTATAAGCACTTTTGGATTTTCTCTATCCTTCTCCAAGATTCTCAATAGATTTTGCAGCCCCAAACTTATATATATGAAACAATTTCCAATCCTCATATAAAGGGAAAATAGATTGCTAAAATTATTTAATTTATTTGTAAATTTTATAATTTTAAAATATATATATATATATATAAAATTTTGAAAGTCTTAAAGAAATTATATAAATATAAATTATGATAATATTTTGCACCTTTTTAAGCTACATCCTAAGTAATTTGAAGGTAAATTCAACTCATAAAACTAAAGAAAATAATAGCATTTCCTTATGGATTGAAATTCCTACCTGAAGAAGTTTTATGTTTCCGTTGTTGTCGTGGACAACATTTAAACCTTTTTTACAAAGGAATACATTTTTTCTTTAGAAGACAGAGAGGTGGGGGTTAAGTAATTTACAAAAAGGAAAGCTAAGGACATTGCATTCTGTGGAGCAAAAATCTTAAAAATTAGAGGGTCTATCCCCATCCCTCACATCCAAAAGCTTTACAATTTAGCAATCAAGCGAGGTTTCCTTAATCCCTAGACTCAAAGCCTCATTGTTTCTATTTTTAAAAGTGAGAATATATGACCATTATTAATAACCCCATTATACCCATGGTATTTGGATCTATCTCGAAAGATCAACTTATGACTAGAAAGCCATGGAAAAAAGAGATAAAAGCCACACCGAATTTAAGAGCTATCATTCAACTATGGACCACCTTGTTACACTTAGGATCACTATGGAGGATTGTCACAATAATAAAAATCAATCTTCTGTATTACTTTGTTGACTTTAGGAAATCATTGGACATGGTGCTTAGAACTAACCCTTGGAATATATTAGAAGAGCTAAATATTCCTTTTGAGTTAAGAGTTGTTGTGATAAGGTTGTACGAGAATGTTATCTCCAAGTTTGAGAACACTAAGGATTGGTTGGAATAAATTTAATTGTAATATGGGAGTTAAGCAAGGTTGTCCCTTGTCCCATACCATTTCTGGTACATACATCAACAAAGTTGTTTAGAAGAAGTAGGTTGTGTCGGCACAACTCTAGCTAGTATAACCATCATCCTTCTTCTTTACGTTGTTGATAGTGTTCTTATGGTGAGGAGTCCCTATGATCTTGATAAACAACTAAAATTTCTCTAGGAATTTTGTTGTACAATACGAGAATAACTCTTAACATTGACAAAATAAAGGTTATGATACTCAAATCCGGAAAGATCACCTATGTTAATTTCGTGTATGGAAAAAAAAATTCAAAGGGACCGACTTCATACAAATATGTTGGAATCAATCCTCATAACCATCTTAACAAGATTTGTAGCATTAAGAAAATGATAAATGAAGGGTGAAATATTATTATGGACTTTAAAACAATTGTAAATCAATGAACCTTTAGCTTTGGGATAAGAAGAAACTCCTCTTTGAGATTCTTGTCACTCGTGTTATCTTATATGGATGTGAAGTTTGGGGCGACAACATCTCTAGAGAATCATGGCAAAATATAAAGCAAATCCAAAAGCATTGTTTCCCTGAGAGTAGTGAGGTGCTTACAACCCAGTATGGGGGAGATGTTGTCACATTTTCCATGTTTATCATGTTACGTAACGTAACGTTCCCATGTCGGCTAACAATTTATCAATATAAAATATTAATTAAAAAAATAATGTCGGCTCATAAAATAAAAAAAATTATAACAAGCTTAGATCCATCATAAACGTGGATCTATTAAGCACCGAAAAGATCCAATTTCTTAAGGTGTCTATTTTTCTTGGTGTGTGAAAAATTTAAGATAAAAAAATTACACCTCAAGAAATTGGATCCCTCTCGGTGCTTAATAGATATGGGTTTAAGATGGATCTAGGCCGTTATATCTTATAATCTCAACATTAAAGGCAACACACCCTATCTTATCATTTTCATAGAAGCAAGTCTTCCCCCCATTGAGAGCATGACTATAACTAGGTACCTAATGTACAAGAACAAGATATACAACATAAAAAACATGATGCTTCCTAAGATTGCTTCAAATCCTATATAAACCACCTGTGGCTCAAGCAAAATTGGCACAAAGATGAAAGTTTTAGATAAATCATTGGGGAATCAAGGAAGAAGTCACTTTGTAGAATAATGATAAATCAAGAAAAAATTTAAAGATCCATAATTTTCTAAAAATGTAAAAACTTGGTGAATATTAGAAATTCTTAAATTTCCAACCATAAAAAAATTGAGAATATTTTTATAAAGGTACTCAAAAATTTAAGGATTTTATTTAGTTTCTACATTTTTGGCAATGTTTAAAGTAAAAAAAATTATTATGTGGATTTTGGTCAAATCATTTTAGTAAAAAATGAAAATTAAGATAATATAAGGAGGTGATAAACTTAAAATATAAGATTAAAAAAAATACAATACTCAATTACTCATATAAGAAAACTAAAACTGTTGTCATGACCAAGATCTCACATAGACAAATAATATCTAAACATTGCTATTCTGGTTTGTTTTGAATTGAGCTTGAGAGAGATGGCGTTTCTCTTAGGGTTTCCGGTTATTTCTGCAGAAATTCCTGATTACGACAGTTGATTTGATGATTTGGGGTCTTTCAGCGACTTGGAGTCCGCTGATTCGATGAATCAGCTTAGTACCAGCCAAGGAAAAAAAGTGGGAAGTGTTTGTTTTTTAGCCGAAGGCTCCATCTCTTCTTATCTTCTAGAGTTTTCGGTTTTCCTGCAGAAAGGGTTTTTTGTTAGATTTATGGGTGCCAGGTTTTAAGTGGGGCTGGTGGTAACAAGTGGGGTCCCGTTCCATTTTTAGATCTTATTTTGGCAGGGCTTTTTTTTTGGCGGATTCGGCTACTTTGGTCGGAGACTTCACTATTTTCCCGGGTGACAGGTGCCCTGTTTTGTGACCGGCAGCTGTGGGGTGCATAAAACAAATTCTGCTATGTCTTTGTTGGGGCTCGACAGCCAGCCCACAAACCCTTCGGTGTCGGCAGAAACTTCTGGACCGGGTGGGCGTCCAGGCCCGGATTTTGGCATTGTAGCTCATAGGGACTGTGTTAGGGGTGTGAAGGCCAGACAAAGACAACTATTGAAGACTATCAAGGCCCGCAGTGAGATCTGCAGGTATGACATAGACTCCGAGCTCAACCTTGACAGAATCCGGATCTTGTCTGAACGTGCCCTAGTAGGCCGTTTTGAGTTTGCCTCCGACAACAAGATGGAAATAGCGAATTGGGTTAATACGGTTTGGGTTCCTCTCACGGGTTTGGCTCCGCGCATCAATTTGCTCCCGAATCGATGGATGTTGTTCACATTCACGGAGGCTTCACACCTTGACTTGATAATGGCAAATTTTTGGGAATTCAAGAAGGGCTCCTTGTTTTTAAAACGATGGCACGTTAATTTTGATCCTTCCACCGAATATCAGTCTGTTCGCCATCTGTGGTTAATCCTGCCGGGATTACCTATTGAAATCTGGTCTGAGGAGGTTTTAAAGGGTATAGCAAACGCAGTGGGTAGATTTATCCGCTTTGACAAACAAAACTTGTTTGGTATGGACCGACGCTACGCAAAGGTAATGGTTGAAGTTGATCTGAAGAATGGCCTCCCAGCTGAAATTATAATTTCTTGGGGTTCTAGGGTTCGACACCAAGTACTGGATTATTTTAAGATGCCTTCTAGATGCTTCTTCTGCCGTAAGACTGGCCATCTAAAAGCAGCTTGCCCCAGTGCTCGTGAAAGCTCGCAGAGGTCGTCTGAGTTCTCTTCGCCCGAAAAAATACAGCATTCTCCTGCCCTTCAAGGAACCGGTAAGCTATTCAAAGACCCTTCTTTAGATTATCAGGACATATCTAACGAAGAATTGGCCTTTATTGAATCTCATGAACAAATTTTATCTTCCCGTATCTCAAAAGGGGAAATTCAATTAAGGCACGATTTGGTGACTGGGCTTCCAATTTCGAAATTTGCTTTAGGTCCTCATGACTCTGGTGTGAACCGTAAGTTATTTGGGGATTTGGCTTCTGAACCAGTAAATGCGGAACTTTTCTTATCGGAATCTGATAGAAATGAACTATCAAACCCTACTCATGCCTCTTTAGCAGATTCTTTGTCGAACCCTAGCACAAATCCTGCTTCGATCCCTTTACCTGGCTCTGCTGGAGACACATTATCTAACCCTATTCATGTTTCTGGATTGGACCCTGTACATGTCTCTGCTGAGAATTCTCTGTCAAACCCTTCTACAGGAAATGATTTGGTTGTATTTAACCCTGATAGTCTACCTTTGGGGGTTTCTTCGTCAGTCCCTTCAATTTTTAAGCCAGATTTACAGTTCAAGGATTCTAGTGGTTTAGCAGCAGATACATCTAGGGAGGATTACCCTGGCCCTGTTTTTAATGAACCGAAGGTAGATGGGGGTGTAAACTTGGCAGAGATTAGCTCCAATCAGTCTGATTTGGAACTACTAACCAACAGTGGATATCAAATATCAAAATTTGGGGATGAATTCCCTCCTCTTCAGGTTTATACTAAGAACCCTAGCAATTTTTCAGATGCCAATCCTTTGCTCTCCCTTAATAGACAAAATGTAACCATTAGAAGAGGTAAGAAGAAAAAAGCTACCTCGAACAGTCCAGATCCATATACACCTATTTCTAGGAGGTTGGAAGAAGCTGATTTGCAGGATAAGTCTGTACCCCTGGGGCTTAGAGCAGTGACCCCCACTAAAACTGTTTCTTAATGTCTTTACTGTCATTAAACGTGAGAGGATTGGGCAAGGTTTCTCGGGCTCAGGCCTTGTCCAGTCTGATTAAAGATACTGGCCCCGCAATCATATTCCTACAGGAGACCATGTGTGAGGATTTTTATGCCATTCAGAAAATTTGTAACATTCTCCCAGACTGGGAGGTTTCAACAGTCAGTTCTAGTGGGCAATCCGGGGGTACAGCTGTTGCTTGGAATCCAAATTTTTTTGATTTAAAGACCTATCACACCCCCTGGGGCATCTTGTTAAAAGGCACCCTTTGTAGCTGCAATAATTCTATTTATTTGCTAAATTGTTATGCCCCATACAGAGACCGGCAATCTTTTTGGACTAAGTTAAGAGACTCGGGGCTTATGGACTTGCCTGACTTAATTTTGGCAGGTGATCTAAACTTTACTTATCAAGCATCTGAAATCTGGGGCATCACAGCCAGGATGGATGACTTGGGGGACTTTTTTTTAAATATGCTCATGGAAAAAAACCTTGTTGATGTCTTGCCATTGGTCAAATGGTCGATTTGGCAGAGAAGGAGTTCATAAGCGTATTGACAGATTCCTAGTTAAAGCTAACCTGCTGTCTCATTTCCCAAAGCACAGGTCATGGGTTCACTCTGTCAAGTTCTCGGACCACTGGCCCATTGTACTGCAATTGGAACAGTTTGAGCATGTTAATTTGATTCCCTTCAAATTCAATGCTTCGTGGCTCGATGATGATTCATTCTGTCAATTGGTTCGAACTTTCTGGGCACAATGTGAGGTTTTCGAAGCCAACCCAGTTCTGAAGTTTTGTTATAAGTTGAAAAAATTAAAAGGGATTGTTATTAAATGGATCAGAGAGAAAAAGCAGGCAGACAAAGCTGAGTTACTTCAGCTTGAATCGCAATTACAGGAAGCCATTGATGCAAATATCAATAATTCTCTGTCTTTGGAAGCTTTTGAGCTGTTAAAGAAGTTGGAGTTAAAAAAAGAAGAAATATTATTACAAGAAGAAAAAGCTTGGAGATTGAAGAGCCGTGCAATCTGGATTTCTCTAGGTGACAAAAACACTAAGTTTTTTCACTCTTTTGCCTCTGCCAGGCGGCGGTCTAAGTATATATGGGAAATACAGGATGATAATGGGGATCAGTGCACAGGTATAGATAACATTAAGGCAGAAGCATACAAGTATTTCAATAATATATACTCTGACTCTGAGGATGTCTGTCAAAGAGCTCAGTTTGAAGTGGCATCATTATTCCCTAGGTTCTTTGACGAGCAAGCTGCAGATTGCATAAAAAGCATGGTCACAAAGGATGAACTAGAGCAGGTTTTAAAATTATTTGCAAAAGACAAAGCACCTGGGCCGGATGGATGGCCAGTGGAACTCTATTTGCACTTTTTTGAGTTAATGGGTGGGGAACTATTGGAATTGGTTAATTTCTCCATGACAAATGGATACATTCCAGGTGGATTAAATTCTACCTTTGTTACTTTGATTCCCAAAAAAGATAAACCTTCATCTTTTGGTGACTTTCGTCCTATCGCTCTCTGCAATTTATTATATAAGCTCATATCAAAAATCATTGCAGACAGATTGAAGAAGGTTCTCTCGGCACATATCTCTGAAGAACAATTTGGTTTTTTAGAGGGGAGACAGATTCACGATGCAATCGGCATTTCTCAAGAATTGCTTCACAGCATAAAATTGCATAAAAAGAAAGCTTTGTTGCTCAAGATGGATCTTGTCAAAGCATATGATAGGGCAAATTGGGCATTCATCAGATTGATTCTTATCAAGATTGGCATGCCTTCAGTAATCATTAAGTGGATTATGGCTTGCATCAGATCCATGAACATATCTATTTTGGTGAATGGTAGTCCCACTGAATTCTTCAGCTGTTCCAGGGGCTTAAGGAAAGGATGCCCTCTCTCCCCTCTGCTATTCATACTGATAATGGACGGTTTCAGCAGATTGGTGAACAAAGCATTGTTGGATGGGCAGATCAAAGGCATCAACTTCTCAAAAGAATGTGTTTTTACACATTTGATGTTTGCTGATGATGTTCTGGTAGGAGGTAATGACACCAAGGAAGAATGGAGTATGTATAAAAATATCATTACTACTTTTAGTAATGCATCAGGCATGCTTGTAAGTGAGGCCAAATCCAGCTTTTTTCATCATTCTGTCCAAGAAGAGCAGATAAGAATCATAAGGTCTGTCTTGCCATTCAATTGCTCCACCTTTGATCAGGGCTTCAAATATTTGGGTTATATCCTTAAACCAAATAACTATCTGATCCGAGATTGGCACTGGCTTCTGAAAAAAATTGAAAACAGAATAGCTCAATGGTCCTATCGGCTATTGTCAATCGGTGGAAAGCTAATTTTGGTGCAGTCAGTATTATCCAGCATACCTGTGTATTGGTTCTCAATGATGGAAGTCCCAATCTCAATCATTAAAACCATTAAGAGATACTTTTTCAATTTCTTGTGGAATGGGAATGCAAACAGTGGCAAGATCCCTATGGTAGCAGCAGAATCTCTTACAAGACCATACAAATTTGGTGGATGGGGAATCAAAGATTTGGAGGTTTTTAATATAGCTCTCAGATTAAAGAGTTTATGGCGCGGCATTCATGGATATTCCCTCTGGTCTAAAATTCTTCATATCAAATACATCAAAACAAATGTCTTTACCTGGATCAGAAACCCAAAATTGACCAATTGGGACTTTTCACCTATGTGGAGGGGGTTTATGAAAGTCTTTCATTGGATTAAAAGTGACTTAGCTTGGCATGTGGGTTCTGGCACAAAAATCAGGGTTGGCATCGACCACATTATTGGGCTTGATCATGATCTGGATCTTCCTCCTATTATCCCACAATATTTACAAATCATTGGTCTTCCCACTTTAAATTTAATCCATCATCGGAATTTTAACAGAGTTGGCAGATCGAAGTGGATTTCGGCGCAGGAGATTGGGCTTACAGGTTATCTTGCGGGCATATGGGAAAATTACACAAAAAATCTGGACTCTGCTGGGGTCTTATTAAACAACTCAGATGATCAGCTGGTGTGGAGAGGCAACACAGCATCTGGAGCAGTCACTGCAAAAGCGGCATACAAAAGGATCATTCAGAATAAGTATATTTTCCCACCGGACTGGTGGTATATGCAGATCTGGAAGTGGCAGATTCCAGTCAAATTAAAATGTTTTACATGGTTGATTTTACAAAACAAACTAAAAACATGGGATAATCTCTGCAAGCGAGGATGGACAGGCCCAGGTTTTTGTATTCTCTGCAAAAATGATGCTGAATCTAGAATGCATTTGTTTGTTCAGTGTACCTTTTCTCGAACAATCTGGGAATTGATATCTTCTAGTTTCAGAATTACACAGTGCTGGGCTATTGGAGATTTTAATAAATGTTTCTTGCACTGGTTTAGACACTGTAAAAGGCATTTTTTTCTGGCTGTATGCATCCCCTGGGCAATTTGGCATACCAGAAATTATGCCATTTTTCAAGATTCTCCTCCGGATCACATTAAGTGTTGTTTGACAGCTCTTAAAATGT
The DNA here is from genome assembly GCA_027924585.1 of Larix kaempferi. Classification (NCBI taxonomy): domain Eukaryota; kingdom Viridiplantae; phylum Streptophyta; class Pinopsida; order Pinales; family Pinaceae; genus Larix; species Larix kaempferi. Next base: position 1,880,836 of record BSBM01000105.1, on the reverse strand, counting down.
ATGAATCATGCAAATTGGATGAGGTTATGCTGAAAACTGACAGAGTTAGTTCTTTTAATCTCATTGTGGATCGTCCTGTATTGTTCTTTGATGGTGCGTCACAGGCAGGCATCTGTGCAATTGGTGGTGTCATCTACCTAAATAACTCGCATTTCTACACCATCAAGCTCAACTGTGGAAGGGGTACTAATATGAAGGCGGAATTAATAGCTCTGTGGTGTGTTCTAAAGGTCGCAAACATCTTTGGTTTGACCAATGTAAAGGTATATGGTGACTCGCGGATAACCATCAAATGGGCAGAAGGAAAATTCAAGTTAAATGTGTTAAATCTGAGACATTGGGCCGCCAGAGCTATTTTTGAATTACATAAACAGCAGAACATTAGTCTTGAGCACATTTATCGTGAACATAATAATATGGCGGACAAGCTTTCAAAACATGCTCTTGAAGGACGTGAAGGACATCTGATTTGGGAGGATTGGTGTGATGGTTCTTTACTGGACTGTGGTTCTGTATACTTCTATGACTGATCTGTAGCTGGAGCACATGTCTGCTTTTGATTTTTATGTTTTTGATGTAACTTTTTTTTTGGTTTGTATCTTTCGATGTAACAAGCTTGATGCTTGGATAATTCTGCTGAGCATGTGCAGATTAGATATATCTGATATGGATTAGTCACATCTTTTGTATGTCGGAGCTTTGTAGATAACATTTATATGTTATCTCAGTAGGTTCTAGGTGGATGGAACAGGATCTCTCTTTTGTACTATTTGATTCGATTATGAATATCAATAGTAGTTTTTTTTTCTCTGGAAAAATAATAGTAATAATAATATTAATAATAATGTATATCTTGTTAATTCTCGCTAGTTCAGATTAAGGTGTGGGTTTCCTTTGGAAGGCTATCCGTGTTCAATTACTTTAAGGGTGACTTAGTTGAGAAGAGACACGAAAATATCCAGCCATATTAAGAATTAGTGACCACAAAAATAAAACTAATCACATATATATATATGAATCTCAGTAACAATGTTATGTGACATGTCCAATGACCAACTACTTCGCTGTAATTTCATGTTTCAATTTTGGAATATTCGTGTGCAACAATATCTAAAAGAAAATAATAATGTCATGTCGATGTAATTCCTTGTTTCCAATCTTTGAAGATTGGTGTAAGATTTGTGGGCAACCATATTCCAAAACGTAGTCTATTTTCATAAATTATAAAAGAGGCATTGAACAGTAAATACGCAGATATAAATTCGATAGAATTATTGGCGAAGAACATTTTTGGGGAAGATTCCGTGAGAAATAGGCAAAACAATTATTATAGTCCCTTTACGATGGCTTCTAAACTACAAACGTGAATCTAAGAAAACTTCGTTGCCATGGTTAAACACGAGAGTAAATATACGTTTATTTACCTAACATATGAGTTATTAATTATGTTTAATTTAAAGTAAATTCTTTAAATCATTCAATATGGAAGCTAGAAAATCTAATTAGATTTTGGAATAAAATTGTTTTATTTAGAAAAAAAATTGTGAATGAATGTTGAGAATTTTGAAATAAATGTATTTTTTTTTATGTTGTTCAAAGATTTGGTAATTTTTATTCATAAAAAAAGGAAAAGTTATATAATATATTTTTTACATATTTCAAGTTACTCTCTAAAGGGATTTTAGAACAGAAAAACTCATAAAGTTGATACAACTAAAGGATTACTCTTATAGAACCTTAAGTGTCATCATAGACATAAAAGCCTCCATTTTTTCTAAAAAAACTTCAATTGATCAAATATTAAGGAGTAAACGAGGTAGCTTGACCCAATACAAAATGTGTTCTTTATTTTGACAACCTCATATTGAAGAATCATATTGAAGAAGGAGCTCATTTTTTTTTTATAGAGAGACAAGTTTCCCCATTTCTAATGACCATTCAACACCTTAAAAGCATCCCTCCTCCACCAAAAGATCAATGTTATCTAGCCTTTCTCCAAGATGTGGAAAATTGGGAAGTCTTTGTCACCTTCAACCAATTAAATGTCATGAAATCTTCCTACAAATGTTTGGTGTTTGGTCCACTAGGTCAATAACTGGGTGCATTTTAATGTCTTCTTCAAGCACTAATTTGACATGGCCTTGCTTTGGTTTAATGTATCGCCTACCATGTTTACTAGTAGAATCTTGGAGCTCAATTCTTTATTTTTCATACTCTCCCCACTATCCACCTGTCCCACATCCCAATACTTATTCCCCTTCCCGACTCCTTCAATCTCACTAAAAGGGGCCACATCCTCCTTAACATTAGGAGCTTCCCCTTCTCCCAATAGTTTGAGAGTTAAACAATAATGCACACAATAAGAGAATTTGTGCAAAACAATAAGATTAGAACCAAAATAGCCAACCTTAGAGATGTAATGCATGGTCTAGAATCAATGTGGCATGGAGACTTTACCCTGGTGACCTCTAACATCATCAGGGAAGGGAATGGCTTTAGATGAAAAGCTGCCACAAATGCACTATCTCGAACTATACTATGTTAGTGATAAAACAACTAGACTAGAACCAAATGGCCAACCTTCGAGATGTAATGCATGGTCTAGAATCAATGTGACATGAAGACTATACCCTGTAACCTCTAACATCATCAAGGAAGGAAGGGAATGGCTCTAGATGGAAAGCTGCCACAAATGCACTATCTTGAACTATACTATGTTAGTGATAATATAACAATATTAGTGGCACGAATCATGTCTCCAAGCTGTTGTGGTTGCAGAGATGATTAGCTATACACCTAGGAGTAGAAAACCCTCTCAATGAGTTATGTCTAGTTATTGCTTAATCTTGTGTAGAGTTGAGACAAACCCCAGAATTCACCATTGTCAAAATACTTGACATTCATCTAAAGAAAGAATGTTGTGTGTTGTAGCGTCAAACTTCTCTAAAGGCCCTAATTTCTGGAAACGAGACACATCTCCTACATGCTTGACCTCTCTGCAGCACCCAAAGATCATTGACGTCTTGAACCTTATTTATTTTTAAGATGATAGATATGCCATTATTGTCAACATATAATTAGAAAAATAAGCTCTTAAAAAAGAAATGAGGTACAGGGAAACATGCAAAGACCAAACAAATCAAGGAGATCACATAAGAAGGTAAAAGCAGAACCTGCACCACGAAATGTCGTAGAGAAGTGTTATGCAACTACCACTCACCTGCCCTAACAACTGCAACATTTTCATTCCAAATCGAATCGCCATAAAGAATGATCCATGAAAAACCAGGTCACTGTGTTACAGAAGAGTCTCTCAAGGAGGAACTGTCCCTTACCTTCGTAGTCCCTTTCCATTCCCTCACAATCATGGTAAAAGACTGGCCATCCCTCTGATTTTCTTGCCGTCCATGAAATTTCAAAATGGCACACGGGAGGGTGCCTGGTAATGGTGTTCCCTGCAGTTGGATATGAAGCAGCTTCAAATCTAACAACACGCAGCCCAGCTGCTGAAGCATTGATTGATGCGTAGCAGGCTAGATAATACTCACCAAATAAATGAGTGAGAGTGCCTTATATATTTACATGGAAAAACATGATTACTCAAGTATGGTAGCAAATTCACCCATCTTCTTGGTATTATTGTTATGGTTTGCAAATCTTCTTTGTTGCTATTTGTGGTGATCTGTGTGGAAAATTGTAACACTTGGGAGATGGGGTACTAATGGTAATGGTTGTGCTATTAATTGAGAAACCTGGGCAAAGTGGTAAGTAATAACCAGTTTGTTGTGGCTGTTTTGTTTGTGGTTGTGCTATTAATTGAGAAACCTGTGTAAAATGGTAAGTAATAATCAGTTTGTTTGTTGTGGCTGTTTTGTTTGTAGTTGGATTTTAAGTAATTTTAGATTTAAGAGTAAGCAAAAAAGAATAAACACATTCAATGCTGTGCAATAAATTGGTTATTACTAATTTGATTTGATAAGTTGAAACCATTTTTATCATTGTAACTTTAATAGCAAAATGATGATGTCTGTTGTGTATGTATTCGATTACTTGGAACCTTTTTCGCATGGTGACTTTATCAGCAAAATGATGAGATCTGTTGGGTATGTAATCGATTGCTTGCTGGTTATGGCAAAAGCTTTCAAAGAATGCTGGTAAAGGCTGAAAGACCCATTAAGAATAAAATTGAATGAGAACTCTGTTTGCTGTTAGGTGGAGGTCATGTATGTAACGTCCCCACCCATCCCTCCAAGGCAAGGGAGGGAACATGAAGTCAATCTATGGGGCTTTTTAAGCAAACTCAGCCATTCATTAAAATTCATATTTTTAATAATCCATGTGTGTAGATGTAAATTCAACAAACATGCACAGCGGAGATAAATTCACCCACACACATAATTTCAAGTGCATTCAATATATCAATAACAACCATTTAACTTAACACATTGTAGAATTAAACGCAAGCAGAGAATATACTTATCTCAATGTAATGTTGTCCCCAACAACTAGCTATGTCGCTGCAATGTTCCTCCCAACCGTAGGTCTCTGCCCAGCCTGTATTATTTCAACACTCAGAGACCACCCCCGAGCTAGGCATGATATTTACAAGGGAAAAGGGGATTTCAAACTCATACACAGCCAAATAATCATTTGGATCTAAGCCAAGCCAGACCACTACTGGGTTTATCAGGCTAAGTCTGAACCCTCTTCATTCGTGGATGGTTCCACTCCAGCTCAAGCCAAAACAATGGAGACCCATTTCAACCCCAACAATATCCTACACACAGAAAACTTATAAACTGGGCATGGGTACACATAACAGCAAAACCCCAAGTGTTGGGTATGGATGGAAAACATGGGCAACCCAAAAACGAAGTGAGAAATGGGGAAAACAACCCTGGAAAGGCAATTTCGTTTTCAGAAAACGTTTGGCGATAACCCAGGAGCAAAAACGACCTCCATTAAACCCCCAATTCGTGGTTCTCTTCTCCTAGCCACTGTGCTAACCAAAAACTAGTTCCCAGCAAGCCAAAAATGCCCAACAAGCTCCAAAAACGCCCAGCAAGCTTCAAAATAAAACACCCAACAAGCCAAAAACGCCCAGCAAGCTCTAAAAACGTGAGAGGGTGAAGTCTGACCATGAATAATGGCTTGGGAAAGAAAATGGTGGGTGTTTTCTTGCCCAAGAAGGAGAAACACGTTTTTTCCATGAGGGTGGCTTGCCCATACTCGAATTTGGACAGCCATACCTCCCCAATCCCCAAGGCATTAACTACTTCACCCAACTTTTGGGAGAAATGAATGATTGGGCACCAAAATAAACATGGGTAGTTGAAGGTTTGATGGGTTCTCTCATTGACACTTGGCTTGACTCAATTGGCTCAAGGGTTTGAATATCCTCCTCCCCAATTCCTTGCAATATCATGACCCCATCTCTTGTTGCATTGCATAGCTAGTTGTGGGCATTTATATTAAGATGCATATTTACAATTCCCATGGTTCACTAGCACATGGGTAGCATAATTTCAAATACTTGCCTCTTCTAGATCGAGCGTTCATTAACGGGGACTTGGCCTTGAGCTCCACGCTAGGAATCATACAAAATATGCATACAATATTTACATTATAGCCCAAAATATTATAAGGGTCAAAATGGGGGACGTGACAATGTACAACTCCCGGGAATGATACTCTTCCAGGTGGAAGCCATGAGATAAGCATAATTGGTTGCATGAGACAACTTGATCTGTTGCAAGCCGTGATGGAGATATCTGCCAGTTGTGTTGTTCTCTGCAGTGAAACGTTTGTGTTGTTTGAGGGTGGATTTGCTAGGAGCAACTGCAAATCCCCTGGGATTGGTCCATCTGCTATTGTGTTGATCAAGGGTCATCCAAGGAGCCTTGTAGGAGCACTAGATCTGTTGTGCTGAGTGAGGGCTTGATCTGCTCATGGAAGAAGTTTCTGGTTGAAACTTCTGTTGTATATAACCGACATCTATCTCTTTGACAAGGGTATTTTGTGTGACAACTCTTTGTGATCATGAAACAGACTTGTTGCTTGTGCTCATTTGGCCGACTGTCAGTGTCATATTTTTTTGCAACAACTTGTAGAAGTAAGTTCATTTTGTTATTTGCCCATGAAAATGGAAGATATGCTTGTTGAACGAGTGCTACGAAGCCTTGAGACCTGCGTACCAAGCTGATTTACAGGGCAGTCTGGAGGATGATAGTTAATGGGGATATACCAGGGTCGAATTGCAGCATGATCGAGTACATTGAATATTTGGTTGTTGAATGATAAATAAGCTAAAGTTGTGGTTTGATTTCTCCATGAATTTAGTCTTATTGGTGTGATTCGAAAACACATAAAATCCATGGCAGTGGAGTTGATTAATGGCAATGGTGTTTATTGAATGAAATGTTGCTTGCACATGTTGAGTTTAGAACAATGTCATGGTGGTGATGAAAATGTATTCAAAATTTCCAGTATAATGTTAAAAGTTTTTCTTGGTAATTTTTAAGTCCGGGATTCATTAAAATGAGTGTGGAGATTTAATGGGTTAAATAATTGGAGAATAAAAAAAACAAGTTAAGATCATAGAAGATTTTGACAATTTCAAATAGATGTATATAATTTGATTAAAAAATAAGTAAAACAAAACTATTTAATTATGTATATATGGTTGATAATTTGTTTTTTTACAACTTTGTAATTTCAAAGTCATTTTTAAATTTTATTTATTGATAATGTCTTTTGTAGTTGAAAGAAAATATAAGATATATTTTCTCATTTAATTGTTCTGTGATAAAAAATAGTTTAATAAATATATAAAATTTCAAATTGATATTTAAATTAACGTTTCTAATTAAAAAACAGTTTAATAAATGTATAAAATTTCAAATTGATATTTAAAAAAATGTTTCTATTGATAAAAATATATCAATAAAATGACCATTTGTTGAGTAACTATGTTCTAGAAAGTGGGTTTGACTGATGCTATCACCCTCTACTTACCAAAAAGCAACCACATAAACATTGATGTTAATTGTAAGTATTCATTTAAGGAATACAAAAGTGGGTTTGATTGATGCTATCACCCTCTACTTACCAAAAAGCAACGACACAAACATTGATGTTAATTGTAAGTATTCATTTAAGGAATACAAAAGACATTTTTTTTGGTGTGTCTTACCAAGAGATTATATAGTCGATTCACTTTGATAAAGTTATGCTAAATTCACAAAAATGTTTTTTAGGTGTTAGAGATGTCCATGTCAAATTTGTTATCAATATGGTTAAATACAATCAACATTAACATTAACAACATTTCAACATAATCAACATTTACAATTTTCAGATTTATGATAAACTCTTGCAAATTTTAAAATGCTGTCAACCAATAGAAGAGTTTCCTTTTTAAAGTTTATTTCTGAAACACGGCATTGACACCAATTGAAGATACCTTTGGCATCTAAAACTGAAGTGACATGTCTCAAGAGTAAGAATCCATTAACTCCAATGAAGCACAAACTCGATTAATACAAATAAATTATGGTAATATGATAGAGGGATGTGGAAAATGTAAGTGCCCACTCAGGCCAAAAAAATAAAGGATGTTTACTTTAATAAAAATAAAAAATGATATTCCTCGGATGCGGGTGTCAACATGAACCATGGGACCATGTGTAGAGCACGAGGAGGGCACGTGGGGAAGGATCCTCGTCCTCTGCACCCTTAATGCAGCACGTGCACCCTTTCCCTCACACCTGCCTGCCCAAGCTCCTGCATGCCTTCACACATGTCTGCTCGCCCATCTGTCTGCCCTCCCACCTGTCCGCCCTCACAGATGGATGCCCTCACACCTGCGGCTTTATGGCTCCCTCCCGCTCCTTTGCATGTAAGTCTCCTCACAACTCATCTGGATGCCATTTCGGTACTGCTCGACCTCACCTTGGCCTTCTGTGCATTCAAGACGGCCATCACCTTGGCTCTCGACTCCATCAATTTGGCTCCCTGCACTTAATTGTGGCTCGTGCGAACCTGTATCATCGTTCTTTAAATGGGCCAGTGGACACCCTTGACGAAATCCTGTCTGCTTCTCCCAGACTCTGGTTCAGCTCTGTGCACCCTCATGCTTAGTTGTATTTCCGGTTCTGGAATCTCACGGCGCTATTAGCCATGACCAAGCCGCGAGGTATTTCTCGTTGAGGTAGTGGAGCTGCTGCAAATCCCAGAGTCCTCCTGTCTCTGGCGATGGCTTCGACACTGGCATCTCCTTTTCCAGCCACAGCTTGATTGACGAATGGGAAGGGCAGCTAGTTGCAGATCACTTGGCCTCTAGCTCTAATGGAGGCAATATCAATCACTATCGGATCATAAAAAACATGCTTGGCAAGATTCTAGATGGCATGCTGGGCAATTGGGGTTCTGCTAGGAATCAAATGCTAGCCATAGGGCCAAGCTCATCGAGCTGGATGAAATTCTGTCTAAACTTGACGCCACATTCTCATGGAGCCAGCATGCTATCGTGAGCTGCAGCCCGATCATGGCCGAAACTGGTGGCAGGGGTGATGGTGGTAGCGTCTTTGGCGTCTCGATTGCTAACGGTTTTCCCTTTTGTTAAGTTTAAACCAAATAGACTAGCAAGATCACTGAAAGAAACATAATCACAAGATAGACACAGAATATACCCTGGGAAACCCTCATGGGGTAGAAAACCCAGCAAAGCTTTCCTCAATAAGATGATCAACCAAAATACAAGATGTGCTCCCTCCTACTTTGTCTCCTTAGCAAATCTCCCAGACAAGTGCGCTATCTTTCACAAGTGAGTGAGTGTCTAATGAGGAGTTCACCTCCTCTATTTATACTGACTCCTCACTGACTAAATAACCTAATGGGGCTGACCTCTCCTGGAGAAGTCTAATAGCCCCATAAATATAACCACAGGGCCGACCCCCACATGGTGGGTCTAATAACCCTAGTTACCACAACTTCTCGGAGGAATAAACATCTCCGGATACGTGGTAGAATCACCTCGGAGGTATGGAACATCTCCAAAATAAATAATATACAAATATAATATTCTTAGAAGTTACAATATTCAACACTCCCCCTTAACGAGAAGGATATTATAACAACATCCGCAGGAGCAATGAGTCATACATCATACATGATACATCTATATATCATCGGAAGCTTTCTTCAGTTTATCATCATCAGTAACTCAACTAGTTACTGGAACATCGACATCACTCGATCATCAGCATCGTCATCACCATACGATCAACATCGTCATCACACGATCAGCAGCATCGTCATCATACGATCAACATCGTCATCACACGATCATCAACATCGTCATCATACGATCAACGTTGTCATCACACGATCAGCAGCATCGTCATCATATGGTCAGCATCGTCATCACACGATCAACAGCATCGTCATCATATGATCAACATCGTCATCACACGATCAGCAGCATCGTCATCATATGGTCAGCATCGTCATCATACGATCAGCAGCATCGTCATCATATGGTCAGCATCGTCATCACACGATCATCAGCATCGTCATCATATGATCAGCATCGTCATCATACGATCAGCAGAATCGTCATCATATGATCAGCATCGTCATCACACGATCATATTACAGGATGATCAATCCTGCTCTCTTTAGGACATGGGTCCATGGATGATGCAATCCAGATCAAGTTCCAGGATGATCAATCCTTATCTCTTTTAAGACAAGTCTCATGTCTAGGGATGATCCAATCCCAACCACAGTGCCAGTCCTTTTTCATACTGGATGTGACCTAGATCAGATCTAGGATTTACCGCCACAGAGTCAGTCCTCTTTCATACTGGATGTGTCACATCTACAGAGCCAGCCCTGTTTCATGCTGGATGTATCACATCTATAGAGCCAGCCCTGTTTCATGCTGGATGTATCACATCTACAGAGCCAGCCCTGTTTCATGCTGGATGTATCACATCTACAGAGCCAGCCCTGTTTCATGCTGGATGTATCACATCTACAGAGCCAGCCCTGTTTCATGCTGGATGTATCATATCTACAGAGCCAGCCCTGTTTCATGCTGGATGTATCACATCTACAGAGCCGGCCCTGTTTCATGCTGGATGTATCATATCTACAGAGCCAGCCCTGTTTCATGCTGGATGTAACCTAGAGCAATTCTAGGATTTGTCACGTTCATTTTGAACCGAGGTCCAGGGACGATCCAGTCCTATCATGTGCCTTTTGAACCGAAGTCCAGGGACGATCCAGTCCTATCGTGTACCTTTTGAACTGAGGTCCAGGGACGATCCAGTCCTATCATGTACCTTTTGAACCGAGGTCCAGGGACGATCCAGTCCTATCGTTCATTTATCGGAGACCTCATGTCTACGGCTTAATTCAAAGGACCATAGTCCGAGGATGATCCAATCCTCTTACCTGTTCATTCAGGATTTAGTTCTCGGAGACATACGTCTACGACTCTTCTTTAGGACTGAAGTCCAGGGATGATCCAATCCCCTCACATGTTCACCAAGAACTTCATTCTCGAAGACATACGCCTACGGCTCAACTTTAGGACTGAAGTCCAGGGATGATCCAATCCTCTCACATGTTCACTAAGAACTTCATTCTCGAATACATACGTCTACGGCTCAACTTTAGGACTGAAGTCCAGGGATGATCCAATCCCTACAACATGTATAACAAAACATGTATTCTCATCATCAAAACATGTATATCAAAACATGTATCATCATCATCATCAAACATGTATCATCATCATCATCAAACATGTATAACCAAAACATGTATCATCATCATCAAACATGTATCACCAAAACATGTATCATCATCATCAAACATGTATCATCATCATCATCATCAAACATGTATCATCATCATCATCATCAAACATGTATAACCAAAACATGTATCATCATCATCAAACATGTATATCAAAACATGTATCATCATCATCATAAAATATAAGAGTCCTAAATCTAAATAAGTCTAAGTAACTAAGTGCAGTAAAAAGGTATCCTCATCATTGATGAGACAGACTAGTTATTAGATACTATGCTACTCCCCCTTTCGAGGAGGGTCCCTTTTGAACTACACCAAGCTTGTCTCAGAAGTGTTCAAACTTTACTCGAGACAGAAGTTTGGTCAAGATATCAGCAATTTGATCCTCAGTTCTTATATACTCGAGCTTGATAGCTCCTCTCTGCACCATATCTTGTATATAAAAGTATCGGATCTCTATGTGTTTTGACTTATCGTGAAACACAGGATTTTCAGTCATCTTGATGCAGCTTTGATTATCACACATAATCACAGTGGGATCCATTTCTAAGTCAAACACTCCTGATAAAAGTTTTCGAAGCCATACTGCTTCACAGCTGGCAGAGCAGGCAGCTATATATTATGCTTCAGCAGTACTGAGAGCCACACTAGATTGTTTCTTGCTGAACCAGGAAATCATGGAAAATCCAAGACCATAACATCCACCTGAAGTACTTTTTCTGTCTGAGACACTACCTGCCCAGTCAGAATCTGAGTAACCATGTAACCTGAGTTCATGACCTCCGAGATAATATAGGCCAAAATCTAATGTACCTTTTAGGTACCTCATTACATGCTTTGCAGCTATTAAGTGAACCTTTCTAGGTTCTACTAGATACTGACTTAGGGTATTTACAGCAAAGCATATATCAGGTCTAGTATTAGTAAAGTACATCAATGATCCAATGATTTGTTTGTATAAGGTTATGTCCACTAATTCTGATGAATCATTAACTAACAACTTCAAGTTGGAGTCCATGGGAGTGGCCATGGCTTTACACTCCAACATATCAAATATTTTGAGAATCTCCACAGTATACTTACCTTGATTTAGAGAGATTCCTTTTGGTTCTTTCCATACTTCTAAGCCTAATAAGTAGTGCATTAATCCGAGATCTTTCATCTCGAATTCTGAAGAAAGCTTCTTCTTGCTTTCAATAATTTGTTTCTCATTTCCAGTTAGAAATAGATCATCTACATATAACAACAATATAACTGGTTCATCATCCATCACCTTGAGATAAAGATTAGGGTCAGCTTTACTTTTGGTAAAGCCCATGCTAGTTAAGAAATTGTCAATCCTTCCGTACCAAGCCCCGGGAGCTTGTTTCAATCCATATAATGCCTTTTTCAGTTTGCATACATGAGTCCTTCCGTCATTAACCTCAAACCCTTGTGGTTGCTCTATGTATACTTCTTCCTCAATTACACCATTTAGAAAAGCTGTCTTAACATCCATTTGGTGTAATTTCCACTTCATCATGGATGCAAGTGCCATGATAGTTCTAATTGAAGTATACCTAGCAACTGGTGCAAATGTTTCTTCATAGTCAATTCCCTCCTTCTGAGAGAATCCTCTGGCTACAAATCTTGCCTTGTATTTTTCAATGCTACCATCTGCAGCATGTTTTATCTTGAAGATCCATTTGGAAGAAACCACACTTTTATCTTTTGGTTTGGGGACTATATCCCAAACATCATTTTTCATTATTGATTGATATTCTTCTGTCATTGCTTCTACCCATTCTTTCTTCTGAGCTGCCTCTTCATAGCTGGTAGGTAGTTGATCCACAAGATCACACATTAAAGCCATGTAGTTGGACACTAGCTTTGGTTTCTTTCTTTCTCTAGTGGAGCCTTCAGGAGCTCCATATCTTTCAGCCCCTTGAATAATATCTCTAGCCCATGCTGGCCTTCTTTTCTTAGATAAGTCTGAAATAGGAGGCTCTTGTGGTTCCAACATATCATGATCCTCTGGAGAATCATCTTCAGGAATGGGCATAGCCTCTGTGATTCTGGGAGAAGTATCTTCTTCATAGATTTCTTCAAGTTGGCACTTCCTGGATTTCTTGAGAGCTGCTTCTTCATCAAATGTTACATCTCTACTTATTTCTATGTGATGAAAGCCTGGAATGTAAATTCTGAAGGCTTTGGATGATTCACAATAACCAACAAATATTCCCTTCTTACCAGAAGGGTCCAACTTGGTTCTCTTTTCTTTTGGAATGTGGATGTACATAGGACACCCAAATATTTTAAGATGACTTACCTCAGGCTTCTTACCTGTAAACACTTCTTCTGGAGTTTTGAAATAAAGAGCACTATGAGATAATCTATTTTGCACATATACTGCTGTCTTGGCTGCTTCAGCCCATAGATACATGGGAAGATCTTGGTCATGTATCATGGTCTTCACAGCTTCCATGATTGTTCTATTTTTCCTTTCAGCCACCCCATTTTGTTGGGGATTGTATGGAGTAGTTAGTTCCCTTTTAATTCCAACTTCTTTACAAAAGTCCTCAAATTCCTTTGAGGTAAATTCTCCGCCATTATCTGTTCTGAGAATTTTGATTCTCTTATCTGATAGATTGTCTATTAGAGCCTTGAACTCTTTGAATTTTCCAAAGACTTCATTCTTACCTTTCAGGAAGTATATCCAAGTTTTCCTTGAATGGTCATTAATGAATGAAAGATAGTATTCAAACCCACTTAGAGAAGTGGTGGGCATTGGTCCACATACATCTGAGTGTATTAGCTCTAAAATGTTCTTAGTCTTTGTTTCACTCTTTGGAAAGGGGTTCTTGATATTTTTCCCTTTCTTACACCCTTTACATGAGCCATCATGATCAGCTTTCAAATCTGGTAATCCTATTACTACCTTGCTTACATAGGGTAAGGCTTTATAGTTGATGTGAGCTAATCTTCTATGCCATAGCTCACTGGGGCTAGAGATCTCATGAGCAAGGGCAACTTCTGGATGGCCCTTGAGCTTATAGAGACCTCCTTCTTCTTCACCAATAACAATTGCATCTTTAATTGTCTTTCCTTTGGACCACATGAGTACTTGTCCATCTATGAAAGCTACTCTAAAACCTTTCTTATCTAGTGCTGAGATAGAGAGAAGGTTCTTCTTTAAAACTGGTACATATAAGATGTCTTTCATCTTCAAGGGTGTTCCTGAATCTAGCTTATAGCTACCTTCACCAATTCCTTTGATGGGATATTGGTAGTCATCTCCTAGAGATACCTTTTGTGTAGAAGACTTTTCTTCAAGATTTGAGAATGTCTTCCTTTGACCTGTCATGTGCTTAGAAGCACCACTGTCAATGAGCCATGTATCTTCTCCAGGAGGTACAGATCCAGAGAGTGCAGAGAATAGAACATATTCTTCTGGATCTTCTTTCTTCATCTTATATCTTTTCCTTTTAGGCCTTACCTCTACCTCTTCTTCTTCTTCATCTTCTTCCTCTTCTTCTTCTTCACTATCATTTTCTGCCATATGTGCATGGTGTCTTTTGTGGACAAACTTCTTCTTTTGTGAAGGACAAAATCTGGAGATATGTCCTAGCTTATCACAGTTGTAGCATTTGACTGTGGAAAGATCTCTTACTGTAAATGGTCCTTTTCTCCTTTTAGGTCTAGAGAAGTGTTGAGATCCTTTGTGGTCAACTTTCTTGAGATGACCTATTCTTCTTCTTTTGGTATGGGTGGCCAAGGCTTGGTCATCCTCTTTGAGAAGAGCTTCTCTGTTGGCTACCCTAGCTTCTTCTTGAACACAATCCTCCCATACTATATCAAACTTCATGCTCTCTTTCCTGGCACACATGGTTTGTATGAAGGATTCCCAAGGTCTAGTGAGACCATTGAGAGCAGTCATCACAAGTTCATCCTCATCAAGAGTATCACCAATTGCATCTAGTTGTTCCTTGATTTGTGAAACCCTTGAGAAGTAGTCTTGAATGGATTCTCCTTTGTGCATCTTGGTACTCTTCAATTGAGTCCTTAGATTCATCTTCCTATTGATGTTCTTTCCTTCATATATTCTTCCTAAGGCATCATACATTTCCTTTGGAGTCTTCTTGGAGGCCACTTGGGGAATCAAGTGGTCTTTAATAGAATCAGCTATGATTCTCTTTTCCCTAATCAAATCCTTCCTGTGCTTTTCTTTGGCTTCATCTCCTTCTGGTTCTGCAACTTCTTCTTTGATATAATGAGCAAGATCATTCTCTTCAAGAATGAGACCAATTCTGTATTTCCATGCCCGGAAATTCTCTATACCTTCTAGCTTGTCTTCAAGCTTAGTGTTTGGAGCCATCTTCTCTTGGGGGAGTCCAAGAGACAAAGTAGACTTACCTGGAAATGTTACTTTTCACTTTTCCGGAATCTGGAACAGAATTTTATCGCACTTTTGGTAGAATTAGGGTTTGACTTTCCCGGAGTTCTACCCAACCAAAAAGTTCGATCTAGGGCTCAAAAGAATGGTCTTCAGAAGGGCTATCCAGCCATGTAATCAGAATCCAAAAATGCCAACTTTTTTCTGAAACCAAATTCTGACTTATCACACTTTTGGTAGAATTAGGGTTTTGATTTCTCGGAGCTCTACCCAACCAAAAGTTCGATCTAGGGCTTAAAAGAAAGGTATTGAAGAGGTCTATCCAGCTATGTAACCAAAATTCAATAATACCAACTTTTTGCTGAAACCCTAACTTTCACCGGAGAGAGAGAGAGAGGTATTCTTACCTTGTGAAAGATGTCCTATTCAGTCTAGCTCTGATACCATGTTAAGTTTAAACCAAATAGACTAGCAAGATCACTGAAAGAAACATAATCACAAGATAGACACATAATATACCCCGAGAAACCCTCATGGGGTAGAAAACCCAGCAAAGCTTTCCTCAATAAGATGATCAACCAAAATACAAGATGTGCTCCCTCCTACTTTGTCTCCTTAGCAAATATCCCAGACAAGTGCGCTATCTTTCACAAGATAGACACAGAATATACCCCGGGAAACCCTCATGGGGTAGAAAACCCAGCAAAGCTTTCCTCAATAAGATGATCAACCAAAATACAAGATGTGCTCCCTCCTACTTTGTCTCCTTAGCAAATCTCCCAGACAAGTGCGCTATCTTTCACAAGTGAGTGAGTGTCTAATGAGGAGTTCACCTCCTCTATTTATACTGACTCCTCACTGACTAAATAACCTAATGGGGTCGACCTCTCTTGGAGAAGTCTAATAGCCCCATAAATATAACCACAGGGCCGACCCCCACATGGTGGGTCTAATAACCCTAGTTACCACAACTTCTCGGAGGAATAAACATCTTTGGATACATGGTAGAATCACCTCGGAGGTATGGAACATCTCCGGAATAAATAATATACAAATATAATATTCTTAGAAGTTACAATATTCAACACCTTTGAAGGGTCGGTAGTTGCTGTCGCAACTGATACCACAGACCCCTTCCTGGTCGTTCCTACTCCAGCTTCGCCGGCGGCTCCTCCTGTGCACTTTCCGGTCTCTTCCACGATGGGTTCCCCGCTCTGCAAAAGGATGTGCAGCCATGTAGAGCCTGATCTCCTTGCTACTCGAAAAACCAAGCCGCTTCCTGTGAAGCTGCCGGAGGAGGACTTTTTGGGGTGTTGCCCCATACTGGAAGATTTACCGCCTGCTTAACTTGTTCCATGTCTTCTCGGGAGCTCGACGAGATGACCGAGTCTCTCCACTCCACTCTAGATTTTTGTATGCAATGTGTAATGTCGTCTCTAATAGTTTTTGTTCAGACAGTCTTTTGTTTTTTGGCCTTGCCGTTGGAGGCAACTTTCTGCATAACCTGCAAGCTGGACTGTAATACTCTTGCTACTTCTGATGTTTTTGCTATGCCGGGATTACCCCATTATCCCTGGCCGCTATGTAATTTTATCCTTTTTCTTAATTAAATACTGTGTAGACTTACAAAAAAACAAAAACAAAAAACAAAAAATGATATGTAATATGATCCAATGTTCTATATATTTCCCTACCAATACCAATGTATTATAATTGAGCAATGTGTTGTTTGTATGGAAAATTTTGAAAGTTCAGAATTTATGCTTGAACTTTTATTTATTTATTTTGTAAAACCTTAGGGGAGAGAGTTCTATAGTTGAATGGGAACGTGTAGTGGTCATAGAACCGGTGACGGTTACAACCCAATAAGTGACCAAGAAAATGCCAACTGTCAAACACATATAATTATATAAATATATAAAAAGTGTCATATTTAAGTTCATTAAGTGTCATTCTATACACTAGGCCTACAACTGTCAACTATAAGACAAAAGGTTGACAACTGCACAGTCCTAACATAACAAAATTCAAATCCATCATGTCCCTTCCAAATCCCAACATGCACTGACACAAACATATAATTGGAGCTCATCACTCCCCAGGCATCCCAATCTACAAGGACAGATTGCCCATCACATGGACCCCATCGAACAAGCTTTAGTGAAGACCCATACCAGCATCGAGAATCACTCCACCAAGGCATCCCACCTGCACATTTAATGGATGTCACCTGCATAATAAATGAAGAATAAGTGTCGGCTCCAGGTGCATGGTTGTTCAACAAAGTAGCCCAAACAATGCAATTAATGCTGCCAACTCCATTAAAATCATCAAATCAACCATAAAACCAAACAGAAGCATGTCCATAAGCATTTCGAATAGCACCTGGATCGACAAAGCCCCATTGATGGCCATTGGATCGAACCCAAATCAATCTTGAGCACTCATCCAAATCCAACCAGTTGCAATCCATGCCTTTTCAAAGTTGCCAATCAAATCAAACACTAGAATTCTATAAAGACATTACAACCTTCATACAACCTCCATTTTTCTGCTATTCGAAATTCCTAGACCACGTTAAACTCACACTCTATTTCCAAGCTTGATTTTCAGAGTCCAGGCATCGCATTCAAGCAAAACACAGTTGTAGATTGATTTCCAGGTGTAGAGTTAATTCAAGACAACAATTAGAGTTCAGGTATTGCATTCAAGATAAACTTATGTTTCAATAATGTTTTCAAGTAGCCAGACTATATCTAATTTTATGCAAGAACCTAAGACCTTTCCCTATTTCCATTCCTCTGTAATTTTTTATTTGATTTTATGCAAGAACCTAAGACCTTTCCATATTTCCATTCCTCTATTCCATTCCATATTTCCATTCCTCTATTCCATTCCATATTTCCATGTTTCCATTCCAAACTGCATTGAACATGTAAATCACATTACGAGATCCTTTTGAATACTCTAGATCCTTGTGTCATTTTAACACTTAGTTTTAACAAAGCTATTTTAATATTCCAGGTCCCTGTGAAGATACACAACTAGTTCTAATTTTGTGGGTGGGAGCACTGTTATGGTTTTTGTTTTTTAATGGAGCATTGTCCCTAGCCCTATCCTTGGCCCTATTTGTTCTAATTCTGTGGGTGATTGCAATCATGGCAAGAGTCAACACTAATCGTGCAAGGACGACAAGTAGGAGATTCAGCAGGGGTGCCCAACTGTGATGCACCTCGTCTGATGAGGACATAGCACATGATGCTGATAATAAAAATGCACACAGAGATGTTGAAGAGGAAAATGATGCAGAGCATGGTGGTGTTATTCCACCATCAACCACAGTTGAAGAGGCAAATGATGAAGATCCTGGAGGTGTTATTCCACCATCAACCACAGTTCAAGGTGCAACTGCCAGTAAGAAGATTAGTGCCATCAGAGGATGGACACAAGAAGACATGAAGGCTACAATAGATGATATAGAGTTCAATGGTTTTTCTATCAGAGCAGCTGTTAAAAAACATGGGATTCCACCAACATCAATCCATTACTGGATAAATGGCCTAACCCATACCAAGCGAAAAGGACCTCTTACAGTGTTGAGCGCAAAAGAGGAAGAAGAAGTTGTGGTTTGGTGTGAAGAGATGGCTCAACTAGGCCATGGTCTGGAGTTGGTTCAACTCAAATCCACTGCTGCCCAAATCTATCAAGGGAGGCCAAACCCCTTCAAAGATGGATTTCCAGGGAAATCATGGTGGAGAGGATTTAAACAAAGGCATCCAGAACTTGTGTTACGCACAATAGAGGGGCTTGACAGGGATAGAGCTTTCAATATACGCCCTACAGTTGTGACCAAGTTCTATCAAACACTCTCTGATGCATATGAGAAACACTCATACAGAGCAGACCATATATGGAACTGTGACGAGACTGGATTGCAGGCAGGGAGGAATTGTGGCATGCAGGTAATTGCCAAGAGAGGGAGCAGGAATGTGCCCAAAATTTTGCCAAAAATTAGGGAGTGGATAACTATTCTTTGTTGTGTCAACGCAGTTGGAGCATTAATTCCAGGTTTTTATCTGTTCAAGGGAAAGAATCAACTCAAAAATTACATTAAAAACTGTGAACCTGGAGCATGCATGGTTGCACACCCCCATGCATGGATGAAAAAAGAACTGTTCTTGAGCTAGCTTTGCCACTTTGCTGCCTCTTTCCCTGGTGGTGTTTCACCTGAAAACAGACAGCTGTTGATTTTTGATGGCCATGGAAGCCACGTTTCTATACAAACCATTGAGGAGGCAAACAGGCTAGGCATTGATTTGTTGACACTGCCTGCACATACCACCCATAGGCTGCAACCTCTAGATGTGAGTGTGTTTGGGGCTTTCAAGTGTTACTTCAGGTTTGAGAGAGCATCCTAGATGGCAAAGAACCTGGGGGTAGAGGTGAAGAGGTTTGAATTAGCAGAACTTGTAAGCAAAGCTTTTGCTAGGGCGTTCACAGCATCAAATATCAAGGCTGGTTTTAGGCGGACAAGAATATGGCCTTTCAATTTTGATGCTCGTCAACATGACACGAGATGTAGTCAGGATTTTGATGTTCAGGGGCAAGAGGACGCAGATGCTGCAGATAACATCATATCACTCTCTCAAGGTCATTGCCAACCACTGGGCGATGACGATGAACATGTAAGTGAAAGTCAGTATGGCACCGAACATGTTGGGGAGAATATAGAAGATGTTGGAAGGACAGAAACAGAATTAGATGGCCAAGGGATTATTCATAACAACGTTGTTGATTTGAGTGTGAATGGATGTGGCGAAGCAGTGGTAAACAACAACGAGGAGTTGGCATTTCCAAGCCAGCCAGAACAGCCCGAGTGGTTGGCAGAGGCCATGACAAATATGAACAGACACATTGTCACCCCCACCAACGATGAAAGCCTTAACCTGCCTTTGATGCCAGCAGTCCTTAATAATGAAGCTGTACATTATTATGTGGCACTTGGGGGTGTTGGAGATGAGATTGAACAAAATGAATATAAAGTGGACCAAGAAAATGATGATGAGGCACTCCCACCAAATGAGCCACTACTTGGCCAGTTCCTTAAGTTTCCAGTGGAGAAAGTTGCAGCTCAACTATCTAATCCCACTGCTGAGCATCTTAGATTAAGCAGGAGCTCACAGCTACTAACATCAGAGGACTACATCACCCTACTGGTTGAGGCTGAGCACAAGAAAAAGGAGATGTAGGAATTAAAAGAGAAGAAGAAGGCCTTGTAAAAGGAGAAGAAGGAAGCAAGGATTGTTGCAGTAGAAAATTGAAGGCAGGAAAGGATTGTAAGAGTGAAAGAAAGGGAGGAAAGAGAGCGACATAAACAATTGGCAAGGGAGGAAAGGGAGCAAAGAAAGGCACATAAGAGGAATCCAAATGGTCTGGAGAGGAAATAGGTGGTGGACAACCCATTGGAACAGTTTTCAGAGAACATAATATTATTCCAGGACCTTATTAACATACAGATACCCCAATACCATTAGGCAGGGGGCAATACTGTGTATGCCTTCCAAACACCTCCAGTGAACCCAGGGCTATTAGGCTCAAGTCATAACTATGGTTATTCAATCCCTCCTTGGCTAAAAGGAGCAACCTGGCCTGCACCAAATGTTTGTAGCTCAACACAACCAATTCAAGCATCGGTATCTAACCCAACTAGATTGGGTAATGAAGGCAGTCAACCTCCTCAAACATAGGGATTTTTGTTTGGCGGATGATAGATGTTTTGTGTTTGGCATACACATATGAAAGAAAGATTTTTTCGCTGGAGGGAATTTTGGGTGGTTCCAAAGTTTTTGTTTGACAGATGGAAGTTGTGTTTTCTTTGGCATACACAGATGAAAGGTAGATTTTGTTGCAGGAGGAATTTTGGGTGGTTTCCTAAGGTTTTGCTGCAGGAGGAATTTTGGGTGGTTTCCTAATTTTTGTTTGATTCCAATCTGACATTCGATATATGTTAGGCATAACCACAATAAATGTATAAAGTCCCAACCCACCAGGGACCAACCATATGTGTAAATCTCGAATTGCTATTATGTTGAACAATAATATGCCCTTTATGTCAAGTATTGTTTTCTTCATGGCTCTGTCTATTTACTGGACTGCATTCCTTACTAAAACTAATTGCTATATTTCTTGGTTGGAAAACTAATTTGAATGTTAAACTAAATTGGATGGTAGACCAACTTGATTGAAAATTTAAATTGAATGCAAGTTTTTCCTGAATGCAAATCAACTTGAATTGGATTGATAGTAAGCATTGCAAACAACCGCCGAGCACACAGTTACAGATTACTTAGGTTAGAGCACACAGCAAGAATGAAAGCAGGTGGTATCACTATTTCCATGTTGCATATTGCATTACTTCTGGAAGAGTAATGACAATTTTTAAATGAGAACCAAAATTCTAGAAAAATACAAAATGAGGGCTAACTGTAGGTGGGACAAACACATAGGCATGTCCAACATCCAATTAAGGACACCGACAAGAAAAAAACATGACCAGATTATGAAAGATACAGATGAGATAAAGCATTCAAATACTCTTTCATCTTCTCTCATACTCTTTTTAGAAATCAATCCAAATTTCACATATTCATCCAATTGGCATGTCCAAATCCCATGAACTCACAATGCCTCCAATTCACAGTCCAAATTATTCATCTAATTGGCATGCCCAAATTATTTAAGAGCGTCATCTTGAATCTCAAGCATGCATCAATCCTATAATCAACTCCAATAAGAAATTAACAACCATTCCTTACGAATTCAAGCAATCACTGAAAGCAATATAATCACTGAAGGGTTTAATGGAGCACTGTTATGGTGTTTTTTTTTGTCAGAATTTCCCGTAACCTTCAAACCATTAAACCACAACTGAATTTTCCATAACCATGAAACCTTCACTCAATTATAAAATATACTAAGTTACTATTTGGGTGGAATGAAGACTATCCTAAAGCCGAAACCATGAAACCATGAAACCTTAGCAAACCCTAATCCTATAATCAACTCCATTAACAAATTGACAACCATTCATTGCGAATTGATACAATCATTGAACCCTAGCAAACCCTAATTAGCATGAAATCAGAATGCCTCTAATTGACAGTCCAAATTATTGTCTAATTACCATGCGTCTAATTTTAGAATGCCTATAATTTCACATGTGCATCTAATTGGCATGCCCAAATGAAGACAGTGCTCCATTAAACCATTATCAACTGCATTAAGAAACGAAGACAATGCTCCATTAAACCATAATCAACTGCATTAAGAAACGAAGACATTGCTCCATTAAACCATAACCATAATAAACTGCATTAAGAAACGAAGACAGTGCTCCATTGAACCATACCATAATCAACTGCATTAAACCCTAAACCATGAAACCCTAGCAAACCATAACCATGAGACGAAGATTGTGCGCCATTAATAATCAATTTCGACCATAACAGTGCGCAATTAATAATCAATTTCGACCATAACAGTGCTCCATTAAAAACCAAATACCATAACAGTGCTCCATTAAAAACCATAAACCATAACAACGCTCCATTAAAAACTAAAAAGGCTATCCTAAAGCCGAAACCATGAAACCCTAGAAACCATAACCTTCAAATGAAGACAATGCTCCATTAATAATCAAATTAAACCATGACAATGCTCCATTAAAACCCCAAAACCATAACAATGCTCCATTAAAAACAAAAAACCATAACAGTGCTCCATTAAAAACGAAAAACCATTACAGTGCTCCATTAAAAACCAAATACCATAACAGTGTTCCATTCATAATCGAATTCAACCATAACAGTGCTCCATTAAAAAACGAAAACCATAATAGTGCTCCATTAAAAACCAAATACCATAACAGTGCTCCATTAAAAACAAAAAACATAGTAGTGCTCCATTAAACCCTGGCCCGTAGCATGAATCTGTAAAGCAGAAACGATAACCATGAAACCGTAAAGAAAAAACCATAACCATGAAATCGTGACCCTAGCCAATTAACCAAAAAACCATTCAACCGAGAACACAGACCCAACCAGACCAAACCAAATCGAACACAACCAGGTAGGATGGATAACCTACCACGTCATTTGAACAGGTCTCCACTGCGGAGCACAAACCAGGAGAGAAGCACTCACCAAAATCAATTCAACCAAGAACACATACCCAACCAGACCCAACCAGACCAAACACAGACAGAGAAAGCAAGAAAATCACACCGAGAAAGTGGTTGTGTTGAAAAACACAATGCAAGAGAAGCCGGTAGGATCGAAATCCTACCACGTTTTTGGAACAGGTCGCCACTGCCGAGCAGGAACCAGGAGCGGAGCAGGAACTAGGAGCCGAGGACGAAGCAGGAGCCGAGGATGAACCAGGAGCCGAGCAGGAGCTAGGAACATGAACACCAGGAGCAGCCATCAAATAGGCAGGAATAGGAGCTTCCCACCGGGGGACCCGTGCCACGGACCACGAACAACTAAACAACACCACAGAAGTTCTCCAACCCACGGCGACGACCATGGAGGCGGGCCGCTCCAACAGGAGCTTCAACGAGGTTAACAACAGCAAACACCTCTGCTCGAACAGCAAAGGCCTCCGCTCGAACAACAAACAGTTGGAACCACAACACGACGACGGAGCTTCCACTAAGTGACAGGTTCGAATAGCGACAGGTTCGAATGGCGGCATCGGAGCAGCAACGGAGCCATGGCGGACAGGAACCGGGGTGGTCAAACGCTCACACTCCAGCCCCGAGCAAGAATGAATGGGCTTCTAGAGAGGGCACAAGGAAAAGGACAGGTGGCACGCTTCTCGAGGAGTCATAAAGCACGATCTACCCAGGACGACGTGGAGTAGCCACCTGGCCACCTCCGGACCTCGACGGGTGGCGTCCACATGGCGTCCCAGGTGTGCTTTTGGGACCCGCACCACTTCTGGCCTCCCTCCCCTAGCCACAGTGTAATACAATGCCTTGTAAATATCTGCCATCAATATTTTGATTTTTTTATCAATGTTTTGTGTCTTGTGTTTTTTAATCATAGTATAAAGCTAATCTGAGCTTGACTCCTTCACTAAACAACTCAGGAATATGTGTTTCTTTGAAAGTAAGTCCTATATATAGTGAACGTAGCTGCGTGAGAAGTTGCATAAGCGGAAGTTTAGTGGCAGGTGGGTGATGGCCTGATCATGGTTGATGAATGGTGGATACCAGAGCAAATGAAGATTGCCAAGCGGTCGTGGGTTGAGCACTACATGAAGGTAAAGTATGAAAAACTATATTGATTGATGATTTGATTTTTTTTATGAAAAACTATATTGATTGATGATTTGATTTGTTTTTTTTAATGTAATTGAAGTTATTGAATTGTAATTATAAATTGTTGAGATTGTAAAATTCAATATATTGAAATTATTTTAAGTTATTGAATGTAATATGACAATGGATAGATGGAGAGAAGTGACGTGAAATCTGTGAGGAACGTGTTGGAGCGCATCATTGAAATCTGATCAAGGATCAAGGACAGTGTCTCAGTTTCTTATAAATTAATAAAAGGTGGATGGATGTATGGAGAGAAAAGCCACGCGAAATCCGTGAAGAACGTTCTGGGAGCACATTAATAGTTTCTTGTCGTTGAACTTGAAGGACTCTTCCCATGATAATAACAACACACTAACACACTGTTTCATGTAAGTATAAAGTACTTTTTTTAACTCTTGGTTTTTGAAGGCTAAAGTTAAGGGTGAACAATATTCAGTTTGTTGCAGGCCATTTAATGAAATTGCAACAACAGGCATGTTGACGGTTGGATCTCAACAAGATGATTATTGTTCACCTTAAGTTAAGTTAAGCATCCCAAATTATAAAGCATTAAATATATTTCATTGAAATACTTAGACATGGGTTTTTTTAAATACTTTATCTATTTATATAGAAGAGGATGCATAACATAAAATTTTAAGCCAAAATTTTATTGAAATGGTAGTTTTAAGTTATTAAAATTGTATTATTAAAATATTTATGAATAATTAAAAAACCATAATCCAATTTGTAATTAAATTGTACTTTCAACAATGAAAATCAAAATTTCAACAATAATTACATCATCTCAAACACAAATTTATAAAAAAAATACAAATCCTTTCATGATTAGCTTAATCTATTATTTATTTTTATTTTTAAAAAACATTGATCTAAGTTATTACCATAGAAACTAGCTGAAACCATTGAGTATCATTGAAATTTACTTTTAAAAACATTGATTCAAGTTATTACCATAGAAACTAGCAGATACTCAATCATTTTTAAAAAACATTGATCCAAGTTATTACCATAGAAACTAGTTGAAACCATTGAGTATCATTGAAATCAACAAGATAAGGTAAAGCGTCATGAGCACTCAAATAAAGTTGGCATTGGATACTGAAGAAGGTTTGTTGATTTGGGAGGAATTCTTGGAATCCAAGATGGAATCTCATGGTATTGTCCACTTTATGGATTGATGGTTATTTTGGATGACCATCTTTTGATAGTTTGTTGCAGAGTTTGTAAGGTTTTTTTTTTAGTATTGGGGGTTGTATCTGACAAGACTGATATGGTTTTGGACACTGGCCGGAAGTGTGCCATTTTGGCTCATCGTTGTACTATTTGATTTATATATATAAATAACAATAATACGTTTTTTTTCGCTAAAAAAAAACTGAAAAAAAATGGTCATGCTCGCCATCCTTGAGCAAGTGACTTTGAAACCACACATACAAGTTGAAAAATTTGGTTATAACAATTGTATGTGGTTTTTGCTCTCACACACACACAAGTTATACATGCAATTATAAGTTTAAATCATGATAAATTTTTGAAGTTTTTTTTTTTTTTATGATGTAAGTTTTTCATGTATGTTTGAATTTTGTCTCTAGTTAGTTTTGTTTTATTTAAAATTAATAGGAATTATTCACTTCAATGAGAGGACATGTTGCTTCATGATTCAACTATTCTTGATATAAGTTATGTCCATTTAAAACATTTATTTTTATAAATTTAATTTTCTATTTTAGAAAAATTTGAATAACAAAATTATATATATATATATATATATATATAATAAAATTAAAATACTAATTTTAATTTAAGAAAATATATTCATCCAACTTAATTTTAATTTAAAAAATTATATATTTATCTAACTTCATTTTAATCCTTTTTTTTATTGTAAAGAAAAAATAATTTAGTAAATAAATAAAGTGTAATTTAAATAAAAAATAATAATATGTTTAGGTGTAAAATGCACTCTTTTTACATGACATATTTGATGCAAGTTAGATTTCATTTTCATGGCTGGAGAATTACTAAAAGTATATGGTGTAAAAGTATGTTATTTATGGAAAATAGGTATACTAAGAGATAAATTGTCTTTTAATATGGTTATGTTATTTTTTCTCTAAAATACATATGTTTATGTTCATGTTAAAATCTTAGTTGTGGGTCATTATTTTTCCAAATTTTTATGTTACTTTATATATATATTTAAATTAATAAAATCACATAAGCTTTAAAATTAAGAGGTTAACCATTAAGATAGTAGTTTTATTTTACTTGTGCCCCATACAATTTGTTTTCCAAATTAAAAAGTTAAACCAAAAATAAATACAAAAACCTATATAATTTAGAAATATGATATATGTACAAATAGAAAGCAATAAAAAATAGAAAACAATATTTTTTTTGTTATGAATACACACACACACAACTCTATAAGTGTGTGTAGTTCATTAACCATGAATATGTGGTTTCAATATGACGCTTGGAAATTGGATTTATTTTTGTTTATGTAGCCCAAACTAGACAACTCATCCAGCACGCAAATGAAAAGACGTTAATAACATGCACGTGTTCTTTTTCCACATATCATTCCATATTCTTATTCAAGAAGCTTCAATATGATACTAAGACACTAGTTTTCAATATTTCTGCAAACCATCCAAGCTCACATATGGTAGTCTTAGGGCATGTGTTGTTGGTGCTTGAGTTTAAGGGCTTCTATTTAGGGATCCTCACAGATCCTTTACGATGTTGTATCTCTTCCCTAACCAATGTCAAGGGTGTTAGGATGTTGTTTCCCTACCACAACTATTGCTAAAGCCTTGACACCCATCCACAATGCATGGAAGATCTTAATCACACTCATATTGAACTCCCAGGGAAAAGGGCCCCTAGTGAGGGCTCATGTCATTGTGTCTAAGGTTTGTTCATGGTGATTTAGCTTTAGAAGATTCAATTGGGGCTTAACACCCTTGTTTACGCCCTTGATCATGTGGCATGGTCCATACCCATTTTTAGAGCACAAAACCTACACACGATACATGTATTACACTCGAAGGTTTGTGTAGAACCCCTACAAAGGACCAATGTGATGGTATGAGGACTCATTCAAGTATTTTGAGTGAGAAGATTCAACAATATCCTTTAGGCACTTATTTTCCTTCCTTGGCCATTTTTAAGGTTGTAGACCACATGGACTAATGTGCTGGTATGAGGACTCATTCAAGGATTTTGAGGCTGAGAAGATTCAACAATATCCTTTTGGCACTTATTTTCCTTTCCTGAGCATTTTCAAGGTCGTAGAACACATTCTCAATGTGCAAAAGCTCTTAATGGCATCCATATGCAACCTTGATGTGAAATACTCTCTCTCTCGAGGGTTTTTGTTGTGGTTTGTATATGTTGTTCATGGTGATGGAGCCCAAGTAGTGGTGTTTGGGGCACAAAGCCCATTATTATCCTCTTATGACATTGAATAGGCTTCTAGGAAGATTCTTGGTGCACAACTAACCTATTGATGGCACGCATAACACCCTTGGAGGAAATTGTTAGCCAAAAAAGGTCATATGTGGAGGTTGGAGGGCTCATGCTATATCCGTGTCCAGATATACTCAATGATTATTCAAGCGAATAATCTTCCAATGGAAAATAACTCCATTTGATAATAATATATAATTGATGATATAAAGATGATTAATAATTACAACGAGGCTCGCTTTTATAGGCTTGAGCGTGTATAGTGAAGGGTTACACCCTTTCACTTTAATAACTAATAACTTTAATTAACATACATATAATATTCATAGCATTGCCACTCTCTTAGAAAGGCTTTGTCCTCAAAGCCTTACAATTTTGTTGCATTGTTCTTTGCGATGCCATGGCTGATGAAACATGTCGATACGAACTGCTAAGTGTAGAGCATAACTTCCGATACATCGACGGATCAATCCATCCCAAATTGATTTGTTGTGGACTGATGGGATTTCCTACTGATGTGTCGTCAGGAGATTTGATCACATTAGTACCATTATCTTTCAACTTTTCCCAGTTTTTCAAATATCGGTTTTTATGGTTGGGGTGTCGATAAGGGACTTTCACGATGTCATTTTCGTTTACGAATGTCGCTTTTAGAGCATTGATCTGAGTTGGAAGTTGTATTTTTGTCTCTTGAGGATTTAAGTTTTTGTTCTGTATCTTTTCCAACTTGTTTTCTAACTGCCTATTATCATTTTGAAACTTCTTAATCAATTCAACTTGCTATTTTCTGTCATCTTCAGATGTCTTAAGTTGTTCCTTAAGATCTTCAATATGACTTCTGATACAACTATTTTCTTCTTGTTTGTCTAGAAGTTTCCCTTCAATGTCGTCCATAGATTGTTCTATCTTTCGGCTATTTTTCAACTTCTTAATTTTTGTGACTAGTATCTTGTTATGATTTCTTAGTCTAAAAATTTCTTCAGCATTGTTAGATAATGCTTTATTACTCTTCGCGATCTCTGACTTATGTGTCTTTTTAGAGTCGTCATTTTGTTGTTGAAGAACTTTTATCTGTTGTCGACACTGGCCGACCTCTCAATTCTTGACTTTCTAACTTATGTCGTAACTGCATTAGTTCTTCATCTTTGTCGCTAACGATTTTGTTTAAGCGTATTATTTCTGCTTCGTAATTATTTATTTCCTTCTTTATATCTTGATTTTTCAATCTCTGATTGAAATCACTTTCATCTTTGAATTCCTTGATTTGCGCACATAATTTTTCTATGTGATTTTTCTGGCTGGACATTATTTGTTCATTGAACCGTTCTTCTATCTTATGTAGTTCAATCTTTACTTCTGATTGTCTATTAATGTCTCGTAATTCTTCATTGTCTTTTCGATAGCGCTTTAACTTGGCTTCTAATTTCTCTATTTGTAGTGGCAACCCAGCTTCCATGGTCTTCGACTCTTTTTCAAGTTTGTCTTCCTTTGACTACTTTTTTTTTGTCGATAATCGGTCTTCCTTTGATTTTGATTTTTCTGATGATAAGTGTTCTTCGACTTCTTTGATAATAAGGAGTCTTGCTTGGACTTTTTCTTTAATGTCTCCTTTGACTTGAATTTGCTTTGTTTCTTCAAACAATTCTTATTTCAAAAGAATAGATTTTTTTTATAATAATAATTATTATTAAGATTTAATAATAATAATATTATTAATATATATATATATATTTTTAATAATAATAATTATTATTAAGATTTAATAATAATAATATTATTAATATATATATATATATTTTTAATAATAATAATTATCAATTAATTAATAATATTATAATGTTTAATATTTTTTTTTGAAAATTTGTTAGGGTTGTGAGAATGGAGGCGAAGGTGTGGGCGGAGGACCGGATGTGCGGTTGGAGTTGGTGGTGGCGGCGGTGGTTGGAGGCAGTGGAGGGCGACGTGGAAGGGAGCGTGGAGTGGGGTGGAGTGCTAGAGATGCTGGGAAGGGAGGTCATGCAGGTGGACGGAGGCAGTGTGGGAGGGACGAGAGGTGGCTTTGCAGGTGGGAAGGGAGGTCGTGCAGGTGGACGGAGGCAGTGTGGGAGGGACGAGAGGTGGATTTGCAGGTGCGTGGAAGGGGGCAGCGCGGGAATGTGGAGCGGGGAGGGCAGCGCGGGAATGTGGAGCAGCGCTCAGGTCAGCTGAAGGGAGGACAGGAGTAGCAGCAAATGGGAAGGAGGAGGGCGATAGCTAGAAGGAGGGATGGAAGGATGCGTAGGGGGTTGCGAGGATGATTGCGTAGGGCTGAGGAGAGTGCGAGCGGCAGTGTGAGGTGGAGGAGATGGTGCGAGTGGTGGCGAGGGAAAACGCGTAGGGTGAGGCGCGTGCATGGTGAGGGCTTATGAGTGTGAGCGAGATGGGAGCCAAGGGAGGGACAATGTTACGGTGTAGGAGAGGCTGGGCGGCAGTGGTGGAGGAAGAGCCGCGTGAGGGATTCGGAGGAGTGATGGCGAGTGTGGGAATGGTGGTTGTGGCCAAGGGCCTTTTGTTGATTAAAAATCGTGATCCAAAGAAACTCTGGTGAAGTGGCCAGTAGCCGGAATCAAGGAGGGCCGAAAGGCTCTGATACCAATGCTATATCCGTGTCCAGATATACTCAATGATTATTCAAGCGAATAATCTTCCAATGGAAAATAACTCCATTTGATAATAATATATAATTGATGATATAAAGATGATTAATAATTACAATGAGGCTCGCTTTTATAGGCTTGAGCGTGTATAGTGAAGGGTTACACCCTTTCACTTTAATAACTAATAACTTTAATTAACATACATATAATATTCATAGCAGCTCAACAATGGAACTTGATATTGAGAAGCTTTGTTTAGGGCTTGAGGATAATGCTCCGCTTCCCTAACCAAATACGGATTGAGGATGTTCTTCCCTACCACAACTATGGTTAAGGTCTAAAGATCCAATTGTGGTGCATGAAAACATTTTAAAAGCACCAATATTCAACTCCTAGGAAAAATACCCCTTATTGAGGGCTCATGTTGTTTTTCCTAGGGTTTGTTTATGATATTTGAGCTTGAGATGGTTCAATTAGGGATTAAAGACCTTATTTACCTCATTGATGATTTGGCATGGTCCAAGCCTATATCTAGTGTGCAAAACCTACTCATGGCGCTTTTATCCCACTAAAGGCATGCATAAAACTCGTATAAAGGATTGATGTCTTGATACGAGGGCTCATTCAAGGCTCTTGAGTTTGAGAAGATTCAATAATATCCTTAAGGTACTTGTTTGAGAATATTCAACAATAATAGTTAGTTAAAATGTATCACTCATTATATATATATATAGTCTGTGCAAAGCCTATTTTGAGACGGTCTCTCACCTTTTTTTCCTATGTTCATATGCAGATGAGGTCTGGAATGCCGCTGCAAAGAAGCTCCTTTCGAGATATGAACATATCAACTCCTCGATGGAACAAATATTGCAAAAGTTGTGGCATAACTTATCGGTGAGTAGTTTCGCTGTTTATCTTTCCTCATTCGTTTATGGAATCTGGTGGGCTCGGAATTCATCCATATTTAAAAATCAATGGATTCTTCCTAAGTCACGATCTCCCTCATATTGCAGTGGACTCATGAATGTAAAGTTGCTCCAAAGATTGTTAAACCAAGGAATGTGGTCTCCCCTCAAATCGACAATAGTATCCTTGGGCATTCTTCGATGGTGCGAGTCAGGGATATCTTCATGCACCGTAGGACACTACTTCAATAGCACAACAGAGTTGGAAGCTCTTTGGGATGTTTTGAAAGTCTCTGAGTCAAAAAGGATTTCTCATTTACAGTTATTTGGAGACTCAAAGATGGTAATTGATTGGGAAATAAATAAAATTCAGATTGCATCCCCACACTTACAAAATATTCTTTCAATAATTCCAACCCTTCTCCATGATTTCGAGGCTACTTCCTTTGCTCATGTTTATAGAGAACTTAATGAAGAAGCAGACAAGCTATCAAAACTTGCCTTTGTTATGGTTCCAGGTGTCATTGAAATTCAGGAAAGTAGGAATGGTATAAACTGTGATACTGTTATTTTGACATAAGAATAAAAAGGCGGAGGTTAGATCTCTAGTGACTATGTTTGAAGAAGCCAAAGTGTTGGATGTGATGTAAAGCTTTTGAAGCTCTTTATGTAAGTCCTATTGGGACATTTCATGTTTATTCAATACGAATAAAAGGTTTTTTTCTTAGGAAATATATATGTATATATATGAAAGTATCGAAAAAAACTATTTGTAAATTTTTATTTTTGAAAATAAATTATTTTTTAAGCTATTAACTATTGAGTTTCGAACTAGTGACCTAACACAAGGAATGCCTTAACAACACCCATTCAGTGTCTATTCTATGCCCCATGAAAATTTAAAAAAAAAAAACATCTAAATAAGAATTTATGTTAATTTTAAAAAATAAAAATTATTTTTCTAAATAAAAATAATTTTATAATTATGACTATGATAAAAATTGAATGTACATCATTTCTTCATATTCCTTAATCCAATTCATATAGCACTATAAAGTCTCTTATTCATTTTAATGACCTTTAATTTTTTAAATCATTTTCAATAAATTAAGAATGAGTCTGTGTGGCTGTATGGTTAGGAGAGGAGGCAAACGACGAAAGGGGGTCACGCCGGAAGACGAGGTTTCCATCAGGGTAGATGGAGGCATCGCTCAGGGTAGACGGAGGTATCGCTGTCCCATGTCAGTCTTGGCAAACGACGAAGCGGGATCACGCCGGGAGAGGAGGTTTCCGTCAGGGTAGACGGAGACGAAGGGAGGGTACATCGACCGGTAGAAAACCCACAATGGAGATAAGCTCGGCGCTGGAGACTGGAATCTTTTGTACGGCTTCTTTAGCCTTTCCATAACTTTCTTTCTCACTTGGAAAGGGGAACGAAGGATGCCCGAAATCAATTGTGAATGCTTCTGATCTCTCCTTTTGTTTGTTGGAATGGAACAACAGAGAAACTGCCCCTTCGGGGGTCTTTGAAGTGTTCCAACGCCTCTGATATTAATGTATAATGTATTTGCAATCAATATCTGCACACGTAGATGGCAGTTGGCAGCGATCAGGAAAGAACTTGAACGAGTGACTTATGAAGAAAATGTGGATAGATATACAGGAACATTGATTCGAACATCTCTTTTACTTTCCCAATAAGTCTCTCATGGATTGAATCTATATGGGTCACGCCTTATTGAGAAGGTAAAAGAGATGTTCCAATCAATGTCACTTGAAGATGGAGAATTAATGGGTCCCCTCTATGATCTCCTTCAAACCTTTCGACGGTCGATAACGGTGAACGTTTGAGAATCGATACGCATTTCAAAAAGTATGAGCGCTGGATTATGTTTACAGGTAAGTCGTCTTTTATTATTTAAGTTTTGCATCTGGTTGTGTCATGTAGTGTTTATCTTTCTGTGATTCAGAGATGCTTATTTTTATAATTTTATCGCAACAAGTTAATCTTTATTTTTATAATTTTATCATATAGATCTATTTTAAAAGGGATTTACCAAGGGCTGAGAGGGATTAAATCTCTCTAAGTGCAAATCTCTTTTTAGAGTGTAAATGTTAAAGATAATTTGTGTAGTTTTATATACCAGTTGTTTAAATCTTCTACAATTTTGTCAGGAGAAAATCGTTTTTTCAAACAAATCCATGATAGAATTTTTAGAATCTCAAATAACAGTATTACACATCTCTCCCTACTGGCTGTAGAATGTATTTATTGAGGATTTAAACTTTGATAGAAAGAGTCAATGTTCTATTGCCAATCTAAACCAAGTCAATATTTTAGTGGGGATCTGAACTTTAACCAAGAAAGAAGTACAAAACTTACTTCCTCACCATTAGAATTATTGATTCTTCCACAGTTTTAACTTAACCTTGTTACCCATTAATTTAAAAATTAAAATAGATACCAAATATTTTAACTTTGTTACCCAAGAAATTAAAATTTAAAGTAGGTACCAAATTTGAAATGAGGCAAACAGCTATAATGTATATTTACCCTTTTATTTAGTGTATATTTACCTTGAAAACAAATTGAACTTATGATCAATCTGAAAATTGATTGCTGTACTGTAGTGAAATGTTCTCAAAGGTGAGCGAACTATTCCAACAAACATATCCCATTTTTAACCATCGTTAACCCATAAGAATCCGATCTATTCAGAATCAGCGAGCCATCTGTCTGGGTGGTGCAGCAATCTGCAGTAAGGAAGTTGATCCTTCTACTAAAAAGAGAAGAAGTTTCTTTTCTCACATCCATGTTCATATTAGTGGTCTCTATCCCTGGCAAGTGGTTTTTTTGTCTTCCTATCAGTACTAAGCATTTTCTTGATATTAGTCAGTCTAACAGTTAAAAACATGTCTTTTTTTCTAAAAGATTACAGTTTCCAATCTAGAGGGATAGGATATATACACCTCTGTAGCTAAGTTCTTTCTGTGCGAGCTGGTTGTCAAAAGACTTGATCTATTTCCTTTTATGATCAGAACTCAGAACTCTTATTTGGTGCAGAAGTCTCATGTGCACAGCGATGCTAGAGGGCGAATTTCTGTGTGCGTATGGTTTGCAGATCTTCTTGCTGCCATTCGTGGTGATCTGCACATGGAAAATCGATATGCTTGGGAGATGGGTACTAATTGTGTCATTAATTGGGAAGGCTGGTAAAGTGGGAAGCAATAACCAGTTTACTAAGAAGCATTGAATGCTATGGCAGCTGTTTTGTTTGTCTTTGGATCTCAAGTAATTTCAGATCTAACAGCAAGCAAATGAGCCATTAACCCATTCAATACTGTTGAATGCACATTAAATTGATTATAACTCACCAAGTAAATTGGCACCCTTTTTCTCATAATAACTTTATCAGCAAAATGACGAGATATGTTGTGTATGTATTCGATTGCTTTGATGAGATCTGTTGTGTATGCATTCGCTTGCTTGCTGGTTATGGCAGAAGCTTTCAAAGAATGCTTGTAAAGGCTGAAAGACCCATTAGGAATAAAATCGAACGAGAACATTGTTTGCTGCTAGGTGGAGATCGTGTAACTCCTGGAAATGATACTCTTGCTGGTGGAAGCCATGAGAGAAGTGTAATTGGTTGCATGAGACAACTTGATCTGTTGCAAACCGTCATGGAGACATCTGCCAGTTCTGTTTTTTTTCTGAAAGACGAATGTGTTGTCAGACGATGGATTTGCTAGGAGCCAGTGCAAATCCCCTAGGATTGGTCCATCTGCTACCGTGTTGAAGGGTCATCCAAGGAGCCTTGTAGGAGCACTAGATCTGTTGTGTTGAGTGAGGGCGTGATCTGCTCATGGAAGAAATTTCTGGTTGAAAATTCTGCTGTGTATAACCGACATCTATCTCTTTGACAAGGGCATTTTGTGTGACAACTCTTTCTGATCATGACACAGACTTGTTGCTTGTGATCATTTTGACAGTCAAGGGCATTTTGTGTGACAACTCTTTCTGATCATGACACAGACTTGTTGTGATCATTTTGACAGTCAAGGGCATTTTGTGTGACAACTCTTTCTGATCATGACACAGACTTGTTGCTTGTGATCATTTTGCCGACTGCCAGTATCATATTTTTTGCAGCAACTGGTAGAAGTAAGTTGATTTTGTTATTTGCCAATGAAAATGGAAGATATGCTTGTTGAACGAGTGCTACGAATCCTTGAGACTTGCGTACGAAGTTGATTTACAGGACACATCTCACTATGTGTTGCAGCCTTGAGGATGATAATTAATGGGGATGTACCAAGCTCGAATTGCACGAGGATCGAGTACATTGAATATTTAGTTTTTGATTGATAAATAAGCTAAATTTGTGGTTTGATTTATCCATGATTAGAAAAGACATAAAATCGATGGATCAGAGTTGATTAATGGCAATGGTGTTTATTGAATGAAACGCTGCTGGCATATGTTATTTATGCCTGAGCTTAAAAAACATGTACGTTAAAGTTATAGGTTTTTTTTTTTCACAGAAAAATATAACTTACTATTAATATACGAAATAGTAAATAACACCAGCTGTCAGAATCATACATGTCTGCATGCAGATCCAGAAAAGTGGATATGCCAGACATGGCCAGAAGAGTCATCCATAATAACAATAAAATCCAGAAATAGAGACATATGTCCACAGAAAAGTCAAGGATCCCTCCAAAAGGAGAAACAGATCCCGGGATCACACCATAAACCATAAGTCCATAAACAAGTACCATAAATAATATAGCCTACAGCAACAGCTGTCAGAGTCCCAGAGAGTCATAAATAGAGTATAACATAAAAGTAAAGCCAAAAATATATCCATATCGACGATCATATCAGCCGCAAAAATATAATGAGAGCCAAGATGTCCAACCAGCAATTGGATCCAGGCTCTAAGAAGTATTTGCACATATAGCTAACCGGAAAGTAAGATAAATATCCGCTAAATATAGAGCATAATAAACAAAAATGACAAATAGACATAAATAGCATCATAATAATCAAGGCCAATGTAGATGATAGGACCCCTGAGAAAAAAGAGAATCAGCCCGCCATTCCTGCCACATGATGACCCCCGCCAGAGAATGAAGAGCACGTTTAGAAAGTAAATCAGCATCCATATTAGCCTCCCGAAAGACATGCTGAAAGTGGAGATGATCAAATTCCCGGATAAGGTTTTTGGTCGCATCCATCCAGTAGCGAAGTAGCAGAACATTGAGAGTTGTTTTGCCACAGGCCCAAGAGATAGTAGATAAGGAGTCACCAAAGATAACAAGAGAGGTGATCAATTTCAATCGTGCCCAGAAGAGAAC
Source organism: Larix kaempferi (assembly GCA_027924585.1). NCBI lineage: Eukaryota > Viridiplantae > Streptophyta > Pinopsida > Pinales > Pinaceae > Larix > Larix kaempferi. The sequence goes on along the minus strand of BSBM01000105.1, from coordinate 1,843,882 downwards.
GAGCCATAGGGCACATAGCTCGCTCTGAGTATTAGATCCATTTCCCAGGTTTAGCCAGATATGAATGGAAACATCCATGTTCAGATGCAAAATGGCTCCAGCACCCCCACTCCCATAACGACCCTCCGCAGCCCCATCAAAAAAAGCACAAGGAAAGACAAGAACTGGGGGAGCGAATCTACGGGAAATCGCAGGAGTGTCTCTCCCACAATTGTTATCATGTGCAGACATGAATTCCTTGTGTGCAGCAATCGTTTTGAAGCAGATACCATCCCTAGAAGGAATTTTACCTTCAAATATACACAAGTTTCTAGCCTTCCAAATCTCCCAGATCATAAAAAAAGGTAGTGCAGAGCCTCCCCCGTCAAAACGAGCCCATTGCTCCAGATTTTCATTCAGAGTGCCATGATTCCAAAGAAACGGTATGCCAACTTTAGAGGCAATCATGTTCCAGATTTCTCTAATGAAACAACAGGTTGCAAATAGATGGTCCACTGATTCACCCTGTGTGCAGCAGAAAATGCACCACCCCGGGCCACAAAAACCACGGCGACACAAGTTATCCCATGTTAAGATCTTGTTGCACAGCGTAAGCCAGGCAAAACATTTTATTTTAAGGGGTAAAGAGAGTTTCCAAATATATTTATCCCACCATCTCGCCGCGTAGCATGAATCAACAAACAAAGAGTCATATGCCATTTTTGCAGTAACCGTCCCACCAGCCACATCCCACGACCATATTAATCTATCGGCTGCGTCAGTTAATCTGATTTTAGATTGGTACAATGGTCTGGTGTAGTCCGCCCATTCAATACCCAGAGAGCCCGATAAACCCAGCTGCTCAGCCGTAACCCATCGAGTATGCCCATCCACATACCGACCGGCCACATGAGCCAGAGTGTAATAACCAGATGCACGAAGATGAGTCCTCAAATTTAATGATAGTGTATGATTCGAAGGACCCCCCATGAAAGGGTCCGATCCCAACTGAATATTGCGACCATTGCCCGGCATCCATGCGATCCACTGAGTAATAACCCTGAAGGCACTGATAAGACCGTTTCAGATGTTTGAGATTCCCAGATTCGCAGGGCAGGCCAACCTCAGCCAGCTAGTGACCGGGATGTTTTTCAAATATTTGGCACGTACAATCCTTCCCCATATAGATTCATTAAATAGAACACGCCACAGACTCTTAGCATGTAGGGCCATAACAAAGTGTTCCAGATCCTTGATGTTCCAGCCCCCCAAATTCCATGGACGTGCCAAGTCATTCCACTTTGCCAGATGGTATTTCTCCTGAGTATCATTCCCTGTCCACAAGAAACTGAAGACCTTCCGTCTAATAAGACTTAAAATGGTACGTGGGATTTTACAGAGTGAGAACCAATACACTCCCAAATTCTGTAGTACAGATTTAACCAACGTAAGCCTTCCACCCAGAGATAGAAGACGAAAGCTCCAATGATTAATGCGTGTATCAAAACGACTGACAAGCCATGTCCAGTCATGGATCTTGTAATTAGATGGTTTGATGAAGAAACCCAGATATTTAGTGCCCACCTCAAGTTCAATAAATTTAAGAGGCAGAATATTAGAGATCGCCTCTTCCGTACCTTCATCCAGCAAATGCTTCAGAAAAAAAGATTTAGTATAGCTGATAATCATACCAGTGACAAGACAGAACAGATCAAGTATAAGCTTATATTGAATCCATTCAGCAATTAAACCCATTCCAAAAAGCATAACATCGTCCACAAATAAAGAGTGTGTTACAGATATCTCCCTGGAAACTTTAATGCCAGTGATCCGACCCTCCCGGCACGCCTTGTGGATGGATAGGCTCAGTCCTTCAATAACCAGTAAGAATAGTAGTGGAGATAGAGGGCATCCCTGTCTTAGACCCCGTGTAGCCTTGAAGAAATCCGTGGGATGCCCATTGATTAATATAGCATAATTGACAGAGTTTATGCAGGCCATTATCCATTTCATCACACGCCAAGGTAGCCCAATCTGGATGAGGATTAATCTCATAAAATTCCAATCCACCTTATCATAGGCTTTAACCAGATCCAGTTGTAGTGTAAGAGCTTCAATCCTCCTTTGTTTGATAGAGTGAAAGATTTCCTGAGTCGCACCAACAGCATCATGAATTTGTCTACCACAGAGAAACCCATACTGTTCCATAGAGATGTGTTGTGAAAGCAGAGGTTTGATTCGATCAACAATAATCTTGGCAATAATCTTGTATACCAGATTACATAGAGCAATCGGTCTGTATTCATCATAGTCATTCGGATGTGACGTCTTCGGGATAAGTGCCAGGTATGTAGTATTAAGAGCCCCCGAGACAATGCCCAATTTGCGAGACTCATCCACAGCCATCCGCAGGTCCTCCCCCATAATATCAAAGAAATGGATGAAAAGCTCCACCGTCCACCCATCAGGTCCAGGAGATTTATCCTTTGCAAAACCATTCAAAGTTTTTTCCACATCACCCAGAGTGACCTCCAGGAAAATGTTATCACCCTCCTCCTCCTGGAACATCCGTGGATACTCCTTTATAAGCCTAAATTGTTCAGCCAGGGTGGTATTTTTAGGATCACAATAATATTCCCGGAAGTGTCTAACAGCTTCATTCATCAGATTCTCCTCCCCCCGGATCCGCCTGCCTTGATGGTCATTCAGGTCCCAGATAGAGTTTTGCATACGTCGAGAGTCTGCATATCTGTGGAAGAATTTTGTATTCAGATCTCCCGCCTGGAGCCAAGTAGCACGACTTTTCAGCCTCCAAGATTCTTCCTGAATCAGAAGGATTTTCATTTTCCTGCACTCCAGGGTAGAGAGACTAGAAAGTTCCATAGTATTCAATTCATTCTCAACACCACGATTCATCAAATATTCCACCTCCATCTCAATCTCATTGAGTTCTTTTCGCATCAAGGCTTTTTTAGTTTTTTCCCACTTGATAGTATAGTCTTTGAGCATCTTAAGTTTCACCGCCATTTTGTCCATAGCAGATCTCTCCCCAGAGACATCCATCTGCAGCCATATCTGCCTGACCCCCGTAGTGTATTCCACATCCGCAAGCCATGTGGAATTGAATTTGAAAGGATAGGTTTTCTGGAAAGGTTCATCATCAAATTGGAGAATAATTGGCAGATGATCACTAATTTTAATTTGATGCATCCAGGAACGATAGTTTTGAAATTTGGATAGCAGTGATTCTGATATTAGGAAACGATCAATACGTTTCTGGATCTGTTCAGCCCCTTTCCTACCATTCGACCAGGTTGGTGCCAACAGTCTCGGAGCAACATCAATCAGAGAATGCTTCCTGAATAAGTCTTGGAAAAAAGGACCCAAAGGGTCACGTCTAGCAGTAGTCCCCCAAAATTCCCCATCCCCCCACGTGAAATTAAGATCCCCAGCAATAATTAAATTCTCCATGTCTAGCAGATGTTCAGAAGCCGCCAGGTTCCAAAAAGCCTCCCTATCACAGTACGGTCCATAGCAATTTATGATGTTTATGATCTGTTCCGAACCCCTCATGTTTCCAGTCAGCAAAATACCCATTGGTATCTGTGCTGGTGACAATCTCAAAACCGAAGGGTTCCAAGCCGCTAAAAGACCTCCAGAAAGCCCAGCCGCGTCCACAGAACAATACATCCATCCAGGCTTCACTTTATTAAAAAATACACGAGCTTTTTCCCCACAAACCATGGTTTCCTGTAAGAGCACTAGATCAGGTTTAACAATCTCTAAAATTCTTTTGAGGGCCAGTTGCTTGGGCAGGCCCCCCACCCCCCTGATATTTAGAGAGAGAAAGATCATTTCCGAACCCTAGCGAGGGCTTTCATTCCTCTAAGAGCCCGGGATTCAGTAGATTTGGGGGAAATAGTCATATCAAGGTCCACCTCTGCCCCCCCAAGAGTGGCCTTCTTGTTTTTTCTGGCACTTCTAGTTTTTATAGGCGAAAAGTCTGGTGCAAGGCCACCCCTATGGGCCCCCTTAACAACACTTGTGTCCCCAGTAGTCTCAGGTATATTCCCCGTAGGGTTTTTGCATGCCCCCACCGACGGCTCGGAAACCTTCAATGCCAATGGGTCCCCTCCAACCCCATTGATGTCATCAGGAATCACAATCCTATTCTTAAAATATGTATGAATAGGGGTTTTCTTTACCATATCGGAATATGTGGGCATGTGTATGGCATTCCCCCCCTCATCAGGAATGTTGTTAGGTTCATCACCCGGCCCGTCAGTAACCAAGTCTTCCCCGCCAGCCATAATCACCGGGTTCAAATCAACAGTCCCCACCCCCCCAACCATGATGGCAGCTGGAATTTTAACAGTATCAGTCACCACATCCCCACAGCCCAAACCCGCGCCCGCAATATATGTATTGTCCAAATCCCATGAGTTGGATACCGGCGGAGTAGCCGAAGGAGGAATCACAGGAGGAAAACCGGTAACCGGAGAAGGGTCACCAGGATTAAGGTTTTGTAACCTATCCATCAATTCAGACTCACTTATCGGGTCATCATATACAGAATTGTCATTTGAAGTGCTATCAGTTCCGGTGGAAGTCATAGGTTGACTTCACTGTTGGTCAGTTGGATGACTTGAACATACATATTTTTTTATGTTCGTGAAGGGGAACATATATGTTTAGTTGAATGCTTATTATTTGGCTATTAAATTTATAAATTTTCCCTAGAGCTATAGTTTGAACTATGTTATATTAAATCCAATTTTTTAAATTGATATTTTTTTAAAATATAATTGGTTGCAGAACAATGACGCCAGCCTAGTTTTTCCGAGGCGGCTGGCTGACGTCATGGTGATTTTAATGTGCGGAGGGTTTCTGACTTCCGTGCAATAGTGCTGGCAGCTGAGGTTCAGTTAGTGCTGGTAGCTGAGGGTATTTTCTACTCTTGTTGTAATATATGAGGCGTAGTTTCCCATGTGAGAAAGCAAACATATATAGGACAGTCTGCCAGTCCGGAATCTCCGCTGTCACTAGAATAGTGTGGCCTTGTGGATTGTCATGGAGTACAGTCGTCGTTAGTGATTCCGGCTGTGGATTGTCATGGAGTACAGCCGTCGTTGGCAATTTCGGCTGCCAGAAAATGTGAATTTGGACGGCATTTCTGCAAAATTGGAGAACAGTGTTATGAGTGTGAATGCCCCAACAGTAAACCGGAAGCTCTCTCCAATGGTGATGTCAAAAGTATGGATATTTCTGTAAGTGATAAGTATAATGGAGTTTAGGAGTTTTGCGAGTAGAGATGCCTGGAAACTAATAACGACAAATACACTATACTGATTGACTAATTGTACTTTATAACAGTAGTTAATAGAATACCTACTCTTTGATCTATCTTTTCGTCTTAAAACCTTTGTGAACGTTTTTTTTATAGATGTTTTTCCTTCTATTTTCTCAAATTTTAACCTTCACATGAATTCCTTAATGCTATTTCTTGAAAATCATTCATAAAATTGATTACTCCTTAATCGCAATTTTTTAAACCACTTTAAATTTTAAATCAATTGCTACGCTATGATTATATATTTTTTAAATTTTAAATTCTTAAAGTTTTTAATTATTTATATATTTATATATATGTGGAATCTGCTCTAAATAAATAATTTAAATATTTATATAAAAGAATCAACTAATATGAAGCTATGAATTCATCTCGTTGCATTCTTCTCCTTCGACTTCTCAAAAGAATGTAACTTCATGGCCTTCAATAAAGAGATCTCCTTCGACATGCGTTGCAAAGACCTGTGTTTGCTCTCCTATGACTCATGCGGGTTCTTTTCGCTGTTGATTGCATAGAAATTCCGAGTCTTTTTCTTCTACACACGATCACCCGTCCCTTCCTACTCCATCTCAGGATCCTTTATAATTCATCCGGCATTTTTCTTTTAAAAACCCGCGTTTATGCTCAAAAACCTTCAAAACGTGCAGATTTTTCTTAGTTTTAGTTTAAATTCTTGAAATTACCAAGCATTTTTCTTGTAAACCCAATGTATATGCCGATTCAACATGGAAGTGTAGGTTTCATTCGTTTCAGTTTAACTTCTTGGAATCATATCCAACATTTTTGTTTTAAACCCTGGTTTATGATGAGAAAAATGGATTTGTGTAGGTTTTCAATCGTAATAGTTTTTCTAACTCTCTTATGATTTATTTCTCTGATTCTCACACAGGGATTTGGACACCAGACTCGCCACGACCGCCATGAGTACCATACTCGCTACCACCTCCGCCTGTGGTTCCAACAGGTAAATTGAAGTGGAAAATGTGTTTGAAATTCGATTCTGACAGAAATTTGTTTTTCTGGTCTCAAAATCGAACCTGCCAACATCAGTTCCTCCAGTTTTTGTACCGTTATATTTGGCTCCTCCTGTTAACGTGCCATCAATTCCATCTCCGGATACCGGCTCCGCCCAATCTACACCACTGTTTCTGGTTCCATTTTCGGCTCCGGCTCCGGTTCCGACAAGAGGATGCGAAGGATAAGGAGGATAATAGAGCTGTTGCCATCTTAACACCGTCAATCATGATCCTGGTTTTGGAAATCCTCCTTATCAGCATTTTGCGGTGAATTATTTTTGCTTAGCTTTGCACAAAAGCTACTCAATTTTCCCCATTTTAATATCGATGTCTATGACCAGTTAGTTATATTCGCTGGAAAGAACGAATGCAGCATAGCTACCATCATTTGTCACATTTGACGCCCTAATTATATTTGGAGAACCACATGTTATTTATTTATGATCAGATAAATTTATCGATATGTTTATGATTCCGTAAATTTATCAATATATTTGGAAAAATGTTATCGCTTTTTAATAATCTATTAAAAAGACATTTTATATTTAAAAATATATTATCTGGATATGGATATATCATTTTGATATGGATATATGGTTATTTGTCCTTTTGAAATGGAGCACACTATTTACTCTATAATCATTTTTAACGGTAATGTTTGTTAACAAAGGATATGTATTTTTCTATGAAGTATATACATTTTCTTTTGTTATTCAACAAAGATATCTAAAATAAGTGGTATTGAAACATGCAAGTTTTTAAATAGGTTTAATTTATTCCCTTAGTGGACATGTGATGATATTAATAATGTTTTTTTTTATTTAATGGTTGATATTCATTGTCACCATGGAATATGTGGATTTAAATTTGTATCATAATCATGATGTCTAAATTTTTAGCAATAAAATGGTTTTACTAAAAATTAAATGATTTTTACTCAAAATTATCGGAAGGGAAATTTTGAGGGAGTCATTTATATTATAGATTAACATTTCATAATTCAATTTTAGTATGGGTATTTGAGGGTGTCTAATCCAAGTGTGCATTAAACACAACAATTTCATTAATTCAAAATTGTAATGAACATTTAGCGTACTTCAATATTGTCACCATGCACAAAACTTGGATCATACTAGATTTCTTAATATGCATGCAATTTTTATTAGATTTATGTCAAATATTGAACGATATTGGCTATGGAATAAGCTAAACTGACAGCAAATAGACACTCTTTCTAGCCACAAACTTGACAAGAATCCAATAGAGATTTCATGTAGAACCAGAGTTCTACTATGATCCAAGGCCTAGTGTGCATGGTGGAATAGTGCCCTTATGGGTTTTTGCACAATTTTGAATCATCCAAGATCATCAAAAACTTGATTGAGTTTGGATCAATGGAAGCTCTAACTTTTTGTATCGCTAAAATCCCTCAACCACAAGCTTTTGGGTACTAGGGCTCAGAATTTCCCTGCGCAATCTCCTTTCCAAGCATTCAGTGTGCTCTTTGTCCTTCCCACTAACTCTGTTTGCGAAGAAACCTTTCGAATTCTCCATTTCCTTGAGGGAACGAGGCATGTGTGAGCATCTAGGGCCATTGGAGGTCTTCTTTTTGCTAACCTTGGTGAGAGCCATCGTCCAGTCTTCCAAGCTTGATAGCCACTCTAGGTGCCACCAGCCCCAAACATGGAGAAGAAATGTTGGCGTTATGAATGAAAGCATGTTCCTAGAGAGTATATAGTGATTAGACTTGATGTAATTAGATTGATCAAGACCTTCACAATGGCGCCCCCAAAATAGAGACCTCTTAGACCTACTTATGTTTACCAAAATGCCGTCGGTTGTGATTTCTAGTTTTACATGTTCATTGATATGATGTTAAACGATTATTCAAATTGAATTTAATTATGCTATTAAATATAATCTATTTATTTTCTTCCAACAACTCTTATTTATACTCATTGTAAAGGACTGAAATGTATATAGAACTCTTATTTGTTTATCACATTAATAAAATTAGTTGTCAGACAAATCTAATTTATCTCATGAATCTCTGATAGTTGGATTTTAACATCTAAACTATTATTATTTGGCTTCATAACAAGTGCAAAAAAACAACTCCTTCAACAATTGTTCCCATTGTAAAAAAACTCCTCATAGCTAGCCACAAAGCTATGGTAATGTCGAGGACATTGCCACCACGTGGCTCTTGTTTTAAGGATGGCCATTGTTTATATCAATGTGATCGGTTGTCAAAATGTATTCAAAGCTTAAAGTGATAATACTAATAATTTTTAAAGTCTTTTAATTTTTATATCTTTTGGTTTATTAAAGTTAGCATGTGGGTTAAATACGTGGAGATTAAAGAAAATAAGATTTTGACAAATACATCATATAGGTATATAATTTAGTTACGTATATAATTATTTCCGATTGATATTTTGGTTTTTTTTACAATTTTTTAATTTAAAAGTAATTTTTAAGTCTTTTTCATTGATAATGTGTCTTGTAGTTGAAAGAAAATACAAGATGTTTTTTCTCATTTAATTGTTTTTTGGTTAAAAATTATTTAATGAATGTGTAAGACTTCAAATTGATACCTAGATGTCTTTATTAATGAAAATATATTAATAAAATGATTACTTGCAGAGTAACCACCTTCAATATATATATATATATATAGAAAGTGGGTTTGGTTGTGGGGAAAATTGTGAATTCCATAATTAAATAATCTTGAGCGAGAGGAGTTTTGAGATGGGTGACCTCCCATAAATACCAGGTACAAGCAAAAAGTAACAATATAAACTTTGACATTAATTGTAAGCATTCATTTAGACATAATGTCACTATAAATTCACAAAAATCCGTTTGCATCGTCATTTATACATAATGTCATACAAAAGTCTATTTGCATTGACATGACAAACATGATTGTGAATGGAGAAAAATATTTTCTTTTGGTAGCATTCACTATTCTAGAAAAGAGATTACATAGTCCGTTCACTTAGTGATAACGTTATGATAAATTTAAAAGGAGCTGTTAACCTGAGTTTTTTTAGCGCTCGGGGGAAAATAAATGGAAAGAACTATTGTTTTATATAGTCTAAAATGTTTTTTTTGTCTTACCAAGAGATTACATAGTTCGTTCACTTAGATAAAATTCACAAAAATGTTGTTTAGGTACTAGAGCTTTCCATGTCAAATTTGTTATCACTGGTGGAATTCGATGACCTAAATACAATAACATTAACAACACTTCAACATAGTCAACATTTATAATTGTCAGATTTATGATAAATTCTTGTAAAATACTTCCAACCAATAGAAAGAGTTTATTTTTAAGGTTTATTTCTGAAATAGAGCATTTACGTTAAGTGAGGGTGCCTTTGGCATCTAAAACTGGGAATCCTCAAAGTGACATATCCTAAGAGTGAGAGTCCATTAAATCCAAATATCGAAGCAGGATCCTGTAGATACGAATAGATTTTGGTAATGCGAAAGAGGTTATGGAGGATATAAGTCCCCTAGTCAGGACAAAAAAAAGTGATGTTTCTATTATTTAAAACTAAAACTAAAAATGATATTCAATAAAATCCAATGGTGTATATGTTTCCCTATTAACATTAAATTTTGTGTTGTGGGGTGTGTAGCAATCCGTAGTTGTTCTATATATGCACTCAATGGTTGTAATGGGGTTTTACAAGGATTCTTGTTAGGAGATTAACATTGTTTGTTAGAGTTTTTGCAATGAACAATTTTAGAATATGATGTATTAAAATGGAATAGATGAGTATTTGAGCACTGTGTTGTTTGTATGGAAAATCTTGAAGGTTCAGAATTTATGGAAGTCTATCTAGAACATTTTTTATTTTTGTTGTAAAATTCTACAAACAGTGTAATACAATGCCTTGTAAATGTCTGCCATCAATGTTTTGTGTACTGTGATTTGTATCATAGTATAAAAGTTAATTTGGGTTGTTGGTGTCCGATTGAAACCCTAGTTAGGGGTTCCTGAAAAATGAAACAACTTGGATTTAAGTTATCTTTCATGGTGCCCTAGTACCAACCAAGTCAAAAAGTGGAAATATATTTTAATCGTTGTTGCAGTTTTCTCTAAATCCTAGCTAGACAATAGATCCTCTATCTATTGGTGGTTTTTTTGGTTCACTAGTTTTTATGTCCTTTACAATTTCGACATTTGATTTTGGCGGGCCTTCCCGTGCCATTTCACCTTCTCTTCCCTGTTGTCCTCTTTTTGTCAGGATTTTGTTTGGCGGTTACCTTCTTTAACATTTTTTGCTATCTATGGTGGATTACATTTGTCTTGTCTTACTTGGCCCTACATCTGTGGCATAGTTTACCCAGATGGACACATTGTTTATGTTTGCATGATCTGTCATATTTGGTCTTTACCGGATGTTACTGATGGATCAGGTGCACACTCCACCTTTAGAGGTGGGATCACATCAATTGATAACTTCTTTACAATTTGGGGATTTTAGGGTTGTCTTAGAATTGCTTGGATCTTTGGATGGACTTAAACCTCATCCTATTTATCCCGGTAAAGAAGGTGATCCTGATCCAGATACTTCGGTGCCTCAGAAGGTAGGTATACTATTAGGGGTCGTGGCTAGGCAGAGGCGGAAATTAAAAACTTACAAGGTTAGAAGGGATTTAGGGAAGTTTGTGTTGGGCCATGATGTTAATTTGGATAGGGTTTCCTCCCTTTCCAGTAGGGTGATTGTAGGAAAAATATAAGGAACGAATATTTTGAGGGTTGAACTTATCGATTGGGTCAATCAAAACTAGATGCGTCTTTTGGGTCTACCACCTCGCACGAACATGATATCAAAAGGATGGGTATGCTTCGTATTTCCATCAGTAGAGATTATACCTTCCATTTTGGATAAAATTTTGGTAATAAAGGATGGATCCCTAGTTTTAAAAAGATGTCATTCTAACTTCAATCCGGATAAAGAGAAGTGTACCATAAGACATTTATGGGCTTATGCCAGGCTTCCCACTTGAACTTTGGACCAACAATGTGTTTGAAGTGTTAGAAACTTTATTGGGGAAGTTCTTAAGATTAGAAAAACATATGTTATTTGGTGTCGATAAGAAAATCGCGTTAGTAATGGTGGAATTTGATGTTACAAAGGGATTTACTGAAGAAGTGGAGATAGTTTAGGGTTCGAAGACCTTTTCTCAGAAGCTGGATTACCAAAATATATCCTTCCGTTGTTATTTCTGTAGAAAAAATGGGCATGTTAAGGCCCGCTTCCCAAATCTAATATTTGGTAAGTGTAATGCCCCGTTTTGACATTACTACCTAAACTATTATTATATATTGTAATTTCTTGATTGTGAGACTTCATCGGTTTGACGAAACTATGGACATATGGCTCTATTATTTTACCGATATATATGTGTGTGTGTGTGTGATGTTAGTATTATGATATGTAGTCATGTTTAGATATGTACCATGTGTTAGTTATGTCTCGGATATGCAAGTTAATGAATGATGGGTACGTGGATATCGTTAAATTTATACGTTGAATGAATGAATGTTATACCAGGTGCATAGTGAATATAATGAATTGATTATTGTTATGTTATGATGAAATGTATGTGTACATGTCGAGGATTTGTGCATGATATTCTAGATTGTATGTCAGGGACTGACTTACAGGATAAAATGGCTTAGTGATAGTTGGATCCTATGAGGTGGGAGAGCCTTGGGGACATGGACTCCGAAAGATAAATGATATGCAAGTGATGCATTATTTACTTTCGCATGATTATTATGCTGTTTATTATGATGTATGGGTGGGGTAGGGTTTCAGGAAACTCAACCACCCAGATTGGTTATATGATGACAAACTAAGTACAAGTGCAACACAGTTATTATGTCAGGTAGACATAGTCCCTTGTTCCAGTAGGGAGGTGGAGGATTTACCCACCGTTTATCCCCGAAACCCAGAGTCATGGGAGGGTTGTGCTACGACCCACTCCCCAAGGTGTGTGATGATAATGGTGGTTTCGTGCTGGGGAATCTTGGTCAATGTAGTCGACACTTCCGCTTACGGGTTCTAACTGGATCCGGTCATGGCTTGACACTTCAGGGTAGTCCAGTAGAGGAAGGATAGGATGTGGAAGTTAGTTGTGAATTAGATAGACGGAGTAGGTAGATAGGTGTACCATGATGTAGGAAGGAAGACATGATTGACTGTGTATGTTGGGGACCTTGCAGAGTCGTGTGTCGTAACTTAGTAACTGATATTATTGTTCGTCGGTAAATTGTACTTAAGTAAGTGATTGATCCAACAATCAAATTATGTTAGGAATGAGTTAGTAAGAAGTAACTTAATTGATTGAGAATGTTGTGGGGTTTAGTACTATTAGTGTACCTACACGAGGTATGTAAGCCGTAGCTATGCTTACATAACTTGTCTACATATGTGTCTATTGTGTGAAATAGTATTGAACTATAATGTTTAAGCATTAATTACATTATTACTACTTATCTAACCATGAGATTAAATTAATACGTCGAGTTAGTAATTAATGATTAAAATAATGGAATACGTTGAATGACTAACTTAGGTGGTAATGAATGATGATCAAGTTCTAATGATGATTAATGTTAAATTATTGTCGATTAATGTTAATTATGTTGATTAATGTTAATTATTGTTGAATAATAACAAGTTATGGTTAAAATTAAGTAGTAAGTAATGCATTGGTTAGTGATTCTTAATGGAGTATTAAGGAACTTAATTGGTCAAGACTAAGGGTTAAAATATTATTTACTTGATTCCTTAAATTAATTATTTGTTAATAATGTTAATTAATGTTAATAAGACTATTCTTATCTTTAGTAATAATTGTTAATTAGTTAATTATAAGCTAAGGTGTAATTAATATGGTACTAGGTGAATGAGTTGATTAAGTCTTAGTTAACATTATTTAATTAATATAAAATACATTGATAAATTTTAGGTATAATTAATTGTGAATGTGTCGGAAATGTAGGTCGGTTGAATTGTGGATATTTATTCACCAAATTTTATATAACATTCACTAATAACATTGTGTATAAGCCCGAGGAGATTAATCATAATTATTATGAATGAACCGTGATTTAAACTATAGGGTAAAATTCATAAAAGTTACAGTATTCAAATAATAAAACAATGCAAAAAAATATGTTTGGGAGTTGTTAATGAAAAATTGTAAATTAAATTGTGAAATGTTGAACTGTAAAGTCAATAAATGATAAAAGGAATTAAAGAGGATAAGTCTTATTAATGAGAAGTTATGGTTGGTAGGTGACCCCAACCAACACATAATATATTATTTTAATTATTAATAAGAGTCAAGGGGATGGGCTCGAGAAAGGACTTGGAGGGAGAACATTTATGATGGAGATATGGGTATTAATGGCAGGGGGGACAGTCGGCAAAGGGAGGAGAATAAGGTCAAGAAGAGAAAGGGAAGGAGGGGATATTTTGGGAGGTTTTGGATTTTAGAGGAGAGGATAGAAAATTGCAGATCAGAAGAGAAGGGGTTTTGTTGGAGAAATTGGCAGAAGGGAAAACCGATTGGCTTGTACTCAGTTTAGGCTCGGGGGTCCAAAGGGGAACTTTTGGAGCTGGGTGGTCGGCGAGACCTCGCCAGTTGGAAGGGTGGAATACCAAGTTGTCTGGTCGGTTGAGTTTCCAGGGTTGGGGAAATATTTTGGTTGTAGGGCATACAACAAGGCAGAAGGGGAAGCAAGGGGTCTACTAGCTATCTAAAGGTATTTTTCCTACAGGTATAGTAATCATTTCTAACTCTGTAAATTTAGTTTATGTTATTCTAATGATATGTATTTGAATTATATGAAAATATATATACAGATGCACATGTATGTTAGAAAATAAAACTAGAAATTCAAAGACAAAAAAAAAAACATATTGTTAATGGCATGTAAAACTCTGTTTTTACGAGCGTGAAATTTAACATAAACTAGGAAAATAAAATAGAAAGAGGATCCAGAATGTAAACACATGATAGATATTTATATATATAAATTAGATAACTTAGGACACGGGGGTCATACACATGGTATCAGAGCCATGGTTCGAACTCTCGAACCTAATGGCCTATAGGAAACTGAAACTGAATATCGCTAACAGAAAATCTCTCTAAATCTAGGTAGAACTCTATGCAAAAAAAGAATAATAAAAATTTCGAAATTCATTGATCTCTTTAGCCAAACCTTCCTCCCTACTTCCTGTAACACTAGCTTACCCGCACAATTTGTTTTTTACCTGTGCAATATTAAAATTACAAGGTAAGTCAACTTGCAAGCCGATGTGATATATATAGAGATATATATAGTACGTATATATAAGATGTTTTCTTGAAGTTACATACTTTTTATTTTTATTTTTATTATTCAAAAAGAAAATATAAAACATTGCATGGTTGCTAAATTTAAAATCAAAGGATTATAGATGATCTAATATCCCACATGCTATTGAAATTGGAATTTGGATAAATAATTCCAAGAAACTGGAAAAAAAATGATAAGCAAGAGAGTCAACAAACTTTCTGTATAATAAAATTTTGTCAAAATATATAGACAAAAATATAAAACCAAAATTGCGACAAAAATGTGTAACCAAAAATGCATTCATAAAAATAAATATTCCTAAAAAATTTGAGTTAAATACATATGACATATAACTTCCAAATAACGAAGAGGCAACATAGATTCAAATTACTGATATTTTCAAGAGATCATATATATATATATATATATATATATATATATATATATATATATGCACAATATACCATAAGTAATGAAATTTTAATGTATTTTAAAAATTACCAATAATGCCATAAAATGCATAAAATATAATGTGTCGATGCATACATTGAAATACTATAAATTTTCATAGTGACTACTATCAATTGCATTTAAGTGATTACCAAAGATCCCTTTCTTATGCATCTCACTGGAGAAACAAGAAAAATGATGGCAAGAATATCAAGCATATAAGAGAGAAGACAATTGAGGAAAATTGTTTTAAGAGCATGCTGAGATGGATGTGGAAAGGGAAGCAAAGTTTTGGAAAAATGTATTAAAAAAGGTTTAAATATTAAAAAAGATAGTAGTTCTTTCTGCATTATTTAAAATCATAAGATATTCTAAATTTATATAAATCCCTTTCAAGATGAAAGAAAGACTCCCATAAAGTACAAGCAGAAAACAAGTATACTACAAGGAATTGGAAAAGCTACATTTTTTGTTTGTGCCAGTTGGAAAGGTGTTGCATACTCCAAATTATGGGATAAAATTATGGAAAATATTTCCCTTCACCATTCTAATGCAAGTCTAGTTGTGTTCATGAAATAAATATAGACTAGCATACCCCCAAAGTGGGGGAAATGAAACACCGAGTAGAAAATCAATATGTTGTAGTAGCTAATTTAGGCTAGAGATAGTAATTGATGAATCACCTACTAAAACTGCCATACCATATCAACTATAACACCAAAATACTATATCAACCATTGATGCAAATGCCAAATGTGTCCACATCCTATCTTATTTGCAACAACTATTTCGTTGTCTCGTCTCTTTCAAAGTAGGATTTTCGTGTTAAAGTAAGAGATGGAAATTATATTATAACTTAACATTTAATAATAAATAATAAATTATTTTAAAAAAAGACAGTACAACTTAGCATTCAATAATAAATAATAAGAGTAAAGCCTTTCAATGTAATATATCCACCCGGATTCCCTTTGAATGCTAATTTACTCTAAACAACTAAAAAAAATCCAATATAATTACATCCAAAAAATATTGGAGCTACTCCTTTGTCATGTATCCACCAGGTTTCCTTTGGTATTCCATTTCAAAGGGATCCAATAATATTATGACCGTTGCTTAAAAATTAATTGTAAACAATTTTTATTCAACCATAATCTATATGTACTACGGCGAGTGGATTTTAGTTCGATTTTCTTCATGGAGTGAAAAAAATAAAGGTCTACCCTTTGTCTTAGATCGCAGAGATGGCACATGAAGATCCCCACAATTGGGTCCACATTTAAAATAACCTTAACTGCAATTGAGATCATTACAACTCAATAAGCGAGAGAGAGAGAGAGAGAGAGAGTACAATATGTGTGCTTGTACCGGGATTTATAAGAACTTTATAAAAAATGATAGAATGGAGTAGAGACTTAGAGGTATCAAAAGTATCATGTGATAGATTTTGGTTAATGACAGCTCTGTCTGTAGCCTGCAGTGAATACTGGAAACTCGTCAGGATTGTGATTATGAAGTGTTATGATTATAATAATTTCTTTTCATGTTATGAAGCCTTCAATCCTTGGCGTAGCTGCTCCACTACTCCTCCACCCCACTGCATTTTAGGATATTGAGAGGCATCGAGGATATCCAAGGACTTCAATTGTTCAACACTTGACAACTCTTTTAACTCACAGAACTCCTTCACATCTAGTCATCTATACTATGTTAGCTTCCCAACCCTTGTATGCACTTCAACTTCATACACATAGAAGCACACAACTCCTCCAAGCATACCGATGATTCAATAGTTGGAAAGTATTCCAATTCTTCCAATTCTATGCACCCACTGATGTTTAAAATTTGAAGTTTTGCAAGACCAAAAATCCCTCCTATTTTCCTCAATCCAACAAAAAATATCAACTCTAATTTTATTAGTGTTGTTGGTAGTGTTCCAACCTCCACCAGATCGATACAATCCTCTTTTTATAACAATACATTATTTATCTATCTGATTTTCAACTTTCTCAACTGAGACAACATTCTTATGGAATCGTGCAAACCTTTTAATCTGTGGTAAACGTAGAGCTCCAATTCCTCCAACCAATTAAGACTTAGTGATAGCCTAGTGACATCGAGAAATAAAGAGGAAGGAAGCGTAGGGAACTGGACTGAGATACCTCCATGCTCAGCTCTCGGTTCCATGACACAAGAAATAAATAAGGTAGGGATCCCATACATTTTTATTGCGTCGAATTTAGTGTGTTATTTTGCCCCATTTTCATGTTTTGGTCATCTTTTGCTTCCAAAATCAAAGAATGGCCACAAACCATGGACTTGATCTATGAATTTTGACCTGGCGTGGAGTCTATGGTAAAGTTTAATTGAAATTCGAAGAACAAAGAGGTTTTTTATTCGATTTTTTAACAAAATCCGCAATTGAAATTCAATATTTGAGCTGAAATTGACCAAACTTGTTTAAGTTGTTAAATATCGCTAGTTTCGATATTGCAGTTAACTAGCTTAGATTCTCTGTATTTTCCTTTTGCCGATTATCCTCATTGGTCTTCATATTTCCTTGAATATCAGTTTTGACTATAGAGATTGTTGGATTCTCAGGTTTCTTATAAACAACGTTGTCATACATTTGATAGAGCTCTTGCTCCTCAAGCTGTATAATAGATCTATGTTGAGTCTTTTATGCTTCTGTAAATCCAACAATAATCTGAGCATGTCTTAAGATTTTAAAACATGTTTCATTCAAGGGAACTCATAGGTATTGAATCTTGTTAGTGATCCACAGATCATCCACTCACATATCTTCATCGGTCAGCAAGCTCTCAAGAAGCTCTGTATGTGTAGATCGCTTTGCATCTACAATAAAACTAGAATTAGGGTCCTGAATCAGTATCTGCTGGGTACATCAACGTTTAATTATATGGAAGCTTTCACACAGATGAAAGAAGAAGTTGTAACTCTTGACAATGAGGTACATGATATAAACGTAGAGCTCAATAGAAAGCAATGGCCCGCTAAAAGAACGATGCAAACTTGGCTAGATAAGGCGGGCAAGATAAAAGAAAATTCTGAGATGATTATCACTGAGTACGAGACTTATCAGCAACATAAAAGTTGTCTCGTTTTTTTTCCTAATTGCATCCGCCGCTATAGAATTAGCAATGATATCTGATATTGGAAATGAAAAGTTTTTGAACTCTACTTAGATGTTGATGAGAGGATGGACTTTTTGATGCCAAATTGTTTACTCGAGAGATCCCTGATCCTCTTGGAAATGTATCAAAATTAGCAATCATGTGAGTCTTTGAGTCTGTAGTTTATGCAGTTTTACATTATCCACATAAGTCTCAAAACATGTGGCCACTAACATTATCTAGCATCAGACAACTGGGACAACTTATGAATTGTAAGATCAACATCGTGTTGGATTGCAACTATTTCAAGGATATTATGTCTAATGACTCATGAGTATTGAATAAAATATTTTTTCTGCATTTTTACACCTTACTTACTTATCTAGGATGATCATCACTTCATTCATTGCAACCTGTAACACGAGTAAAACAAGTGTATTTAGTTTATTATTATATGCTAGTTTTGGTAGAGAAAGACCATAAACTGGTGAGACTCACCGTATCAATTATAATCAGTGGATGTGGAGCAGGAGCAACAAATTGGATAGATATAACATGGAAGAGTTCAAGCTTTGGAATGTGGAATGGAGAGGAAATAAGAGTGATACCAACATTGGTAGGTATTGCACTGTTTCACCAAGAGATCAGGGTTGTATATAGACCGACACACAGATTGAAAACTGCATCCAAAGTTTAGCAAAATCCCATAAGATGGGGCCAAGTGTGCATAGCCATTGAGCGCCCAAAACCACATCACATCCTCTTAAGGCCATGGAAAACATGTCGGAGCGTAGGTTATAATATTTGATAGAGATACACATATTGTGACACTTCCCCTTGCAAGGTGAGGTGCTCCCATTGGCAATCATGAATTCAAAGTTGGAACAAGGATGGACAAAAAAATCATCCTGTCTGGAGATCCGAGGGTCAATGAAGTTATGAGTGCTACCAGAATCAATGAGTATTGTAAAAGGGAGATTCTTGAAGTAACCCCTAACCTACATTGTTTGTGGGGTGGTGACTCCGGCTAAAGCATGGAGAGATATATCTGGGTGGTCGTCCTGAGACGGAGGGTCAACAGGCATTTGCTGAATGTCGACTTGATCATCTATTGTATCCATAGCTTATTCACCAATTTCAGAGGCAAGCAAAGAATCCATATCAAAGAGATAGAGATTTTTCTCAACACATATATGTCCCTGAGTGAATTTCTCATCACAATGATAAGAAAGCCCTTTTTCTATACGTGCCCGCATCTCTGCTTCAGACAAATGCTTGATAGGAGTTTGTCGAGGAGCTGGCGTGATGGGAGGTCGTTGGGAACCCATATTTATGAAGGGAACAAAAGTGGATTTGGAGTGTTGCTGGGCTATGATATTGTCGTCTTCCAACTTATCCAACCCTAGGGCTTCCATCATTGTGTCGGGACATAACATTTTAACCTCAGATCGGATTGCATCCTTTAGATCACTGATAAAACAACTCCTGTAGAATTCATCATGAAATCCTTTTGTGTGATTGGCCAGTTTCTCAAATTATGCCCGATACTTTCTTATAGTGCCAATTTGGTGAATTTTAGTGAGTGCTCCTATGAAGTCATCAAAAGCACTAGTACCAAATCGTTGCAAAAGGAGTTGGAAAAAATATGTCCATTTTGGCTCTTCATGATCCTTGATGTACCAGCGGTACCATTGAAGGGCTTCATGTTCCAAATGAAAGAACGCAAGTGGAAATTTGTTGACAGCAAAAGTATTATGCAGACTAAAATATTGTTCTTCTCGGTATATCCATCCATTCGGATCATTACCATTGAAGCGAGGAAAATCAAGCTTCGACCCACAAAAATTGTTGGAAGAAGAGAACCCAGTGTCTACAGAAGACTCTGGCTATCGTTTATTGTTCATGGATGAATGATGAAGATGGAGGCCGAGAAATTTTTCATCCAGATCTTGGAGTTTGGTTTTGAGGGTTGCAAGTTCTTCCTCCATGTTTTTTGCTCCTGCGCGGGTGACAAACATAACCAGGAGTTTTTTTTGAATGGGTAGAAAAACAAAAACAAAAGCTTCTTTAGTAAAGGAAAATTTGGATTTGGGAAAAACTTTGATGGTTAATTGGGGTTTGACTAGGTTTTGGACACTTTCTAATGGAGAGGGAAGCAAAAAATGAGGATTTCAGAAGCGAGGTGAAAGAATGAGAAAATTTGTCAAAGAGAGACAAAGCAACAGGAATAGGAAATGAACACTAAGGAAAAATTTCAAGGCGATTGGGTGAAAATCGAAGAAGTTATGGCAAACCCTAAAAATAGACAGATGTGGGATTTCTAGCTTCGGGAAGTGGAATTTGGGATAGGGTCCTCATGAATGAAATATGCATAATGGGATTGCATGGGTGTCAGTGAATTTTTAAGGGAAACGACGTTAAAACAAAGAAGATATGGTGAATTTTTTTTTTCTTTTTTCTTTTTTCGGAATAGATATGCAATGGCTCAGAATTTATCTGCAACAGTTCTGGACAGATGTAATCTGCTATTTATCAGCTAGAAATAGATATGTACCCCAGGTATGAGCAACTTCCTAAAGGTTTAGGGTATTCACTCGGTCACCAATGCTATCTAATGGCTTGCATATTGGGGCAGTACCCCTCACTCCACGGTTCAGGTAAAACTGAGAACAGCTTTGCCACAAATGATAGCTCTTGGTTTACCTCACGGGTGGGAACTAGTCAATTAGGTAGGGTTGTTTCTCTTTTTGCTGGAAGGTCCTCTCAATGGGCCATTTACTTCGGTGTTCCTATGTTACTCCTCACAATGAGTTTTAGGGATATTGCCAAGTACTTCCCATAGTTAAGCGAATAGGGATTATTCTCGGATCCGAACCTGCAATTGAAAGGAACAATACAGATGCGAAACAAAAATTTTGGCAGAAATTCCACCCAACGAGCCTAAGAAGGTGCTTTGATACTAGATGTGAGGAACCTCCAACAATTAAATGTTGAAAATGCACGATATATCAGAAAAAACAGAGCACATAAGATATTTATTGATCATAGGCCACTTCGAGGGGGAAACCTCCTTTGAGAAAGCTCAATACAAATAAACCGTGGATGCCTTCATTGGCCTCAACACGTACTTATATACTAAGTCTATGCGCCAATACTATGGATCAATACCATGGAACATATAATTCTACAGGACGACTTACAAAGCATATGCATCCAATACTATGGATCAATACCATGGAACATATAATACAATGGGATAATACAAACTATGGATCAATACCATGGAACATATAATACTACAGGATGACTTACAAAGCATATGTGTCCAACAACAATATACTAACAAAGTAAAGAGAAGGGTTGACACGAATTCCTAACAGCTTGATGCAGGAGCATCGGGACCTAGGTAGATCAGTCAAGGTTGATCGACCGAAGGGAGCCGACCAGCGGGAGTGCCGATGACCACTGGGGCAGAGAGTAGGTTGACTTGTCAAAGTAAAAAATTCGAGCAGAAACAGTCGGAGTGTGGCCGGCTGGAGGATCAACCGTTGTCGCGAGAAGTCAAGAATCGACAGGGAATGGTCGACAACCGAAGGGCGGCATAAGATGTCGGGTAGTCGACAAGAGGTCGAACTACGACATGACAGGGTTTGGCGAAGCCAAGTGTAATTGGAAAAGAGTGAACCGACAGGAAGGTCGTGATGAGAATGATTGCTGTAGCAGGGTCGGAAGGACATAAAAGTCAAGGGACTGTACCTAGTAGCCGTTCGGGGTTGCTGAGGAATTTATTACAATTATTGCGAGTTGGTGAAGGACATGACAGAGGACGTCATGGAAAGAAGCTGTACATCACGGCTAGAAGCTGACAGTGCAGGTTCGCAGAATTTGGCAGGATCGACGAACAGAGGATTACGTGTGTCTCGGGATTATCATCGTCTTGGGAACAACAACCGAGGTGTAGAAGAGAAAGAGAAGGCCCTCAGTCTTGAGAAGAGGACAGAGTGCAGAACGATAAAGAAGGAGCCGAGAGAGTTGTGAAGAGTCACACTAGTCGAAGTCCAGAGCGTTGAGATCGAACCATAGCTCAGAGTTCCGTGGCGAACCAGGAGAGGGTGAGGTCGACACACAGGGAGAACACACCACAGTTACTTCTAAGTTGTAACGGCTCAGGCCGATTGTAGTTAGTTATTTGTTTACAGTTATTTGCATTGTAACCGATTTCTGAGAAGTAATATAAGCCACTTCTGGCATCTTGTTCTACACCTTGTTTGTGTAAGCATTGTGGTTTGTGTCGTGTGTATTGTTAAGCAAGAAAGTATCCCGTTGAGTGACTTGCGTCACAGCTTTGGTCAAAGAATGGATCCATGTTGATGCTTTCCTAGATATTGTTCCAACTAGTGTAGATACTAATATTGAACCACTAGATATGTAAATTACATAGTGACAACTATGATTTTTTATTATGCCCTATTATCACTGCCAAGTGTTAAAAAATTAGACTTCGGGATTTTGGCATTGACACCAAATCACTAGACATAATAACAACTATGATTTTGGATTCTTCCCTATCACCATCATCAAGTGCTAAGAAACTTGAACATCATAATTATTCTCTTGTTCTATCCAACGAAAAAAAATAACCTAGAAATTTAAATGGCACTTAACCATAACCAATATCACCACACCATGATATTCCAAATTGTTTATTCTAAGACATAAGTGGAATGATGAGAACAATGATGTCATATTAATAATCCAATTAAGAAGAACATATATTTGGTTGAAGAATAGATCCATGGGTGGAAACGCGAAGGTGGGTTACACTTTGGTGAGAATCGGGCGCCGAAGAGACATAGCGGAAGTTATTCGGCCAAATAATGTTTAACGGGCCACCATTAGACCTAACGGTGGGCTCGATTTGTGTGCGAGGTTTAGTCGGACGGGAAAAATGCATGGCGGTGTCTATTTATTCGGCCGAATAATTATTCTACATAAAAGCTCGGCCACGGCCATTGTTCGTCATTTTCAGCAGGATTTCGTGGACCCCGTTTTGTGACCTAGTGCAGGCCCCGCCCTCGCGCCACCCGTCTCGCCACTGTTTCATCCACCCACCCGTCTAGCCACTGGTTCGTCTACCCGGCTGTCGGTGAACTCCGCCACCCGCTTCCCTGCTCTCTGCGTCTCACTTCTCCGCCACCCTCTGCGTCACGTTTTGCTCGTCTTTTCTGCTTCTGGTCATGGCAGAGTTGTATGAGCGTCGGCTTCAAGTTGCGCGTCTGGACGTGTGGACGTCTGTTGGTGGAGTGTGCGTCTGCCACCCTTTGCCTCTCCCATCTGCTTCTACTTTCTGCGTCTGGTCACAACAGAGTTGTAAATCTGTTGGTTCGTTGTTGCGCATTTGGACGTCTAGACACCTGTTGGTGGAGTGTGTGTCTGGACGTTTGTCGGTGTAGTGTGTGGCTGGACGTCTGTTGGTGGAGCTGTGTTGTTGGAGTGTTCTCCTGGTGGCGGATGATCATATTTTTGGAGAGTTTATGTTGGTGGACGATCATTCTAGTGTTCGTTTCGTTGGTGGACATTTGCATAGGAGTGGGCTGTTGTGGCTGTGGACCTGTCGTCGCGGGGTTGTCTACAGAGGTAAATGTTTTTGCTAATTTATGTTTTTTTTTTTTTGAAATTTCTTATATTAATGTTTAATTGTTATTGCAGGTTCTGTTTTTTTTTGGTGCTTGGGCTCGTTTTTCCAATTTCACCTGAGTTCTATTCGACTGGGTCTAAATTTTCCTGAGTTCTGTTCGGCTGGGTCAAAGAAGTGAAAATATAAACAGGTAAGCCGAAACTCAATTTTTTTTTAATTATTGAATTAAGTATTAATTAATTTTTTTTTGAAATTGTCTCTGTAAATGAACTGTGTCCAGTTGGACAGAGTTCATGAACTCTATCCAAAATTGGGCAGAGTTCATGAACTCTATCCAATTGGGCAGAGTTCATGAACTCTGTCCAATAAAAAAGACAAGAAGACTAGTATAACTTCTTTTAAATGAGCTCTACCTTATTTCCAGAATCTTTGTACATGAGTTAGCTAAGCTGATCTTACTATTACTAGGAAATAGCATAGATAATGATACTTATTACTCATAGATAGTATAATCATAGTAATCTAATATGGAAACTGTAACATAAGCAAACAGAGTGGATTAGTACTAAGAGGTTTAACATGAACTCTGTCCAAATCGTATGTTGAAAATGATTTAAATTTAAATATAAAAAGAGAAATATATGCAGTCTTTAGTTAGTTAATCTTGTTAAGCTATTGATTTTGCTTATGTGTTTAGAAATGAAAATAAAAGTAGTTCTGTAATTGTATTTGCAAATGATATTTCCCCTTTATATATAGGTTTCTCTTTTTTGTTGAACTCTGTCAACATGGACATGGATAGAGTTCATGAACTCTGTCCACATGGACAGAGCTCATGAATTTTGTCCTTGGACAAATTTCATGAACTCTGTCTACATTGACAGAGTTCATAGATCAATATATTAGTTTTATTATCTACCGTGTTAATGCATAGCTATAGATACAACAAAACTGTAGATACGATTAAACTTTACTTTGGATACAACAAAACTTTAAACTTTCTTTTAGACACAACTAAACTATAGACATGAATAAACTTTACTTTAGATGTAATAGGAAAGAACAAAAGTCAATTGTATTATGTACCAAACTGAAGACCATTTTGCAACATGGAAATTTTTTGAAACATAGACAAACTTGTGAAAAATAATACCATGCATTGTTAATATTTTAAGATTGTATGGAATAATGAAAATACTTGTAGATATAATTTATGTTTAAATATTATTAAAATAGCAATTAAGTAATTAATTTAAGATTTTAATTAAAGTTAACATATTCATGAACTCATTTTTTGACATAAACAAGTGTAACCCTTCAGTTTGTATTTAACTATATTAGTTCTATTCATTTTAAACATCAAAAACACTTAGAAGATTGGTACATTAATTCCTTATTAGATATACTCATTTTAACTATTAGATGATATTAGGTATATTTAGGTCTATATTACATAAATTAGTTTCTTTAGCAGCTAGGTTTTAGAATTTGTAGAATTACTATCTAGATGTAACCCTTAACTTAGTATTTAACTATATTGGCTCTATTCATTTTAAACATAAAAAACACTTAGAAGATTGGTACATTAATTCCTTATACATCCAACAATATTAGTTATAGTCATTTTAAGAACTATTAGATGATATTAGGTATATATAGGTTCTTATTACATAACTTAGTTTTTTTAGAATTTGTAGAATTAACATGTAGAATTTGAATATGTAATCAGTTGATATTTGTGTAAGTGTAGACATTATTTCAAATGGAAAGAGAGGAATCTTTGAGGCGAAAGCATAGGAGGTCTTCACAGTATTTTGGGGTTGGTGTTTCAAGTGATAATCAGAGGTTGTCAACTTCCCCTTGAGATTCAAGTTTATTGTATAGTTCACATTCGGTTTATCATCGACGAGGCGAAAGGGGTACAAATGATTCCCCTATATCTTCTGTGGGAGAACGCCGATCTCGACCTTCTGTTGGTATATGAATATCGATCTTTTAATATGTGTACATACAAATTGTGTTTTTGTGTACGCAAAGTTTGTACATGTGTTTAAACAGAAAATTGTTTTTATTTGGAGCAGGGCATGGTTCAGAAGATGCTTGTAATTCTACAGAGAGGGAGGCAGAGTTGTTGGCTTGGTTTGGCAACCAAGCTTAGTGCTAAGGGCACCTATCAACAAGTGATAACAGTTTCAAATATTAAAAGCAAAAACAATTGTAAATATAAATCTAAAACTAAACTAGCATGTGCATATTATAATAAACTTGGAAAGATTTGAAAACAAGAACAAGAAATAAAATAAACAAAATAATTTTGTATTAAGAATAGGGGCAAGCAAGTGCTTGCAATGGTGATACCTCCAAGTGGTGGAGATTGTTGAGCAACTTCCAAGGTGAGTAGCTCCAAGCTCCAAAGGTCTCTTCTCCAAGATAGCTACAATGGTCAAAAGCTCATGGGAGATTTTGACAGCATGAGGATAGGAAGATGGATGGATGGAAAGTGAGGAGCCCCTACCACCTTTTTATAGTTTTTGGTGGTGGGGAATACCATTATGGTTTTTAGGAAACCAATGGTATTGACCAACATGGTTTAGGTACCTTTTCCCTCCTTTTTCCTTTTTTGAATATTTTTAATATTTTTATTCCCTTTTTAATATTTTTGAAAATTTTGGACCCTTTTTGAGGGTTTTTTATGCTTTTTGAGGAAAAATATTCATTTTGAGTGGAAAAAGGGGTGTATTAAGGTCTTTTGGTGACCTTTTGGTGGCTTTAGAGGCTCAAATGGTGAAAAATTGAGCAAATGGGTCATGTGAATAAGGAAATGAGCTAGTGAGCACTTTTTGGGTGTTAATAGATTGCCCCCTGATGTGTGAGGGCAGGAGCTCATCGTATGGTCGATAGACATCATAGTTCTTTTGTCTTTTTTTCTGGGGTTTGGGGAGGAGAAGAGACCGGATGGAGACTGGATCCACGACCCTTGGAAGCTGCAAAAAACAAAAAATATTACATGGCCTCAATATGAATGAGGAATAATCTCTAATAATAGATGAGGCGGGCATACCCATGCTCGTATCAAGACATATACATAACAATTAGTCCCAAGAAGGGGGACGTGAAAAATACATAAAGAATCTGCTGGTACATTGTAATGGTCCAGAGGGGACATTATTTGGGATGTACTCATGATCATAACATGACTGATCTCAATAACTGATACACTGGAATAACTGTTGAACTGCTGAAATTGAAGGTGTCCAACATCTGTAGTGACTCAATGAATGAGAGTCATCTCTGAGAAGTACTTGTAACTGTATACTCGAGGGAGTATGAAACTGGGGTACATCTGAATACTATCGCCATGCGCAACCCGGATATCTATAGAATAAATGTAACTAGTTGTTTCCATAAGTAGACTCTCAAATGTGGAAGAGTCAGGAGGCATCCGGGGTCTTCGACTAATCACTGAAAGGACCAATACCCTGTGCGAGTCTCAACAATGCGATCAAGGTGTTGAAGTCAAGCATGCGAGAAACAACCATTTGGAGAGGCACTGAGGACTCTTCTCGAAATTATTCATGGGCACTCATCATAAATGGTGATGAGTCCAAGACACAGGGACCTCTAGGTCTATCCTCTGGAATAAATTTGGTTGTCGTCGACAGAGGGAGACCAACAACTAACAAGGAAATGATGTTTCCTTGATAGGAGCGCGAGGTGTAGAACTGAAGTGTGGTAGTACTGATGGTAGGACTGACATACTTTTGGGGATGGGAAGTAACTGGGGTCATATAGTGGGTAGAATCAAACTTCCTTTGTTCAGAGCATGATGACATGGTTGACCTAGAAGCGTAGGGAACTGACTTGTAGGTGTGGGGATCATAGCTTTTAAGGACTGAAGGGTATGTATTAACTGAGGGGACGAGCTGATGGGTGCTGTCGAGGGATTCTCAGGGTGACATACTACAGAATACTCTGAACAAAGGTGACCAAAATGGGGAAGCTGCCATATGAGTAGACATAATCTGTTGTGGTGCCAAGGAGCACCATTGGGACCTTTTTCGTAGTTTTAATGAGCTCCAAGAAGGGATAAAAGTGTGCTCTGAAAATGGTACTGTTCTGTGGATTTTTTGAGCCCAGGACTGTTCGTGCTCATTGGTGCTTTCATTTTTAAGGAGTCTGAAACGATAAGAAGACTCTGCAGTGGTTGTGAGTACCGCCCTGTGGGTTTTACGAGCCCAGGATGGTGATTCCTCGTGGTCGATTTCATGTTTAGAGAGTCTGAAAGCGGTAAGTGGACTCCATTGGTGTTCTTTTTCGTGAGTTAGTCTCCAAGGCCCGAAAAAGCATAAAATGATGCAAATGGAGAACTCTTCTAGCCGATGTGACTAGAGTATTCCTTTTTCGTAATTAGTCTACAAGGTCCGGAAAAGGGGTAAACTTATACCAGGTAGACGCCCTTTCAGATACATTTAGCGAGCATGAAAGGAAGCAAGGTTGCTCAGCGATCTTTTCATTGTTTTAGGAGTCAGAAAAGAGCTTAACAGAAACTCCCTAAGTGCCTTTTTCGTAAAAGGGATTGCTCGGCCCGAAAAAGGGGTAAAATTATACCGAACAAAAAGGGATTGATGAGAGCGAGAAAAGGTCTCAAGTACCATCATGAGTGCAGAAAACTGGATCCGGTGACATAAAGATTGTCAAAAAGGGGCCACGGCCAATGTGGCACGCAAACCGAGGCGACGATGGGGCATGGAAAAAATGCCTGGAAAATCTGGGCATGAGAGCGAGAAATGATCTCAAGCATCATCACGAGCGCGGAAAACTGAATCTGACGATATAAGACTTGTCCAAAACGGACGACGACCGATGTGGCATGCAAATCGACATAGCAGAGTGGAACAGGATCCATCTGTGGTCAAGCAGGGAAAACAAATATTTTATGTTTTTTGAATTTTTCGTGAAAAACAAAATAATACTGTACAATAATGGACGGTGGTGTCTATCAGATTTACTATGGGTAAAATCGTTTGAGGTACAACCCGTTGCGTGGGTTGCGGAGGGGGTTGCCTTCTGAATCGGTCAGAATGTATGCCCCCTGTCCGAGGCAAGTGTGTATAATAAATGGGCCTTGCCACATGGACACAAACTTTCCTTTCCCGGTTTTGTCATGAGACTGATCGTAGGAGAGGACAAGGTCCCCTTCAGAAAAAGTTCTTGGGTGGACATGTTTATCATAGTTCAGTTTGGATCGGTTCTTGGCTGCTTCCATGGTTTGAAGGGCTGTGCGCCGATCTTCATCGGCTTGCTCGAGGACTAGTAAGCATTGCTCGATTGGGGAAGTGTCCGGTAGGATTTCAACGGCCATATGTAGGGTCGGAATCTAGCACTCGATGGGGAGGACGGATTCGACACCGTGAACTAAGTGGAAAGGGGTAAAACCGGTGGCGGTTTTGGTGGACGTGCGGTATGCCCATAGTGCCGAGAAGAGCATGTGGTGCCAATTTGACTTGTGTTTGTCTACAGTGCGCTGGAGGATGGTTTTCAAAATTTTGTTGATCGCTTCGACTTGGCCGTTTCCTTGGGGGTAGTAAGCAGAGGAGAAATGGTGTTCAAATTTCAGTAAGGTTGATAGTTCTCTCCAGACGGCGTCTTCGAAGTAAAAGACGTGGTCTGAGACGAGTTGCTTTGGCACTCCAAAACAAGCGATAACATGGTTGAGAAAAAACCGTGCTGCGGTGTCGGCCTTGCAATTGTAAGTTGGCATGGCCTCCGCCCACTTGGTGAAATAATCTACTGCCACAATAATGTGTTTGTGACCGCCGGCTGACGTGGGATTGCAATCGAGGAAGTCGATGGCCCATTTGCAGAATGGTCTGGCAGTGACGACTGGATGAAGGGGGGCAGGTGGGGTTCTTGCTTTGGGGGCAAAAAGTTGGCATTTTTGACAATGTTTGACTGTGGTGATGCAATCAGTAAATAATGAAGGCCAAAAATAACCTGCGCGGATGATCTTTTGGGCAGTGGCCATGCCGAAGAAATGGCCTCCGCAGGCATCGCTATGGAAATCATTAAGGACTTGTTCTGCCTCGCTATGAGATAGGCAGCGTCGTAAGATGGTATCAAAGCCGCATCGATAAAGTACATGGCCTAACAAGAGGTATCGGGGGGCGTGGTGTCGTATACGACGGCGGCCGTCACGATCAATGTGGGGTCAAAATTTTTGTGTGCGGAGGTAGATTAAGATGTCTCCGTACCAGGGGTCGTCAGACGAAATGATGAAAATGTGATCGTCAGTGAGATCCGTTTGGATAGCGGGTGATGACGAAGAAGATGGGAGATCTGTGATGAGTTGAGCTAGTGCTAGGGCCTTGGTGCTCTTTGGGGTCTTGAAAGTAAGGTCGTACTCTTGCAGGATAATCACCCATTTAGCTACGCGGCCTTGAAGAAGGCGACGCGTCAAGAGGTAAACCATAGGATTGGAATTAGCTACGACTGTGATGTGGCTTAAGAGAATATAATGTCGCAGCTTTTGTACTGAAAAAACAACGGCGAGGGCCATCTTTTCTTCATGTGGGTATCGGAGGGGTGGGCCGGACAAGGTCTGGCTCACATAGTAGATGACATGCTCTTGGCGAGCAGTATCTTCTTGTACAAGGACTCCAGATACAGATGTTCGGATGCTGAAACATAGAGGGTGAAATCTTTTGTGAAGTCTGGAGGAGAAATCAACGGGGCCTTTGTGAGTGCTTTCTTTAAATCGGTGAAAGCTGTCTCTACTTGTTGGTCCCATACGAAACGGGTATGCAGACGTAGTAGTCGGAGGAAACCGTGGACTGTTGTGGCATAGTCCGGGACAAAGTGACGGAGGAAGTTGGACCTCCCTTGTAGGCTTTGCAGTTGTCTTAATGTGCGGGGTGACGGTAACTCTAGAATGTCTTGGACTTTTAAGGGGTCTACAGTGATTCCTTTTTCTGAGATAACAAACCCCTGTAGGCGACCTGATGTAACGCAAAAGACACACTTGAGGGGGTTCAAGCAGATGTTGTATTTCCGACAACGCATGAAAACTTGTCGAAGGTCGTCTAAATGGTCAGATCGCTTTTTGGATCGAGCTGTGAGGTCGTCCAGGTAAACTTTTATGATCTTGTGGAGATCGTGGAAGCAATAAGTCATGGCACGTTGGAAGGTGGCTCCAGCATTTTTGAGGCCAAAAGGCATGACTCGATAGGCGAAGGTGCCCCATGGGGTGGTGAAAGCTGTCTTATACTGATCTTCTTTACGGATTTTTATTTGGTTGTATCCGGAGAAACCGTCCATAAAATAAAGGACCTCATGTCCCGCACATTCATTGATTAGTTGGTCAATGAAAGGTGTGGGGAAGTTGTCTTTGGGACAAGCGAGATTGAGGTCTCGAAAATTAGTACAAACGCGTATAGTGCCCACTTTTTTGTTTACTGGTACTGGGTTTGAAACCCAGGTGGTGTAGGCAATAGGATATATGAATCCTGCTTTTTGAAGTTTTTCGATCTCAGCTTTAACAGCTGGGAGCTTGAACGGGTGAATGGGCCGTTGTTTTTGTCGGACAGGAGCCACATTGGGCCAAGTGTCGATGTGATGTTCCATAATTTTGGGATCGAGGCCAGGCATCTCGATGTAAGACCAGGCGAAGACATCACGAAACTCTTGGAAAAGTTTCTTATATTCCTGAGTTTCCACTTGAGTGCAAGATGCACCTAGCGAGATGAGCTCAGGTTTTCCAGGTGTGGTGGAAATATCGATTTGTATAATGGGGGAAATGTTGGCCATGTTCCCTTCTTCGAAGGCATCTGGTGCTGGGATGGGGTCCTTGAACCAATCAACCTTAGTTGGTAGGAAATCCTTTGACTTGACTGATAGCTGGTTTGCTGCGGTGGATGTAGACGCCTCAGGGAGGAAGTATGAGCGATGATGCATATCGTCTCAAGGGTAGTCCGGTGCAGTGAGTGTTTCAAAAATTTGCTCATCAGTATGGAAGTAGTCAAACCATAAATCGAGGGGTTCTGGTTTGTATGTGGTTGAAATCATATATATGGTATTGACTTCTTCCGAAGAAGATGATCTCGGAGGGTAGATCTCCTCGATGAGGGGAGGAGATATCTCTAAGTCGACGTTATTCAACTCGTACAACGCTGCTCTGTAGTTTGGGAGATCAGGGCAGTGGTGGGAATAATGGCCATAAATGCCACATATCGCACAAGGGTGGTTAGTGCAGAGTGTTTTGTCGCGAGGCTGAGGAGGTGGCTGAAGTCTTACTACTGGAATTCCGGTGTCGTCATCCAACATATTCATGTGTTCCTGGAGTGCAGGTAATTGTGGACATTGATGAGTGGCATGGACGACGTCGTCACACAATGAGCACTTAGGGGGAATACGAATAGCTGGGGGGTTTTTAGCTACCTTGGGGGTTGCTGTGGGGGTGCGTGTTATGAGTCCAGTGTTATAAGTTGGTGGGCCTCTGCCCCCTGTGTTCCGTAACGGAGGTGGGGCGTTTCTGGATGTTGATGCCGTAGTCACTATTGGGGGAGGTCTGTTCTGCAGATGAGTGACGGGAGGGGGTACAACAGTGTATGGTTGTGGGCCTCTGCCCCCAGTGGGCTTGATAAGAGGAGGGGGATTCGTAGATGACGAAGGGGTAGTGACACCGGGAGGTGGTTGACTAGTGGTGACAATGGGTTGCACCGGTTGTAGGATAACAGTTGGAATCGGCGGGGGATTCGGGGCAGGTAAGTACCATACAGGTATCCCTAATGTTAAGCCAGGAAGGTTGAGTGTAGCCATTACTGGCGAACTAACAACTCCGGCGAATGGGAACAAGAACGGGATGGTGTGAATTGGCGTTGTGCCAATATGAGTAGGCACTGTGGGTGTTTGTGGTAGTGATGTAAGCTGCTGTGTGGTGTGCGACAGGGTGCACAAATCCGATGTTTTTGTTATCGGTAAAGGTGGTGAGATCGATGGAAAAGTGGAAGTCATAGGTGACTCGGTGTAAAGTCCGGGTCCCACGGAGGATACAAACGAGGTAATTGCACCACAAACGATTGTTCAACCATGGGGAGAACATTTTTGGGTGTAGCGGGGGCCTTGGGATCGTAATAGGTGAGTTGGTCAACTTTGACCACGCGTCCCTCATGGGGGAACATCATGGTACGAAAAATGGATGAGGCAACCGCCCGCATGGCATACATGTAGCTGCGACCAAGTAAGAGGTTATAATCAAGTTGGGCATTGATGACCTCTATGTCAATGAGCACGGTTTTACCAGCCAGCTGGACGGGGACATTAGCTAAGAGACCTTGGGGTTGAGCCGAATGACCGTCGTAGGCTCGCAACGCAGTGGTGGACTGCTGGAGAGTAGGGGATCCCAACTTCTGCTAAACGAATGTGGACATGACACATGTAGAGGCACCTTCATCGATAATGCACTGATGGATGACAAGATTCCGAACGGAAACGGAAACTTGGAATGCTAAAGTGGAAGGTAGGCGTGGTTCGGATTGGTCCGAATCGAATGCCATCAGTTGTGAATCATTGGGGTCAATAGCGCCAATGGCAGAGAGTAAAGTCTTGCGCTTTGAAGGGCAGTTTTTTAAGACTTCTAAAGCAGACATGGCTACGGGAGACTGGGCTAAGTCATCTACAATGTTGTAATTCGACGCAGCGCGAGCATTGGGTTTATTATTGATGCGACGAAGTGGGAAGCGAGGTGCTTTAGAAGCGCCATCGAGTGGAGTCGGAGGTATATGTAACGTCTGATCTGTGGGATGAATGTTAGTGTTTTTGTCGGCGGGAGGGGCTTCAGAGGTGGAGCCATATTGGTTCCGACGGGTTTGGAGGCTGGAATCGGCGGATGACATCATTAACAAGTGGTGGGTACCTGAATTGAACATGGATTGATCAGGGGCGGCATAAGTGATTTGTTGTTGTGGTGGCGCGTTGCCTTGAGGAGGGGCTAACGACTGAGTGTTCACTACGCCTTGGGTTGGTAAGGGGTTTTGCAGCACCAAAGGTTGATGCTGAGGTGGTGGAGGGTTGGGTGGCCCTTGAGGAGCCGCTTGCCCTTGACGATGGGCATCATCAATCCAGAGTTGTCGAGCTCGCTCCAAATGTGGGAAAGCATGTGTGTAGTGGCCATAGACCCCGCAAATAGAAAAAGGATGGTTTGTTCTGAGGTTATTGTTTTTTGGCTGCTTGGGATGATGATCTGGATTCTGGTTGGGAGGAGCAACGTTGTTATTATGTGGAGGATTGGGAGGTGGTGGACCTTGATTATGTTGTTGGTTGTTGCCGCGGTTACGTCCTTTTCCACGGTTTTGTTGTCCACCCTGGTTGCGTTGGTTGTTTTGATGTTGGGGCTGATTGTGTTGTGTGTACACTTTCCCTTGAGCAGTGAGAGGATTTTGGTTTGCCGCAGGTACGGGAGCAGGTTGCGGTGTATAATAAGCTGGTGGGGCTGGAGGTGGTCCAGTTACCTGCTGGGGTTGTTGGTAACCCTGAGCTATTGGAGGTGTTGGATTAGCTGTTGTAGCTTACTGTGGATAATACATTGGTTGTGGCGGGAACTGAGTTGGGTTCTAGGTGGCCGGTTGGTTATAGTATGTGGGAGGTATATATGCTGATGACGCTTTCCCATAGAAATGTTGTGGACAAGAGGGTCCATGAGTGTGATGAGTCTGATTCATTAGAGCGTAGGAAGTTGTCGCTCCAGAATTAGATGTAGCCTTAGAGAGGTCTGGGGCGTTTATGGTGCTCACCATGCTAAAAGGTTTAATTTGTGGTGTGACTTGGCCAATAATACCATCAGCGGCATGTGATGCCCCCGGCGCGTCACCGCGTGAAGAATCACCTCATGGGGCGTTTGGTATGATGGTGTAGAGATAGCCTGATTGGGCGTAAATTAGGTCGAATTGCTGAGATTTTAGGATAGCTTCTTCCTTTGACTGGGGTCGTTCGGAAGCGACGTATTTTGATATGAGGGGTAGGAGTGATTTCAGGAACCAGTCCAAAAATATACGGTCATCCAGTTTGATTTTACAGAGGCTACGGCGCTTGCGCCACTCATGGATGTGGTCCGTGATGTGGGTAGCTGTGTTTTGTCTGCAAGACAACAGTATTTCAACTCCTGCATCGTAACGTATAGGTAGCTAAAAAAACTGAAGGAAAGTGGAGGCGAGAGACGTAAAAGTCTGGTGGGTCCCATGTGGTTGTTCGATGTACCACTTGGCTGCAGAGCCAGTGAACGTTCGTTGTAATAGTCTTAGACGAATGGAGTCATCCACTATGGAGTCAGATGAACACCATAGGTGAAAAGACATTATGTGGTTTTGGGGGTCCTCCCCAGGTTTTCCTTCAAACTTGGGTATGTCCGAGGGGAGATTTGTAGGCATGGGTGGCCATGTAGGGTTGTGCCTGATAGGATCGTTGGTTAGTCGGGCTAAGTCTGGTAAGTTCAAACTAGCCATGTAAGGTAAACTAGCAGATGGGTGTGGCGTAGTGACTAGGACATAACTATTCATGGTGGCATTATGTAGTGTTCCAGTAGCCCCTAAGGGTATGCTAGGTATTGAAGGTACGTGTCCTCCAACTACTGTGGTTTGGTATGGGCCAGCGTTTCCAAGTGCAACATGGGTTACACCGGGGTTAGGAATAGTGCTAGGAATTCCTGGAATCTGGGTTGTGGTAATGACAGGTGGTGTGATTCCTATGTTGGGCATACCCATAATAGGAGGTAGTCCTGTGTTGGGCATACCTAAACGTGGAGTGTCCCCTATATTAGGCATGCCTAGAGGGGTGGTTGTTTCCATGGATGGCATAACAGTAGAAGGGTTTGTGGATGTATCTCCAACAGTACTGGTAAAAAGTGGGTCATATTGTGTTCCAACCATGAGGTTGGTTGGCTATAATTCAGTAGGATTTTCGGATTCAGCCTCAGAATCAGATGTGAAGTGAGGCGTGTCAGAATCGGATGACTGTATGTTTGGCCGATGACGTGTCAAGTCAAGGGATAAGGCTTGAAGTCGGTGACATGGAGAGCCAAGTAGACTGAACTCAGGGGGTTCACCCTGAAGACAACGAGATCGTCTAAAATTCTCAATGGTGAGATAATGTTTTAAAAATTTTTCAGTGTAAGATGGTGATGTAAAAAACTCGAAACCCTAATGCAACCAAGGGTGCAAAAAAGGGGAGTGAAAATAAAGGCTCTCAAGCCAAAAAATCAACCTCAAAAAGCACTTATTATAACAGCTGTGCTATAATAAGTGGAGGGATGCAAAAAATGGTCAGAATACCAACAATCAAACAGTTTCTAGAAAAAAGAGGTGCTACTAGACCAAAGGTGGGTAAAGTATCATGCAAACACCTAACTAGAAGTATTGTGAGTCAACAAACGATATTCTCTGCAAGGTGATGAAATCCAAGTCATACAATATTGAGTGTTAAATCAACGGCTAGATATCCCCCTACCGGGAGGGACACCGGGTAGATGATCCTAAAGAATGGAAACTAGGATACCCCGTTCATGACACGTTTAGAAAAGGTGAATCTGCCGTTTGGTCCTTTTACCGCAGTACCCCTATACAGGGATACCCCGAGAACTGTGAATGGTAGCCTTCGGTTACTGAATGGATTTTGGTATTCCACTCAGGCTTCCGGAACCATCCTCGCAACTTCAACCCTCCTAGGGCAGAGGCCCTCTGATAAATTGGTTGTGACCGTGCAAAAAAATACTAGGGGATTTTGGTTCCCTAATGGACAACGGCTATGTCTCAAATGTAATAACTGAGGGGTGTTATTGGAACACCTATCCCATCAATTCTACCTAATCTACAAAGTTCTTTTAAGTGCTCCCCAAGTGGGGTTAAAAGTTGGTTGAATTTAGGGTAAATTTTAAGGCTCAGTTTTCAATTAAGTGGCAGAGTGGGTGAGTGTGGTTTAAACTGAAATTAAAATGTAGATGCTTTGAAAAAATTATTCAAAAATAATGGATTTTGAAATAGGAAAGCAAATAATATGAATATTTCAAGAAATAAATGGATTTCTTTTTAAAAAATTGCTTGGGCAAAGTATCAAGGAAGTAAACAATAAAATTTTGATCTAGATAAAATGCAAATAAAGCTTTCTTTCAATTTCTGAAAATTTTGAAAAAGACTTACTTAAAGGAGCATTCTAAATAGTAAACAGATTTATATGGCTGTAAAAATGCAGGAATTTTAATATTGTAAAATGTGCTAAATGGGCAGAAAAATACAGCAAAAAATAAATTTTTAAACAATTGGCCGAATTGAAAAAACTTGCATCGCGGGTTCTGGCAAAACAGTCATGATGGACCGCGCAGGTTTCTGTCACACAGTCGTGATGGGCAGCGTGGGTTTCGACCGTGAAGCCGCGATGTGCAACGCGGATTTTAGTCACACCGTCGCGATGTGCAGCGCGGCAAATGGCCGCGAAGCCGCGATGTGCAGTGCGCAAATTGACCGCGAAGCCGTGGCAAGCCGCACGGAAAAGAGCCGCAAGGTCGCGATGAGCCGCGTGACTGTTGGGAAAAAAGCCGCGAGGCGAAAGCCGTAAGCGGACGCCGAAAAACGAACCCGAAAATGTCAATTTCGGGCTGTTAATGGCAATAAAAAGGGGCAAGATCTAGAACAGCAATGGATCTGCTGTCTAGGATGGCAGATCTATGAATTAAACTGACTAAAGAGAACAAAAACTAAGATCTAAAGCAAAAAAATTGAGATCTAAGAATTCGTCCCCAGCGGAGTCGCCAAAAACTATTGGCTTGGTTTTGCAACCAAGCTTAGTGCTATGGGCACCTATCAACAAGTGATAGCAGTTTCAAATATTAAAAGCAAAAACAATTGTAAATCTAAATCTAAAACTAAACTAACATGTGCATATCATAATAAACTTGGAAAGATTTGAAAACAAGAACAAGAAATAAAATAAACAAAATAATTTTGTATTAAGAATAGAGGCAAGCAAGTGCTTGTAATGGTGATACCTCCAAGTGGTGAATATTGTTGAGCAACTTCCAAGGTGAGTAGCTCCAAGCTCCAAAGGTCTCTTCTCCAAGATAGCTACAATGGTCAAAAGCTCATGGGAGATTTTGACAGCATGAGGATAGGAAGATGGATGGATGGAAAGTGAGGAGCCCCTACCACATTTTTATAGTTTTTGGTGGTGGGGAATACCATTATGGTTTTGAGGAAACCAATGGTATTGACCAACATGGTTTAGGCACCTTTTCCCTCATTTTTCCTTTTTTGAATATTTTGAATATTTTTATCCCCTTTTTAATATTTTTGAGAATTTTGGATCCTTTTTGAGGGTTTTTTATGCTTTTTGAGGAAAAATATTCATTTTGAGTGGAAAAAGGGGTGTATTAAGGTCTTTTGGTGACCTTTTGGAGGCTTTAGAGGCTCAAATGGTGAAAAACTGGGCAAATGGGTCATGTGAATAAGGAAATGACCTAGTGAGCACTTTTTGGGTGTTAACAAGAGCGAGCAAGGGAGACGGATCAGGGTGCAGAGCAAGGTTCTCTAGAGGCTCATCATTCTACACAAGGTGATGATGGTTGAGCCATGATGCAATATGTTGAACTAACTGAGGGTTGTACACCCATTACAACATATCCATCTGATTTACCTCGGGAGCTTCCATGGGAAAGTGGTGATCATCAAATGACTCTTGAAAGATGTAGATCCCACTACAACAAGTTGGAAAATGATTTGCCTACTATGGATATCCCTCCAGAGAGTAAAAAAAGTTTGGAGATTGTTTTGGGATCATTGCAAAAATTCATTCAGGCATATGAGAATCTTGGACCAACTACAAATGGTTTTGTTGATTTGATGCGAATACGAAGGGAACAATTGATGGGTCCAGACAAGTGGGCTGTTGTGAAGGAGAGAGTGACAAAAGAACAAGCCAAATCAATGTTTAACTTCAAAGAAGGTCTAAAACGAGAAATTTTGAAAGTGCAATATTTCAAGCATCCTGATCTTGCACATCTAATATATGATCAGTTTCTCGCAGCCTATGGTCGGTTTCCATGGAACGATGAGGTTTCTCAATATTTTGATAGATTTTTTTAAAATATGAAGCCAGACTATACTGATGTTCATTCATAATTTTATGGAGTTGGAAAGGGTCGAATATATAATCGAAAATGTGCTCTTAGAGACCCTACAACTCTTCGATCTCCACCCCAGATATCTTGCCCACCCAAGTTGGTGGCATTAAGATCAGAGATATAGCCCACTTCCCAACTTGGGACAACTGCAAGGAATTTTGTTGGCAATGGTTTATCGTCAGTATTAGTTGGAGTAGATGTCGGATTGGTTCGAGAAAGGGCTCGTTCCACTATTCGTCAAAAGTTTGTTTACAAAACTAATGATGAGGTAGATGGAATGAGCATTGAAGATCTCAGGGCATATGCCAAGGTTTGTTGTGACATAGCGTCAACTGCTATATCTAATGACACATCGAGTTTAGGAGAGGTTTGTTGATTATGATATGACTCGATCTAAATTTAATCTTTTATTCATTTTGAATTAAATTTTTTGTTACATTATATGAATGATAAATTATGTTTTTTTGATGTAAAGTAATAAGTACATTATGTAAATGTTTATTGGTTGCAGTTTTCCAGAATGATGAATGAACATTCTTTTCATCTTTCCACTAGCGAAAATATAGAGCATATTGGAGAGGTATATTTATTATTTACATATTTATAATTATGTTTGAACTTGATATATATATATATATATATATATATATTTTTAATTTTAATTTAACTATGCATCTTATTGTTAATTTGACTTATCCATGCAGGTTTCTTTAGATACGAACTTTTAAAATGATTTACCATCTATTGTGAGCTAATGCTTTTAATTTTTTTGTTTTAGTTTTAATTTAATTGCTTAATTTTTTTATTTGCATTATGTTTTATTTATTTTAACACAATTTAAATTTTAGGGGGGAGAGATAGGGTCTCTTCTGAATGCAACATATATTGGCATGGAGGTAATTTTGTTCACACTTGAATTGATCTTTGATATAAGTTTAATATTTTATTTTTTTTGGATTTAGTTAAAATTTGTTCAAGTAATTTATGAGATTCATAAATTGATTTTATACATGTTGCAGCTTGAGTCTCTTAAATCTTTTGGAGGAAAAGGGAAAACTCCTTTGGAGGATAGTGGTGGACAAGCATTTGGGGAATTTAATGTAATTTTGTTAATAATTGAATTGTTTTTTGATATATAAGTTTAATATTTTAATTCTTCGAATTTAGTTTAAATAATTTAAATGATATTCATAATCTGCTTTTATACATGTTGCAGGGTGGGTTGAGTCCAAGGGGAGGCCCTAGTGGAGGATAACACGGTGGACATTTTCTTTTTTTAGCACGGTGGACATTTTTTGTTGTTGTTGATATACATAAATTGTAAAGATTTGTTTTGGACATCGAGGAGATTTATTTTTGGACTAGATACATATGTCCATTGAACTCACATGTTTATGAACATTTTTTGAGGATTATATACATGTACAATGAACTTACACATTCTGTATTTGCTTTAAATGATCTACTTTTTTTTGTTTATTTAGCATATTTGGTGTGATTTAAAGGTTTAGAATATGTATTTGCATGTTTAAATGAATGAATGAATATGTAAGAATGAATGTTAATGATGTTATAATCTAGGTGCAATGAATGAATGTTAGATTTTTATAGGAATTTTAAGAATGAATGAATGTTAAGAATGACTTATCTTTGAATATTAGGAAGTTTAAGAATGTTAGGAAGTTTTGATAGAAATATGAATGTTGTGAAGTTTAAAAATAAATGTTAGGTTTAAATTTCAGGAATGTTAGGAAGTTGTGAATGAAATATAAATGTTAGGAAGTCAAAAAATAAATGTTAGGTTCAAATTTTGATAGGAATGTTACCTGAATATGTTAAGAATGAATGTTACATGGTAAGAATGAATGTTAATGAAGT
Source organism: Larix kaempferi (assembly GCA_027924585.1). Classification (NCBI taxonomy): domain Eukaryota; kingdom Viridiplantae; phylum Streptophyta; class Pinopsida; order Pinales; family Pinaceae; genus Larix; species Larix kaempferi. The sequence goes on along the minus strand of BSBM01000105.1, from coordinate 1,802,903 downwards.
TATGATAGGTGCAATGAATGACTGAATGTTAAGAATGAACGTTAGGTTTTTATATGAATTTTAAGAATAAATGAATGTTAAGAACATGATATTTTTGAATATTAGAAAGTTTAAAAATGAATGTTAGGTTCAAAGTTCAGGAATGTTAAGAAGTTTTGATTGAAATATGAATGAATATTAAGAACATGAATGTTATCTTTGAATGTTATGAAGTTTATGAATGTTAGAAGTTTTGATAGAAATATGGATGAAATATGAAATTTAAAAATGAATGTTAGGTTCAAACTTTAGGAATGTTAGAAAGTTTTGATTGAAATATGAATGTTAGGAAGTTGAAAAATGAATGTTACGTTCAAATTTTGATAGGAATGTTAGGAATATGTTAAGAATAAATGTTATGGTAAGAATGGATGCTAAGGAATTTATGAAAACTGCAATGAATGAATGAATGTTAAGGACATGACTGTTATATTTGAATGTTAGGAAGTTTAGGAATTTTAGGAAGTTTTGATAGAAATATGAATGTTAGGAAACTTTTAAAAATGAATATTAGGTACAAAGTTCAGGAATTTGATAGAAATATGAATGTTAGGAAACTTTTAAAAATGAATATTAGGTACAAAGTTCATGAATTTGTTAGGAAGTTTTGATAGAAATATGAATGTTAGGAAGTTGAAAAATGAATATTAGGTTCAAATTTTGATATGAATTTTTAACTAATAATTCTTATTTTCAATGTTTAGGTACATTTTATGCGGCTGAAATCATGGCAAATGGGGATTTAACGATTTTTTGTTTTTTAATCATAAGCAAAGATTACAGGATTGTGAAGCTTGTGCTAAATCAGAGCAATGATTTTAGACAACAATTTGATGAATTTTCTTCGATTTGTTGTAAATAATCATTCCTCTAATTTAGCATAAGCTTCATAATCCTGGAATCCTTTCTTGTGATTAAAAATCAAATGATCATTGTTTCCATTTGCCATGATTTCAGTTATGTGAACTTACACAAGTGATATTTTAAAGTAAAGATTCGGGGCAGAGAGTGGCGACAGCCACATCCATTATCTTATCCATTAAGTGGTCTAATAGACATATGGGGACCCGAATAAAGTATTTTATACAGAATTAAGACAAAAATTTTACACAAATTGAAGTTTTCATTACCAAATAATTTTTGAATTCATTTCAGCATACTAGAATACGATCATTTAAACTCTTATATTCTAGTTCCTTTCAAGATCATAGACATAGTTAAAAGAAAAAAATATATTGTACACAACATTTGACAATGACATGGACAAAACCATTGATCTATTAACTTTTGATATAATTAAAAACATTGCAATGGAATGCCGTATTCAATTATTCGTTCATGGTCATATTTGGACAGTTTCCATTTTTTATTTTTTAATTATTTTTTCGATGGAATTTGAACCAATTTTATTCGAGATGCACATACTAAATGACTATATTGACAACATATAACATCAAGTTCATAATCTTGAAAGTAGACATAATTTTCAGTCATATGGGTCTGCTGAAAAAAATAGCCATTTAAAATGATGGATCCCCTCTCGTATGTATATCCGTTGTCATTGTAGTCTTCCAATAACTTCATCTTTCCTTCAGTGCATCGCATCAAATAATACTTCACATTTTCGTTGTTGTCTATAGGTGTAATCACAGCAAAAACATCCCCTGTGCAAATTACAATTGATGTTAGGATTTTTAAATCAATTAAATTGACTAATATACATGTATAAGGTGATGGACAAGAATGAACAATCAACAAAATAGTTGTACTTGATCATTACCTTCTCTAAAAAGATCTGAAATTCTATCGCCATCAGATGATATTGCTATTTCTTCTGATTCTAATTCTTTTATGCTTGCTAGTGGTATTTTTCCTTTAGGATTAGTCTCTGTGTGTTTCCAATGTTTTACGTATTTGTTCGTTATGTTTTCACAAACTTCTGTAGATTCAATATTTTCAGTGCAAATATGACAAAAGCATGATTGCTTTCTACTGTCAAATGCATATACGTTTTGGAAGGATTTTGTTTGAATAGAGTGAAAATCTCTAGTCCCATGTATGGTGCTAGCGTCGTATAGTATTGATCTATTTATATCTTGGACCCCAACAAGCCAAAAAAACCTAGTACACAAATGACAAATTTTGATGTTAGTACATACTTTTTTTTAAATTGACAATAAAATATAAATTAAAACATTTGTGTACATACCTGGGCACATCTTTTGATTGTTGATTATAATCTTCATTTAGATGTGATTTACACCATTGGAAAACCTTTGTAGCTGAATGAAATCGTGCAGAACTATGGTTCATTTTCCATATTCGAAGTGCTCTTTTTACGCATGCTCCTGCACCATCATGTTCACCTTTTCCATGACCAATTTCAAAGAAATTCCAGCAATGTTTAATATTCAATGCTGTATGAAGTCGACATAACCAATAAAATGATCGTGAAGATTTAAATTGTCCTGCACATCCATCCGACCATATCCAATGCTCATTGAATTTAATGTTACGTCCCTTTAGTGAATTGTAGAAAATACTTTCAATACAATGCTGAACAAAATGTGTATCACGTGTACGATTGTCGCTGATATAAAAGTGATATTCTTTAATCACATCTCGATTGTCACACTTGCTTTTAATGCCATCAACATCCTGTTGAGAATGTCTATATAAAACATGGACAAAGATCGAAACTTGGTCAGAATGATAATATTCACTCTGTATCTCTTTTTGTGCAGCAAATGTGTAATTTTCTGCAAAATCAACCACTGACAAAATTGTTCCTGGTGGAAAAATTTCACGAGACTGTTTGAATTGAAGGTCTTGCCATCGTGCTCTATGTGAATGCTTGGTGTATTTATAAATTTTACTTTCAAATTTCTTGAGAAAATCTGTTACACCTATTTTATCTTTTCACAAATCAATCCTTTTGGAATGTGCATCGCTAGAACTTGTAATGTATTCATATCTTCTCCAATCAACGGTTACATTTGACAGCGAGTGATCAGTATCGATAGGATATTTATTGTGGAACAAAACCAAATTTCCACAACGATTACAATGTTTTCCATTAACACATTTCTTATTATAAAATACTTCATCGTGATTTATCTCACATAGGGTTTGAGATATGAGTTCACGTATTGTGGGTGGAGGTGGTAAATTTGTCCAAAACATTTTACCAAATTCAAGAAACGTGTCATAATATAATTTAAATTGCACATGATAACGACAACAACATGTGTCAAGTATAGTAATAGGTCTAACATACCATTGTTTTAGTTGCACAAATGTAGTGATTGACACATTAATTCCACGATGATCTTCCTTGAATTTATTGAATAATTGTACTTGTGTCATATCCATTATATGTTTTGGACTGCTTACATATACTCCTCGTGATACTCTTTGTCGTATCACATCCCTTGAATTTGGTGAAAATCGAGCATGTGTCAACCAATATTCCCATACAATATCTTTAACACCTGCTCTCATTCTATCTTTGTAAGGCTGTCTACAAATAATTGCCCAGCAAGAAAGTTCATCATTTTCATCTATTTGCATTCTGAATTTGCTATGTTTGTATAATGTCTTTCTTGAGGTTCCAACTGCTTTTGCTAGCTGTGTTGTCAAACGTTTTTGTTTAGTACTAGTCGAAATAATTGCTGTATGAATTGCTCTTCGTGCAGCACTGATATCTTTCTTCCTAGATTTTCCAAATTTTTTTATTGCATCACTTAAATTTTCTATCACATTATGTTTCAATTTCGACTCTTTGGTCGCCTTGTGAATACCCAATAATGACGTAGCATCTTCTAACTTCTTGTTCACTAATAAACATCTCAAAATTTGTGTTTGTCCTGTTACTGAATAATTCTTCAGAACATCATCATAAATTTTTTTAGCCCGATATTGTGCAGCATGTATGGGTATTTTTTTTTTTTCATATTTGTTGCAATCAATGTTTTCTAACGTTTCATCATCAATGGTGAAAGTACCTATACATCAAGTTAAATTTAATTTAACATGAATCCAAAAATACAATTCATTATAAAAAATGAATTTGGAAAATACATGATATATACATACCTGGTCCAATTTCTGGTTCTTGAACTTGATCTTCAATATTGACTTCATCGACATTAGTATGTAAATCACTATTTACATCTTCAACAATGGTCTCTTCAATTTCAATTTATTCTTCTTGTACTCTATTTTCAATTTCCATTTCATCAACATTATCATGTAAAACTGTATTTGTATCTTCAATAATCGTAGCTTGTGTTTTTGCAAGGCTTGTTTTGTTGGCATGATATTTAAGTTTTTTTTTTTATCATCATCATCAGCACATTTATGATCATATTTTCTTTAACGATTTCTCTTACTGCCCATGATTGTTTAATCTATAAATGATAAATTAAATAATCATCATTTTATAGTAAAAAAACAAAATTAAGATTTAAAAACAGTTATGAAATTTATAAATACATGAACTGAAATTTACTTCACCTTATCAAAATCTTGTAAGAGTCTTTTGAAGAAAAACTCATTGGAAACAAATTTCCTTTGAAAAGAAAATTCTTTGAATGAAATAAGAACTCCTTGACAATAGATCACCTTTGAAAAAATCCATTGGAAAAGAATAAGAACACCTTCTAAATAAATCTTTTTTGTAAAACCACTGAAATTTTTTTTTTTTTGAAAAAATACCTAGGAAAAAGATTTATTTGGAAAAACCTTTGCAAAGAAATAACTCTTTTGCAAAAATAACTTGGGAGAACAACTCTTTGAAAAAACCCATTTTCAAAGAAATAAGAAGGAAAAATACATCTCCTTTGCAAAAATACCTTGAAATAAAATCTTATTTGCAAAAATACCTTGGAATAAAAACTCTGTAAATGCACCATTTGGCAAGAAACATTTTCTGAAAAAACCATTTGTAAAATACTTTTAAAAAAAAACGTCTTTTGCAAAAATATCTAGAAAAAAAAAACTTTGAAAATCTCATTTGCAAAAATATCTTGGGAAAATAACTCTTTGAAAAAATAATTTTCAAAGAAATAAGAAGGAAAAATACAATTCATTTGAAAAAATAACTTGGAATCAAAACTTCTTTGCACAAAATACTTTGGACTAAAAACTATTTAAAATCACCATTTTGGAAAAAAAAACACCTTGAAAAAACTGATTGCAAATAAATAAGAAGTGCAAAAAGGTTGGAATAAAAACTCATTTTGCAAAAATGCCTTAGAAAAAAACTCTTTCAATGTATTTCTTATAAAGAAATAGGAAAAAAAAATTCCCTTTGCAAAAAAAGCTCCTTAGAAAACCCCTTCAAAAATATCTGACCAGAAATATGCGAAATTAATGAAAGTATTTAGTTTTATTTATATAAGTTTAGACAACAACATTTCGGGTTTTTTTTTTTTTTTTTTTTTAATTTTCAATCCGACGAGTTTTTTTAACGTTTGGTTATTCGGCCGAATAACCTTTGTTGTAAGTGACGTCGCTGGTCGACGAGTTATTTTTACGTTTGGTTATTCGACCGAATAACCTTTGCTGTAAGTGACGTCGCCAGTCAACGAGTTTTTTTTACGTTTGGTTATTCGGTTGAATAACCTTTGTTGTAAGTGACGTCGCCGTTACGGAAAATGGTTATTCGGCCGAATAACCTCTGAAACCTGAAAATCTCCCGTTTCCTTACAGTTTTCAGGTTTCTCCATTTTTGGAAGGTAAAAAGAATCTCTTACACTCTAAAGCGACTGTCGGACTTGATACCATTAGTTTCGTTATTGAATCCACTTTCCGAATATATATATTTTGTTGTGTATAGGTAAGATCTGATATTTTTAATTATTTGTTTTCTTAGCAGGTGTCGAGTTTGGTTTTATCTCTTTTAAAATGCAGTGAAATGAAAAATCCATAACTTTAAAAATACACCACCAAAAAAATTGAAAAAACTATGGTGCAGTTAATTGGCGTGTCTACTTCAAAAGGGTATTCATATATTTTTTAGTTTTATATTCAATTGAGAGAAAAGTTTTGCGACAAAAAATATGTTGAAAATCGACAAGGTTTTCCCATTGATCGAATTCAAAAAAATATAATAATTAGTATATAGATCCATTGGTTACAAACTTAAGTCATGCAGTAGTATATTGTGTGTAGATTGTCGTAGCATATTTTTTTTTTGCAAAAAACAAGTTTAACAATGATTTTATGTGTGCGACAAAACATGGCTATTTTGTAGTCCTTTCATTTTATAAGAATACACTGTCAAACATTTGTCGAATCGACATATCAAATCTCAATATAAAAAATTGAAAAAAATATGGATAGCAAGCTAACATAATTCTTTAAAAGTTTTCTTTTTAGTGAAAAGTGAAATTCCAAACAAAAATATCATTTTTATTCGCCCAAAGTTGGAAAACATGAAAAACTCAGATTTATTTTCTCACGGGCCCCCCCAAAATAGACACTCATATTTATGGATTCACCCCCATATTGCATATCATTTAAATAGACAATACTAAATAAACAAATACACAATACTTCTATAAATTACAAATAATTAAAATAATAACAATAACAACAAGAAAAAAATAAAAAAAATTATTTCCAACACAGATGTGTAATGAAAATGAAACAAAATAAACTCTAAGCCAAATCAAATCATTTTTATAGACTTGACAAAGTATTTGTGAGAAAAAATCATTTCTAAGAAATAACTAGTCACAAGTGAATGAATAAAAAAAATAAAGAAAGTAACAAATCTCGAATTCAAGTATGTAATGAACATATAAAAAAAATGGAAAGATAAAATTACATAAATCAAAGACATAAGGAAAACTGATGTTAGAAATTTTACTTGTCACAATTGTTTGTGTGTATGCCTATGTTCCACATCTGAAAATATCTACACTTATTTTATCTCAATAATATTATAAATACATGGGACCTGAAAACTAGTACTTGCAAGTTAAAAAAATCAAAAGTAGGAAATATATTAAAACACTAATTCATCAAAGATCAACACAAATTATAATATAAATTCAATGTTATATTTGAGTAATTATAATTCATAGACATTGAGCTAAAACCAAAATTTAATTTCTATTTAGAATCCTTTTCCACTATATCTCTCAAGGGACACCATATTCTTCATCCATTACAAAAGACCATATTCTTCATCCATTACAAAAAGACCATATTCTTCATCCATTACAAAAGGTAAGTCTAGAAACTCACTTATTTTTCACCATGTGTCTTATTTGAGACCATATAGCTGATTTGATTTATTAAAAATAAATATTAAATACATGTAAGAGGTTAGTGGAAAATCTTCTTACTTAGTTATGGAAATATGAACTCATATAGTACCATTAATTATCTCTTTGGGCTCTCTTAGGTGGTCACGTTCCATTCTACTATGAAATATAATCATACAACTTTACATGATTTAGAAGAGGCCAATATCATGAGTATGTTCCAAAACCCAATCACCCATTTGGGCTCTCTTAGTTGGTCACGTTCCATTCTACTATGAAAGATAACGTTCCATTCTAGTATGAAAGATAATCATACAATTTTACATAATTTAGAAGAGGCCAATATCATGAGTATGTTCCCAAACCAAATCACATATCAACAACAAATTTAACCATAGCCACAGTCTATTGTTCACCGTGTGATTCTCATTGTTTAACAAAGCTTCAAAATTGACACAAAAATGTTACTACCTAAATTTGATTGGACAATCAAGGATGACAAAATTTACTTTTGGATACACAACATAGAAGTTTATTTCAAAAACAAGTACTTAACTACATTTCAAGGTGGATGGAAATTCCAACAAAACAAACAATGATTTATTTCTACAAAGCCATCAACAACACTTAACTTGGTAGGACTAGTAATACCATGAATCTTGTGCATATATCTCTAATGGAAAGTATCCTTCATATCATGTCCATCCACTAATGGAAAGTATCCTTCATATCATGTCCATCCACTAATGCAATATTTCTTATATATGACACAAACTCTAAAGATTATATGACAGGTATTCAACCAACTTAAACAAAATATCAAAAAGTTTTTGCCATCAACAACACTTAACTTGGTAGGACTAGTAATACCATGAATCTTGTGCATATATCTCTAATGGAAAGTATCCTTCATATCATGTCCATCCACTAATGCAATATTTCTTATATATGACGCAAACTCTAAAGATTATATGACAGGTATTCAACCAACTTAAACAAAATATCGAAAAGTAAACTTGCATCCCCATCTAACATGTGATTAAACAAGTTAGTGAATTGTAAATTAATTCATAAATCAATGCCAATATAAGAAAATAGTGAATTATAAATTAAGTTGTAAGACAATGCCAATATAATAAAATCTGATTCAATATTTTTTTCCTTGGAAAAAATATCACAATTCAAAATTGTATTAATTTAAAACCACATTTTACATAGGTTGAGAAGCCTCTCTTTGTGCACAAGTTCTGGTAAAAAATTTCTTAAAATATACCTCATAAATATTCTATCAAAATCATTAAATAGTCCATGATTGCTTTAATTCTAACATAGAAAAAGGATTTGAAAAGAATTAGTGATATACATACCACCGTCCTGTAAGGTACCACAATTTCTCACGTGAAACATTCGAAGTAAACAAAGAGAGAACAATATAGAAAAAAAAACTGAAAACTCTCTTTGAAAATGAGTAAGTCTAACACCTTTCACCCCGGATAAGGATCTGGATCCATTTCTTCTAAAGTGTCTCCTGATATCTCCCATCTGTGCCAAAACAGAGGAAACATTTGTAGGCTAGCCTTTGAAAGTCCCTCTGATATCTCATTCCTTTCTCTATAAATATGGTTAAGTGATATCAGTTCAAATTCCCTTTTCAACAACCGAATCTCTTCATAAATTGCTCTCAGATGGATGTTGCTGGGAGGTTGATTATGTCGAAACCAATCAACCACCAATTTTGAGTCTCCAAATATAACCACATATACTATGAAATGAGAACTTTATACTATGAATGAGAATTCTAGCCACAAAAACGATGATTTTTGCAAAAAAAAACACCAAAAACACCCCCCAAATAGAAAAGTGTTGATACCGGTATACACGCTTTTTTTTTTCAGCATAAAAAATAAATCCATGGCCTAAACATTTCATCTTGTTGTTTACAAAAACTTTAAAATCAACTCCTAAATTGGAAAAAAAAAATCTTCAAGAGATAAATTACAACTTTTTTAAAACTTGCATATAAAACAAAACAAAAATCATAAATAATTTCACTATCTAAGCATATAAAAACAAAAAAAATTATGATGCGATTCATAATGAAATAATATATTAGACCATACAAGAACAAAAAATTTATATAAATATTCAAAAACTCCTTTAGAGTTTCAATTACAAACATCATACTAATAAAAAAACATCTAAAATGTTTCATGTGAAATTATTCAAATTCATCCATGGATTCTGACACCCCATCAAAATCTACATTTTCTGCAGATGAAGGACTGGATGAAGATGTAGATGACCCATATTCGTCTCTATTATCAATGGGTGCACCATCTGAGTCTACATCTATGCCCATCATTTCAGGTGTCATATTCCTTCGGGATCTACGGCTTGGTTTAACAAAATCTCATCTTGCAACTTCTTGTTTTGAAAGCAACCTCTTGATGATCTCTATAGTCTTGGAGTGAAGAGTGTATTTCTTTGTCAAGTTGAAATCATAAACAAGTATATCAACTTCCTCTAATTTCAAGATGTCAATGCGGTGACGATTTATTTTTTGACCCTTTCTTTTTCTTTTATGTAAACCTTTTTCTCAACCACCATCTCTGCCTTGTACACACCATCAAATGGGTGTGTATCTGTTGCATACCAATGTACTTCTACTGATACTACTTCTTCATTTTCTTTATTGACCTTCATAGCTTTTGCAATCCAGAATGGATAATGACGTGCATCATCTCTAGCCAAAACTACAATCATGCAACCCTCCTTGATATCTTGTACTGAGCCCTTGTAAAGGTCTTCCATCTCTCAATGCTTTGCAGGTGATCTCCTAGAGCTAATATACATTTGTCTTTCCTCAACTTGAGAAAACTTAACACCTCGAGGTTCAACCCCCTAAACCCCCCACATATAAAAATAAAATATAAATTACCCCCCTAACTTAGGAAATAATAAAAACATTCAAAATAAATTAAACCCCGCCCTACACCACCATTTCCCAACCCCCCTAAACTATATAAAAATATATATATAATAAAATTTAAAAATAAAAAAAATTAAAACCTACCCCCTAACCACCCCTAAACTATATAATAAAAAATTAAAAAATAAAAATAAAACCTAACCCCCCTCCCTTCCCCCTCCTCCTCCCACCCCCTCCCTTCCCCCTCTTCCTCGCCCTCCCTTCCTCCTCCTCCCGCCCCCTCCCTTCCCCCTCTTCCCGCAACCTCTCCCTTTCTCCTCCTCCCGCCGCCCCCTTCCCCCTCCTCCCCCTCCTCCTCCTCCCTTCTCCCTCTGCGTCCCTTTGGTGCCCAAGTGAGCGTTTCTCCACTCACTTGGGTGCCAAAGGGACGCCCCTCACGACCGACGCGATGTTTTTCTTGACCTTTATTTAAATGTAGAATAACTTGGTCACCTTTTTCTCCTCTTTCTTCTCATGATGCTAGAGGCTAATTAGATTCACCTCCTTCTCCACTAATGTGCAAATGATCTTATCGTCCATGTCTGAATTGATTTCCACTTGATTACTTGAATCCATGGCAATAAGATTCTTTTTATTTGCTTCCTTAGGGTTATTTGGGTTCAGTTCTAGATGTAATTTCCAACACTTTTCCTCTCTGTGACTTTCAATGTTGCAATGGTTACAATGGTTGTTGGGTTGAGCGTAGGCCAAAGGGTAGGTCTCTTCAAGAATGATTTGAAGTCTCTGTAAGATAGGCCTGATAGCCTTACATATATTTATGATCAACATCGCGCCGCCCGTGAGGGCACTTGGGCGCCAAAGGGCCGCCCCTCACAGCCGACGCGATGCTGAGCACTGCGCCGCTTGTGAGTGGCGGCCCTTTGGTGCCCAATTGAGCGGAGCGATGCTCACTTGGGCACCAAAGGGCCGTAGAGGGAGAAGGGGGGAGGAGGAGGGGGAGGAGGGGAAAGGGTGCGACGAGAGGAGGACGAAGGGAGGGCGGGGAGGAGGGGGAAGGGTTGGGGGGGGGGGAGGAGGGAGAAGGGAGGAGGAGGAAGGGAGGGGGAGGTAGGAGGAGGGGGAAGGGAGGGGTGGCGGGAGGAAGCGGCAGGGAGGGGGTGGCGGGAGGAAGCGGTAGGGAGGGGGGCAGCGAGAGGAGGAGGAAGGGAGGGGCGGCAGGAGGGAGGGAAGGGAGCGACTGGAGGAGGGGGAAGGGAGGGGGGGTTAGGTTTTAATTTTTTTCTTTTAATTTTTTATTATATATTTTTTTATATAGTTTAGGGGGGTTGGGCGATGAACATCAATTTCTTCAAGTATAATCCTTCTATTATTCACATGAACATCATCCTGGGGAAAAATACTCAAGATGGTTAGATTGTTTGTAGCACAGATACTAGGATGAAAGAAAGAATCATAAAAAATTGCATTGTTCTTGTGGGACCAGACACCTCATACACTAATAAGAGGAAGAGACAAATAATCTTTAAAAGCGACATTTTGACACAAAATATGCAAAGCCCCTTCTATATTATGCCCTTAGCAGGTGAAAAGGACACTTGAAAGCTAAGGAACTATGCTCCAGACCTCCATCATATAATTGCAAGTGATAGAAAGGTGGTTTACACTCTCACCCATCACACCACAAAAGGGGCATTTGCTAGAGCCTTCCCAAATAGTTCTATGTAAGTAATCCCAAACAAGGACTGTGGATGGCCAACCAAATAAAAAGCTTAGTCTTGAATGGGCATTTGAATTTCCACAGTGATTTGTGCCACCAATATGGCTCATTGAAGTCTTCCTCTTCTCTGATAACTTTATATCCTAATATGGGAGAATAGTTCCCTCCAACCTCATTCCTTGACCAACGATGAATATAGTCATTAGCATATAATATAATGTGACATCGTTGTAAAGCTTTGATGAACTCATTCCATTTCTACAAAGCCCAAGGCGGTCGGGCAGCATGTTCTATCCTCGATTACATATGTAATCAATATTTTATGTAATCAAATATTTTATACTTCTTCCATATTCCCGATGTATCCTTAGCGATGGTGGGCTGAATATGTAATCAATATTTTATACTTCCTACAACAGAAACCATATGGAATCGTCATCCCAACCTAAATGGAACTTAATATTACCTTAATATATAATGATTTATTTTATCCTTTAAAATTACAATAATGATTTATTTTATCCTTTAAAATTACAATTATGAGGTTAATTTGAGTCAGCATTTAGCACAATCGATAATGGCACCATTATGATCTAATTGGAACTTTCTAGTGACAGATCTATATTCAAAACCATACACATTCTCAACGTCTTGAGAGGAACATATAGTAAACCTCCTAATGACATTTCTCGGTAATGTTGAGTGACAAGGTTGCTTATCACTCGAGGTTGCTTGCCATATGACCCAAAGGTAGTGGAGACGCTATATGACCTTCTAACCTTTTATGGAATCATAGTTTATTGCTGACGTCATAGTTACAAGTTACATGGAGCAAAAGAAAAGGTTGACGTCATAGGCATCATATGTCTTTAACAAAATAGTGAAATAAACCATGAAAAATTTAAATTTATCAAAATTTAAAATCATTTCACACAATTAAGAAAAAAATCCTTACCAATATGTTGATATACTATGAAAACCCGCACTCTAAAAATTTGCATTCATTATATACAGTATACCGATACATTCACACTTGTATTCTGATTACTCTTTTATTAATTTAGAAAACAATTATTTATTTTATCATGTTCGTTTATGTCATTTCCATGTTTATCGCATGTTAGTTATTATGAATAGTATATGAGATAGCACTGGTTTATTATATATTATCCTTTGAAATTTACATCAATAAATTTTAGGTGATAATATGATATCTTTTAAAACCCCATGATGGCATTTTTGGATTTACCTCATGGAATCTTTTGTGTTAGATGGTAAATTTTGGAAAACCAAGCCCACTCATCTAACTTTTTATAAATATCATTTGAAATGTTTAATTTATGGCAATTTTTGGAAGGGACCCTCATCTCTAGTGTATGGCCCTTATGACTAAAAGGACTATGTAGTGGCACTCATGACTACTCACAGATTTTAAAGTACATTTATTGGAAGGTGCTCTCCCTACTGAGATTGGGAAGATGACTACGACCTTGGCTATAGATAGCTTTGGGAATAAGTTATCAAGTCTCGTCCCCAGCACATTTGGAAGATACAAAGCATGCAAGTCCAGAGATGGGCAGACTCTTCCATCCTTGAAAACTCTTTGGAATTTCCAAGACACAAAAATAATTTTATTCACATTGCCACCAGAAGTTATTAAACAAACTATCAAATATGAGGGTTCTACAAATATTTCCCTTCATATGAAAGGCAAAAGTCTAATGGCTTTTCATTCTGCCACATAACAGGCCATATTTCTCCTCATTCCTACGACTGTTGGATACCATAAAGTTGTTGAAGGTAATATTTATCTAATGTTAGGTTCTCAAAGGTGCAATTACAACAACACTTGATAGGCACCACTAAGTGCAATTACGACAATGAATCCACCAGGGATCACTAGGTATAGTTACAACAATATCCAATAGCTTATAGTAGGAACCCAGGCACAAAATTTCCAACAGTAGCTAGCCCGAATAATCACTGCTTCCCTCCTAGCACAATATTAGCAAACATAAAATATTCAATAGGTGCCACCATGAGCAATTACAAAAATAAATCTAGTAAGCATCAATATGTGCGGTTACAACAATATTCAGTAGCTGATAGTAGGCACCCAAGAACAAATGTTCCAATTGCGATTAGCCTGGAACACCTCCTAGCATGATATTGCCAAACATAAAATGAAACCATCAATAGGCACCAATAGGTACAATTACTACAATATATCCATTAAGCATCAGTATGTACAGTTACGACAATATTCAGTAGTCGATATCAGGCCCAAGATAACCTTCCAACATGATTTTATCAAAGTAAAATATTCAATATGCACCAGTAGGGGCAATTACTACAATAAATCCACTAAGCATCACTATGTACAATTACAACAATATTCATCAGCAGATAGAAGGCACCTTGGATAACTTCCCAAAATGATATTATCAAACATAAAATATTAAATAGGCACTAATAGGTGCAATTACTATAATAAATCCACTAAGCATCACTTTGTATAGTTACAACAATATTCAATAGTTGATAGTAGGCACCCAAGCACAAAAATTCCAATAGTGGCTAGCATGGATAATCATTAATATCCTCAAAGCATGGCATTAACAAACATTGAATGTAAAATATGGAAGAACAACAAACAACAGATTCAATATATTAATCTTGAAAACCAAAAATCCCATATCTTAAAAGGGTACATTCTCCCATTCAGTTGGGTTCTACCTAATTCTTAGAAAAATATTAATCTCCTAATCTGTTGAGGTAACTGATACACGTTCGCTAATAAGATACGACTATATTGTCAAGAAACATAAAGGAAGACAGATATACAAGACCACATAAACTTAGCATAGATACACACAAGAGATGAAAAAATATCTCTCAATCTATCTCACAAAAAATTACAAGGTTGAATCCCATATTCGATTGGCAATTTGCATAATGTTTGGGTCATGGATTTGTCTTTCAATAATTTGTCAGGTGGTATACGAGCAACCTTGGGAAAACTCAATATGTTGATTGAGTTAAATCTCTCTTTTAACAATATAAGTGGAGAGATTCCGAAAGCAAGAGATTTCACAAATCTTTCCACCTCTTTGTTTTTATAGTTTCATGTCCAAATTTGGCAATGCTAGGATATGATTTCCCAATATTCTTTCCTATGAAATCAAATCTTATATAAAGCCAGATTTGCCATTATCGATACTTAAGTATTATAAAAATTTAATATTTTCGATACCAAAATTGGCAATGCTAAGATAGTCCAAAATTGGCAATGATAGGATAGGATTTCCCAATGTTTTTAATCCAATGAAAACAAATCATATAAAGCCAGACTTGTCATTATCGATACCTACATATTATTAAACAGTAATTGAGCTAATTCCACATAATAACGGCCTCTCTCAATCTCAATAACGTTATTATTAAAAACTAAAAATTGAAAACTTAAATTTACGCCTTCAATACTCTACCCAAAAATATATCAGTTTCACCCTCAAAGACCGTATCTTTCATCGTGCAAGGATTTGTATTAAACCTTATATATAAACAGTGTAGTTTATTTTATTGTTAAAGTATCATTACCCCATAACAGCATTTCTGGAGGCTTATTAACTTGTGATGTAGTTGGTTGGGGGTAAGGTGGATTTTCTGAAGGTTACAAAAAGAAAAGTTTTCATGGAACTTCTTACAAATCATATTTATTGTGAGATGGATTTTAAAGTATGCATGTTTTGTGTGATTGGATTTTTTTATTAGTGATTGAATTTTTTTATAAATTTTTAGCAATAGGTTGAGTAATTAGAATGCACTCTAATTTTTCATTGATATAATCATTTAGCAGTAGATATAATTTCTGGTCTTCTGTCTTGCATTCTAGACATCATCAAATATAAATTGTTCAAAAAAATTTAAATTGTTCTTGAAACGCCAGTTTTCACCCCAAATCATTGGCTGAAATTTCATTAGTAGTTTGTGTTAATTATATCATTTATATAACATATATATTCATTGAATGATTTGATTTGTTTATATGCAAAAGAAAATGCCTAACATTTGCATAAAAAGGAATTAGTGATAGAATTCACACAGGTTGAGGATATAAAATGATTAGTGATTATCACCTCCATTTTGTGCGAGTGTCCAAATGTAACTTTTATCACATTTTCAAGAGAATGTTACATATTTATGGAAATTTGGATGGCATGGTATTGATGTTTATGGAGGCCTTTTCTTGTGGAGCATTCTTGATCCTTGGCACATAAATAGCATCATAGCAAAAGAAAATGACTAACATTTGCATAAAAAGGAATTAGAGATACAATTCACACACATGTTGAGGATATAAAATGATTAGTGATTGTCACCTCCATTTTGCATGAGTGTCCAAATGTAACTTTTATCACATTTTCAAGAGAAGGTTACATATTGATGGAAATTTGGATGGCATGGTATTGATGTTTATGGAGGCCTTTTCTTGTGGAGCATTCTTGATCCTTGGCACATAAATAGCATCATAGCACTTTTGCGTGTCATCTTTGGTTGAGCACCCTCCTTGTTTCTTTCTTATCGCATGTGTGGTTGCATTCTAGTGGCTTTCATAAGGGGACATCCCCTTCCTCATGGGTTGGTTATCTATTGTGGACACTTGTTCTTGAGTTGGATACTCCTATTTTTTTATTGATGGTCTCCTTGGTTCACAGATTGATGAGTTGGCATGGAGGTTGGGTTTGGTTTCCCTGTGGACATTCATTGCACATATGTTGAGGTTGTTCCCCACTTAATGGAGTATTGCACATAAATATATTTTTTGGTTGATGGTTTGAATCCTTGATTTATGGAAGCAACCTATTGCACTTATTGACTTGTTTTACATTCATTAGATGAGCACCCAATTCCTTTGGAGGGTTTTTGACATACTCATCCATGCCCGATTTTATGGAACATTTTTGGAGGGGCGTCCTAGCTTCAGGAGTGGTTATATTTTGATAGAATGCCCATAATTTTGTCATCTCAATGCCACTATATGTAGAGTGGTTGTAGGGTTTTCAAAAGTGGTTATAATAGAAAATATGATAAATATAGAGGAAGTTAGCAAACTCATAATTTTTGTTTAAATAGTCGCATAGTATTTTTCCATGTGGTCCTTTTGAAACCTTTTCATGGAGAGCATTCACCTTATTTGAGGAAGCGCTCCACCTTTTGAAGCCTTTTTCTTGGAACACTACCTTTGGAGAGCCTTTGGAAGCTAGGATTGACTTCTTCTTGTCATCAGCCCCCACATGAGGGAAGTGCCCCCATTCTTGGATTCTATATATATTGGACATTGTACTTGTGAATTTGACCACCTGTTTTCATAGATTTAGTTTGAGTTTGTTAGGTTTAGTGGATTATTTTGATTTGTTAATTCCACCCTAGGCTAGATCTAAGGAGTTTATGATTATTTTATTATAAAGGAAGTTGAGCTCCTCTCCTATATAAGAGAGAATCTTCCTCATTCATTTCTCATGTTTGGATTGGTGGGAAATCTGACTAAGACTTAATGGGATATTTTTTTTCTCTTATATATGGTTGATGCTAGAGATATGATGTGGATGGCTTGCTAATGCTTTAGTTTATTCTTGGATTAACAATTGCTGCTATTTTTGGATGAGTTGCAAGTGAGATCTTTACTTTGCAAGGTTAAGTTTATTTGGGTTTATGGTTGAATAGGTGATGTATTCTCAACTCTTAGTTGTATTCCCTAGGATTCCATGCTTGATGAATATTATGCCCAAAGTAGCATTGAAGATACCATTCTGGTTATTCCATTGTAGATTCATGGATAAATCTAGCCTTTCTTGGATATGGTAGGAATTGGATCTCAAACCCTAGCTATCCTTGAATGATTATAAAGCTCTTCATTACTATCCTTGATTGAACCAATTTTCCCATTTGACGAGACATTGGTCTCCAATCCTTTCATCATCATTATCTTTTTCTTTCATAAAAAACCTTCTTTTGCTAATGTTACTCTTTAAATTCACCTTGTTCTTCATTGATAAACCCTAGTAATGCTCTTTAGGTACTCCTCCCTTGAGTTAGATTGGAGAAGAAGAGGGTTAGTGGGGTGACAATGGACCCCTCTTAGTTATCCATAAGCCATCATTGGTTTTAGGGATTTCAATCTCATGATGTTCGTTTGTGTGATAACCGTTCTCTCAAACCCAAGCTTTAGTTCAATAATTGTATAATGCACTCAGAAGTGTGAGCCTTACTAACAAATCTCTCGATACTAAATTTCAATTACAAAATCAAATGAAAATGTTTTGGTTCATCTAGCATATGTATATAATAAAATTGCTAAAGTGTGCTTTTTGTTATCTTTTTATATCACAAATTATATGAGTGTTTATAATATATTTGTTTTTAAAAGCTAGTAGAATTGGGGGACATACTCTGAGAGTTAAGACATAACATTTTCACATGGTTTATTTCAGACTTAAAAATAAAGAATAGATAAAGCTTAATTGCTACCAAACAATGGACAAGCTAGATGGTATAAGAGCAAGCAAAAATTTGAAGAATCCAAAACTAGTGAGTATATTGCCATGTTCTTAAAGAGTAATTAAATATCTTCCAGAATAACAATTATAGAGCATTTTCTATACCACTCTAACCATACAATGGACATTCTAAGAGGAAGAGGGAAGTTGAACATGTGCAATTATCAAAATAGAATATTCATTGAGTATATTTATTCACTATTTATACAACTCTATAAATACACTCAAATAAGACTTTTACTACAACTGCATAAATGGCACAAAATATCAAGAATGTGTAGAGGGATTATGAAAACTACGATCCTTAATTCAACTATTATCCATGGTAATCAAGATGAGGAACTTGAATATGTACTAGAAATTTTAATGATTAAGGTTAACAAAACTATAGTGTTAAGTACTAAGATCAAACTATTATAAGACCAAAATAAAACAATTAGAACCATGGCAATTGTATATGTATTCAAGCCATCAATTCTATAAAAAAAAATTAAACCATGATTTGAAAATATGAGAAATGAATGCAAGGATTTGAACTAAACTGTGTGCTTGTTAAATCATATCAATTCATAACAAGCATTTCACTACTTATCTTATCCCAATTCACAGGCTAACCCCTAATGCATATGTGGTTTCTGAATAAATAGGCTATTGAAACAAAAATATTAAATAGAATATAAATATATTTAAATATTAAACTAAATATGTAATAGTGAGATTCTATTTTTAGACATTTAAGTAATGTCAAAATTGCACATAATTCAACTTTAAGGAGTTTTGTTATATTCTAAACTAACCTAAATGCTTTCAAAACCCATGAGAGTTCCCAATTTATTATATACTTTTTTTTAAGTTCCCGGATCTAAATGTTACAAAATCCATGAAAATTCCTAATTTATTAGATGTTTTTTTTTTAAGATTTTGAATTTCAACCACATAAGGAAAATTGCTACAATTAATTTTATGTTGGTAAGATTTGTACCTTGTGACATTTTTTTTTGCAAAGTTAATTTTCAATAGAAAATTTATTTCGGTTTAGAAAATAATTGGAAATCAATAAATGTGGTGATGTGGAATAAAAAGAAGTTCATTTTTGAAGCTTTTGTCACTGTTATTATCTTGTATGATTGTGAATATTGGGGTTGCAACATATCTAGATAATCCTAGAGAAATAATGAGCAAATTCAAAAGTGTTTTCTCATGTATAACCTCAAATTTAAGAGAAATACACCCTATCCTACTCTCATTATAGAAGTGGGTCTTCCCCCATTGAAAGCATCGCTATGTCTAGATGCTTGATGTACAAGAATAAAATAAACAACATGGAAGACCAGAGAATCCCTAAAATTGCTTTAAATTATAGTCAAGGGCATCTTCTGCTCAAGAGAGGATGGTATAAGGATGCCATGGCTTGGTTAAATCATTAGGGGATTTATGGAAATATCATATTGAAAGATATCAACAACCTCAAAAATACTATCACATCTAAGTTGAAAGAAAGAATGTGGGAAGAGAAGTATTTAGAGGGTGAAAGAAACTTACGATATTACAAGGAAGTCAATAATCCTAATCTGGAAGATCAAAAGTACCTCTCTATCTTGATCAGTTCAAAGAAGAAGATTAATATAGACAAGATAAGAATGAACTCCCATGAGCTTCATAGCGAAACAAGGCATTGGACAATTCCTAAACCACCATGGGAGGAAAGGATTTTCTATCTCTGTGAGTCTATGAGCGTTGAAGATGAATCCCACTTTCTTTTAGAGTTCCATGCGTACACCCACATTCGATCGCACTTTCCTAATCTTTGCTACAATTATAATCTCCGTGATCATCTAACTTGTAGAAACTATGGAGACCTATGAACGCTTCTTTCTCAACTTTTTAATCATAGGAATCAAATTTTACATAAATCCAAATAATTACTTTTTCTTTTCTTAAAGTGCGATAGACCAAAAGATCTTAACGAACGCTAATTTTAATCATCATCATTATAAAAGTGATCAAATTTAAGTTGTTAATTTAATTAAAATTTAAATTAATTTTCATTTAATTTTAACGAAAAATTGCAAAATAATTATATTTCGAATTATTTCGAATAATTTATGTAGTTACTGAATTTAAAGTGTTAGTTACTAAAAGTTGTATAATAATTATTTTCAAATAAAAAAATTTATATATATGTTTTTACATTATTAAAATCAATTAATGAGTACATAAAATGCGTTTTCTAAATAGTGAGTTGATGTTGCAAAAGTTTTGGACATTTTAGTTTCAAGTAATAAAAAATATACTTTATTTGTCTTTATTCAAATTAATATTAAAGTAATATAATTATAATATAACTATTTTAAGATAATCATATAATTGGACAATTTTGTATACATCCATATAAACACGGGTTTATTTTATAGACTAATCTTGGATTTATAGCACGTAACATACTCAATTATAAGAGTCAACTATCTTTAAAACTTTTAAATTTCCATACATATTTTAAATTACTATTAAAACATAATATTATATAAAATTATAAATATTTATTTTACTTACTTTTTATTATTTATATATATATATCATAGTCCTAAAATATAGAAAAACTTATACCAAAAAAATATAAAAAAGAAACTACAACCTGACGCAAACATATATTATATATTAAAGAACATGAAAACATGGGTTGACTTTGACTTTCCTTATCTTCATTACCAATCTTCTTATTTTAAAAATTGAATGAGACAGCTAGACACATGGCTGATAGATATGGGCTTTGAATGTCTACAAACAATGAAATTATTTTATTCGATCTATCTGAGTAGGATAGCTATATACAGAGTTGCGAGAGATGGGCTTGGTCGCCATGATTTGGATCTTAATGACACTACTTCATTTATTTATTGAATATTTGTGTAAACAACATTTTGGATGATTGGATCGTGATGGCATTATTCTATTTATTGATTGAATATGCGTGGAAAGTTGAAATAAGCTTGTGTATCTTAAAAGTATATGCAGTAATATCTTAAAAGCATAGGTAGTAAACATAAAAGATTGTTGGCACGATGGTGGTGCTTATTTAGTATGAGGGAGAAGTGTAATTTTATGTTTAAATATACAAAAATTTAACAATGTCGGCCTTAACTTAAAGTTCAAAACGGTATGGACTTAATCTAAAGTTGGGAAAATTTTAAGGATCCATAATTTTGTTAAAGTTTAGAAACCTCGAGGAATCTTACCAATTCTTAAAGTTCATATCATAAGGATTTTTGTAAAAATATTCAAATTTTTGTTGTGAGAAAATATGCACAAGATGAGTCTAACACTTCCCACTTTGGTGGAAGCCTTTGAGATTGTCAACAAGGCCCATTGTTGTAGTATATAAAGCAAATGTGATTGACCCCAAATTGATCCTACAAGCCCTTGTTAGTGATTCAAAGCAAAATATAAACAAAAAATTGAAATAACTTGAAATAAAATAAAGAAGGGTGAGGGGATGCAAACCACAACAAAGAACAAATACATGAACCAATATTTATTGCCCAATGGTCAAACCTGTTACAAGAATTGTCTCCTAGGAGGTGTGGGCTTCAAAGGAAATCCGACAATCTCCCTTGGGGAGGTCCTTTTTGTCCACACTAAATGCTAAATAACTTGAGAGGGAGCAATGGGAGAAACACTTGCCCCTTAGAGGAAGGTGGCAAGGGGGCTTGAAGAATGCTTGAAGGTATAGGAAGAGGTGGAAGAAGTTCCGACACAATTCCAACAACATAACCTTGCTCTAATTTCTCCTTACTAGATGGATGCCCATGACTTCCTTTTATAGGCCAAGAGTTGGCCAAGAAACAACTAGATCCAAATGTGAACCCATTAACTCCATGATTTGGCCCCAAAGTGCACAAAGAGGGGCCATTCAATGAACCCAAGTACATAGAGAGTCCAAATTTGAATTATTGGAGGTGATGGAGCCTTGATGAGCCTTCAATGTGCTGTGGGTGGTTGTGCTCTCATTTTTTTTATAGCTGAGTGGATTTTGAAGGGAGCCTTGCATTGGTGTGGCACAGAGGAAAATCTTATAATACGCATTGTAGCGCAGTCTATCACATGTGTAAGCGCGATGCTCCTACTTTTGACTGTCTTTAGGTGTTTTTGAACACCTATTGCTTTCTAGATTTGTTGATGTCTTTGGTGGGGTGCATGCTATATGTTGAGGACACCTTACTAATGATTAACCAAAAGGTCGTATGTGTGAGAAATTTAGATGTTAAGAGATGCCACTTAATGTATGAGGTTCAAAAGGTATCGTACAGCCGATAATGCATCATCATTTCTTTTTGTATGTTTTCCCATGTTCTCGGAAGTTGTGAAGTGAGTGTGGATGGAAGTTTCCCTTGGGGAAAGATTGCTAGTGATAACCAATGGAGCTGTAAGAAATAATAGTGTTTTATACAAACGAGGTGGGCATACCCATGTTCGTGAAAAGCTATCAAGATGACTACAATAAGAGGACACTGATTGGTCAAATCAATGTACTGCTAGAATATGGATAAAGACGACTTCAATCCATGTAAGAGTAAGTGAACCTGGAAATGTTGTTATAGGTGCCGAAGAAGCGGAACTGTTGATGACCATGATAATCCCACAGGGGTGGGGGGCCGGAATGCTAGGCTTGAGGTTGTTGAATGTGGGACCTCACTGGACTACTGCTAGTAACCATGATTTGTAAATGTGAACACTGGTACCTTCGAAACATATGGCTCTTCTTGATGTGATAGATGTGTTGATGTCGAGCATAGGAGATACCACTAAGTTAGGGAGCACTAATGACTCTCCCTACTTAGTTCGAGGTGATCCCTTTTGTTGATTAAAAGGGATCCCAAGGTACAACTGCAATTACCACAACTCTCAGAATATGAGGATTTGTTGTTGATGAGAGTTGAAGCACATGATAAGATGAGGGTCTTATCCTGAGAACCAAGACCATGTTGTAACCATGTGTAAGACTAACAGACCTGACACAAGATTGGCTGGTAAGCGTGAGGCTCATAACTTCCTTTGATCGATGACAACTTGGGAGTAACCGACAGTAGAATTATTCAAATAAAGGTACACGATATAATGGTGGAGACATACTATAGATGAAGGGTTTTGTTGGGGACACGACACTAAGGGTGATGGTGACTGACAAAACACATAATGTTGGGTATAGTGAGATTCAACGACATTGATCAAAGGAAACCAGGGGTTGCTTCCAAAAATAATAGTGGTGTCTCGACAGTTGTGAATGGAGTGGGGAAGTGTTTGTACATAAAGAATAATTAGTGGGGTCCCCATGGTTTTGAGGGTATCGGGGGACCAATTTGATGATGGATGGGATTCCCACACTTTTGGGTGAGTCAGGGAATCAAATTCATGACGGGATAAGTTCCCACTATTTTAAGTGAGTCCGGGAACCTTTTCCATTATGGTGTGAGGGTTTTTTTGCAAACATGCAGTCGGGTTCCCCATGAATCGATGCCATGCAGATTTTTTCTGCGTGAAGAACTAAATAGAATTGGTTATTTTGGAGGGTGGGGGGCCCATTGTTGTCTTCGTGGAGGTGATGATATGAAGAAGATTGTAGATGGTATATTTCTCTTGGAGGTATGAGTGGTCAACGTCTGTGGGTCTTGATCGTAACTTGTGCTAAGGAATTTGATGGCATTGATTGTTGAAGGTGGGGGAATAAATGTGTAGCTATAAAATGATGAATTATGGGTTGATATTTTCGAGGTGTATCAAATTCCTTGGGCTTGTGGGGGGGAAACATCATTGGTTTCAAGTAATGACTGGGATGCAATGGTGCACACACCCATGGGGGAAATATGCTTCTTAGAGTAGTGATATTGATGGCACATCAGTACTGGGGATGAGGACACTATGGTTATCAGCAAGAGTATTTAGTAAATTCAATGGAAACAGAGGGAATCCATTTCCTATATGCTAGTGTTGAGATTATACCTGTGATAGAAATATGGCGCCATTGTTGTGGGGTGGAATATTGCTCTTATAATGGAAAAAAAAGAGATAGTAGGATCTTGGTCATCATCCTGCACAAGCGACACAAATATGCAAGTGTAATAAAGAGCATGACAAAGGTATTGATGGTGCATAAATAATAACAAAAAATTGCGCACCTGTGGAGTGCGCATGAATTAGGGGTAGAATTGTTTGAGGTAAAAGCAATTGACAGGGCTCCTGAGGGTGATTCCTTCAAGGTCGGTCAAGATATATGCCCTTTTGGGTAGGGATTGCTTGAAAACATAGGGTCCTGTCCATTTAGATGCAAATTTACTTGGTCCCGGTTTGCTATCTTTCTTGGCGTTGAAGACGAGGACAAAGTCGCCCTCATTAAAGGTGCAAGGTAGAACTTGGAAGTCATAGTGTGCTTTGGAGCACACCTTCATGGTATCATTTTGTTGGAGTGAGATCCTTCTCTCTTCATCGAGGTGTTCCAAGATAAACAACCATTGTTCGAGGGCCAGAGTATCAGTTAACAACTCCACTGCTAATTGGAGTGTAGGGATTTGGAACTCAATGGGTAATACGATCTCTACTCCATGTACAATGTTAAATGGATTAAATCCAATGGATATCTTAACTAAAGTTGAATATTCCCAAAGGGCGGGGAAGAGCATATGGTGCCAATTGGATTTTTTCTTATTTACCGTGCGTTGGAGGATAGTATTAAGAACTTTGTTCACGGCTTTGACTTGGCCATTGGATTCAGGATAATAGGATGTCGAGAATTCATGTTTGAATCC
Organism: Larix kaempferi; assembly: GCA_027924585.1. Classification (NCBI taxonomy): domain Eukaryota; kingdom Viridiplantae; phylum Streptophyta; class Pinopsida; order Pinales; family Pinaceae; genus Larix; species Larix kaempferi. The sequence continues at coordinate 1,777,584 of BSBM01000105.1, read as the reverse complement.
TAACAACCATGATACTTCCTCAAAATTTTTATTGTGGAAGTGGGTTCCGTTGTTAGAAACTAACTGCTTGGGTACTCTGAAGCATGAAATAACATCGTTAAAGAAGAATCATGTAGCGATGGTTCTTGTGCAATCGAACATCGGCATTGCTTCAACCCACTTAGTGAAATAGTCAACTACGACAATGGTATACTTGTGGCCTTGCACTCAGGAAGGGAAACATTTCATGAAATCAATTACCCATTTGCAAAATGGACCAGCGGTGATTACTGGGTGGAGAGGGGTAGGGGAGCCCGTGTCTTGCATGAAAATACTTGACAATTGCCACATCTTTTAACTATGTAGACATAATCCTCAAACACTGAAGGCCAAAAATAGTTGGCACAAAGTATTTTTTGGGCGGTGGCAAGACTTGAGAGGTGGTCCCTACACGCCCCATTGTGACGGTCATTGAGGACTTTCTCGCCTTCCTCATGGGTTAAGCATCGTCATAGAATAGTATTGACCTTGTGACGATATAAGACATATATGGGGAGAATATATTGTGTGGATTGATGATTTATGCACCGATGGTCCTCACGGGATAGGTGCGGGGAAAACTTATGAGTGCGAAGATAAGTTAAAATATTTCCATACCATGGATCATTGTTGTCTATGAGGAACATATGTTCATCTGGTAAATGGTCGTGCACAATTTATCCCGAGGTAGTTGCTGGGAGGTAAGCGATAAGTTTGGTGAGGGCCAAGGCTTTCTTTCTCTTAGGGATCCCGAACTCAAAGTCGAATTCTTGGAGAATAAAATCCAATGTGAAAAATTATTATTGATAAGCCAATGGCTAAGTATGTATTGCATGGGGTTTGAGTTTGCTACCACTGTTGTTTTGAAGAGTAATATGTAGTGGCATAAATTTTGTACTGAGAGAATGACAACTAAGGAAAGCTTCTCATCATGAGTGTAATTGAGTGCTGGTCCTTCCAATGTTTTACTAATGTAGTAAATGGCATTTCCATTGTGCGCATCAGCTTGTTGGACTATAACACTTGCAACAACGGAGGTTGATGCCGAATTGTAGAGGATAAAATATTTTCTTATATATGGTGGAAAGACGAGGGGGGAAGAAGCCAAATCCTATTTTAGTGCGTGTAAATAACTTTGGGCTTGTTCATTCCAATTGAAATTGATATATTTTCTAAGAAGACAAAGAAAACCGTGTGCCTAAGTGGCATAATCTGGGACAAAACACCTAAGGAATTTGGCCTTCCCCTGAACACTTTTCAACTAGTGTCATGTGCGCGGAGGAGGTAAGTCAAGAATGTACTAGACTTTTGATGGGTCAATAGTGATCCCTTCCATGGATACGATGAATCCTAATAACCATCCCTCGGTGACACATAATACACATTTTAGGGGATTTAAGCATATATTATACTTGTGACAACACATAAAGATGGTGCATAGGTCTCGGAGGTGATCACATCATTTTTTAGACTTGGCAATTAGGTCATCCAGGAAGGCTAGAATTATATGGGCCAAGTCATTGAAAATGTATGCCACGACCCTTTGGAAGGTGGCTCCAACATCTTTAGCCCAAACTGCATAACCTTGTAAGCAAAGGTTCCCCAAGGTGTGGTAAATGTTGTTTTGTATTGATACTAAGGGAAGATCCATATTTGGTTATAACCATAAAACCAATCCATAAAGGACAATATTTCACTACCCGTGCATGAATCAATGATTTGGTTGATGAAAAGGGTGGGGTAATTGCCTTCGGGGCAGGCAGAGTTGAGATCACGGAAATTTTTACAGACTCGAATGGTACCTTGCTTATTTCTTACAGGGACATGGTTGGAGACCCAAGATGTATAAGCAATGGGAAAAATGAACCTGACTTGCAGGCATTTTTCAATCTCAACCTTGATGGAGGGAGCCTTGGAGGGTTAGGCGGGTCATTGTTTCTGTTTGACCGAGGTGGTGACAGGACAAGTGTCGATATGGTGTTCAACGATTGACCTATAATAATCTCTTAAGTTTCAAATATTCAATGACCTATAATAATCTCTTAAGGTTGGAATGATTTTATCGGAATAAATTGTAGATGTTCCTGCGATCTAGAAACTTAGACCACCGTTGATGTCACCTAGTGCTTATGCATGACAAGACAACCATATTGTTACTTCGTTCCATGCATAATGATAACTTTGAATTTTTGGTTGAGTTATGAATAGGAAGTTTTATATCAATTGCTTTTAATTTCCTAAATCCATACATGTAATGTTATTAGATAAACAATGAAGGTTTTCCACACTTGTTGATTGTCTATCTTATTTTATATGAGGATGATGGAAAAGTGTTATGATGATGTCAATGATTTGAGATTCATCACTATCATATTATATGATATTATCTCATAATAAGTATAGTGTCAACATGATTCTTGTCTTGATATGTATCAAGTAATATATTAACCTTCATAATGGTTATCAACCCATCTAGTATTTCAACAACTCTTGACCAAAAACTATCATCTGAATACCAGGTGCAATGGGAACACTCTAAATTACTTATCAAATAATATTCGACAAATATTGTAGAAACTTGGACCATTGATGCTTCCACATAGTGCCTCACACATGAAGAGATTAACACATTTCTACCTAGGTATATGCATGCTAGGAACTATGTTTTTCTGGTTGAGAATTTAATAGGAAGTTTTAGAACAATTGATTTTACTTTCTTAAATCGATGCATTTAATGTTATTCTATACATAGTGCCAAACTTGCCATTGTAAATTGATGTATAATATGAATTGTAACTACAACCACCAACATAGAATGTAATAATCCTTATAATGTGTCAATAAAAGAATGTAACAATTACAAGGTGGTGGAAGACCTGCCACTATGGTCCTTAGGCCTGTATTTACATGTATGACTTGGTTGTCTATCCTCAAACATATAATGAGAAACACAAGGGACAAGAGGAAGTCGTATTTTGGAATCCAATTGCATACCATAATCTCAAATATATCCATCTATATCCATTTCTATATATCTACATTGTAAGTCGGTAATGCCTAGTTCTAGTTCAAGTTCAATCCTGATTGTAATGGTGTCATTGTAGGCTTGGGTTTTTGAAGTGGTGCAAAAGGATATGGACTTATAATACCATACTTGCACTTTATGAAATGAATAATAACTTGTTATATGCTTAGGACAATGAATTAGATCTTATTGACTAGAATGTTGATGCTTTCCTAGATATCGTTCCAACTATTGTAGACACTAATATTGAATCACTAGATATGAAAAATACGTAGTGACAACTATGATTTTGTATTATTCCCTATTATCATTTCCAAGTGTTGAAAAACTGGACTTCAGGATTTTGGCATTAGAACCACGCCACTAGACATGGAAATGACATAATAACAACTATGATTTTGGTTTCTTCCCTATCACCATCATCGGGTGCTAAGAAACTTGGACATCATGATTCTTCTCTTGTTTTATCCAACGAAAAAAAAACCTATAAAGTTATATGGGACTTAACCATAACCAATATCACCACTCCATGATATTCCAAATAGTTTACTCTAAGACATAAGTGGAATGATGGGAACAATGATATGTCCTATTAATAATCCCATTAAGAAGAAGAGAGCTTTGGTCAAAGAATGGATCCATGTTGATGCTTTCCTAGATATCGTTCCAACTAATGTAGATACTAATATTGAATCACTAGATATGGAAATTACATAGTGACAACTATGATTTTGGATTATGCCCTATTATGATTGTCAAGTGTTGAAAAACTAAACTTTGGGATTTTGGCATTGGTACCAAGTCACTAGACATGGAAATGACATAATAATAACTATGATTTTGGATTCTTCACTATCACCATCATCATTAAGTGCTAAGAAACTTAGACATCATAATTCTTCTCTTGTTCTATTCATTGGAAAAAAAACCTATAAATTTATATGACACTTAACCAGAAACAATATCACCACACCATGATATTCAAAATTGTTTATTCTAAAACATAAGTGGAATGATAGGAAGAAGGATGTCCTATTAATAATTTCATTAAGAAGAAGAGAGATTTGGTTGAAGAATGGATCCATGTTACATATAATTTAAAAAGACAATACTTAATAAATAAATGCACAATACTTCTATAAATTAGAAATAATTAGAATAATAACAAAAGAGACAAGAAAAAATAAAAATAATGATTTCCAACACAAATGTGTAATAAAAATGAAACAAAATAAACTCAAGTCCAAATCAAATCATTGTTGTAGACTTGACAAAGTATGTGAGAGAAAAAATATTTTCTATGAAATAAAACAAAATAAACTCGAGTCCAAATCAAATCATTGCTATAGACTTGACAGAGTATGCGAGAGAAAAAATATTTTCTAAAAAATAACGAGTCACAAGTGAATGAATAAATAAACAAAATAAAGAAAGTAACAAATCTCAAATGCAAGTATGTAATGAACATATAAAAAAATGAAAGATAAAATTACATAGATCAAAGGCATTATGGAAAACGGATTTTATAAATTTTACTTGTCACAATTGTTTTTGTCTATGGCTATGTTCCACATGTGAAAATATATACACTTCTTTTATCTTAATAAAAATATAAATACATGAGATCTAAAAACTAGTACTTGTAAAACAAAAGTAGTAAATAGATTAAACCACTAGTTCATGAAAGTTCAAGTTCAACCCAAATTATAATATAAACTTCAATGTTATATTTGAGCAATTATAATTTATAGACATTAAGCTAAAACCGAAATTCAATTTCTATTTTGAATCCTCTTTTTCTAGTATATCTCTAAAGTGAGACCATATTCCTTTCCACTATGCATCTCATTTGAGGCCATATAGCTGCTTTGACTTATTACAAATCTCAAGGGAGACCATATTCTTTTCCACTATGCATCTTATTTGAGGCCATATAGCTGCTTTGACTTATTAAAAAATTATTAAATACCTGTAAGAGTTCATTAGAAAATCTTCTTACTTAGTTATATAAATATGAACTCGTATATAATACCATTAATTGTCTCTCTAGGCTCTCTTAGTTGATCACATTCCATTCTACTATGAAAGATAACCATAAAATTTTACATAATTTAGAAGAGGCCAATATGATGAGTATGTTCCCAAACCCCATCACCCATCAACAATGGACCTAACCATAACGACAGTCTATTGTTCATCGTGTGATTTCCATTGTTCAACAAAGCTTCAAGATTGACACAAAATTGTTGCTAACTAAATTTGATTGGGCTATCAAGGATAACAAAATTTACTCTTGGATCCAGAACATGGAACTTTATTTCAAGACCAAGTGCTTAACTACATTTCAAGGTGGATAGACATTCCAAGAAAACAAACAATGCTTTATTTGTACAAAGACATTAACAACACTTAACTTGGTAGGACTAGTAATACCATGAATCTTGTGCATATATCTCTAATGAGTATGCTACCAAATTGATTGTTGTGTAGAGGGATTTGGTTATAACACCAATTTAATAATGGAAAGGATCCTTTTTGAGGCATCATGTCCATCCACTAATGCAATATTTCTTATATATGACATAATCTTTAAAGATTATATGACATGTATTCAACCAACTTCAACAAAACATAAAAAAGTAAACTTGCATCCCCATCTAACGTGTGATTAAACAAGTTAGTGAATTGTAAATTAATTCATAAGTCAATCCTAATATAAGAAAATAATGAATTATAAATTAAGTTATAAGATAGTGTAAATATAATAAAATCCAATTCAATATTTGTTTCCTTGGAAAAAACATCACATATCCAAATTGTATTAATTTAAAACCACATTTTACATAGGTTGAGAAGCCTCTCCATGTGTGAAAGTTCTCGTAAAAAAATTCCTTAAAATATACCTCATAAATATTCTGTCAAAATAATTAAACAGTCCATGGCTTCTTTATATCTATCATAGAAAAAGGCTTTGAAAAGAACTAGTGATATGCATACCACAGTTCTGTAAGGTGCCACAATTTATCATGTGAAACATTCAAAGTAAACTAAGAGAGAATAATAAAGAAAAAAAAAAGAAAACTTAAAACAACCTTTCAGAATGAGTAATTCTAATTCCTTTCACCCTAGATAGGGATCTGGATCCAGTTCTTCTAAAGTGTCTCCTGACATCTCCCATCTGTGCCAAAACCTAGGACCCATTTGTAGGCCAGCCTTTGAAAGTCCCTCTGCTACCTCATTCATTTCTCTATAAATATGGTTGAATGAAATCACTTCAAATTCCCTTTTCAACAGCTGAATCTCTTCATAAATTTCTCTCAGATGGATGTTCCTAGGAGGCCAGTGATGTCGAAACCAATCAACCACCAATTTTGAGTCTCCAAAAATATGGAGTTTTTGAATTCTCCTAGAAAGTGCTATGATCAACAAGAGCTTGAGAGCCATCATTTTTGTCCTATTTGAACTCTGAAAAATGGCTTCCTAGAACTTGGCCCAATGATTTTCATCTTGATGTATTAGCTCTCCTGCACCTCCCATGGATAGGGTTCCCTCAGAGGCTCCATTAAGAAAAACTCATCCACCCGATCTGTTAATTTCTTTAAGTATAATCCTTTTATTCTTCACAAGAACATCATCTTGGGGAAAATGAATCATGATGGCTAGATTGTTTTTAGCACAGATACTAGGATGAAAGAAAGAATCATAAAAAACTGCATTGTTCCAGTAAGACCAGACACCCCAGACACTAATAAGAGGAAGAGCCAAATAATCTTTAAAATCGTCATTTTGACAACAATTATGCAAAGCCACTTCTATATTCTGCCATTCCCAGGTGAAAAAGACACTTGAAAGTTGAGAAACTATGCTCCAAACCTCCTTCATATAATTGCAAGTGATAAAAAGGTGGTTTACACTCTCACCCATCACACCACAGAGGGGGCGTTTGCTTGGGCCTTTCCAAATAGTTCCATGTAAGTGATCCTAAACAAGGACTTTACTGTGGATGACCAACTGGATAAAAAGCTTAGTCTTGAGTAGGAATTTGAATTTCCCCGATGATTTGTGCCACCATAATGGCTCATTGAAGTCTTCCTCATCTTTAATAACTTTATATCCTAATATGGGAGAATAGTGACATCTAGCCTCATTCCTTAACCAAAGAAGAATGTCCTCATTAGTAGATAATCTAATGTGACAGTATTGTAAAGATACAATGAACTCATTCCATTGCTCCATTTCCACTCTTTCGAAGCTAAATAACTCTACAGATTGCCATTCCTATCTCATGATTGTAGTAAGTCGTTCATCCCCAATTTGAGCCAAATGTACTATACCTTAGTTCCGAAGGAAGTTAATAATTTGTGCTAGTAACTTGAAGGAGCTTGTGTTGGTAATCTGATTCAATATATTATAAATTAGGATGCACCTAACTAAATATTTTAAATATTTTGTTAATTTATTTTAAAGTTTTTATAATTGTTAAATTTATCTACTATCCTTTAAGAAAAGTTTATTATTATTTTTTAGTAATACATTTTATATGAAAACTCGACATGTCAACATCAATAAATTTAAATTGATTAGAAGCAAACATGTCATATAAAAATTTTAATTTATGCAAATAAAGAAACTTGATGCATAGAATTTGGAAAAGAATCTACCATTAATCTATTCAAAATTTTTAATTTATGTTTGATGCATAGACTTTGGAAAAGAATCTACCATTAATCTATTCTTTTAGTGTTCCACGTTTCCTCACTTTTCTTATTTTGGTCCGAATATCTGTATAGCATATTCTAATAGGTTGTATAGCTGTTCCCCTATGAACTTCTCCCAATCATAATTTTTAAAAGCCCAATCTAACATCCTTAGAATAATATATGATATCACCACAATAAAGTACATTTCCCAATATGGATCTCCGTATCCAAATGCCACTAGTAAATTATTTATTTTTCTCCCAATTTGTTGGTATGTGGGGCTTAAATTCTATTTTCAGCCATAGGCCTTTGGCTCGAATCAAAGAATAGATATATTAAAATCATTCTATAGTTATTGGTATGTCCATACCTAATAAAAACAAATTTTCCTTGGGCTTTTATAGTTCTATGTCCAAAATTGGCAATGCTAGGATAGGATTCCCCAATACCTTTTTCTATGAAATCAAATCTTATATAAAGCCAGATCTGCCATTATCGATACCTAAGTATTATAAAAATTTAATATCTTCGATACCAAAATTGGCAATGCTAGGATAGGATTTCCCAATATTTTATTCAATGAAAACAAATATTATATACATATTATAAAAAATTATCCGACGTAATAATGTCCTCTCTCCATCTCAATATTGTGATTATTAAAGTATCATTACAGTGTAGTACCTACCTATATCGTGATTGTAATAATGTCCTCTCTCCATCTCAATATTGTGAATAATGTCCTACAATGTAGTTTATTTTATTGTTAAAGTATCATTATCACATAACAGCTTTTCTTGAGGTTTATTGACTTGTGGTTTAGTTCACGGGTTAGGTGGAGTTACTCTAGGTTATAGAAACAATTTTTTTTTAATGGAACTTCTTATAAATCATACTTATTGTGAGATGGATCTTAAAGTATGCATGCTTTATGTGATTGAATTTGTTTATTATAAAATTTTAGTGATTGAATTTTTTTATAAATTTTTAACAATAGGTTGAGTAATTAGAATTTACAATAAATTTTTCATTGATATAATCATTTAGCAGTAAATATAATTTCTGGTTTTATGCTTTGCATCCTATGCATTGTCAAACATAAATTGTTCATAAATTTTCAAATTGATCTTGAAGTGTCAGTTTTCACCCTAAATTACTGGCTGATTTTTCTAATAGTTTGTGTTAATAACGTAATTTATATAACATATATATTCATGGAATAATTCGATTGGTTTATGTGCAAAAAAAATACCTAACATTTGCATATAAAGAAATTAGTGATATAATTCACACATGGGTTGAGGATATAAAATGATTAGTGATTGTCACTCCATTTTGTATGAGTGTCTAAATGTAACTTTTATCACATTTTCAAGAGAAGGTTACATGTTGATGGAAATTTCTATGGCATGGTATTGATGTTTAAGGAGGCATTTTCTTGTGGAGCATTCTTGATCTTTGGCACATAAATAACATCATAGCACGTTTGGGTATCATCTTTGGTTGAGCACCCTCCTTGTTTCTCTCTTATGGCATGTGTGGTTGCATTCTAGTGGCTTGCATAAGGGGCCATCCCCTTCCCAATGGGTTGGTTATTATTGTGGACACTTGTTCTTGAGTTGGATGCTACTATTTTTTATTGATGGTCTCTTGGTTCATAGATTGATGAGTTGGCATGGAAGTTGGGTTTGGTTGCTCTCTGGACATTCATTCCAGACATATGTTGAGGTTGTTCCCCACTTAATGGAGTATTGCACATAAATATTTTTTTTGGTGGATGGTTTGACCCCTTGATCTATTGAAGCAACATATTGTAGTATTGACTTGTTTTACATTCATTACATGAGCACCCTTCCTTTGGAGGGTTTTTTACATAATCATCCATGCCATTTTTATGGGACATTTTTGGAGGGACGCCGTAGCTTCAGGAGTGATTATATTTTGACAGAGTGCCCATAATTGTGCCATCTCAATGCTATTATATGCAAATTCGTTGTAGGATTTTCGAAAAGGGTTATAATGGAAAATATGATAAATATCGAGGAAGTGAGAAAACCCATAATTGTTGTTTAAATAGCCGCATAGTATTTTTCCATGTGTTCCTTTTGAAACCTTTTCATGGAGAGAATTCACCTTATTTGAGGAAGCACTCCACCTTTTGAGGCCTTTTTCTTGGAACGCTACCTTTGGAGAGACTTTGGAAGCTAGGATTGACTTTTTCTTGTCATCAACCCCCACATGTGGGAAGTGCCCCCATTCTTGGATTCTATGTATATTAGACATTGTACTTGTGAATTTGACCACCTCTTTTCATAGATTGATTTTGTTAGGTTTATTGGAGTATTTTGATTTTTTAACTCCACCCTAGGCCATATCTAAGAAGTTTATAATTATTTTATTATAAAGGAAGTTGAGCTCCTCTCCTATATAAGAGAGAATATTCCTCATTCATTTCTCATGTTTGGATTGGTGGAGAAATCCAACTAATACTTAATGTGATATTTTTTGGCTCTTATGGATGGTTGGTGCTAGAGATATGATGTGGATGTCTTGCTAATGCTTTTGGTTTATTCTTGGATTATTCCATTGTAGATCCCTAGATAAATGTATCCTTTCTTGGATATGGTAGGAATTGGATCTCAAACCCTAGATATCCTTGAATGATTAGAAAGATCTTCATTACTATCCTTGATTGATCCAATTTTACCATTTGACGAGACATTGGTCTCCAATTCTTTCATCATCATTATCTTTTTCTTTCATAAAAAACCTTATTTTGATAATGTTACTCTTTAAATTCACCTTGTTCTTCATTGCTAAACCCTAGTAATGCTATTTAGGTACTCCTCCCTTGAGATAGAGTAGAGGAGAAGAGGTTTAGTGAGGTGACAATGGAATCCCGTTAGTTATACATAAGCCAACATTGGTTTTAGTGATTTCAATCTCATGATGTTGGTTTGTGTGATAATGGTGCTCTCAAACCCAAGATTTAGTTCAATAATTGTATAATGCACGTAAAAGTGTCAGCCTTACAAACAAATCTCATGATACTAAATTTCAATTACAAAATCAAATGAAAATAATTTGGTTCATCTGGCATATGTATATAATAAAATTGCTAAAGTGTGCTTTTTGTTATCTTTTTTATATCACAAATGATACGAGTGTTTATATATTTGTTTTTAAAAGCTAGCAGAATTGGGAGCCATACTCTGAGAGTTAAGACATAACATTTTCACATAGTTTGTTTCAGACTTAAACAAAAATATAAATGAGGCTTAATTGCTACTAAACAATGGACAAGCTAGATGGTATAAAAGCAAGCAAAAATTTGAAGAATCCAAACCTAGTGAGTATATTGCCATGTTCTTAGAGAGTAATTGAACATCGTATGGAATAACAATTATAGATCATTTTCTATACCACTCTTACCATACAATGAACATTCTAAGAGGAAGAGGGAAGACGAACATGTGCAATTATAAAAATAGAATATTCATTGAGTATATTTATTCATTGTTTATACAAATCTATAAATACACTTAAACAAGACTCTTACTACAACTACTTAAATGGCACAAAATATCAAGATTGTGTAGAGGGATTATGAAAACTATGGTCCTTAATTCAACCATAATCCATGGTAATTAAGATGAGGAACTTGAATATGTACTAGAAATTTTAATGTTCAAGGTTAAAAAACCATAGTGTTAAGTACTAAGATCCAACTATTATAAGACCAAAATCAAACATTTAGAACCATGGCTACTATATATGGATTCAAGCCATCAATTCTCTACAAAAAATTAAACAATGATTTGACAATATGAGAAATGAATGAAAGGATTTGAACTAAATTTTGTGCTTGTTAAATCATATCAATTCATGACACGCATTTCCCTACTTATCTTATCCCAATTCACAGGAAAACCCCCAATGCATCTATGGTATATTAATCAAATAGGCTATTGAAACAAAAACGTCATCTTCCTCTCAACAACTCATTTATTAATTAGACTATCTTAAAACAAACCTTAAGATATGAATAAACCTCCAATGATTTATACTCATATGACTTTGTTCCCCATTCTAAGCTGCTCAGCTGGATTCAAATTTTAGAACAAAGATCTAATATTTTCCTCTTACTCAAGCTTCTCTAGTCCTACTTTGACCTTATGCTGGCTATACTCATGTCCCAATGACCTAGGGTACTTCCTTCCTCACCTCCTTCTCCCTACACCACTCCAATTCATGCCATGCTATGCCACCTAGATTGTTATGCAACTTAGATTGGATGGATTGGATATTGATATTAACACATAGTCACAAACCCATGTAAACATGACTTTCCTATGCACTTCTAAGTAGAAAAACTAGAGGATGCATGTCTCAAGGTATCATATGCTTCTACAAGCTATGATTATGCAACTTCAAATTTCACAACCTCTAGGTGAATATTAGTTTGGATTTCGTGTCTATAATTATTTTCTAGAGTTTCTGTTGTGTCTATTGAGAACAATCGGTTGACTAATAAATAAAAACCACACATGAGAAAATAGAACATGACTCACTAAACATACAAAAAATTGTAAAAATAACATTAGCTCCTTTTCTTTAATATTTATGGATAAATTGCTGAATTTTTTTATCTACAATGATTGAATTCCACGAAAAAAATAGAGATACACACAATTGAGCATAGGATTAAGATTTTGAACCAAAATGTTTCCAAACTAAAAAACAAAACGGAGTTAAGAGTTGGGCCTCACCTTTGGTATGATTAAAAGAGATTCTACAAACACTGCAATTGCTTTTGATTGACCTATGGCTTGTACCTGTTCTAGTGGTGTTTTTTGCTTCACATTGGTTGAGTTTATTTAGATGGTAGTCTATGGATGTGCCTTGCTTTAAGCTAGGAAGTGGCAACCTTAAACCCTTTAGGATAGGCAATGGAAACTTTGGATGTCGCTTCTCTAGATGTCCTTTTTGTTTGGAAGATAGTAAAATAATGACGCTAGTGAGGAAGGAGGCTTGCGAGGTGTTGGTGCTTTTGGTTGGATTTCATTTTTGGTGATGGTTCACCCAATATATTGTGAAGGACCATTTCACTCATGCAATAAGGGTAAATAGGTGGTTCAAAGAGGTTAGATCATGGAAAGTGATAGGTTGACAGACAAGGCCTCTCCTTATTCCAAAATAATGTTATATAAGATCGGTATTGAGAAAGATTACGATCTATAAAATTGGTAGTCACAATATTTTATTTTTTGCAAATCGAGAAGAATTATATTACAAAGTACTTATTAATTATATTAATTAGAACATTTCATGCAATAAAAACTTTTCCTATGAAATTATGTGTAGTGTTTTAAGCATGTGCAATGTGTTATTTATGCTTTCCAATTAATGTGGTTCTAGTTTTAGAGACTGAAAAATGATATAATATTTGGTTGAGATTTGATCTTCAATTCTTTTAGATGCAAAAACTTGAAACAACGAGACAATTCAATCACATGAAATTCATACATCCATAACATAAGATATACCTTGGGGAAAATCCTCAAAACTGTGAGAACAAAAACCCCAACAATTCTTCTCAATATAATACAATGGATAGCGAATAATGCTTTCTTTTACAACATAGCGAAATTCTTTCAGAAGATAAGAGATCACCAACACACTCTTGGTGAAGATATGGAAGAAATAGGGAAGACATATCAATCAGATGTGTTTTCCAATGTGCCCAACACATCAATAACAAGCAATAACAATAACCTACACTAGGAGAAGTGCTTTTCCTTCAATGGAGAAGAGAATTTGATTCACTTTGAATTCATTAATACCATATAACATATTTATACATTATTCTCATTCATCAACTTCTTCTAACTTTAGGATGAACCTCTTCTAACATATTTAAAAGCTCTTTAATTTAATAGTTAAGTAGGGTTTCCCTTTTTAAAAGCGGGGACAAAAAAAACACTCTAGTTATAGGAGGAAGTGACTTTATACAAATATCTCTGAATCGATATTCATCACAGGTTTAACTAACACTTGTGAAAATCGTCACATTAGATCTAAGAGCCAATGTATACCTCACAATGAAAGAATTTAGGAATAAGATTAAGACTGGTCAATGCAGTAAAATGAGCAACAGAATAATAATACAGTAGAACTCGGATAGAAGCAAAAATACTTCACACACACTAATTCATTAATCACAAATGGACAAATAAATAATACAATGCATGAGGAATTCGAATGCCAAAGTGGCAATTCGAATTGGCCTTCATGGAGTGATCAAAAGTTCACTGGAGTGTCATCGAAGCACAACTAGTAGTCTATCTCATCATTAGTGGAGTCATCAATGCTTAAGTAACTGTCAACCATCAGTCAAATTGAGTCTAGAACTAAGTGTGGTAGGTGTAACTGAGTGTAACTGGAACTAACTGAATGAAGGAGGCTTAGTGGAGGGCACATGAGGAGCTAACTGAAGTCAGAATGAGCAGTCTAGTCACACTGGAGGTCCATCAGAGTGGTAAGATTAGTTAAGAGTGAGTCAAGCCTAAAATCAAGGAGTGAATTCAATTAAAAAAAGACGACTGGACTGGTAGGTGAAGAAGGGCGCCTTCGTCAAGTGGATGGTGGGATGTGGGTGCATCACTGGCTAGGAGGGCTCAATCTAAGTGGAAATAATCTCCTGAGTGCTGGAAGACTAGGGACTAGGTGCTGGAGGTATCAACCTGATGACTGGGCAGCATGCAGATGCATGCTGCATGCAGGAATGCATGCAAGATTGAAAATGAAAAGGATGAAAATGTTGGTAGGACTAGGATGGAGCATAGGAATATCCTAACAAAACTATAACATTAAGAAAAGGATAAATGGAGGGTACAGAGTTTATTATGGACTAGAAAGTAGTAGTAAATAAGCAGACCTTTGGATTTGGGATAAGAATAAATTCCTCTTTGAGAGTCTTGTCACTCATGCTATCTTATATGGTTGTGAAGTTTGGTTTGCAGCATATCTAAAGAATCTCGGAGAAAGATGTACCAAATCCAAAAGGGATTGATAACTCATAGTCTCGAAATTAAAGGCAATATGTGATATCCTATCCTTATCATAAAAAATGAGTATTTCCTCCCTTTAGAGCATACTATGACTAAGTAACTAATATACAAGAACAAGATAAACAACATAGAAGAGAACATAATTCTTAATATTGCTTCAAACTCCATTCAAAACCATCCATTTCTCAAGTTGGGTTGGCATGATTTCGCTAAGTCTTGGCTAAATCATTGAGGATCAAGGAAAATGTTACTTGAAAAATAATGATAATATTCAAAATAGAACAAACATTGACTAATTAGCAAAAACATTTATTAGCTCCACAATGAAATCAATTCTTAAAACGCCGTGGATCAAAATAATTTGTCATCTTTGTGACACTAAGAGGGTTGAAGATGGAAACCACTTTCTCTTATATTTTCATGCTTACACCCACATTACATTGTAATTTCAAAATATTTGTTTTACAATACTAACATTCCTAACTTTTTAACTCGTCAAAACTATAATAGGGATTTGGAAAGTCTCTCTAAAAATAAAATACTAATATCAATACGCAATTCCCTTCCTTTCTTAAGGTCCAATAGGCCAAAATTGATCTAATAAAAATTAATAACTATCATCATCATCATTATTTAGTTATAATCTAATAATATTATTTATTTATTTTTTATTTGTAAGGCTCGTACCCACGAGTACCGATGACCTTAAGCAAATAGTGACTTAATAATATACATGTTACCATCTACACCCATTTACCATATATTATATGCTCCTTGGACTAATAATATTATTTATTTCTCTCAACATGAATATGGCAATACAAATATTTTATGAATATTTAAATAATTTATTTCTCTCCAAATGAATATGACAATACAAATATTTTATGAATATTTGAATAAAATATGACATTTTCTTGTTTAATTTTAATTTTTTTAAAAAAATCTCTTGTATATTTAAAATAATAATATAATGTCCCACTCAACTACTTCGATGTAGTTTCTTGTTCCCAACCTGGGAATATTTATGTACAACTATATCCAAAACGGACTCTACTTTCAACTACAAACATAATTAAATAACAAAAATGGAACCATTCATATACTACTTCGATGTAATTTCTTGTTTCTTATCTTGGAAGATTTGTGTGCAACTGTTAAAAAAGGAAGCTGAAATGATAGACTATATATTTAAAAAGGAGTAAGCTATCTCCTTGACTAGGTGCACCCGGGACCCACCCGGGGCCGTTGAGGAGACCCTCACGCTGTTTGTAAACGGGCGGCTTACTCCGACTGCTCATCGTCTGCTGACATTCCCCTCTTTGACGTGGACCTTTTCCAGGTGGATCGAGCGCCAGCAAGTAACTCCCACTCAGTCATGTAGTGTCTTTAGACTTCAAGAGGCCTAGAGCAAGTAACAAACTCTCTTTTGAAAGTAGATCCACTCCTATATTCCTTTATTTGAAAAGATGATGGAATAAAATGTTCTGAATAGGATATTATATAAATATTTTATCTTGGAGATCCATTCAGTAACAAGAAGAGTCTCTAAAAATCTAGAGGTTTTGTAGGCCCATATCATAACCCAACATCATAACTAGTTGTAAAGCCATAAGCTCAACTCTATTGTCGGCACTGATACCAAAACCCAGTTTGATCTTGCAATAATGAGAGTCTGTGAACCCCTTCTCCAAAGAGAGGGTTCCCTTGGGCATCACCATCAAAATAATCCAAGGCCCCATATTTGTCAATGATTTTAGAGATAATGAATCTATTCTTGATCAGTGCACCATCTTGATTATTTTTTTAAAAAATAGTCATGCCATTCATAACACAAACTTGAGGAGATAGAATGATCTACACTCGTGGAATCTAGTCCATATGATGGATTATGTAAATTTTAGTAATTTTCCTTCTTCTCTTGTCACTAAATATATTCCTTGGTATTTTGCCTCATAGGCTTAGTAGTCAATTTGTGGGAGATTGGTAAGATGGTATTTATTAATCTAGTATGTTAAGTTATTGGCAATGGGTGGTATGGGCCCTTGATATTGAGCAGTGCTATGCATGTATTAATGAAGGTGCATGGTGAATCTATTGCTTTGGTCCATCTATTAAAATAACACATCGTGATTTTCATAAGGGTTGTTGTGTTATGTGTGACATGGAAGTGCTATAGTGTAGCCTCAAGCAATGTGAAAAAGAAACAACAAAGGGACAATGCAACATACTAAATTCGACTATTAGGAGGAATCGTTGGATGGACTGGTTTCCCTAGCACATATTGAAGGAAAATAAGGCTAGGGACAATTGCGCAATTGGTGCAGAAAGAATCATAGTAGAGCTTCATGTATGGGAGATGGAAGTAGATTCTTTCATGAGTATTTGTAAAGGGAATAAATTGGAGCTTTGTTTGCAGAGAAAACCTCTTTAAAATCAAGTTTGACATGTTTCCATGCTTCTTGGGATTCCTATGGAAGAAAAGTCAATCTTGGGATCCCTTTTCCATGTGTCCCTAATTTGGAGAACTTGTTCAATATAGTGTAAAACTTCCATCATAGAGTTGTTATACACATGGAGGAGTGAGTCATGTGTCGGTAGAGTAGACCATGGGAGGTTCCTAGAAACCTAAAATTTTCTATACATTCAGGGGTATTTCATTAAGAATTTGGATGAACCATGTACATAAAGGACCTACTCAACTCATGGTTGTAGAGGTTAAGTACCCATGTATTCCGGTGGACGACTGTTCATTTATATGGACACTGACATTTTGATGATGTCTACGTGATCAAGGTACAAGATGAAAGTGTTAGGTTGGACCAAATATATAGACTTTGTTGATTAGGAAGTTGGTTAAAGATGTTGATGAAAAATTGACCTGATGGAGATTGAGACAAGTAATCATTAAGGGGGGGTGTTCGAATAGGTAACTCTTGCTTGTCTCATTGGAGAATAAATTTGGAACTTGTCTTCTCATCTATTAAATTGAATAATACCAGGTAGAGGCAAGATGTCGTATTTCCCTAGTAGCTTCGATAAGTCACATGATCGTCGTTGAAGTATCTTTTAAATGTCCTTATAAAGAATTGAATTGTCCACTTACCTCTCTTTAGGTGGAATCATAGTAATACTCGGCCTAGCATTTAATGAATACATTAATTGTTTAACTCTTGAATCTCTTCCATGATTGTAATGTTACCTCTCTTTAGGTGGAATCATAGTAATGCTCGACCTAGCATTTAATGAATACATTAATTATTTAACTCTTGAATCCCTTCCATGATTATAATATAACATAGAAAAATAAATATTTCAATCATCATTGAAACTAATTGTTAAAGGTAGTCAATATCATCTCAAATTACCACATGCTTATATGCTTCCATGTAGTAAAAATCAACATTGTTTCTAAACATGAATTAATTTTTGAAAGCACAAAAATCAATCAGAATTATTGCTAAGAATCCATACAAGTTCTAATAGGTGGATATATTAATAATGTTTTAAAACTTAATAGATAAATAGTAGAATGAATTTTTTTCCAATCTTAATATAAATTTTAAATATATTGTTAATTTTTTAAAACAAATTTTGTTGTAACTTTTTATTTTATTTTGTAAATTTGAAGCAAATTTTATTAAAAATAACTTATATAAATATTTTATTTATTTATTTTGAAAATATTAATTTAAAATAATTTATTTATTTATTTTGAAAGTTCTAATTAAAAGGAAAGAAAAATATTATATAAATAAAACGAAAAATAACTTTACATCTCTCTAAGTTACAAATCTCTAATTAAAAGAAAAAATAGATACTATTGTATATAAAAAACAAGTGAAGCTTTTGCACATTTTTAAACCAGATTCAAAGATATTTTAGAGGTAATTTCGAAATGGTAAAATTAAAGAGAATAATATAATTCCCTCAAGGCACTGGAATTCCTACGTTAAAAATATTTGCTAATCCTTTGATGTTGTCCACAACATTTAAATCTTTTATAGCAAGAAAGAAGTTTTTTATATTTAGAAGACATAAAGTTTGGGTTAAGTTTCTGGAAAAAGGGAAGACTAAGGACGTCGAAGGCTACCAAGCATAAATCTTAAAAATTAGAGGGCATATCGTAAACCCTAAAATTTAAGATCTCTTTAATTTAATTGTTAAGCAGGGTTTCCCTAAACCTTGGACCTAATGCCTCATTGTTCATATTTTTAAAAGCGGGGATAAAAAAACACTCTAGTTATAGGAGAAAGTGACTTTATACAAATATCTCTGAATCGATCTTCATCACAGGTTTAACTAAAACTATAGCATTAAGAAAATGATAAATGGAGGGTACAAATTTTATTATGGACTAGAAAATAGTAGTAAATAAGTAGACCTTTGGCTTTGGGATAAGAAGAAATTCCTCCTTGAGAGTCTTGTCACTCATGCTATCTTATATGGTTATGAATGTTGGGTTGGAGCATATCCAAAGAATCTCGGAGAAAGATGTAGCAAATCCAAAAGGGATTTATAACTCATAGTCTCGAAATTAAAGGCAATATGTGATATCATATCCTTATCATAAAAAGAAGTATTTCCTCCCTTTAGAGCATACTATGACTAAGTAACTAAAGTACAAGAACAAGATAAACAACATAATTCTTAATATTGCTTCAAACTCCATTCAAAACCACCAATTGCTTAAGTTGGACTGGCATGAAGTTGCTAAGTCTTGGATAAATCATTAAGAATCATAGAAAATGTCACTTGAAAAATAATGATAATATTCAAAATAGAACAAACATTGACTAATTAGCACAAACTCTTATTAGCTCCACAATGAAATCAATTCTTAAAATGTAGTGGGTCAAAAGAATTTGTCATCTTTGTGACATAAGAGGGTTGAAGTTGGAAAACACTTTCTCTTAGATTGTCATGCTTACACCCATATTAAATTGTAATTTCAAAATATTTGTAATACAATACCAACATTCCTAACTTTTTAACTCGTCAAAATTATAGGGATTTGAAAAGTTTCTCTAAAAATAAATACTAATATCAATAAGCAATTCCCTTCCTTTCTTAAGGTCCAATAAACCAAAATTGATCTAATAAAAGTTAATAACTACCATCATCATCATTATTTAGTTATAATCTAATAATATTTTTTATTTGTAAGACTATTGATGACCTTAAGCAAGGAGTGCCTTAACAATTCACCCATTTACCATCTACACCCATTTATTATCTATTCTATGCTTCTTGGGCTAATAATATTATTTATTTCTCTCAAAATGAATATTACAATATAAATATTTTATGAATATTTAAATAATTTATTTCTCTCAAAATGAATATGACAATACAAATATTTAGTTATAATCTAATAATATTTTTTATTTATAAGACTATCGATGACCATAAGCAAGGAGTGCCTTAACAATACATCCATTTATTATCTATTCTATGCTTCTTGAGCTAATAATATTATTTATTTCTCTCAAAATAAATATTACAATATAAATATTTTATGAATATTTAAATAATTTATTTCTCTCAAAATGAATATGACAATACAAATATTTTATAAATATTTAGTTATAATCTAATAATATTTTTTATTTATAAGATTATCTATGACCTTAAGCAAGGAGTGCGTTATCTTTGGTTTGGTAAACATCAAGGTATATGACGATACCAGAGTCACCATTAAATGGGCGGCGGGTGACTTTAAATTAAATGTGACGAATCTGAGACATTGGGCTCTTCGGACACATTTTGAGATTTCCAAGCAGCAGGGGATTACTTTTGAACATATTTATAGAGAACATAATTCCCTGGAGGATAAGCTTTCTAAACTAGCTTTAGATGGTGTGGAAGGGCAGCTGTTCTGGGAGGAATGGCTTGATAACTGCTTACAGGACTGTGGAACCACCTACTTTTTTGATTGAACTCTGAAGCCTCTTTCTGTCTGGATGCTTTTCACATGCTTTGTTACATATATGTAATGTACATATGACATGCTGTTAGTAGCTAAGGTAGCTAGCTATAAGGCAGATCTAGCTTAGATCTTGTCCAAGTTGTTTTTTATGTTTATCAAGATACTCGGTTCGGCTGTAGAACCTTGAACTTTTTTGTACTATTTGATTCAATTATTGAATATCAATAGTAGATTTTTTTCGCTGGAAAAACAATACATCCATTTACCATCTACACCCATTTATTATCTATTCTATGCTTCTTAGGCTAATAATATTATTTATTTCTCTCAAAATAAATATTACACTATAAATATTTTATGAATATTTAAATAATTTATTTCTCTCAAAATGAATATGAAAAATATTTTATAAATATTTAAATAAAATATAACATTTTCTTGTTAAATTTTAAATTAAAAAAAAAAATCGCATGTATATTTAAGATAATAATATGATGTCCAACTCAACTACTTCGATGTAGTTTCTTGTTCCCAACTTGGGAAGATTTATGTACAACTATATCCAAAATGGATTCTACTTTCAACTACAAAACAAAATTAAAAAAACAAAAATGAAACCATTCATATACTACTTCGATGTAATTTCTCGTTTCCTAACTTGGAAGATTCAACCAATAAAAAAGGAATCTGAAATGATAGACTATATATTTAAAAATACATAATAATGTCATGTCCAGCTATTTGATCTCATTCCTTGCTTCCAATCTGGAAAGAGTGGTGTAAACGTATTCTATTTTCAGGAATAATAAAAGACACAGTCGTAAACAAATTATATAAATGCTCCCTCTGACAGTCAAAATTGACGGAAGTACAGCTTCTTTTGAGTATGAGGTGGAGAAGATTTCAGCACATTCTCACTTTAAAAAGGGGAAAGGAGAGGCCTTCAACAAACGCTTCAGATCTCTCCTTTTATTTCGATGTAAGAGCAGGAAACTGCCCCCTGTTCTTCGAAGTGTTCCAAAACCTCTGGTATTGATGTATAATGCATTCGCAATCAATATCTGCACGTAGATGGCGGTTGCCAGAGATCAGTAAAGAATTTCAACGAGTGACTTATGAAGAAAATGTGGATAGATATACAGGAACATTGATTCGAACATCTCTTTTACTTTCCCAATAATCTCTGAGAAATTGAATCTATATGGGTTAAGCTTTACTGAGAATGTAAAAGAGATGCTTGAATCAATGTTCCAGTATATATTCACAGAGAGACTTATTAGGAAGTAAAAGAGATGTTCGAATTCATGTCACTGGAAGATGGAGAATGAATGGTTCCCTCAATGAGCTCCTTCAACGCCTTTTGATGCTCGGAAGCAGTGAACGTTTGAGAATCGCTAGGCTTTCCAAAAGTGAGATAAAATCAGCACCAGATTATGTTTTCATCCTTATTATTTAGGCTTTGTATGTAGATTACTTCTTCTTTGTAGGTAGATGATTGAAGTAGGTCAATTGTTTTTGCTTTTGTGAATGGATGATTTCTCTCTAAATTCTATTCCATTCAATTCCAGTAAATCATATGTTGAGTTTATAACCAGTATATTGTTGTATGGATTGTTGGTTTGGCTTTGTTTCCTCACAAATTTAGATTTACTGAGGGAGAAGGAGAACGTAAAGAGAAAGAGATTTATGTGTGACATATGAGTTTATGATCAATCTGATAATTGATTGATGTACTGATCTGAAATGTTCCAAGAATCTAACCCTTTGGAATCAGCGAGGCATCTATCTGGGTGTTGCAGCAAGGAGGTTGAGCCTTTTACTAAAGAGAGAAGGCGGTTCTTGCCTCACATTATCAATGCTCACGCTCGTGGTATCCATTCCAGGACACGTTCACTGGTCTTTAAGCGGTTCTCTTGTCCTCCTGTCAGCGCCGAGCATTCTCTTGGTATTAGTGTTATAGCACCACGAAGAGCTTGAAAAGGGATTCTACAAATATCCATTTTGTTGAAGTATTGCTCCGACCTATTCGAACTCTATGGTTTTGGCCGGAGCGAGCTGGTAGTCAGAAGACTTGATCTATTTCATTTTAGTCACTAGAATTTCTGCATCACGATCTGCGCGTGGAGGATTGAGCCGCCTGGGAGACGTTCAGACGGGGTACTGATTTTGGAGGTGTCATTACTTGAAGAGGTTGGGTAGAGTTGGGACCCTAGTTTGCATGGTGATTTGATCAGCCAAAAGAATCTGTTGGCTTATCTAGATTTTGATGAGATCTGTTGCCTTATCTAGATTTTGATGAGATCTGTTGCCTTATCTAGATTGTATGGACAGAATCTGCAATCCAGATCACTACTACATGTAGCCGCCTTTTAAGACGTCGTTTAAGACAATTGTCTTTTACTTCTTAAATTTATCCCTGTAGGGCCCGCCAATTAAAAAATTAACTATGATTTCCAAAATTCCAAGTTAAACATGAAAATAATTCCAAATGCTTAGCAGCTCATTTATCCCATTTCCCGCCTTTGGAAAGGTACTTGGCTCTTTGTTAATGGTGCTCTCAACCCATAAAACTTTTTTATTTGGACAGGGGCGCTCTTCGTCAATGGTGTTGGAGACAAGCTCCTAGCGATGGAGGCTGTGAGGTTGATTGTCAAGGGCGGTGATAGAAGCTTCAAAATCAAAGACAACAGTTCCAAAAAATTTCCAAGTGATTCCAGGCTTCCAATGCCCTCGGTCTAGTCAGGTATTCCGCCAAAACCCAAGAACAAACCCTAATGATATGGGGTGAAAATGTATAATAAAGAGTTAGAATCTATCCAATAATTTGTTCAATGTATTTGTCTGCTTTAATGCATTTGATGGATGAGTTTCCCTGTTTCTGGTAAAGGGTTTGGCTGGAGAGGCCAAAATTTGTTCTTAAACCCATTGTGCCGCCATTAAGCAGCCGCGTGGGCAAGGCTTGGCAGGTTCCGCACTGTCGGTGGCAATAGTGTGGAGGAAGAAAGTCACCGCAGGTTTTGATATTCAGAGACATGTGGGTGAGCATAGACAGGATTGGTTGAGTGCTCTACATGCACTCCAATGCTCGAAGGCCAAGAGAATTGAAGCGAAATCTTGGGTTCTTGAGCCTGTGGGTGGGTTATTTCTTTCTTTCATATTTGTTCGTTTTTCTTTGCATTATTTGGAAATTTTGTACTAATTTATCTGCTGCTCTGCATTTTAGGCAATAGTACCCATGAACATCTGACAAACAAAGGGGTGGCTCTTCTCCGCACATTTCGCCTTAGCACAATGAGCATAGTCAATTTATAAACCCTGTTTCATGATATCTTGAGGATGCAGCCACTGTCGGATAGTTTGATGGAAAAGCCTACATCGCCATCCGAATAGCTATAGGGAATGTAAATAATTATAATTTTAAAAGTAAGCCAAGAATACACTTAAGCATTAGGGTTTGTATTTTGTTCTTTCTTTGATATTTGTTCGTTTTTCTTTGCGTTATTTAGAAATTTTGTACTAATTTATCTACTGCTCTGCATTTTAGGCAATAGTACTACTGAACATCTGACGAACAAAGGGTTGTCTCTTCTCCGCACATTTCGTCTTAGCACAATGAGCATAGTCAATTTATAAACCCTGTTTCATGATATCTTGAGGATGCAGCCACTGTCGGACAGCTTGATGGAAAAGCCTACATCGCCATCCGAATAACTACAGGGAATGTATATAATTATAATTTTAAAAGTAAGCCAAGAATACACTTAAGCATTAGGGTTTGTATTTTGTTCGTTCTTTGATATTTGTTCGTTTTTCTTTGCGTTATTTGGAAATTTTGTACTAATTTATCTACCGCTCTGCATTTTAGGCAATAGTACTACTGAACATCTGACGAACAAAGGGGTGTCTCTTCTCTGCACATTTCGCCTTAGCACAATGAGCAGTCAATTTATAAACCCTGTTTCATGATATATTGAGGATGCAGCCACTGTCGGACAGCTTGATGGAAAAGCCTACATCGCCATCCGAATAGCTACAGGTAATGTAAATAATTATAATTTTAAAAGTAAGCCAAGAATACACTTGAGCATTAGGGTTTGTATTTTCTGGGCATTTTCTGTTTAATGCAGGAGGTGAAACTAAACCCCTTTTTCAGCAAAGGATTGGTGTAAAACATTGTTGTATTGTTCTTATGATGGTGTGCAGTTTCTGGAATCCACGCTCGATCGGAGAGAGGACAAGGCAATATTATATTTGTGATAGACCTCGGGAGCACCAACGGGACTTATATCGATAGTAGGAAGATTAAACCTTGGACAGTGACTCCTGTTTCTCATGAAGCTGCATCACTTTCAGTAATGTCGAAATCTTATCGTATTTTGAGATACATAATCCTTGTGGATCAATGTTTGCTTTGGCTTGTAGTTTATGAGTTGTGATAGCCTTTGGCATGTGTTGATTCATTGGACATTTTTATTTGAGATTTGGTGCTAATTTGAGAAGCCTTTCCACATGGGAGACATCATTGCGAGGGAGACAGCCCAACTAACTTTACATGAATCTCCTCCAATTTTGCACATCGAAACTAATACATTGAATCTCCTCAAATAAAGCTTTCATCAATTATCAGCAATGATATGCCAACAACTAAAAAATTTATTTAGTTTGTGTATGTGAATGTAATGATGCAAGTGTTTGACCTGCGCTATCTTAAAAATGGTCGTCATTCGGGAAATTCTTGAGCCCTAACCTTCCAATGCATTTTTTTCAGCCCCATTTCAACTGACACAATCAAAGAATTTGACATCACAAAATATTATTCTTCTTGTCAAGATCTCTCCAACGAGCTATTGTGGGCCTTAAACAAACCTTGTATGTGGAAGTTATGGCCTCAGTAAGTAGATGCGTCATTTGCACTCAACATCTTGGGGTTTGCCTTTCCACCTTGGCTCTTAGGTTTATGGTCCATTTTTTTAAGTTTATCAAACTTTATGGTTTCTCGATATGTATTAAACTAATCTCCAACTCTTGGTTAAGGGTTTTTTGAATGAGTGTAGCCATCACATATGTTCTTAAAGATAACCTACCGTCATTCCAGCCACTATGTATTGCTATGTACATTCTAGTGTTTTTCAACATTGTTTTTTTAATAAAATTTGGTTTTCACTCTAATACTCTGCTTTGGTTACTGTTCTCCGTGTGTACAACACTACAATCTTTTTATTTATTGTTCATCTCTCTTTGCTCACCCATATCTGCATCACATTCAAAGAAGCTGTGGACTAGGTTCTCTCCAAATACAAGCTTTGTTGCCTTTCAAATGCAAAAGTTCAGCTTTGATGATACATACCATATTGACTCTTTTATGTAGGAATACCTAAGGTTTATGTAAGGTCGGGGCCTTTTAAAAACATTGGTTCATCCTTGAACTTGAAATATACTTTGCTCCTTCGTCCTGATCATCCAAAAACACAAGCTACACTAACTACATGGATTGGATGATTGTCATCAGCTCATGGGTTCTTCCCTAAACCAGAATGGTTTTACCACTGCCTAAGATACAGGTGGCAGATAAACCTGTTAATCACTTGGAGAGGTATGATGGCATACCATTACTTATGTTCATCCCCCTTCATTTTCTTGCAGATGAGATGGAGAAGTCACATGACAAAAGTGAGCAGATGCAAATAGAACCAGCTCTTTATAAGAAGGTGATCTACATCCCCAACACAACTTAAGCATCTAACATAGGCAAAATGGCTAGCAATAACTATACTGGAAGGATCACTGTATTTCAATGGACATCTTTTGGAAGAAGACAAACATGAGCAAGTAGAAGATAGGAGAAGCGATAACAAAAATAAAACTTATTACAAGTGGTGCCCAAAGGGGGAGGCTAGGGAATGGCTATCTTCTTATAAATGTGAATGGCCACACTATTTTGAATTGGGTGTGACTGTAGCATCCCATTAACTATTTTGGGAGAATATTGTGTGGAGAATCCTTATAAGTGCATTGTTACAGGAACATACCAGAAGAAAGGTGGACTCTCAAAGTTCTCTCATCAACTCTTTTATGTGGGAGTACATTTTCTCTTGGAGGGAAGGCTCTCCTTGTTGCAGTGGTGAGTGCACCTTCTGTAGTCTTCATTGTATCCATGTCAGATGCACCTGATAGGCTATTGTTCAATTTCTTTCCTTGGATAGGCTAGGTAAGCATTTGATGATACTAGTAATTTTAGGCTGTGCTTGCATTTTTTATCAAAAAAACAACTCTGTTAGTAGGAATAGAAGTTGTTTCCATTTGAAAGAACAAATCAATAGGCGTGTTGTAATTATAAGTAATCCCCTCAGGGATACAATCTCTTGCAATTACTTTGAAAGACAACGCATTGAAAATGAAATATAGATTATACGTTGAACTCCAATTGATGTACAACCACACCACAGCCCACACGCCATGAATATTAACTAACTTCTACCCCATTTTTTGCAAATAATCCAAATCAGGAGAAACTATCCCCAGAAACTATCCTTCCATAATCCGCTACAATTCTTTGTACATATCACCCCACCTTCCAAGTATCTTGAACACTCTCGGCATCTATGTTTAAGGTCAGTTCGAAAGATATTTTATTTTTTTTGGTTAAAAAGTTTAAACCCTCAGCTATAATCATCCAGGTGCTAGGGAGGGGATCCTAATCCAAATACCAAACAAATTACTTTAGTGGTCTTGGGGAATCTCGGGAGTTGAACTGTAGGTTAAAATTCTAATTTCAAACTAAATTTGCCGAGTTCACCATTACTTAGGTTGGAAGAACTACTCCATTAAACTTACTTAAGTTTTATTGTGAAACCCCAGATGAGAGCAGTCTTGGCTAGGTTTTGCAATTTTTCTTATGGATTTTTTTATAGAAATTTGACTAAAAGTTTGAATAGTTTAAAATAAATATGATGATTGTAATCCGACTGTGGTTGTTGATGGAATGAAGAAAAACAAAGAAATTTCCTCTCTCTGCATTTTTTAAAATCATTAGTTTTTTCTTTTCTGTTCCAAATAACCATTGCATTATAGAGAAATCGTGCTGGTTGAGTGCGTATTGAGTATTGAAGGATGTTTAAATACATTATGAAATGAGTGGAGTTATACCTAGTGTTTTCCATAAACCAATGTTGATAAAGGAATCTATGTTTGTTGAGTTAGTGATGATGAAATGTAAGAGATCGTGTTCGAATCCTGGGTTAAAGAAAAAATATAGATGTTATCGTTTCCCTTCAAGGTCACAGTTACAGAAATTGTTTCCTTCCATAGTTGAATTCAACAGATAGAGTCATGTGAGATTGAACCCAAGCTTCGATCTAGGTAAAATGAGTGATCACGATTTGAATTCAAGCAAAAACAGGAGACAACAACAGATTGACTCTACACAGTCGGATCAACAAGGAGTGGTCACTATTTATTGTGGATAGGTAAAGGAATTATTGAAAGTCAAACCAATTTTCACCATAGATTAGAATTTAATTAACGGTGGATGGACTGGGCGCTTTGGAATGGAATTCAAAACAAGGTGAACAACGTGATGCAACTTTTATTTCACGTGAACAAACGCAGGTAATCTGGGAATTTCACCAATATTTTTGTGAATTAGATTTCACCTGCTTATGACATCAAGCCTACCATTCATTAGTTCAAGCCTGCACCAAATTGACCAAAGTTTATATCCCAGATTTTAATGATGATAGTTGGAAAAAATCCAAAACTGAGAAAGTTTAGAATAATTTGATAATAGTAATTCTTTATCAATAATAAATAACTTCAAATTTTAATTTTAATTAATATTGTTTAGTATCTAATGAGTTACACTCATAAGATGTAGGTTTTAAAACATTTATTCCACATTTTTGGCAAATAATGAGATCTGTAATGTCTAAGATAGCCTCCCCTTAAATCAATCTCTTTACTCCCATTGAAATTTCTCATAATCTTCTTTAATAACTACTTCATAATCAGCATGTCATACTTACTCTGGTATTTGTTTTAAATATTTATTAAGAGCCCACCTTCTTTAATAAAAATGCATCAGCTTCGAAGCTACTTCATAATCAGCATGAGGCTCCACTAAATACCGCACTGTAGGACCTGCCTTTATATTTTTATGGTTACCCTGGTCTTGTTTTAAATATTTATTAAGAGCTCACCAAGCTTGGTTAGAGTTGAGAGAATCATTAAAAGAGGGATGTCTATAATAACATATATATACTCTGCAGATGTATGTCTATAGGATTCCCGAAGGAGGAACATTTACCCTATACTACCAAGATTTACCGGATTTGAACAGAGAATAGAAGAAACCCTATTTCCTGATCTCATAATCCTCTTAATTATAGTTTTAACTCAAATATAATAATGCAGCAATAGCGTTGGGTAAAGGCCTCGCCTGACCTTCTACAATCCTTCTATAAATATCTACATCACCGTAACAAATTCACAGAAAAAACTAAGTTGTACATCGTTCCTTTATGTTTTACGTACAGCTCTGGATCTTTCCTTAATGTTTTATGTAGGCATAGTTGATGCATAGTTCGCATCAATGAAAACCAACATGAATAATATCTTTTTTTAATCCAATTCAAATTCTATGAATACGGGCATTTATACCAAAAGGATGTCCAAGTCACAAGTGTTTATTATGTTTTTAAAATTAGAGTTGAAAAAAATCATGTACTTGATCAACGCTAATTATATCATGTGAAGTCTTGTGGTTTCCTGGAAGCTTGAACAAATAAATTTAGTTCAACATACCTGTACACATTAATCTCCTTTGTAGGAATGAAACAAGAATAATATAGTTATTTATTAAATGAGCTTTCCTATCTTATTCCATGTAAAGTTGTTGGAGTGCATAGTATTTGTCTCACTGTTGGTGCTGTTGTCCAGAATTGTATATAGAAATCAAAATTTTAAAATAAAAACTACATCTCTATAATTTTGGTTTGTACTCTTTAAATTAAGAAAGTTCAACATACATGTACATAAATCAAAGGAAGGAAACATGTACATAAATCAAAGGAAGGAAACTAGAATAATATAGTTATTTATTAAATGAGCTTTGCTATCGTATTCCATGTAAAGTTGTTGGAGTGCATAGTATATGTTGGTTTTGCTATGTATGCTGTCGAGGATTGTATATTGAAATCAAAATTTTAAAATAAAAACTACGTCTCTATAATTTTGGTTTGTACTCTTTTAATTATTATATATTATATAGTAGTGTTGATTTAGCAATATACCTAAGTTTTCTTCTCTTCTCAATTTTTTTTTTTTAAATCATTAAGCACTATTATATGGTGAATAGTGTAATTAGTTTCATTTTTTTCAAATCAAGAGGAACCCTCCAGACCATCCAACAAACTTTGTTAAGTACTTTAAATGAAGAATTATGAATTATACGAGTTTGGTTCTAAAAATACCAATGTTCAAAGGAAAATATAGAATATATGGAAACTATCTATTGATTTTGTGATGAATGAGTATTACAACTGCAATCTTCATGAGAACTACATATAAATGAGTGAAATATGCTTTTTGTGTTCATTGCTTTAGAAAAACTCTAAAAGATACAAATATTCTTTTTGTATATGAAGTTGCAGGGCTCTAGCTCAATGGTAGAGCATCTCCATTATATAATGTAGAAGATTGGTAGAGCATCTGCACTATATAATGCAGAAGATTGGTGGTTCAATTCCACCATGCCTTATCATAAATATTTGCATTTGATCACTATTACATAGAGGGAGTATTATGACAATATTTGAGAAAATATTTGTGTAAATTGTTTCAACTTGAGATAAAAAAAAAATTGTATTGTTTTAGTTATTGTTTTTAAGCGAGTGTCTTAAACTATTGTCTTAAATTATTGTCTTAAACTATTGTCTTAAATAACAAACAAAGTTCTCATTTGATTTTTATTCTTTCAGCCCACTACTACATAGAGGGGGTATTAAAACAATATTTGTGTAAATTGTCTCAACTTAAGACAAAACAAAATTTGTGTATTGTCTTAATTATTGTCTTTAAGCGAGTGTCTTAAACTATTGTCTTAAATTATTGTCTTAAACTATTGTCTTAAATTTAAGACAATAGTTTAAGACAATAATTTAAGACAATAGTTTAAGACACTCGAATTTAAGACAATAGTTTAAGACAATAATTTAAAACAATAGTTTAAGACACTCGCTTAAAGACAATAATTAAGACAATACACAAATTTTGTTTTGTCTTAAGTTGAGACAATTTACACAAAAATTGTCTTAATACCCCCCTCTATGTAGTAGTGGGCTGAAAGAATAAAAATCAAATGAGAACTTTGTTTGTTGCGAGGTGGAGGTCGTGTAGGTCCTGGAAATGATACTCATGCATGTGGAGGCTATGAGAGAAGTTTAATTGGCTGCATGAGACAATTTGATTTGTTGCAAGTAGTGATGGAGACAACTGCCAGTTCTGTTTGTATGTGCAGAGAAGACGGAGGGTGGTTTTGCATGAAACATCACCCTATGTGTTTCAGTGTTGAGTATGATAATTAATGTACCAAGGTCGAATTGAAACATGATCGAGTACATTGAATATTTGGTTGTTGAATGACAATACGTTATATATCTATGGTCTGATTCTTCCACAGAAAATACATAAAATTCATGGCAGCGGAGTTGATTACTGGCGATGGTGGTTATTAGATCAAATGCTGCTTACATGTTGGTTAGACCTGTGTGATGGTAGTGGCGAAATTGTCTACGAAGTTCAAAATCTCTTTGTGTAATTTATAATTTTCAATTTTGCCTCTCGAAAAATGGATTTAAGCCTGGGTTCACCCATGGAAATCACTAGGAAGCTTCCATTCACCATTGATTTCTAGAAATTGCAGTTGCTAGGCTCTCTTTCACCTTCGGAGCTACATTTGTCCATATTTTATGGGTTGAATCTCTTTTTCCAAGTTGCTTAATGTCCACATGAGAAGGGAAATTGACATTTACTATCAGAGCTTATAGCAACCCATTTGACCTCTTATGTGACAATAATGTTTTTATGGGTGTTTGGGGCATCATTCGTGGGGACTGAGACTTCATTCATAGCCATTCATAGCCACGTATTTGGGCATGCACGGGGCCATGACTTGCCAAAGAGAAACTTACTCAAAGTTTCTTCAAGACTTCACAAGGTTTTATAATTTAGTTAAAGATTCACCAAGATTTTACAAGGATTTATAATTTAGTGAAAGATTCACCAATATTTTACAAGATTATATAATTCAATGAGAGATTCACAAAAAAAATTTATATACATAATATCACATTGATAAAATAGTCTTCATAATTTTCTATATATCTTTGGGATTTGCCCATTTATAATACATAGAAATTTAGGGAGTTCTTAAAATTTTCTCTCGATATTTTATATCCTTTCGTGACAACTTTGTAACCAAAAAATCATTCTTTAGTCTTATTGATAAGGTATGTTGTTGCTAAAAGAAAGCACAACAAGATGCTTTGTCTTATTTAATTGTTCCTTTGTAAAAGCCAACTTGATGAATGTGGTGCCATAAAACCTCAAATTTGTGGGAGTTGAGAAGACACTATTTTCCTATTGAACTTGAGAGTAGCATGCTTGGGTACTTATGTGTCTACATAGATGGAAATCTGTCCATAAAACAACAATTACTCAATCGTTACAATGTAGTTGATGTCAAATATTTAAGTACAACAGTTTGTAGTCAAACTGTGTTGTACTAATATTCAAACCAAAAGTATGGTCAACTCGTTCCTAGTTAGTATATTGTTGTTCAAGATTACACTTATAGGTGAATGGAAGAGCATTGACACTATGCATTAATTAAATATATAGTAAAGTTCATTATTCTTGTTGGAAAAGCTAAGTAATGATGGTAGAGTTAATTATGAGTAGGAATTATGAGATTGTAGTAGGGAAGACAATGATATTGTTTTGGATGCAAAAAAAGAGATATAGTTAGAGCTTGGTCCAAAGGATGCTAATGAGATTTATTATGGAGATTTATTATGGAAGGATGGGAATTAGATGGTGGTGGAAAGCAAGATAAAGTTTGTAGTGTTTAATAAAAGCAATGTATCAAAATGTTGTTCAAACCTTGTATTGATCCTTGAAAATTTTGAGTTGTTATCTTGCCTAGAGTTGGTACTTGGTAGAAGCATTATAATGGTACCTAGTACGTACTACATATGTACATAACATGTAAAGGGAATATAGTTGTAAGCCTTGGATAACCATGCATAACCCTTTTCCATGCATCCATGATTAGTTGGATAACTTGCTTGGTATAGTGTAGAACCTATGTTATGGAGTTGTTAACACTTGGAGGAGTGGGTTGTATGTTGGTTAAATAAATCACGAGTCCACAACATGTAGTTTGTACATTGTAGGAGATGTGGTAGGCCTAAAAATTGGAAATTTTTTGTACATTAAATGGGAGTTCATCAATAAGTTGAAAGAACCATGTGTCGGAAGGACATCCTACTATATCGGTGGTTACAACAATTACTTATCCATGTATTCTAGTGGATGGTTGTTTATTTATATGGAAAATGTAAAATTGATGATGTCTACAAGATCAATGTATGAGACGAAAGTGTCGGGCTGAACTAGATATATATTTCTTTATCAAGAGGTTCTTCCGATGCATTGAACCAACAAAAGATGATGACAAATACTTGTTTGGAAAATATGGAGACAAGTACTTGTCAAGGGGGAGTGTTAGAATTATTAAGCCTTACTTGTATTATAGAGTAATGTGTTATACTCAAGATCATATGCGAACGGTGTGGTTGTTATTGTATTGGTCGTTGTAAGGTAGATTTGATCTCTAAGTAAGTAGTTTACCTCTAATTTTTAGAAGGTTAATAAATCTAATTGGATATGAGAGATTCTCTTAACCAATTTTCTTCTATTTTAATCATTATTCAAATTAATCTGAAAGTGATAAAAAATAAAATAAAAATATATATTGTTTAGCATAAACATATAGTGAGCAATTGATTTATTCTGTGGACTCCACATCTTGGATTCTTATCACATAACATAGTCAAATACCTTTAAAACGTAAATTTTCATACTTACTCTAAATCACCATTATAACCTAATTTTGATGTTAAAATTATACAATATTATTTTTTATTTACTAATTTTATTTATTTATTTTACTTTCGTATATATCATAATTTTAAAATATAAAAACATTATGTTTGTACCAAAAAATATAAAAAACAAAATATATAAAACATATATTATATAAAACATAATGAAAACATATATTATATATTAAATGTAATGTACCTATTATGATCTAAAGTACATTAATTAAAACTTACAAAATTTCAAACAAAAAGAGTGGAAGATATGAGACCAAACTAGTTATTTTTCTATTAGGATTCATAAGACATTTTTAATCATGCACATGACTCTTCCTAATCCATCCCAAGAAGTGATTTAGGATCTATTAAGGCTGAAAATAAGATGGAAAACATGCCAATATTCCGACAACAACACATTTATGGGTCCTTCATGCTTGGGAATATTTCCTAATTGGATGAACCAAGGTTACCAATGCGCATTCCCCGAGGACTTATGTGGAAACCCAAGGCTTCTAGCACTTGCTCAGAGTAATCAAACCTATGGATATCTAAATGGCTTGTCTCCAACCTACTGCAATAGAAATTAAAATTTTTAGTAAGCTAATTGGTGGTTTGAGTGGGTTTGGGAATGATATGACAATTTAGGACTACGAAGTAAGGTGCTTTTCAACTCAAATTTAAGCAATCCTAAGTGTCACAAATCTATAGATTAAGGATTGGAAGATGTTCATATTGACCTTATCTAACAGTAGAAACCACCATATCTCAAATTAGTGGAGCAAAGGACAATTAACCAATTGATTTATGGAAACTAGTCAAATTTCATTGAAATCTAGAGCATAGTAAGAAAATACATATGAATATCAAAACTTCTGGATAAATGGAATTTAGATCTGAAATAAAATATTTTAGAGGACAAGAATTACATAATATATATGTCAAAATACCCTCCATGATAGTCTTTATACATCACATTACTCAGTACATCAAATATTCCAATGAAAAGAGCATCAAACTCTGGAATTCAAACCAATTGGTTCATCAACTCTTCTTCACATTTTGAATGACCTACATCAACATATGAACCTGCAAATAAATCACTGAGAATGGTTGGATTACATCTCTTTAATATCTAACTGAAGAGTCAAGTAGCACAAGGACAACATAAGATTTAAGAATAAGATAAGATTGAAGGCTGCTCCGGAAGTGATTTCTTCTTCCCAATGAGATAGGCAGGATGCCTTCCTCCTCAAACTCCAAGTAATTCCTCAACTAGATTGGTAACAGTAGGGGCACATCTCCCAAGTCATGAAAAAATCATTGCTCTTCAATTTCGAATTTAAATGATGGAAAAAAACCTAAATGGGTGCATACTACCTTCTTTTATAACTCATTTGGCTTCTTTTATAAATTAATATCGGTGTATATCAACCACATTTAAATGTGTGGCCTATGGTTGATAATACATCAATCGACGTATATAAGCCATATTATTAATATTAATATTGCTTGCTAGTTAGAGGTCAGCGCGCGGGGAAAGATTGTTCAGTTTTAATTATTATTTATTATAAGAAATTATTATTATTATTATTATAAATGTTATATTATTATTATTATTATTAAAAAATTATTATTATAATATTGATTATTTATTATAATATGTAGTATATTATTTATTATTTAATTAATATTTATTATAATATTTAATAATAATAATAATAATAATAATGATGATATTAATATTAGTAATAGTAATAGTAATAATAATAATTATTATTTCTTATAATAAATATTAATTAAATAATAAATATTATTATAATTATAATTAATAATAATATTATTATAATAATATTAATATTAATTACAATAATAATAATAATAACAATTATAATAATAATAATTATTTCTTATAATAAATATTAATTAAAAAATCAATATAATAATAATAATAATAATAATTATAATTATTATAATAATAACAATAATTTTAATATAATAATAATTATAATTATAATTAATTTAAATAATTATAATATTAATATTAATATTAAAGTGGTAATAGTGCTTATAATAATTAATTATAATATTAATATTAATAATTAATCCATATTAAGTCATAATAAGAATATTAATTAAATAATAATAATAATAAATTATTAATTAAGTCACATTAATTAATAAATATTAATATTAATAATATGACATATTAATATTAATCAATATTAATTAAGCCATATTAATTATAATATTTAATTAAACCATATTAATATTAATCCTATCGATTGATTAAGGCATATTAATATTAATATTAATTAAGCCATTTTAATATTAAGCCATATTAATATTAAGTCATATTATTAATTAAGCCTTATTATTGTAAACCAACCATGGTTAACCATGGTCAACCATAGTCAACCATGCTCTACCATATCAATAAATTTTCACTATTATATCACATTGCGACGTGGCAGGTAGTGCGATATTATTAAAGTTTGTCAGAATGCGACGTTACGGGGATGTCACAGTGCAACGTGACATGTACGTCACATTGTTATGCAATAGATATGTCACATTGCGACGTGAAGAACAATTTCATGTTAGAAATTAGTAAATATAAATAAAAGGTAAGTCATATTGTGACGTGACACCCAATGCCAAATTGTCATAATAAATATGTCACATTGCAATGTGATAGATATGTCACATTGCAATGTGATACATATGTCACATTGTGTGGTCATAGCTTATGCGACATTAATTAAGTATGGAAAAATTATTATTATAATTTTAGTATACAAGAATATAAGTTACATGGTTGCAACGACAAAGGGGTCGTTCCACTATTACATATGGGCGGATTGCTCCACGCAATATTTCCACATTTTCAACATTCGTGGGTTAAAAAAATGAATTTTTAAATTTTTTTGGCATAGGGCGGAAAAAACTGTGGCAATATCCACAATTTTTAATGTTCCACAAACTTTCATCCCTATATCGACGAAATTTCTAGGTTTCACTTTTCGTTGCAATATAGATGAAGGTCGAGCTATATATACTACATACTCTAACCATTATTTACACATTTGCTATAGTTGCGACACATTGAGCACGGATTTTGAACTTGCAGGGTGGTTATTTGAGCTTGGATATTCTACATAGCTCTGATTTTGAACTTGCAAGGTTAGTAATTTATATTTTTTTGTCTATATTTTTATAAGGGTTAGAATTTAATATTGTTTAGTAATGAGGATTAGGTGTTAACTTGTTATTTTGCCTTTCTAATATTTTTTTCAAGAACTTGCTATCATTTTCATTTGCCTCATTTTAACTTTTCACTCATGCATCAATTTGGGGTATTTGTCAATCTCTTATAAGTGTTTGTACTAAATACAATTGATAAATGGAGGGGATATTCTTGAATTCCATTGTATGATATCATGAATATCCCCATGCATTTAAGATAATGACCACGTGGAGTGGATTATCTAGGTATGTTGATTTCCATGCAAGACTATTTTCCTTTCTTTAGCTAGATTCAAAGATTTGATTTATTTTATTTTTATTTTTATGAAATACATATCTCAAAGAAACTCATTAAGCACTTTTATTCTAAGGATGGTACCCAAGGTAAATTGATTTTTTTATAAAAGATTGAGGATTTGTGAACACAAGGTTCAAGGCCGTTAATACAATATAATCATTTAAGAGCTCAACATGCCACTTAAGGGAATTGAACTTAGGTAGGGAGGATAACACATTATCACATGTTTTCATACATGGGGTTCTCATACATCAATTTGGTATCTAGATAGGTTGTGACCTTAAAATTAGATATTAACGTTTGTTATTATTATTATAAATCAAATTTGTCCATGAAGTATGAACCATAATCAAATATTTTACCACACTCTACTTGAGAAAGAAACTTCACTAGAAAATATCCTCGACTACATAAAGTTATCTCCATAAGGTTACTTAGAGTTGATCCTTTGGTATTCAGTGTTGGATCTCCCTTGGTGTTGGCCATTTGATCTAGCAATCCCTTATCTTTTCATTGTTGGTTTCCTTTTTTTCACCAATATTTTATATAAAGGGAAATTCATGGGCTTCAACTACGATTCCGATTCTCAAAATTCATGGCTTTTATTTTTAACTATTGTTTCCTTGGAAATCTATCAACAAATGATTTGAAATCTCGATTCCATCTCTCATGACCAGAATGTCGAATCCATCTCTCATGACCATAATTCCCAATTAGTATACAACAACTTTTACAGGATATTCACATCACTTCAAAACTGTGCTTAGATGGTTGTGATTAGAAATATCTTCTCCAACCCCTAGTTGAAATCATTGCCAACAAAACCCATTATTGGTAGTCTACAAAATAAATTTTTATGGAACTAATACATACAAAATATCAACTATGTTGTACTGAAATACCCACAAAAGATCATTATAAAACGATTGTCGCAAGCAAATTCATGGAAATGCTATTTTAAGTCCAACATACTTCTAGCTTAGGAATTGCATCACCTTGTCAAATCTAGATTCTAGTTAAATATTTTAGGGTAACAAGTTGATTTTCATGGTAAATAACATTCATTCTTGTACTAAAGTCATTTTTTTTTAATAAAAATAAGTGGTACTGGGAACAAAAAATAAGGTGACATAAAGTAAAAATATGCCAAAGCAAAGGTAATGTTGGAGTATATTTGCACATAAAACACCTAAATGTTGGCCATGTGGCCACCCTTTGAAATTTGGATGATCAACCCATTTCTACATGCTTCATCCACTTTCCAAATATTTCTATAATAATCCTATCCATTTATCATTTTAGTGAAGTACCTAAAATATTAGTCCACAATATTCATGCTCAATATATTAAGAATCGTCCAGAACACCTTATAACCTTTATTGCAAATTCCATTTTCCAATGTGAAAAGTGGCTTTGAGTTGCAAGCACATAGACTGATACAAAGGCCTAGCAGTTAGGAGCATTTTTTTACCTTCTTAAAGGTCAAAGGTTTGTTGGCCTGATTTTTTGACCTAGGCCAACTTAAGGAGATAAAGCCCACACAAGTTGCTTAGAACAACTCCTGGCGTGTTTGGAATAGCAATACCTCACAGGTTATGGTCTTGCTACCAGTTGTATTTATCCTCTTAAGGAGAATGCAAAAATTCAGCAAAAATGTAACCTAAGCTAAATTATTGTTTTAAAGTAAATCCTAAAGTCAGTTTCTAAGTCTAAGTTAACCTACCGTGCTTTCTTAATGAAAGTCTCCTGTTTTTAGTTTTTTATTTATTTATTTATTTTTATTTTATTTTATTTTATTTTATTTCTGGCTAAAGAACTTTCCAAAACAAATTAAACAAACTAAATCTAATTGAAACCTATTTAACAACTTCTAAAAATTAATCTGAAAATTTAATACTAAACTAATTAACTATTCTATCCTAACCTATCATATCCCAGCTGAGAGCAAGTTTAATAAACTAAATTCAACTACCTATTGATGATAGATAATTCTGAAAAGAAATAATTACAAATCAATGAGAAAACTCAGCAGAATTGAAATTATAACACTTGAATATTTTATAATATTTATGAGAAAAAGATTAATGAAATAATAAAATAACTTCATTCATCTTCCATCATAGTTTATCAATAGACAATTGGAATTCAATCACTTCAATGTTTGAATAATAATGATAATTAACCAACTATGTATTAAAATATTTGTCAAAACACAAATATTTTAATTAATCAACTAAGAAATAATAATATCAATATCTTTTATTTGCCAAGGATAACCTAAATGAATAAAAGATATGATATTTAAACATTAAACATAAAAATGAGCGATTAGAGCAAGTTTACAGATTTATATAAAATTCATAACCAAGCATGACAAATATATTATTAAACTGAGAAAGCCGAATACCGAACTTATATTTATATGTGTTTCAAAAAATAACAATCACAAATGATACCAGTTTCATGAAAAAGTGCTTCTAAAAAATCCAGGAAAGAGATAACTCCTTTCGAATACCCACAAGTGTAAAATTTAAAATCTTAGTATAAGTCTTTACGTAGAAACTCCAACTCCTTGTACAAGGATCTTCATAGTTTTTATAACAAAACTTGATAACTACATCCCTAAATTCTATACAACTGCCAGCTAAAAATAGATTTTAAAATCTATTATCTATCGAACATCTGGAACCTATTTACAATCGTCTTAACTTAAGATATTCTTCAGCAATGCACCTGGAATTAGATCATTATCACGCTCTTATCTTCGAATAACAACTCGTCCATGTTGAAAGCAAAAAGAAACCAGCTTTTGATATCTGGCATCCATATTAACCAAACTTGAAACAACTTCAGCACCCGGTGGCACAATATTAATGTAGCAAACAACATCAAAAGATCGAAATCCATTTCAGCTATGACACCTGTAATCAACCAATTAACAGAATATAAGTTTCATTAAAAATAACCAACAAGAATAAATATAATTAAATGATAAGCAATGCATGTAGAATCTGTGATTCTATAGGCATGCTATTTACCTGTTGATATACAAAATATAACAACCATTAGTGATTTTAATTGGCAACCTGTAGCCTAGCAACTCGACTAACTTCTGATAACTTGGCGTTCAATCTGACAATTTTAATTTTATAACCTCCTTGTTCAAGCATTTTTTGATTAATGACTACTAAAGATTTGTTTTCAATCTTGAAGTTTGTTTTCTTGACTTTTATTTGTTGCCATTGGCTGATCCAAGATAATAGTTTAGATCTTAAACTCTGTATCTCATCCTTCAAAATTATAGAGTTTGATTTGGATTTTTCAAGCTTCTTTTTCAACTGAGCAAGCTGTTGTTTCAATTTTATGGCTTTTGTAATACTTCTCAACGTTTGATGAGATGATGAGCCATCTATGAATGAATGTTCTTTCTTACTGTCAGCACCATCATATTGATAGGTTGAATGAATCTCATCACCACCTTCATCTCCAGGACGTACCACGGGATCACCAATTTCAATCCTCTGTTCTTGCAAAGGAATTTCCATGGGAACCTGATCCTCCTGATCACTAAAAATTTCAATTACTGGGGGCTCTCCGTGTTGCGGCAAGGTTACAAGTACAGACATAGACACCATACTGCGGGTAAAACGACGTGAAACTTCTGAAGTTAACTTCTTTTGTTCCAAATTAGTTTCAGCATAACAAACATTTGCTAACTCTTCAAGCTTTTGTATAGGTTCATCATAATGTTTGTTAGAGGTAGGTAAATCAACTAGGACTTCAGGACTAGCAATACTAGATTGTTTTGTAATTTTTTCAACATGTTTCAACCTTGCATCTATTTTCACTGATGTATTGAAACATCCAGGAAGTGGAACTAGGTTATCCTTAGCATTCAAAGAGTTACGCTCTATGACAGTCGCAAAGCCGATATCAATATTCACATACGCAATTGTTTTCTGTAACCCTCTATCCTCTGTCATAGCCTTACCAATGTCATCGAATTCAGGGTTTGATGAAGCCCTATGCTTTTTATGAGTCTTAGGAAGTAGGATTGGCTAGTATTGTGTCGACCCAAAATCGTTCTCAGCCAATAGTTCATCCCAAGACTTACCCACGAGATACAACTGATGTTGGACCAAAATTTTAAGTAAACCATGATGTAATAAACTCCTCTTGGGATCACCTATCGTGCTTTGAACTTCGTTTTCCATTTTCTTCAGAATTTGAAGAAATAAAAAGGGAAGATTCATTTTAAAACCCTTCAATGCCAGTAATAAACGGAGATGGTAATAATGAACATGAGAAAGACGACCATCACAAGAAATATATTTGACTAAAATTTCATAATGCATTCGCCACTCAGGTTTTAGAAATTTTGTAGAAACCCCATACGTTAAATTCGATTTAGCAGGTAATGGTAAAATCAGGGACTTACATTGCTTTTTATTGATCTTACTTCCTTTAAACCATCGCTCATCCATCTGGGGAAGATTTGTTGCCTTAGCAATACTGTCCTCAGTAACCATAAGCCGAAACCCCTCAATTTGAGCTACATCATCCTTCAAACTGAAAGCGAACTATCTGGTAACTTTGGTATTGTGACCACTAAAACATAAAAAGAAAGACCCCCAGCCTATCTTATCGAACAGGGAAGCGACCTCAGGATCAGCCTGAACCATCTCAGGGCCTGAAACTTCAAACCGGCTTAGAGAAGCCATTTGCTCAATTACAGGGTTTTCCTTTAGCAGAGAATGAAACGATTTCGTGAAAATAGAGGGTGTAGGAAGGGATGAATATACAGACATGACAAAACCATCATATGACTCATGCGAAGGATGAAGAACAACCCTAAACTGGCTTCTACATGTGACAAAACCACCATTAAAATCATCGCATGTATCTATTAAACAATTGATCTAACCCGAAATCATTACTAAATGTGATATGGAGATTTGAACAATATGAAGTTAACCTTTGATCAGGGTAATCATTTCATATCAATGTCAATCGAACAGGTGTTTATAACATATCAATTCATATCTTGCAACAGATATATCATCACCAATTTCGACACGAAGGAAGTGTACGTGGACTCTAGTCGTATTGTTTTGAATTGGCTGATATGAAAC
Source organism: Larix kaempferi (assembly GCA_027924585.1). Taxonomy (NCBI): domain Eukaryota; kingdom Viridiplantae; phylum Streptophyta; class Pinopsida; order Pinales; family Pinaceae; genus Larix; species Larix kaempferi. The sequence goes on along the minus strand of BSBM01000105.1, from coordinate 1,735,012 downwards.
TCCATATCGCAAACAATCATGACTCCTAGGGTTCCACGAAATCAATGATCAATAATTCAAATGTTTACAAATCATAGATTAAAAACCATAATTCATATATGTAATGGATTTGGGAACAAGATCAAATAATTTCGATAATTCATGTTTGAAATATTCAAATGATAATTCAAATCATCATATGATTTGCCATGAAGATTGATCAAATAGAAAAATCATCAAAAGCTAGCTTTAGTTTAAACATTAATCATCGTGAGTATAACCGAAAGAGTCTTGAAGGACATCCGAAGTGATGCGTGAAAATAAACCTAAGTAATTGAAAATCATATATACAATGCTAAGTTTTTATTTATTTACAAAGATTCAAACATGGCTTACAATAAGACCATATAAATATTTACTAAGGGTTAAATAGATTATAGAATAAATTAATTAACCCAAGCAAAATCACACATAAAACTTAGTCATAGAAATCATGTTTTTTATCAAAATCTCAGAAATGAAAATCAAAAGAAATTTTCATGGAAGATAAGAAATGTTAGATCAATTCTAATCCAATCAACAAGCACCGGATAATAATTATAAGCAACAATATTTTATTTGAAAAATATACGACCAATGAATATAATGACAAAAATGAGTCATATATAAAACCAAATCTTAACAACTGCTAAGTAAGTAACTTGCAAAAGGATTTGTTCTAACCCGAAATTTACAGTTTGATCAATAAAAATGCTTTGAATTGGGAGTACCTTCAGAATCATAGATTCTAAAGGCAATCCTAAATAATTTTGTGATAAATTATAGAAGAGAACTGATCAATTTTATTTGGCAAAGCAGAAAAATTGAGAGGGTTGTTTGCCTGCCAACACGGTTTGATTATTACGGTGGGCTAGCAGGTAGGGGGTTTAGGTATGTAAACCTTTGTAAACTACACAGTGAAATTGCTACATGGAGAGGGCCCATTGTCCCACAAACAAGGAGGTCTCATATATCAATTTTGTGTTTGGCTAGGTCATAACCTTAAAATTATATTATTATTACTATTATTATTATCATCATCCTCCTCCACTACAATGCTTGTAATTATTGTGTTTGTAAGGATTTTTGTGACTTGTCTTGCTTGTGATTATTGTGTTTGTGATGATTTTTTTTGTTTTGAAAAATTTGTGATGCTTCTTAAATAAGCTCACTAATTATTTTTGGCTTGGACCTTGTTGATAATTTTTTCATGTAAATATCATTGCTTCATAACCAACCCTGAATGTTCTTAAACTTGGTAATAATGTTCTCATACAACCTTATCACAACATCTCTTAATTTGAAAGGAAATTTTAGCTCTTGTAATCAATTCCAAAGGTCAGTTATAGGAACCGTGTCAAATTATTTTCTAAAGTCAACAAAGAAACACAAGAGATTGGTTTTTTTATTAAAAAACTCCTCTGCAATGACCATAATTATAACAAGGTGGTGCACAATTGAGTGATAGATCCTAAATACGACGTAAGATGGTACATTGGAAGTATATATTACTTTAGTCTTCATGTTTTTCTTTATAAATATAGAAATTGGATTATAATATACTGTATTAAGAAATATACTTATAATATCTAATGTAATTGACAAGTTATTGTTTGGTATGGTCTAGGTAAGACAATAACTTGTACCAGTACAAGGATTTGTCACTATGAATGAAAATGCAAGGAAGCTTGCTCAATTTAAAGCTGCATTAGAGGCGAGAGGAGATGGAAAATGTTATTGTCCTTGCTCCGATTGCAGGGGCTTGCAAAAAAGAAGACTTTTAATAAAAACAGTTAAAAGACATTGTAGGGAGAAGGGGCATGCCGAAGGGGGTTATTAATATCGTCCCCTGGTAAGAGGTCATTATTCAATTTTTAATATATTCACTATAATATTCATCATGTCATGAATTTTAGTAAAATGTCTTATTTTTTTACTATATGTTCTATACACACTAATTTTTCTACGTTGTTTGTAAATTTATAGACAATGCCCCCAAAATGTCGCCCTCCAGAGAGTTATTTGCCAAGTAATAGCAGAAATACTCATTTACAGCCTGACGAACTTCTACATCAGAATATTGAAGATGATCAAGTAGTTATTTATGATGATATGGATGTAGATAACATTAGTGATACAAATTAGGAAGATGAGATACATAGATTGATCCAAGACACATTTGCTCCAATGGATGAGGACAACTAGGATGATAGTCATGATGTTGATCTTCTACTCGAGAAGTCATGTCAACCTCTTTATGAAGGCTAAAAAAAAAATCTTCTCTTCGCTATATTGTTGTTAGTGAACTTGAAGGTTTTGAATGGTTTATCAAACACATGTCTGACACAGATACTAAGGTATGTAATTTGTTAATTTTTTTTTTTCCTGTATGTTCACATCTATAGAAAGGGTTGACTTTTTTCCCATATTATTGCTATTGTTATCTAATTTGTAAAGTTTGGATGCGATATTGATGATTAATATTTTTTTCATTGATTTATTCTTTTGAATTTTGTAGATTGTTAGGTGAATCTCTATTACCAAATTCAAATATTTTACCACACACTTATCGAGAGATATATGTCATTATGAAAGCATTTGGAATGGAGTATCAAGCTCCTGATGCATTTCCTAATGATCATATCATATACTATGGTAATATACATTAGAAAATGAATGTGCACAATGTCAAACAAGTAGGTATCGAACTGATAAAGTGACAAAAAACGTGCCTCAAAAAGTTATTCATTATATTCCGATAATTCCACGTTTCTAGCGGTTGTTAAGGTGTCAAAGTATAGCACAGTTTATGGATTTCCATGCAAAGAACAGAAGTCATGACGATGTTCTTCAAATGCCCGCAGATGATTCTACATTGAGGTACATCGAAGAAAAGTGGCCAATTTTTAAAGAAGAACCTCGTAATGTTAAACTTTCGTTGGCAGCTGATGGTGTCAATCCATTTGGAGAGCTTCGTTCTGCCTACTTAGTGTGGCTTGTTTTTGTTATAAACAATAACCTTCCTTGGATGTCGATCAAGAGAGAGAACACAATGTTGGCAATGATTGTTCCAGGTATTTAATTAATATGTAATTTTTTACTTGAAAGTCTGATCACTTAATATTTCATTGTTTGTTTCGTGCATGATAATTATGTCTTTTATAGATAACAACATATAGGCGCTAAATATAATTAATCATGTATGTTGGACCAATTAGGAAAGTACCAGGTTAAATATATGAACGTATATCTTGAGCCTCTTATCGATGAGTTGTTGAAGTTATGGACTGGTGTCACTATGTATGACATCTCTAGACCAATAGGGCAAAGACGATTTCAATTCCATGGAATATTTGCATTTACAATTCATGATGCTCCCGGGTTAACACATTTTTGTGGTATATTGTTACTTTCTTTTGTTCCTTAATATTTTATATATCTGTTGATAATATCATGCATTATTTTAAATTGTAATTCTAATTTGATACACCAATTCATATATCTTGTAGGTCTTCAAACAAAGGGTAAATTTGCATGTCCAGTTTGCGGTCCCAGGATAAAATCTCGTTGTTCAAGGAGTTTAGCAAAGGAAGTGTTCAATGAGTATAGGCACTTTCTACCTAAGAACCATAGTTATCGAACTACAGACAAAGAAAAATTGAATGGTAAAGAAGATAATGGAAAAAAACCACAAAGAATGACACCTCACCTATGGAAGTCGGAATATAATAGAAACTGTTAAGGTATGCCATTTTTTGTTTTGTATTGAATTATGTTAAGCGTGATATGCCTATATTGATTAATTAGTTTTAATTTGATTTTGTTGATGTTTCATGAATGTCGTTAAGGCATGAATGGGCTTCTATGAGGAATAAAAATTTACCTGATTCAATTCAGTAGGTTTCCATACTACGAGCACCCACAAATAGTTCATTTGTTTGACACAATGCATATTGGGAAGAACATAACAGAAATGTTATGGCGAATATTAGATGGAAGGACTGACAAAGAAAAAATTGGAAAGATTTGTAGTGACATCCAAGAAGCTAATCACGCATTGCAAAGTGTGATCGTTAATTCTAATGGCGATGGTCGTCAACAGAGTATTAGTCTTCCTTGGTGCTTGACGGAGCAACAGAGCAATATTGTAAAAGAGGTCATAAAAAAACCAGGTTTCCGACGGGTTTTTCGTCAAACATAAAGAATATCTTGACGGAAAAAGGTGATTTTGTTGGGGTTAAAATACATGATTGGCATACATTCATTAAGGTAATTATGAGTCTATAATATATCTCATTATCGGTATGCACTATTTTATTAATTTCATTCTCTTATTTTGAAATAAATATTAATAATTATGTGTTTTTTGATACAGTATGTTCTACCTTTATCTCTCCCAGACGAATTTGACAACAACATAAAACATATTATTTATGTTCTTGGAAAATACATGAGGTAAGTAATGTTTTACTTGGAAAATGACTTGGTCTATCGTCTGTAGCGGAACTTATGGACATATTATGTTTTTCCCCACAAATATTATATATGCCTTGATATTGTTTTATTGCATCATTTGTAGGTGGCTTTCATCAAAAGAAATCCATAAAGACGATATAAGGTATTGGAAGAGAGAAATTCCCCGACTAATGTGTGAAATGCAACAGTATCTACCTCCAACATTTTTCAATGCACAAGAACACTACCTCATACACCAAGTTGAGGAGATTGAATTACGTGGATTAGTACACACAAGGTCAATGTGGATGGTGGAGAGGAAGTTGAAGTCATTGAAGGATTTTGTTAGACAAAGAGCGTGTCCCGAGGGTTCTATGGTTGAAGGATATATGGTATATCAATGCATGGTGTATATTAGTGAATATTTACCTAAATTAGCAGAAAATATGAATGTGCCTCGCTTTTGGCATCTCGACTCCATCAACAAATTTGAAGGGGAGGTCCTATTGGGGAGAGGTACATTGAGGACAGTGAAAGGTAATTATTATATGTTGTTGAATTAATATATTACACATGTATTTTTTCCAATTTTATATTATCATACTGTTTTTTAACTTTTTTTAAAAATTATGCATTTTCAACTATATTAAACTATGTTCCTTTAGTGATTTCTAATTAATGATATTGAATTGTTATTTTATCCTATAGTTGGTCGAGTGTGGGATGATTTACATTTATACATTGCAAACAACCTTGATTGGATGGAGCATTGGATAAAAGATTGTGAAGAATTCTTCGGTAGGTTATCATGGGAGGGGGTCAGTAACATGATTAAAACAACTCATCATTTTCGACAACAATTTCCTGAACTTACATCACAAAGGGAAGTTGATTTATCCTATGGTTCAAAAGATAAAAAGGCAAGTAAAGTTTTTAGCCACATTTTTTCTAGTTACTTCGATCCATTTTTCCAATTACATTTCGTTTGTTTAAGTTTTCAATTATATTTACTAACTCCTATATGACGTTTATTAAATCACAATGTATTTTTAACATGTTGTCAATGTTGCAGTTGAAACATCACAAGGCTATGTGGTGTAATGGTCATAAATTTTGTATCAAAAAGTTGGATGATAATAGGAAAACCTCGGATTGTGGGATAATTGTAGTGTTTAAGGTCACCAATGTTTCCTCTAGAAGTGATAGACATCTAGAAGAAACCGAGAATAGGTACTATGGGCATTTGGAGGACATTATTGAGTGTGATTTTAATTCCTTTAAAATAGTTTTGTTTGAGGTGAAGTGGTATAGGATACGGATGCATGAACGTGATCCTGAAAGAACTGTTATTGAGCATGCTAATAGAATTACCATGGTTAATACAAGGGCATTTGAACTGGGTACAGAGCCTTATGTTCTTCCAAGTCAATGTGAGCAAGTCTACTACTCCGAGGTACCAGGTAAAGAAGGTTGGTCATACGTTGTTCGATACGATCCAAGAGGAAGACCAGTAAAGTATAATCCTGTACTAGATGATGAAGATAATCACGAAGAAGAAGAAGATGATGATGATTCAGATCAGGCTTCGGTCGATGTGTTAGATGAAGAAGTTGAAGAGGTTGATCATGCAAATGTAGCAGACGATGATCTCATTGACGATATGGATGACTATATTAGCGAAGATGACTTTGATGTTGATGATGATGTGAATGATCCTTTCATCAATATCTATTTATAACTAGATCCTGATACAGATGTTGAGTTGGATGAAGAAGAAGATGAATGATATTTAATTGTTGAAAAGTAGAGGTACGCAATGTTTTTAGGTTAAAGTAAATGCACTCACCATATGTTCATTTTGTTGATTAACTTGGTTATATTTGAAAATTAGTTTTCTAATCTAATTATGTTCTACATGTGCAGTAGCGTGGGTGTTCCTGGAGGTTGTAGTGGTAATGGTTTGAATCGAACATGTTTCGATTGAGCAAGATACAAAATGAAGTTATAAGATTTATGTGTTAATTTCTGGGTTATTTCATATTAGAACAATTATCATAAGTTTTATACAAATGGATTGGTAACTTAAATTGTTACAATTGTTATTACCTAGTAGCTATTATGTTATTCTATGTTAGTTAGTTATTTTGATCTTGCTAAACAAAAATGATAATCAAAAATATATTTTTTATGCTTCTTAAACTAATAGTCATTATTAACAATATCATTTTTGCGTTTCATTTTTAATAAGATGTTTGTGCTTCCGTATCAAAGTACATGGACTTCTTAAAATCCATCACATATTGATGTCTTTTGATCGTGATCCATTATGTGATGGCAATTAGGCCTTGTGTTAACTCATTTCTAATAGAATGGGTTAAGTGACTAATTACATTTTTCTTCATAAACAAGAAAAGGAAGCAAGTCACTTGGTGAATGGGCACTGCAAATAATTTTTTATCTATCATTTTTATTAACCAAGTTTTTATAAAAACACATTATGGATTTCATTTATATGTTTTACTAAGTCATAGAAACTAAGATTAAGTGGGAAAAAACAATAATGTTACAAATAGACTATGTAAAATATTTTAGTGAAAGATTCTTGAAATATGTTCCCAAATTAAAAGTGGTTCTCCTACGATCAACGCCCTTTTTATGAGCTATATATTTAGTTGATGTAGTAATGTTTTAAAATTTGATTTTAAGTCATTTTTAAAATAATTTGGTGTTACTAATATCGCCATATTTTTTTTCTTCAACGGCTATTTATTTAAATCCTTTTAGTGCTTTGACTTCATAATAAAGGGCATATTTTGAATTGCAAAAATTTATGGATGAACTAGTTTTTGCCAACAAACAAAAATATATAATTCTTCATAAAAAAATTTCCAGCATAATTTACCCTAATCCAATATAAATTGCCTCGGCAGGGTGTTAGGGAACAAATTGAGACAACAACAAAACAACATGGAAAAATATTCTAAAAATATAAAAAATAAAGTAGAAATTCTACCCATTTGGCCTTCCTTAAGTCTCCATTGTTGAATTTGTTGCATGCATGTCCACATAAAGTCAACCCATACAGTTGATTGCAACTATTGGATAATCCATAGTTGGATTAGGAGTCCATCAACTTGAATGTGCACATACTCATTGTTTACCTAAGAGAAGCCATTGAGTGAGGTATCCGCAAGTGATGCAAAGGTCAAAGGGGAAGGATATAAAACTAACTCTCGTGGGAGTTGTAAGCGACCCATACTTTTTCTAATTACTAAGGATTTCAAGGCTCCTAGTTGAGTATTCGATTCTAAATATTGTGAACTAGTGACCAATATTAAGGTGGTGAATTCCCTATCCAATAATTCCCTTAGCTTCAACATTTGTGATACCATTTTCATAGTACCTTCATCCATGGCATCATTCGCTGCCCATAATTTCCAATTGCAATCCTGCTACCAATGATTCCACTAGATTTGCAATTCCTTATAATACATGTTGAGCCTTGACAACCCCTTTCTCACACCACCGTAGGCCTTGTTAAACCCCTAACAAATCAGGCATAATGCAATATTTGTGCCTACATTGGTAGTGAACCATGTCTATATGATAGAAGGGTGAGTTCCATACCAAAAATGCCTCAGATATAAGGAATTGTGCCACATAATAGGTCACCAACACTTGTCTAATTCTACCCTAACCAAAGCACCCTTGAGCATTGTTTGTGTTGCAATGTTGCTACGACTATTCTAGAACCATCAACACAATTAGCACACACACAAAGTCCCATTATATTACTATTTAATTAATATATATTATAATTTAATTAATGTATATTATAATTTAATTAATATGATATGATAATTTTTTAAACATAAAACAAAACATAATTGAAATGTCATACCTGTCTCTATCGAGCTTGGCCAAAACACTCTGTTGCTCTGGTTCGATGGCACCCCGGTGCATGCAACCGGATACAATTCTGTGTCCTCCTTCACTGTGAAATTGCTACGAGGGCTATTGAAGTTGGTTTCTTTGGGGCACTCGCTCTGGCCATGTCTACATTTCCCCGCAGACCCTCACTGTGCAATTGCTACGAGGGCTATTGAAGTTGGTTTCTTTAGGGCACCCGCTCCGGCCGTGTCTGCATATCCCCGCAGACCCTTAATGGCAACCGTAAGTTGAAACCCTCCTCTATTGAGTCGAATCTCTGCATTTTTGGGTGAGAATTAGGTGGTTTTGATTTTATTTTGAATCTCTGGATATTCATATTGTTTTCTAAATTATTTGAGGCCGACTTGTCCAAGTCAAATTCATCATGTTTTCCTAATGGTGTAGCATTCCTAGTACCATTACATGGGGCAATAGTAGCATTCCTAGTACCATTTAGACATTAGCGATGTCTTCACCTGGGACATTAATTTAATATTTTAGGTGGATTCTCATTCACCAGATTTGCAGTAATGGAACTCAAATTTGTCTAAAAAACAATGCTAGAGATAGAGCAAGTATTGGTAGACCCTAAATGGTTGCTTGTGTTGATTGCTGAGATAGTGTTTTTCCCTCAATCCCTATGAAATCCCGTATGGTATTGCTAGAAGGAGATTTGCAATGTATTTGCAGAGTTAGGGGTTGTCCCTTGTTTTAATTTCTAAGTATTTTGTTGTAAGTATTTGTCAAGGTAGGGTTTTTCTTGTGTTATGAAGGAGGTGGCATAACAATTTTGCACCTGGTTTCGGTTGCTTGGTGTGTGGTATCATCTACTTCCAACTTTAGATATTTGTGTTGGAGATATAGTCCAATCATGAATTGACTATGAATGTGGTGGTAAATTCCATATGGAAACAAGTAGTTTTACAGGTTATGCTTGGTCCTTTGTTATTGCAAGTGCTTTGGTAGGATTTTTTCTCTGTTATGAGGGAGGTTCCATAAAATTTTGCACTGGGTTTCTGCTGCTTAGTGCATGGTATCGTCCTCTGCCAACTATTGATATTTGTGTTGGAGATATGTCCAATCATGAATTGATTATGAATGCAGTGGTAAATTCAATATGGCAATGAGTATTTTTACACGTTATGTTTGGTCCTTTGTTAATCGTTATGCTTTGGTAGGGTTTCTACTATGTTATTAGGGAGGTGCCATAACAATTATGCATTAGGCTTTTGTTTCTTAGTGTGTGGTATCGTCCTCATCCAACTATTGATATTTGTATTGGATAACTGTTCCAATTATGAATTTATTATGGATGAGGTGGTTAATTCGATACGGATATGAGTTAGTTTAAAGGTTATGAGTGGTCCTTTGTTGCTAGTTATGCTTTGCTTATAGGTTATGCTTTGTTTACCATTACTGTTATGTCACTGGTTATGTTACTAGTAATATATAATTAGTAATTTCAGCGTATGGTGAATGATATGTTGGAGATTTGGACCGATTATGAATTCATGGTATATTCCATATGGCTTTGTGCTTCATTACTGGTTATTGAGGGAAAAACCCTTTCTCTGATATGTCAACAATTATTGTAGGTTGATTTCCTTGGACCAGAGTCTCCCCACTAGTCTATATGTAATCATAATCCCCAACATCAACTAGTTGAACATCTATGAAAGCACTATTCTCAACATCAACATCTACAGATGTTAATTCTTCATTTCTAATAGTAGGTTCAACACCCATAGGAAGGCTTTAAGATACCATAGCCCCAGTTTCAACAAGAAATTCATTATTAGCATGAAATTCCAACTCAGATGACGGAAATTCATGAACTTCACGAGGTGTACATTATGTCTGCAAAAGAAAACTCTTGTCATTCTTAGCATCTACAACACTCTTGTCTCCATTAACATCTACAAATTCTCTCTTGTTACTTCTAGTAATAATTTCAGCACCTCGAGGGAGACTGTAAACTGAAGTGGGTCCAGTATCAGCCAGCAATCCATTATTAGATGAAAACTCTAAATTAGAAGATGGAACTTTGTGAACTTCAAGTGCAAGATCACTCATGTCACCATCAATACATATATGCTCTCTTGTCACTATCAACGTCTACGGACACACTCTTTTCACTTCTAGTAGTTAAGGCACCCAAAGTCAGATTGTATGCAGAAGTAGGTCTAGTATCAATAGGAAATTCATTGGTAGAATGCAATTCCAACCCATAATATGTAACATTTTGTGCCTAGGACACAAAGTTGTTGATTTTTTAATTATTGTATTAAAAGACTAGAGCTCATATTATTTAGATGTTGATGGATTATCAATGTTTACAAGCCTTAACTAAGGTTGTCTCCATCATGGACAAAGCTGAGGCTGGAAACATTAATTTCAAATCCCTTTTCAAAGACCTGTTAGAGGCAAATATTAGGGAGATCATGAAAATTAGTCGATTGGCATGTTTTTTCCAATGTTGTCATCGTCCTTCGAAAGACTTGGCATTGGTTTTTCAATCAATGTTCTTTGTCATTAATGTTGTCTTAAATGACAATCCTAATCATCATGAGACTATGAACATGGACTTCATTTCTTCTTTGTATGCATGGTGTTTTCGAATTATCAAAATTGACTTATTAAAAGCCCATGTTATGGTTGTCCTTCACTATTTATAGTTGCACACTATTTATTGGGTGTTAGTCATGGTTTGGTTGTTTCCAACCCTTATATCTCTTGTTGATTTCACTTAAGTTAAGGCTTAAATTGTCAAGGATTTTAACATTAGTCTTGAAGACAAAAAGGTAGATTTATTGCTGATGGAGTTGTTCTAATGCATGATTTTCTATGGTTTTTGCTCTATAGAGCACATCACCATGGTGGGATTGTTTCTAATGGTATATTATTAAATAATAACATTCAGGAGGAAATCAGCCTTGGTACACTAACTTGTTCACTCACTACTTAGCTTTGCAAGGTGACGAGTGATGACTGATGACTACGAGGTACTAGCCACTGGGATTTGACTCTGAATCTTGATTCACCTCGGGCTTAGATCTAAGGTGTTTTAATGTGTCAATGACTATGGCCATGACATTAGAGAACCACTACAAGGCCCAAAACAAGGCCAACTAGAACCACAAACCAAGAAGAGGTTGATTTATGCATTGACATAGAGAAGTGGCACTAGGCACACAATATGGAGAAACAATGAGTTAGGAAAAACATTTGCACCAAAGTACCACAATGGTTACTAATAAGAGAATATTTGACACAGGAGAATGTCGTTAATTTTTAACAAGCGAGCCTGGTGCAAGTGAGCATGAAGCAAGCAAGCGTAGAAGGTCAAAGTGGAATCCAGTGGGCCTATAACCCACAAGTAAACATGAAAATCTCTGCTTGGACTGGAGGAAAAAATCATATCTATACTATCAATGATAATATGAGTTGGTTGGATTATATGCAAGAATGGAAACCTAGGTGAGAGTTGAGACATGCTGAAGTGTTAGATGCTAACTTATAGGGATCTGATGCTTTTATTAGACTAATGCCAGAACTCAGAAGAATGCTTATGGGATCCAATATTGTACCAGAGATGATTTACAACAACTCCCTGAGAAAAGCAGCTGATGCAAGTAATTGGTTAACACACCTCTACCAAGATATTAACTTAATCTCGATGGAGGGCTCTACACCTCACCCCGAGCTACAACTAGACCAACAATACTACTATATTAACCGAATACGTTCTTTGGAAGCATGGCCACATCAAGATGCTAGTCTCCGGTTTCCAAGTACTACACACACTGATGAAAAATATAAAAAATTATGGTGGAAATTATTGAGAAAATAAAATATAGATAGAACATATTATACCACGCTAAATTTTGGACTTCAAATTCCACAAATCTATGAGGTTCCTGCATTCTACATCCCTGATTGTATTAGAGACTGGTGGCGGTCATTCGGCATCAACTTGACAGCATTAGAACCAACTGTTATTTATAATCTAAAACAGGAAGTTGGAGAATCTCTCGAACAGGTCAAAGATATTTGCATACAAAGCTTACTGAGGCTCAAATCCTTGGGTACTACATTCAAAACCAACAACAATGGCTTGTCAAAACCCACATAGACGTCCACATGCATCATAATAGACGTGTGGTCCTGAGGTCTGTTTATTCAAAGGCATGGGATACTGAATCCAATGTCTTTCGAGAATTATATGGTCCCCTATACTCCGATGAGTTGTAAATATCTCAAAAGTATTTGGCTATGAGTGGGGCCAGTCCATTCAAATTGTCATAAATATTGAAAAGAAAGTCATAAAAACTTTTAGATCTTACTTTTGAAAGTCATAAAAACTTTTCCATTCAAATTGTCATAAATATTGAAAAGAAAGTCATAAAAACTTTTAGATCTTACTTTTGAAAGTCATAAAAACTTTTAGATGTTTTCCATAATGGTTAGTTACTTTTATGTTGTTATCAATGACAATCCTATTCATCATGAGACTATGAACATGGACTTCATTTCTTCTTTGTATGCATGGTGTTTTCGAATTTTCAAAATTGTCTTATTGCACATTAGATTTTCAGCTATCATTGTAGTCATGGTTTGGTTGTTTCCAACACTTATATCTGTTGTTGATTTCACTTAAGCTAAGGCTTAAATTGTCAAGGATTTGAATGTTTGCATCAAGCACATGTGGTGTATAAGGGTTGTTTTAGAGTCTTACATAACATTCCCCCACACATTTAATTGCAACTAATACATTGGTCCCGGACGTTGTTATTTAATTATTTATCCTAATGGTATCAATGACCTCTAGGATTTTGACTATCAGGTGCTGAGGTGGCATCCTTTGGTTGTTTGCTTGCTTGGGAGACTAGAGTGCTCCCCTTATTTGGCATATTTTGTAGTTATTTGGAGGCATAGTGTAATGCCCACCTCAACACTTATGATTGATTTGATTATTTTAGACTTATGATTGACTAGAGTATTTGAGACTTATGATTGATCAGATTATTTTGAGACCTATGACTGATTTGACTATTGAGGGCACTGGTTTGAAGTGACCCGGAATTATAAAAACTTGGACCATGAATGATTGCTTTAAATTCTATATGTAAAATGAAAATGGTTAGATAAATGATGATTGATGAATATAGTCGACTGACTGAGAATATGAAAAATGATGAAAATGCTTTAGAATGGAAAATGATGAATGTTGAAATTACTTGAAATAAAAATGATGTATGCTCGATGGACAGAGACAAAATGATAAATGTTGAAATTACTTGAAAGGAAAATGATATATGCTCAATTGACAGAGACATAATGATGAATGTTGAAATTACTTGAAATGAAAATGATGATTTGTTTTATACTCGACTGACTGAGATAAAATAACAAATGATGAACATGCTCGACTGACTGAAGCATAATGTTAAAATGATGAATGTTTAGTAGACTCGACTAACGGAGATACTGAAAAGAATGATAAAAATGTTTTATAGTGCAACGCTACTAATGTGCGCTTGAGTGTGTGCAGTGGTAGGTGTAATGCCCGCCTCTGTACCTTAACTGTTTAGAATAATGAGGTACTAGTTTTGAAATGAATCGGCTAAGTAAAACACGAACCATTTGAATTTACTTTGAATGCTTTAAAATTGTAGTGCCCCTAGACTACTATAGACATTGAGGGCACCTGCTGAGTCACCTGATTGTTTGAAACATTAATAAAATAACCCTATGATTTTATTTTGAGTATATTTATGATTACGATTGATTGATATATGTGCATTTGGGTAGTTATTGTGAATGGACAATTTCATGTTGTTTAATGATTAACTTTGATATGAAAACTATACATATGAATGATGCTTAACGACTAGTTGTGCAATTGATTATGTGATTAGACGAATGAGTAATGATTAAGTAAATTATAGATGCTTAATGAAGCAACAGATTTATAAACCAAATTGTGATTATTGAGGACAGTGCTACTAATTTACGTTTGTGAGAAATGTGTGTAGCGACAGGTGAAACGGTTCACCAACGGACACACAAAGGAATATGAAGGGTCATAGAGTACGAGTAAATCACACACAGGGAGAGCGACGATGATGTCGACTTCCGACGGAATACCATGCTTGAGCAGATAAGCACTGATCCGCTTGCTCAAGAGGAAAGCGTGAGGGCGTACGAGGTGGGCCACGACGGAGCTGGTCACGTACGAGTTGGGGGGCGCGCAGTGAGAACGGACTCACTCCTCAATGCCATTAGTCCCTAATAGCGTGTAGACGGAGGATGGAAGGTAACGGCTCCTGAAATCCCTACATGAAGTTCCCGCAAGTCAAAACGAAAGGATGACGGCAGGAGGGCCCGACGGTGCGGTACCCTGCCGAGAATGGAAAGAGTGAATGCAAGGACCCAACGATGTGGTTCCTTGCCGAGGAATGGAAACTATGGATGACTGGACTCGATGAAGTGGTGCCATGTCAGAGAAATTAAATTAAGGAACAAGGAGGCCCAACGGCACGACACCGGGGTCCCTAGTAAAAGTTGATTGCTAAGCTTAACTGCGTTGAAACGTATAATTTTGCACCTAGAACTTTACTTATAAATGCATTTGAGTACTTTAGGCATTTGCACATAAATGATTACTTTGGCATTTAAATAATATTAAGTGTTATTTAGGCATTGCACATGAAAGGATATTCCTGATTACTTAAAATTATTATAAATATTTATTTAGGAGCAAAATGGAATCCTAGGCATGGACACCTAGTCAACTCCACCTACACCACAAATCTAGGAGTTAAGTGAAATATCTAGGGGACAAACATGAGCAAACTTAGGGATGTTGGTGCATCTCCTAGAGAAACTGACACTTGGATGGGTGAGTTGTTTATCATTAAAGAATTAATTAAATAATTATTTATGCATGAAGCGACATGTGTCGCAAGGGATTTTCCTTTAAAAGGGAGACTTTGGGGATGGGTAAAGGACCCAGACCCTGGATGACTATCGTAATATTGAGTTACCTCATGACTTGCTGCTATTAAGGGTTTGGCTGGAAATCTTGGTGGGGGGGAAATCCCAAACTGGGTTTCATGATTTTTTTTTTATTGTGTGTGAGCTCTACGACCCAAAGCTCGGGGGAGGCCATGCGACTGAAAGCATGAGCCTATGGTTGGGTGGCGAAGCTAACGGTTGCTTTGCCAATGGTTAAACGAGCTTTGCTAGAGGGATCCTACGGAAGACGAAGGCAGCAATGGACCAGCCAGATCGGGTTGACAGGTTAAGGTTTTGCTTATTTTTGTTAAGTTATTCACGCTTTTTATTTTATTTTTCCAATAACTGTGATGGCTAATTTGTTTGTATGAAGTTGTTAAAGTTTCAGGTTCAGTTCAAGGGGACCCTAAAGGAGGGGTCCTACATTTGGTATCAGAGCCGGTCGAGCCTTGAGGGCACGGGATCTTATTTCTAAATTCTATTGAACAACGATGGGATTGAAGCTGCAATTTCTTGGATCTACTTCGAGTGCTGGAAGCAATCACTCATACATGTTTGTTTGTAGTTGAAGTTTTTTTTTATCGCTGTGTATTTTCGATTTATGTAGTGAATTTAGAAGAACGATCCCGTACTAATGAATTCTAGAAAAGTAAATTCTGAATATCCTTGAAAGTTTATGTATTTCGGTTCCATTTAAAGAATCACTCCAATTAGCAAGGTTTAGCTGAACTGCTTATGTTTCTAAAGCTGCAAGATTTAAATATTTAGGTTGACCTAACTCTATTATATAAGAAATTCTTCCCAGAGCCTAAAGTAGGCTAGGCCGACGACTGGCAGCATTCTCATTTTAGTTCTTTTGTTATTAAGTCAAAAGGAGATCGTAACTGCTTAAAATACTGTAGATCGACTTTTGGGATTGATCTCTTGAATCATGGCATAGGAAAAAAAAAAAAAAATCTGGGTCGATTATTTTAGGAGTTCTCAGAAAATTTCTTAATATTATTCATTCTTGATTCAAGGTTTGATTTCGTAAAATAGTTAAAATTTTCCGAATATCTATTAATACGACTAGGTATGTATGAACTCTGTAATGATCTAGACTACATTCCTTCCTCCATGTTGATCACAGATCTATTGTTCATTGAGTGAACTATTTGGCAAAAGGAAGGAAGGTTTGAATCCGAAGGACTAACCTAATTGAGTCAGCCGATCTGCCCATAGATCGAGTCTGCTCCAGCGGATTGGATCTGGATTATTAACCCAATTGAGTCAGCCGATCTGTCTATAGATCGAGTCTACACCAGTGGGTGAAACTTTGCAATTTGCTATCAGCCTGATATTTTAGACTTATTGAGGAGTCTCCCCTCCGTTACTACTGTGCGATTTGCGCATAAATATCTCGTAAGCGGTACCTTTAGGATCACATATTATGAATGAGGCTCTGTATAATCTATAAGTATACAGGCACTGCGAAACAACGAAGAGGATCAGGATGGTGGGTGCAATCAATTAATTAGTACCTTCGACCAGTACCCATGATCCCCGTGAAGTATTAATCTGCTTGCAATTGATTGAACTTCTCATAGTCCGGATGACTGGTTGATCCCTCGGATCTTGGTTGTTACTGGTATTATCTCTTCTACCCTAGAAAATCCTTGCTAATAAGATCGCTCAGTATAGGCCAAGGCCGGTTGTTGGATCAGTGAGTTCCACTTGAACGCCCTGTCTAGTCACCGCCTTTGTTGCCGCAAACCACATCAGTCCTGGCAGTTTATTTGTGTAGTTCTGTTACCATTCTCGTAGTAAAGTTTGAAACAATTGTATTTCAATTCCCTCTTATGTTAAGAAAATATTGGTGTGTCTATCTTGTCATTTTAGCCATTAGTTAAATTATTTTTGAACTCCTAGCTAGCCAGTAATCCAGTATGATCGTAATAAGCTACGGAACAGTTGTGAATCTATTTTCTGTGATATGCTGTCCACCGGTAGTTAAAGACCGCTGGGAGAATGTCACTATGGATATGATGAAAAGTTGGTGAAATTAACCCTTGTTGTGCTAAAAAGAGAAAACAATTATGAGTTTGCCTGTGCATGACATGGTGTGCAGAGATATTATTATACAAATTTTATGTAAATCATTATTTGTTCAGTATACAAAACAATAGTAATGGTTAGGGAAGCTTTCGGTTACACCCTCGGTGGACGAGCAGAACACAGCAGTATTCCGTGGACCGAGTTAGATGCTTATCATTAACTACGTATGAGTTCTCTTGACACCTGTTGTTGAGTTTCGGTGAGACTGTTAGATGACACCGGGTTGTAAATGATTTTGGGGTAGATCTCCGTTGGTAATTAAATTCGGTGGTTATTCAATTGCTTTCTATGTTCCGTAACTAGCTAGGTAAAGATCCAATCTCCCCTGTGAATAAATTTTTGAGTCTAAGAAACCATTATGTATAACCTTGGATCCGATCGATATGCGTTGACACCTGGAGGGAGATACCACTGCCATCGCGCAGGGTATGCATGTGAACTCTTACTTCCTCATGTATTTATTTATTTAAAGTTAATTGTCGATATGGTGTCAACATAACACCTCTTAAGTTAGAGGAATGTTAGTATTTATGTATTTCAAAAGTTATGTAGTTAAGTGCCTACTGTACTCCTTGAAAAGTTAATGTAGATTTGAGGGTTAACAGCTTCGTTGTCTCCCTTTGTCACGGCAGTGATCCTTTAAAGCTAGCAAGATTTAAGTGAGGTTCTATATATATATATATATATATTTTTCTTTCGTTTTTTTTTGTTTTTGTTCTTGCCTTGTTACCCGCCATGGTAAACTTCGAGGTCGAACGCAGGACCGTTACCTGCATCCCTCTCAAATTTAGAAAATTCTGGTCTCTATTGTGAACTCCGTGTAGAGCATGTAATATCTTTACAGCGCTAAAACCTAAGCGAACTTTATCGCTCGAAAACCATGTCGATTAAATGCATGTCTTGATCGCCTCAATTTTATTCCTTATTTACCGCACCACCTACTACCTGTGGTTAACATAACGTTCTGTTTTTTTTTTTTTTAAATTATGTTCGGTGGCGTGTTTTACCAGACAAGCGATTAGTTTAGGACTGAAGCAATATGATAAAATTTCCTTTTATAGAGTGGTAAGGTCATATGGATACTCCTCCATTTTTAACACTAAGTTTGTTGACTCGATTTTCCACCCATTAGTGCCCATTTTATTTCATATTCAATATCACATATTATACTTGATGATGAGTATCAATATATATATTGAAAGTGTTTTCAAATTAATAAAAGGTTTTTATGTATGGTCAATGAAGAATAGGATAGTTAAAAAAAAAAAAACACTAAAATAAAAATAAATGAAATTGTAATGCCTTTTTAGAATTTGAAAATAGGATACATTATATACATATGTTGAAAAGTTAAGTTTTAAATATAGGAAACTAATGTGTGTTATATGGAATCGATATGTGGATTCACCTTTTTATATTATATAATTTGTATATTTTAATTTGTGTTATATGTATATACTATATGGAGTTGCATAATATAAATATGAGGTGTTTATTTTGAAATGGTTAACTTGTTTTTAAGTCATATATGTGGTTGCATAATATTTGTGGGGCATATTTATATTTAAAAAGGTTAATATATAAAAGAAGTTTTCAAGTTATATATGTTATATGTGTGTTATGAAATTGCATTATATGATGTTTAACTAAATAGATTTTATAAAAAAAAAATAAAAAAATGAAAGGTATTTTTTAAAGGGTTGAATGTTTAGTTATTTTTGAGAGACCAACATTTACTTAGCAAGGATGAAATTGAGTTTAGAATGGTTAATTAGAATATATATATATATATATATATATATAAACACGCAAATGAATGGAAAATCATTGTGCTTTATATGCGAATACCATTCTTATGCCTTATGATTATCTTATATCAACATAATGTCCCATTTATACGTCCTGAGGGGAATTGCATATTTAATTTGTACATTATATTGGTATCATGATAAAAGAATAGTAGAACTTTAGAAAGTAAGGGTCAAGAATTGGGGTTGTATTATGAAGAGATAAATAAGTTAAATACATGAGTTGTTTCATGAGAGTAGAGGAAAGAAGTTATGTTATAAACTTAGAAAATATTTTCATGTAAAATAGAACCCGGTGTTAGAGTTATTCTAGGGAGAAAGAAAAGAAGAAAAAAAAGGAAAAAAGAAAAATTCATACTCCCTTTCCCCGAATTGGTAATGAGGAAATTGGGTATGTTACAGATGACATGGAAATAAGGAAAGGTAACTTGGCGAACTTGTCGAATAAAGACGACTTTTGTAAAATGAAGTATCGAAACGATCAAACGCAACGAGCTGAGAACAATAATGTTAACCTCATGACATGACGAAACATATATAAAAAGACGACTATACCTTAAGACCTGACTCGATGAGACTATATCGACACATATGATGAGACTTCGAAAGTATGCCGAAGGGGCCATAGGACAACATGAATGATGAAATGAAGCAGGGATGTGATGAGCTCATTGACCTAGACATGATGTTAACGATAAAAGAACTAGGAGTTAAAGACCATTATTTATGCATTTTACAATTGGATGAAATACTACTAGTGATGCAATTCATATTTAGATGTATAAGTGGAATAGTTCATTTATGTCAATTCATACTTCAAAGTAGAATTGAAGTGTAGTGCTTTTATTTGTGTCAATTTATAATTCATAAAATTGAAATGAGATGTTTCTATTTATGTCGAATTGTATTTCAAAGGTAAATTTGAAATACTCCTAGTTAGGTCAAGTATATGTGATACATAGAAGTTAACTGCATGGGATTACATTTGTAATTATATGTTCTATGGTTAACTTTTCATATTCTTTTTAAGTATTATATTACATAGGAAAGGTTAAATATTTTAGGTATTATGGTAAGGAAGTGGATTAAATAGGAGTCTCAAGTAGTAAGTGAATTGCTTGAAGATATGGCTATAAGCAAATAAATCAGGGGTCATAATTGTTTTTCGTAATTTTGTTCTATGATAAGCTTTGATATGAATAAGTGATAATTGTCTCCTAGCTAAGTTCTTGATATACACTTGCTTTAAAGATTGAAAAAAAAAAAATCACTTCTGGAAGAGCATTACTTTTTCTCCTTCGGCAATGATACTTCCATCTTCTCGAACAGGTTAGAATTATTCTCCTCTAAATTTGCTAGTATGTAAGTTTGAATGGTATTCAGGGTTCATATACTTTGATGAGGGGTTTTGTGTCAAGAATTTTATCGATTGGTTGTAAATGCCTATTCTCTGAAATCAAGGCGATGGCTTCGCAGGTATGCACTACTAGTTTGTAATCATGCTTTGGATTATGAAAAGAGAGAGGTTGCAAGTAAGATTAGTTTAGGAATGGATAAGGTATGCAATGAAGAACATAATTCAAAAGGGTTAATTCTTATTTTGGAATTCAGATATTGTTTAAAATATATGATAGCTATACATAGAAAAGGAAGAAATTGGGATTGAAGATTTTATTCCTTATGTGGAAATGTGTTATTGCTTAAAGGATTTACATAAATGATATAGTTTTGCTGAATGAAAGGAATTTGCTATGGACGATTTCAAATTCGGTTGCAATTAATGAGCCAATAGAGGACTGTTGTGGGGATTGCTACACTATGAAGGTACGATTTAGTTATATTGTCAAATATGAGATGTATACTTATATGATGGTAGAAAAGACGAAATGAAATTTTACTATCAATTGTGATTACATTGAAGAAATGAATGTGGAAAGAAAGAGAAAACTCACCATGGAAGTACATGATACTTAAATTCGGGACGAATTTTTTAATAAGAGGGGGTGTATGTAATGCCCGCCTCTGTACCTTAACTGTTTAGAATAATGAGGTACTAGTTTTGAAATGAATCGGCTAAGTAAAACACGAACCATTTAAATTTACTTTGAATGCTTTAAAATTGTAGTGCCCCTAGACTACTATAGACATTGAGGGCACCTGCTGAGTCACCTGATTGTTTGAAACATTAATAAAATAACCCTATGATTTTATTTTGAGTATATTTATGATTACGATTGATTGATATATGTGCATTTGGGTAGTTATTGTGAATGGACAATTTCATGTTGTTTAACGATTAACTTTGATATGAAAACTATACATATGAATGATGCTTAACGACTAGCTATGCAATTGATTATGTGATTAGACGAATGAGTAATGATTAAGTAAATTATAGATGCTTAATGAAGCAACAGATTTATAAACCAAATTGTGATTATTGAGGACAGTGCTACTAATTTACGTTTGTGAGAAATGTGTGTAGCGACAGGTGAAACGGTTCACCAACGGACACACAAAGGAATATGAAGGGTCATAGAGTACGAGTAAATCACACACAGGGAGAGCGACGATGATGTCGACTTCCGACGGAATACCATGCTTGAGCAGATAAGCACTGATCTGCTTGCTCAAGAGGAAAGCGTGAGGGCGTACGAGGTGGGCCACGACGGAGCTGGTCACGTACGAGTTGGGGGGCGCGCAGTGAGAACGGACTCACTCCTCAATGCCATTAGTTCCTAATAGCGTGTAGACGGAGGATGGAAGGTAACGACTCCTGAAATCCCTACATGAAGTTCCCGCAAGTCAAAACGGAATGATGACGGCAGGAGGGCCCGACGGTGCGGTACCCTGCCGAGAATGGAAAGAGTGAATGCAAGGACCCAACGATGTGGTTCCTTGCCAAGGAATGGAAACTATGGATGACTGGACTCGATGAAGTGGTGCCATGTCAGAGAAATTAAATTAAGGAACAAGGAGGCCCAACGGCACGACACCAGGTCCCTAGTAAAAGTTGATTGCTAAGCTTAACTGCGTTGAAACGTATAATTTTGCACCTAGAACTTTACTTATAAATGCATTTGAGTACTTTAGGCATTTGCACATAAATGATTACTTTGGCATTTAAATAATATTAAGTGTTATTTAGGCATTGCACATGAAAGGATATTCCTGATTACTTAAAATTATTATAAATATTTATTTAGGAGCAAAATGGAATACTAGGCATGGACACCTAGTCAACTCCACCTACACCACAAATCTAGGAGTTAAGTGAAATATCTAGGGGACAAACATGAGCAAACTTAGGGATGTTGGTGCATCTCCTAGAGAAACTGACACTTGGATGGGTGAGTTGTTTATCATTAAAGAATTAATTAAATAATTATTTATGCATGAAGCGACATGTGTCGCAAGGGATTTTCCTTTAAAAGGGAGACTTTGGGGATGGGTAAAGGACCCAGACCCTGGATGACTATCGTAATATTGAGTTACCTCATGACTTGCTGCTATTAAGGGTTTGGCTGGAAATCTTGGTGGGGGGGAAATCCCAAACTGGGTTTCATGATTTTTTTTTTATTGTGTGTGAGCTCTACGACCCAAAGCTCGGGAGAGGCCATGCGACTGAAAGCATGAGCCTATGGTTGGGTGGCGAAGCTAACGGTTGCTTTGCCAATGGTTAAACGAGCTTTGCTAGAGGGTTCCTACGGAAGATGAAGGCAGCAATGGACCAGCCGGATCGGGTTGACAGGTTAAGGTTTTGCTTATTTTTGTTAAGTTATTCACGCTTTTTATTTTATTTTTCCAATAACTGTGATGGCTAATTCGTTTGTATGAAGTTGTTAAAGTTTCAGGTTCAGTTCAAGGGGACCCTAAAGGAGGGGTCCTACAGTAGGTAAGACGATTTACCGACTGAACCATAATGGAATTATAGGGGTCGTAAGAACAGAAAGAACACTTACGGGTACGACGACTGACTGTCGACCCTAAATTAGCAATCCACGCATGGGTGAAGCCGTTTCAGCTCACCCAAGGAAGCGTATGCCGTACGGGCAAGACCATAATGATTTGGTCGCGTACGATGGGTTGAGGGGCGTGCAATAAGGAGAGCCTTATCCTCAACATCCCTTAGTCTCTAAGAAGCGTAGTTGAGAGATTGTGGTAACAACTCCCGATTGCTACGTAGTACTCCCCATAAGAAGGAAGAAATGAAACTGTCAGAAGACCACCCCGAAGAGGCACCTGGACAAGAGAAAGATAATGTTATTTAACATAGGAAGAAATTGAAAACTTGTCGAAAATCAATTCAAGTGGCTTTAAATTAAAAAGACAATTAAAATAATAATATTCCTTATTTTATTTTTAAGAGAAAAGAAGAAATATTAGAAAAAGAAAAAGAAACAAAACAAAAACAATTTGTTCAGTTTAAAGAACTTTACTGAAAAACTAAAACTAAACCAGAAGTATTATAGTAAAGTCCTATTAGAAGCTTAAACTTCAAGTTTGCAAATATTATTTTATAAAGAATTTAAATTAAAAGAAATATATATATAAATAAATATCTTATAAACTTTTAAACTTTTTATAGAATTAGATTTTAATAAATAAGAGAAACAAATTCTTTTATAAAGTTTTTATTATTTAAAAGAAATTAAATAAATAAAAGCAACTAGTTTACTAAATAGAAGTAAGACTCTTCTACACTTAACTCCTACTGATTTAGGGAATTAAGTGCACACTAAAGACATTGAGACACATGTAATTGAGAATATTTGAAATTATAATATTAAATTAAATTAAATTGTGCATGGATAGACACATGGCACACAGAATTTTGCTATATAATGAGGGAGGAGAAGGAGAGAAGGATATCTCTTGTTCCCTAATGCTGGATGGGCATCATAATCTCGGATTATGTTATGATTCTTGAGAGTTGGGATTAGCTAGAACAGGGATTGGGAGATCCTTTCGGGAAGCTTGCCAGTGTGTTCTAACGACCCCATTAGCTCGGGGGTTCGGGGTGAAGAAAAGTAACCCCGATACGGTAAGGAGGTCAACCGAGGGGTTAGCGGTAAATATTGAAGGCTTGGATTGCACTCGAAAACCAATTACCTCAACATCTTCTTCAAATTATTGGATTGGTCACTGGACCAGGTTTGAAGTATTTCAGTATTAATTTTGTATTTATAAATCTGAGAATCATTTTCTTTTTTTGGTGACCTGCAAATCATTTCAAATACTCTGTTTTCAAATATCGAGATTTGGAAATCACCTTTCTCCCATGTATAGGTGAACTATATGTACGGTGACGAATATATTGCACTCAATAAATTATGAGAATCGTTTTCCCTTTGAAACATGGAAGACCTGCAAACGGTTATTTATATATTCATAATACCATACGACACTGTAAGATTACTGTGTATTGCTTGTTAAATATAGAATACATATATGCTATACTATTACTGTGCTCTTTACTATCAAAGAATTTTATTACTGTATTTTTATTTTTATGAGGATCGTTTTCTTTAAAACATGGATGGCCTGCAATTTTTTCAATACTCTGTCTTCTGGTTCGAAATCTGGAACCCGTCTTCTCCTAAATTTATAGCATTTGTAAATCTGAGATAGTAATTCTTAGGTGTAAGTCTTAGATCTCTCCAAAACACTTAAACATCCGTACATCCATTTGAACCCTGCAAACCTTTAAAGTGACGCTCTGCAATTTTATTGGATTCGAATTCTTTGTACATCAAATTTCGATGGCATCCCCAGACCAGAGTTGATGATTGCGCTTTGCTCATTAATTACCTATTAATTTCTTAGCTTTTAAAAGGAAATTTATATGAAATTTTTTATGCTTAAATTTGTAAGCATACATATTTGTGCTCATTTTTAATATTAGAAAATATAGACAAAGTTGGTGATACTTACATTGAAAAGATAGCTAGTATTCCGATAATTTTTAAGTTATAGAAATTCTCCCTAATCATGTTAGAACGTATGAGATATGCCTTTTGGAAATTAAAAGTTTTAACTTACACCCTTGAATATTTTATTGGTTCAATTAATTAATTAAGGAGACATGACATTTAACTATGTTCCTTGATATCTTTACATCATAAATGTTGAAATGTAGATAAGACAAGGTATGATTATGAGATCGAGAATGGGGTTACCAGATTGATTTGGTAATGAAGTAAATTTTGTCTATATATAATTAAAATATCATGTTGAAAGGTAGACCACAACATAGTGCAATAATTAGTCTTTGAATTGATAGTGAATTATATTTATTCAAATGGTAATAGGGGAATCATAGTACATCTTTAATTGTGTTTTTTAATAAAGATGGAATAGTAGCATATTGTATATATATGTTTAGTGTAGATATAACTATATGTTAGCTACAGGTACTTATGCATTAAAGTGTAAAATGAAAGAGGGAATTAGTCTTATAAAGTGTTTGGAAAAAGTGGGTTAGTCATAAAAAGGTTTAGTCACATACAATCATGTATAGCAAGCTGTTATATATGTATAATAGAATATATATATGTATATTTGAAGGTCCATATATACATTTATGGTATGATTCAACCACTAGAAAATTATACAAGAGGGAATCAATAGTACATCTTTAATTGTGTTTTTTTTATAAAGATGGAATAGTAGCATATTGTATATATATGTTTAGTGTAGATATAGCTATATGTTAGCTACAGGTACTTATGCATAAAAGTGTAAAATGAAAGAGGGGATTAGTCTTATAGAGTGTTTGGGAAAATTGGGTTAATCATAAAAAGGTTTAGTCACATACAATCATGCATAGCAAGTTGTTATATATGTATAATATAATATATATATGTATATTTGAAGGTCCATATATACATTTATAGTATGATTCAACCACTAGGAAATTATACAAGACGTTGTACATATTAAGTAAAAAGAGAGAAATCCTTAGTGATTAAGTTTTTATTATTATTATTATACGTTGGGGTATTTATACATTGATTATTTAAGGGAATGAATGCTTACACTTAGTTGTAGGATTGGTTACTTATTTAGTCATGATATTGTGCGTTATGTCGAAGGTGTTTATGAATAAAATATAGGTATAGATAGTCTTTTTGTATCCGATGGATTTTACACTTAGGGTGAGTGTCAAGAAAAAAAATCACTTGCTCGGGATGAGAGACCCTACATATAGATACCTTAATAACAGTCTATTAAAGAGGTCATTGATACCATTAGGATAAATAACTAAATAACAACATTCAGGAGGAAATCATCCTTGGTACACTCAATTCAAAGTCCCCAATAGCTGATGTTATCCAGTTCTATAGCATGAAACAGTTCCAAAACCCCAAAGTCAGCCCACTAGTCAGCTAGCAAGAGATGATGCCCATGTCGCTCACTTGTGATTATTAGGGTCACTTACCCACCTTAAGTTATTCTTTAACTTATTGCTTTGGTCTTTTGGGTACTTTGGTTGTGGTACACCCTTTGGTACAAAGGGAGTTCGGTCATAACACCCATTATCATCTTTTTAACTTGTACCATTTATTTATTTATTTTGGTCATGGTACCCTCACCCACATTTGACTTGACATAGTTTTGTGATTATGTCTTAGTGGGCTACATGATCAATGACCTCTGAACAATGACCTATGCTGATCTGAACTTAACCTCATATGCTGATAGTCTTACCCAGGCTTGGGAGTGCTAAAGATGAAAAGTTGAAAGATATGAAAACTGTGTTTAATTTCTGTCTTGCTATTTAATTTCAGTACTTGCTTATTAAATGAAATGTATATTGAAGTATATTGATGTGTACACCTCCTTATTTTAGTATTGCTTATTAAAGTATATTGATGTGTACACCTCCTTATTTCAGTATTGCTTATTAAAGTATATTGATGTCTACACCTATCCAATTGAATTATTGAGATATTGTGGAGAGTTAATAAATGTCAATCTCCCTTAACTGAGTCGTTGTTGTTAATTTCCCTTGTTAATATAAATTCATTTCTAGTTGTTCACCATACTACTCTCAGGTTGACATTTTTCTGGTTTGGTCCTCCTGCTTGGTTGATGGATACGCTCATTCTTGATTGAAATTTATTATTTGTTTAAAAAAAAAAAATCAATATAGTCAGAAAATCAATATACACATAATGTCTAAAAATCTGTCCTACAAGTTGCTTGCTAAAGCTTGATACAAAAAAGATCCTTGTAATATTGAAATTCTTTGAAAATCAAATTTCTCATGGCCATTTGAGTGCCACTTTGCATGAATTTGAAATTTGCAACATGTCTAAGTTAGCTGATGTATTTTGCGTTCTCTGCTGTAGTATTTTACTAATTATTTGGCTAAGATGTATTGACATGAAACAATTACAAACACTGCTGCAATGTACTCCTGAGTGGACCCTCTCACTGTAGTTATGGTTTGTTGGGATGATATAGCCAAATAATGTTTCTTAGTTGAGTGATTTTTCCAAACATTTCACTAACAAATAGTTTTCATATGCATTAGCATAAAATACTAGCATGTAAATTTTAAAAATGAAGGGCAGGCTACCAAAAATATGCCATTCAAAAAAAGAGGGTAGGATGCCAATAATATGCCCAGCAGTGTTGGAAGGACCAAAAATGGGTGATATACTAGTTAACTTCCTTAATTTGTTGTCCCCAGTGGTTTTGCTCTCCCCACAAGAGAAAAAGACCCCCAAATGTGCAAACTCAGTCCACAAAAGAGCTCATAGCCTACAGTTATGAATGTGGTGTCGTATGGACAACTTGTTATGGCACTGTAACTTGGTCTCTTCTTGCCACAAATCGCCCTCCCAATACCAAACACTTCAACTAAGATTTGTAACACTACACCCACTAGGGTTCGGCATGTCCCTCCTAAGCCTCAGATTTGAGGGAATTAAATGTGTTTAACTAAGTAAATGTGTACTTTCAAAGAAGAAAGAAAGCACTGTCTTGTTTATTGTTGTTTTCTCGAGTGTAGGTACCACCAAATAGGTATTTGTCAAATCTATCTTCCTCAAGTGATGATGAAGATATACTCGGAGAAGTTGAAAGTGAGACAAGTTGCACTAGACCTACCAGTTCTATATCAACTAGATCTGAAAAGATAAGGAAAAGATTTCATAGACGCATGAAATATTTTATTGCCAACGGTGGGTCGTGTAATTATGATCCTGAGAGCATAGGAGACATTGATTTTCCATTGAGGTATAAACATCTAGTGTAACGATGGGTACCTAATATGCTACCTCAAGTGGACACATATTTCCTCATCAATGGGAAGATGTATCGCATCGCTCCTTCGTCCTTACATGGATTGGAGCTATTTTCCATGGATGGAATAAAGGTCCACTATGGCATTGTAACTGAATTGATGGAGCATGTAGGACCACTATACAAATACAATAACTGGTTGATCTTGGTCCAATATACTCGAAGTATGCAGAGATACGGAGTTTCCATGAATTATATTCAACTAGTAGAAAACAATAAAAACAAAGGGGCGACTATGTATATTGATGGGAGACCAAAAGCGTCCGGAAACGTTACTGGTTTTATAAATAGTACACGACCAGTGACAACAAATAAGCAACCAAATTGTGAATTTGAAGCATGCGAACATCATCGTATATTTGTATGTGCAATAAAAACAATACTTGCAGGTGAAGAGTTGTTAATCGATTACAACTTAAATCAAATAGATGTGGCTTCCGCAGTCCAGGGTAACCATGGACCGTCAGAAACTATGCCTCATCAAGTAAATGCTAAATGTAGTAACTAAACATGACTAGTACAATAACTAAATATTTCATTTTTTTCTGTTAACATTCGATTTCCACTGTTGTCATTCGTTTTATTCATGCTTATTATGAATATTTCCATGTGATTACATGGTGATTACACTGCTATGAATATCTCATTTTTGTTTATGATGCAATTATTGACTCAACGTTTGTTTAGGGTGGCGGCAGTGGAAAGGAACACGATGCTTCCACGGTCCAGGGTGACCGTGGAAGGTCAAAATCTACGCCTCAACAGGTAAATGTTAAATATAGTAAATAAATATGACTACAATAACAAGATGTTCTGATTTTCACTATTAGCATTCGCTTTTTCCGTGCTTATTGTTAATATTTCCATATGATAGCATGCTTATTAAACTGTGGCAGGAGTCTGCTCATGGCCATGGATCCGAACATGTATCTTCTACTTCTGAGGTAAAAATAAATATTAATGCAATATATCATTTTTATTTATGTTACAATTATTTAGTATGAGGTAAACGTTTATTTATTGATTTATTGTGTTGGGGTGGCGCCATTGGAAAGGCACCTACTGCTTCCATGGTCGAGGGTGATCGTGGAAGGTCGCACTTTGTGGCCCATCAGGTAAGTGTTAAGTAAAATAAATAAATGTTTCGATTTAGTATGTTAACATTCAATGTCCACTATTGTCATTCACATTTTTCTGAGCTTATGATGGATTACTGGTTCATTTTTCTGACATTATGATGGATTACTGGTTCATTCAGGACCGTGGAAAGGCACCTGCTACTTCCACGATGCCGGTTCATCGTGGACACTCACCGACCATAACACTGCATTAGGTAAGTGTTAGTGCATAATAATAACTTAATTTTCATTACAATATCAATATTTGAATGATGTTAAAGTTATATTGCTTAATTTAATTTATTGTTTGATGAATTTAGTCACGTGCACACAATCTGGGTGATGAGGGGTTTGAGGAAGAGATTTTCTATTCCGCTGACCCACTGCACACTTTTAGAGTAGCCTTGAAAAAGGAAAACATATAAATGCTTGCCTTGACTCACAAAGTACCTTGACACAGGAGAACAAGGAAATGATTCTAGAGCTGCAAGATCAAATAAAATCTTATGGGGTAAGTGGCATCTTCACAAAATTTTTTAAGCTATGTTGTGATTTCATATCTGATATTATGTTTTTTATTATTCCAAGTGATCTAATAAAGTAAAGTTTATTGTTTGTAGGATTTTTTAAAACCTGTGACTACAGGACCTGCCAATATAGGTATAGGTAGCAGTGATGGTCCAATGCAGCAAAAAAGAAGCAATGTACCAATGAGGATTTTTGGCACTCTTGCGGTTGGCCTCGAATCCATTGATGACGGCACTTATGAGAGAGAGCATGATGCCATGCCGTAGCATGATGAGATGGAGCCTAGGACTCCACATGACTCTGGATATGAACGTACTGTAGACGACCATGAAACTTTTCCTAGAGCTGCACGAGTTAAAAGCACCAGATCACTAGATCTCACCTTTCTGGTGGATGACTCTTGTGTTCGTATCAAGATTCAGAAAATTACTGGTATTTATCCATTAATTTATTGATTTTAATCATGAAAGTGAAATAGACATACGTCGAAATTATTATAAATTAATGGATTACATGTTTCTGTAGGAAACAATGTCTTCTATAGGCATTTGAATGACAAAGCCTTGGAGCTGTTTGGCCCCACCATTTGCACATGGTGGAATAGGAAAGATAGCACTAAGATAGGTGAATTGATGGACCACATGGTCAACTTGTTCGGCAATACTTTCAACAGGAAAGTTGTTGCAAGGTTAGCTAGTGAGAATTTGAAATATACCAGGTCCCAATATAGAGAAAGATTGCAAGCTGACCTCAGGCATGAGCGCCCTCCCATGGTTCCTGAGAAAGAGTGGAAGGCACTCATAGATGATGCAAAGGAGAAATTGCAAAAAAACAAGGAAAACAACCACGACCTGGTAAAGCAAGGTACAACATATATCATCTTTTTACTGAAATAAGCTCAATTATTTTTTTCTTTTTTGTTTTAAGTAAGATTTTTGATATCTAAGGTGTTTCAAAATTTTCATATATAGGCTACCTGACACCTCCAAAGCAACCAAGACTAGAATGGAAAAGCACGGGAAACATAGACTGGGCTAGGGTGGCTATAGAAAACTAAGAACAAGAATCATAAGTATTAAATGATTAATTGTTGGGAATATTTATTTAACAGTACCGAACAAATATCTGATTTTGATACTGGAAATTTTAAAATGTGTTATGATACATTGTAGGGAAATACGTTCCAAGTTGTTGCCACCGAGGAAGACCTAAAGCTTGGTTTCAAGTTTGGTTTTAAAAGTGTGGTTGAACATTGGAAAAGCTTGGGGCAGACTCCAATCTCCCTAATGACGCAAATGCATGTATATCACCAATTGTAGTATACTATTAAAGTCTATTAAATACTTTTGATTATATCACCCATAACTAAAAATTTATGTTTGTTTTTAAGCAACAATGCGACCACAACAGTGAATCTAGAGGTACTCAGCAAGTACAAGTTGATGTTTGGGTGCATATGTCCCATGATAGCGTGGAGCATAGTGTCCATTCTGGTATGTGTGTTTTGGATATAGAAATATCTATTGTGATTAGATATATATATTTTATGACATATACTTATAAATTTTCTTCTTTCAATGGAAGATCAATGTAGCTCAAGAGCATGAACTGCAAGAGGAAGCATCTAGACCTCCAATTAACACTCTAGTTGTCACATCTACAGAGACTTGTAAAGAGAAATATTGTAATTTTAATCAAAACAATGAAATATTTATTTCAATAATAATTCAACGCCATATATATATGCTTATTTCCGTTGTTGCAGTTCACACCCCTTCAGAACTGCCTCCACGCTTTGCTCAACGACATACAAGAAGTGGCATAAATGAGGGCATGGAAACACAAAAAAAAAAGAGATATCGCAGTAAATACTGCGCCAATTGATGATTGTGATACCGTACTCGCAACTTTTTACAATGCAAAAAAACAGAAATCAACGAAAAAGTAGATGCAACATAAATTCATGACTTGTATTTTGATGGATATCGATGTTGTTAGTATGTAACATAGATAACTTTTATTTGGTATAGTTAAGAGGTACTTATCTTTTATGTGATGCTCTTAGGAATTTTCCCATTTATATATTTTATTTTCTTAGAATTAGAATTTTAAATTTAAATGTCATCACAAGTCATTGTATGCTTGTTTATAATTATTTTGTATTTTAATATTCAAATTTTGTGTTCTCTCACACATCATCACTCCTGTATGTGCTGCATGTAGATATATTAGTCTGAAACATTGATTCTCTTTATATTAGATATATTAGATATGTTCATCATGACTTCGATCATCATCACTCTTTATAATTGGATTATTGCCCATTACATCTCGAGGACCAACTTCAGCACAGGGAGCACAGAGGAGTGTTGAAGTTGATAGAGATCAAATTTATGTTGTAAAATATTTTACTATTGCTTTAGCACTATTCAGAAATAGTACCACACTTCAGATCTGATTTTTGGTTAAATGTTGATGTGGAGATCTTCAACTACACCTCTCTTATTGTTATATGATCAATATGTTTATTTTATTACCTATTACTGAAAGAGATGAAATTTATGTTATAAAATGTTTTACTATTGCTTTAGCACTATTCAGAAATAGTACCGTTTTATCATGCAGCTGTAGAATTGTTATGTTACTGTACCTTTCTTTCATCTGTGTGCTAAATTGTTGTAGTATCATGTGGATTGTGTTATCCTGTTTGAGGTCTGTACTTAACTTTTCCTCTCTCTCGAGGTACTTTCATGTTCCCTTGGTGACTTGTCCCTTGAAAGGATAAGATATGAACCAAAAAATTGTTTGAGTACAAGGAAGCCTAATCATTTTTTATTCGATTTATTCATTGCTTATTTACTGCTGCTGCATATGTTATAATTTGATTACTGCCCATTACATCTCGAGTACCAACTTCAGCACAGGGACCACAGAGGAGTGCTGAAGTTGATAGAGATCAAAATTATGTTATAAAATCTTTTACTATTGCTTTAGCACTAGTTAGAAATTTGGATGGTAATTGTGATGAAATTTTGCTTTTGTAGACCATATTCCTAAATTGAAAGGTAACACAGGTGGATTTTATTTTCTATAGTACAAGGTACTTATATGTTATGTGATGCTATCAGGATTGCATAGAGAGAAATGACAGATATTTTTATTTGGCATCCCAACACCCTTCCTTATACTATGATGATGAACTTTCTGGTTATATGGAATGGCTGTACATTTGAGAGAGATATGACTAGTTGTACCTTCCCCACCTTGCTTGAGCTATGATTGGTCTTGTGGTACATTATATTTCACTTGTGTTTAATGGGGTCATTTACCCTCCTTGAGTAACGTTTTTAAAACCACCTTGTTGAAGTTTTGCTCTTATAGAGTACTATGGTTGTTTGGCCACATTTGGAGCATACCCTTGGTTCTAAGGGTCATGGGTTTTCTACTACCCACACCTATGTTATGACCATTGTTTATATTTTCTTATTTTATGATCATTGTTTATATTTGTACCCACACTTCAGATCTAATTTTTGGTTTAATGTTGACGTGGAGATCTTCAACTATACCTCTCTTATTGTTATATGATCAATATGTTTATTTTATTCCCTGTTACTGATTGAGTTATTAAATACTTGTTGTACCTTCCCCACCTTGATTGAGTTATTAAATACTTGTTGTACCTTCCCCACCTTGATTGAGTTATTATTGGACTTGTGGTACCTTGTCTTTTACTTGTGGTTAATGCGGTCATTTACCCTCCATTTTTTTTATACCACCTTGTTGAATTTTTGGTCTTATAGAGTACTTGACTTTGATCACCCGTGATCAGTTGTGGTGTGCTGATAGTCACTTCTCTTGTGTTGAGACTTGGTTGAAGTTTACAATTTTTGTGACTTTATTTATGTTGAGTTATGTATGGTGCTTGACTGTCATTGACCTAATCAACTCCAGTCATTTCTCTCTCTTTGGTTTCTACACACCCTCTTGTAGGGTCAGCTGGTTCCTAGAGAAGACTGGCCTCTCCGAGGCACAAACAGTCTTTTCTGAAAGTACCACTTTTGAGTATATTTTCAAGAATGGTTTCACACCTAGGTTGGTATCTTCAACTATATATCTTTTTTTGTTATATGATATATATGTTTATTTTATTACATGTTACTGAATATTAGTTTATCATTTTAGTTTGCTTGTTAGTGTAACTCATTATAATATGTTGATATGGTAGTTATGAATATACCAAAGAGCCCGTGTTAAGAACTTATTGGTTGTACATTTGGAGTTCTTGGTTACAAGAGGTAAGTATGCATGTGAAACTTAGTGATCATCTGTTAGGTAGAATTAGATCATCTTTGCTTATTTGGAAAATGATAATGCGTTCTCTTTCCAATTCTTAAGAGCTTGGTTTCAAATTTGCATCTAGGGATGAGATTTGTCCATATTATTATTCTAAACAACTTGGGTATCATTTGGGGCGTCAGGTGATTAATCATATATCCTTTGTTTGTTAGTTTCCTGATCTTATGATTCCTGTGTAAACATGGGTATCGATTACCATATCACAGTGTTTAAGATGTTGATTTCCTTAAGTTGTAAGAATCTGAGAAAGAAAATAAAGATGATGGGTCAGCTTGGCATAGTCAATTACAGATTTTATAATTTCCTTCATTCCCTTATGCAAATGATTCCATGAATGAAATTTTTTCTGGTGCACAATACCATAAAATTGATTTCCTTAAGTATTGATTTCATGGGATAGAGTCTTCTTTTTTCAATTGTTGTATTGAAAAAAACATTATAAGTGGTATGATAACCATATACACAAGTAATGTTTCCTTTGGTTATTTTGGGTGCTGAGGGTAACTTGGGGAAACAAGGAATGCACTATATTGGTTTATTTAGTAGCTGCTGATTGAAGGAGACATTAGCAGTCACCTACAAGACTTATTCTACACTGTTGAGTATTCACTACTTCATTAATATCAAATTGTGGTCTTTTATGAACAATATGGGCATTGTGGTCTTTTACAAATTGCAAGCTACAGAAATTCTGGAGGTTACCGAAAGTTGGAGTTTCGATGGCAATTGAGAAATTTCATTATACATGAAAACTATAGGAGTAGGGAATTCTAGAAACTACATTATACAGGTAGTCCAGTATTTTTCATTTTTCTCCCAAATGCCAAATGATCTTTGTGCACTTTTTATTTGAAATGAAATCTTAATCAAATAAATAACTCAGCAAAAATTGTCATGTTTGTACCTCCATGTCTTAATCATGTTCAACTGCTCCTTATGATTTTGTTGCAAGATTTGAACCTTCAAACACGTGTTCTTCTTTTCCAATTTCTTGATCTATTTGCATAGGTCTCTAGGATATTTGTCCCTAGTGAAAGTATGTTCTGCATAGTGTCCATTCTGGTATGTATGCTTTCCCGTGAACTTGTGCATTGAGAGTACTGTTGACTATTGCATCTGGAGTGAGATTTTTTGGATGATTTTTGGTGCATGATCCTTCCATAATAGTGAGAAGTGATACAATTGAGTTACGTATTAGTCTTACTAAAGAGAAGCATTGTGTTGTGCATTGATGAACTGAGTTGAATACTAGTGAATGGACCTAAGTGGAGTGTTCCAAATGTGAACTGGAGAAAATCCAGTGGAGAACCCTAATATGTGTGTCCTTTTATCTATTACTACATGAAAAACCTAGTACAAATATTTCTGCAACTGTGTCATGTCCCCTTCCATCAATCTGGTGCGAGGGAGAGAAACATGACTGACATACCAGGCTTATTTGACAATCTCAGCCCCATACATTA
Organism: Larix kaempferi; assembly: GCA_027924585.1. Lineage (NCBI taxonomy): Eukaryota > Viridiplantae > Streptophyta > Pinopsida > Pinales > Pinaceae > Larix > Larix kaempferi. The sequence continues at coordinate 1,698,910 of BSBM01000105.1, read as the reverse complement.
CTCATAAATTCATAATAATTAAAATATTCTGTGTGCAGACTCATGCTCAATATAAACACAGCAGAAATAAACATATTTGCAAACACACGAACAGTAATGCATCATCATATCTAACACAGGCATATGATGGTTCATTATCCAGAGAATTCAATCTCATACTCATGCTATGCACGGACTTCATACCAATTCCATTAACCATGAATAAATATCATTCTAAATTAGCACAATGTAGAACACATAATGCATATAATTTACAACACATAGAACACTTATCTTTGAGATGAAGTTGTCCAACAACTCGCTATGTGAGAGAAACATTCCACCCAACCATAGATCTCTGTCCAGCCTGTATTATTTCAACTGAGAGATCACCCTCGAGCTGGGTTGTGTATCCACTAAGGAGTAACTAGCTGGGCTCACTCACAGCCATGGTTTCACTCAACAACTATGCTAAGCCAACACACAGTAGGTTTTATCAAGCATACAAGAAGATAGAGGAGGGCAGTGCTAAGCCAGTGAACTCAACCACAGAGCTATAGGAATATCAAGTTAATTCAAACAGTCAAGGCACCCACAATACCTACCACACCCAACACAAGGAAGGTCCCCTTCTCTACTGCACAGTCCCTCAGGTGTCCCTTCCCTCCAGTGCTCTTCAGATGGGCATAGAAAGGTCCAGCTGCTAATTCTTTGAGATTCTAACCTTCATTGGGTTTATCAAGCAAACCCAACCTCTGCTCAGTCATTCACAATTGGATTTCTCACAATTCTGTTCATCAAATAACTCAATCCCGTCACTGGTTTTCTGGGCTATAAAAACTGGGTTTTCCAATGGATTTTGGGGTATCTAATACTCTCAATTTTGCCCCAAGTTTCATATCTATGGATCCCCCATTGGTTTTCATTGTCAAATACTAAATCTGGGCGTTTTTGGCTCTTCAAAACGTGGGTTCTTGCAAAGTTGCGATTTCTGGTTTTGCTCACTGCTGGGAATTCATTTTTGGATGGAAAATGATGCTGGTAACTTCCCCCATGGAATGGGGATGAATAATAATCCATTCTTATGAGGTAGAGTGACTTGTGGTATAAAAAAACAGAGCCCATACTTTGCCATACAAAATTCTGGGCTGCCCATGCTCCATTGAAGCCATGGACTGAAATCTTCAACAACTTCCTTACAACATAAATAAATGTCATCAAGGAAAGTCAAATGGGTTCTCACAATGACATTTGGAAACATATGGTTCATCCCCACAACACCCTCACCACTCCCTAGTGGATACACATGGCCCCTTCTCATTGGTTGTTTCCATATCCAGTTTTGGTATTTTATTGCAATATTAAATATTTGCATCAATTTACAATATCCCATGGCTTAATGGCACATGGGTAACAAAATGTCAAATGCTTGTCCATTTAAAATAAAATACGAACATATACTAGTGGGGCCTTGACCTTGAGCTCCACGCTAGGGAAACATACAATGCATGTATACAATATTTACATTAAAAGCCAATATTTCATAAGGGTCAAAATTGGGGTATTACAAACTGTGTAGAGTTATTGATATTGCTGAAAATGCCCTCTATTGGTGCGAATTTCCCTATGAAGTTAACATTGTTTTATGTTGTGGGTGAAACCTCAGCTAGTGAAGACCTCTCTCCAAGCTTCGGTGATGACTGGAAATTTGGAGCAAATTGCAACAATGAAGATGGTGAGAACCCTAGACCATTCTACTTCTACATTTTTTGAGAGCTATGCGGACTGCCTCACTTCTTTTGAAGAGCTAAAAATTGGTTCTATTGGTTGTGCATTGGGTGAGTGGTAACTAGTGGAATTCGATTTATTTTTATATCACAATGATTGTATGGTGAAAATGTGTCACAATTATAAGAGTCGGAGTGCGTGAGACTGATGAACCATTAAGTGTTGGACAACTTGATATCGTGGTGACTCCATTGTGAAGATTGGTAATGCCACCTTGTGGCGTGAAAGCCTTGGAGAATGCCATATTTATCTAAGTATCATAATCCCAATGGAAAGAATATGAAGGATCATTGGAGCCATGTGGAAACCCCAAACTACAATGCTACTAGGGTGACTGGTGAATGTGTTGATCCCACTCTTCCACATTTGGCTTAAATCTTCATTTTTAAAGGACTGCTTATACCTGGAGTGCAAACTATGGACCGATATTACCTTTGTGGAAGACTATGTTAGGGCACTAGAAATTTTGGAGACTTGTAGAATTCAAATAAAAGTGGCGTGAACCCTAGATTTATTCCATTTTTATGGATCCTTCAAAGTCAACCTTTGTTGAATTTATGGTGTAACACAATGTAGCTATATTATTGAAGATTATGGATGCTGGAGCTATTGTTACACCAAGATTGTGTGAGGTCCTTTGAGGTTCCTTTGAGAAACTTACTTCTATTATCCTTTAAATGGATGCTCCTTGATATATGGTTTCTGGAAAATGATTCTAGGATTTCAATTTAGTCTGCTTTATTTATTTTTTAACACTTCCAGGTATCATTGATATATCAACTAACATTCGGGTAGGCTATAGAATATCTTTCCACGTTGATGCTGAACCTACCACGAAAGTTTGTGAATCGATGCGTCGATACTGAGACGAACATTTGTGGAACTATAGAAAATGTTTCCATGCACATGCTGAACCTGGCACGAAAGTTAGTGAATTGATTCGTGGATACTATGATGAACATTCGTGGAACTATAGAAAATGTTTCCACGCAGATGCTGAACCTGCCATGAAAGTTAGTGAATCGATTCGTGTATACTGCGATGCACTTTCGTGGTAGGTTTGTCATCTGCGTGGAAACTTATAGAATATGTGCGTCGATATAGTGATGAAACTTCGTGGGTGGTTTCAAATTCCGAAGATCTGAGAACTTTTGTATAGGTGACACGTGGCCACTGGGGAGCGTTGATATTGCCATGACTGTGAATCTTCGTCCCTATATCCACGAAATGGTAGCCACAAAAAAACGAAACTCATATCGTTGCAATTACAACGAAAACTCGTGGCAATTACAACGAGAAATCATGGCAATTTTGACCATATGTACTAGTGTTCTGTTAGCATTGATGTTAACTGGTGTTGCATTTTCCATAGATTAGGTTGCAATTTTTATTATCGTGAGAGATTTAGAAGATACAGGTATGTGAAACCCATTATGGCAAGACATCCTAGTAAAGGCGCAAATTATGCACGAGGCATCCTTCCTAAAATTCAGGTCGTGACTCCTGTTGGAGCAGTTATGAGTAGGTGGCTCATAAATGAACTAAGTCCTAGGAAAATGTTATAAAGAATTGATTTGATCCACTGAGCAGGAGGCTTATGATGAAGGGGAGAATACGCTAAGTATTGAGTTCATCCAATGAGCATGAGGCTTATGATGAAGTGAGATTGTGACCTAGTGTTGCATTCAAGTAGAGAGTATAAGCACACACATAGATATAATCAAGAGATGAGATATGAGTCAAATGTATCCAACTGGTTATATTCATCTTGATGGTATTATTTATACATGTTACATGTGTTTGGAGCAGTTGCACCTGCTCCAACAGCTTCTTTAACTATACTATTACATAAGTAACTAATGACAATTAAGGATCTCGAAGGGTCCCCTCCAACATCTTCCCCACCTTAAAATATTTCTTCGTCCGGAAGAAAACATTAACAACCTTGAACTGCGATTCCTTTAGTCTCTGTCAACAATCTGGAAGTGGCCAATCGAGCCGCTTACCCCTTTCACCTTCCTGTCGGATTCATCTTCCACGGTCCAGGAGCTTCTGGGCTTCTACGCTTTGCCATTGCACCAACTCACCAATTGCCTGAAAAACGTTTGAAATGATGGTCAAGATATGCTTCTCCATTTCAGTACCGGGGGCTTGATCAATTTAAGTGTTCTTTTTTCATTAGTAATGTGAAGTGCTTTCTCTGTGTGGTATAGATGTCTTCTGCTTGAATACATGCTTTTCGTAGACTTATCTGTCGTGAGGCTTCCTGCAAATTTCAAATGTGTCGCTGCTGCTTGTGGTCAATACCGACTGATATTGGTCAACTGATGACTTGTAGTTTCGACTGACTTGACTCGACATGACTTATTAAGTCAGCTAGAGACCGACTAAATTACAAAATTATAATACAAAAATGTCGACTCTCGATCGTTGACTTCATAAAAAGACTCGACTACTTACAATATCGACCAATGACTTGACTATTTTGAGTTTTGACCACTTTTTACAAATAAAGTGACCCGACCATTTATAACCGACCATATTTTTAAGTAATGACCTGATCATAAGGCAAGCGGTTGGTACCGACTAGCTTTACATGATCATCGACCACTTTTTGCTTCGACTTACAAAATAATTCATCGACTGACTACTCTTTGGCATGTCGGCCAAAGTATAAGGCAACTTTAGTAATATGTCGACATTGACATTCTAACAATATTTAAAAATCGACCAACTCTTTACATGTTACCCGGACAAATTTTACAATTGACAATATCGACCGTTGGACATCGACCTTGACTTCCTTTTAATATCGACCAAATTGACCCACATTGAATGATATCGACCTTATCGACCTCAAAATTGAAAATGTATAATTATTTTACAATCGACCAAACAACCACATCGACCATTTTACTTAATGACCATTGATCATATCATCGACTACATAATAAAAGTAATTTTGCTCATCAACTTCATCATTATTTTCAATATTATATCATAATTACCATGTTAGTAAGACGATGAGGATAACGGAATATACCATGTTAGTTAATTTTTCTAGATTTAATGGAATATATTGTTTAAATATTTACAAAAAAATCAATGTCAATGTTGATGAACTCTTCATAATAGAAATTTTCCAAATTTAATGAAATATATGTTATATGATCGATGGTATCCTTTTGATTGTCTTCAATCTTCGACTGATCGATGGGTTTCTCTCTTCCACATAGCAGGTTATTCTGGAACGACAGGTTGCAGACGTTGGCAACATGTCTATCTTCAAAAAGAAAAGAATGCGCACAGGGACTAAGTGTTTTGCTATTGCCCAAGTATACGGATCAAACAATATATTCCTTAAACCGTCAATTTTTTTTGTTTAGCTCATTTCCTCTTTTGAAATGCTAATGGCCTTCAAATGGTGCGTTCCTGCAAGTTTGTATAAATATTGGGAGAACCGACTTCTTCTTTACTGAAGGTTAGCTCTTTTATATTTGATCAATGAAAAAGCTTTCAGACCATGGGTGTAACTGGACATATTCTGTTGAAATGATAACTTTGAATTAGCAGAAGACTTTTGATCACATAAGCGATATTTTAAATTGATTTCACCAGCGTGATTACTTCCTCGACAGGTTCCTTCACAGGTTCGAACACCTTCTATTCGCTGCAAGGGTTGACTGATATTTTCTGGTCTACGTAATTTCTTATCAACAGCGACGCCAAGATTCATTGAGCAGCAGCATCCATAGTCACCCTTCGGTTGACTTGAATAATACATTGATTGTTCCGCCTTCACGGACTCTGACCACTTCATATCCACTTATAACCGACCTAGCATTGCTTTGACAAGTGATCGATGAAATTGTCATGATCGACTATGAAAAATAGAGACCATCGACCGATTTATACATTGATCAAATGGAAAACTTAGGAGCAACACAAAAAGCGATAACCAGACTACGCTGTGCTTATTCGACGGACAGGTTGACTATATTTTTCTTTTCGCAGGAGTAAAACACGAGTAGTCTTTTTTGCAGGATTCTTCAATGAACACTGCATGATTTCCTTCATATTCAATAACGCAGCATCATCATTTCTGAGCATTTCTTGCAGGGTTCTTGATCGCTCCCATCAGCTTCTTTCTCTTGCACGCAGGAAAGTATTCAACAGCGCATCAACAATCGAGCAATGTTAGTATTTCTTTGATTTTTTGTAGGGATTCTTTCTCCTCACAATATTTTATAGGTTCAAACCAACTCCCTCTGCTGCTACTGTCACCCAAACCATAAGAAGACGGCAAGGATGCCAGATGTTGTATTCAAGAAGAGAGTATAAGCACACACAGAGATATAATCAAGAGATGTGATATGAGTCGAATGCATCCAATTGGTTATATTCATCTTGATGGTATTATTTATACATGTTACATGTGGTTGGAGCGGTTGCACCCGCTCCAACGGCTTCTTTAACTATACTATTACATAAGTAACTAATGAAAATTAAGGATCCCGCTTCTTCAACGGAACCAGATGTTGTAGTCCCAAGATTCATGTGGTTACCATAGATACATTACATGATATAAGCAAAGCATACACAATGATACAGATACATGAGACGAGACAGATAGAGAGAACACAAGCCTTTATATTAACCAGCAAGAGTAGAATACAATCATAGAACCAATCTTAACTAGTACATCGGCTCAACAACCTATTATATATATATATCTATGCAAATACAGTTACATAACCGTCTGTCGGTTTATCCAACCGACCCGACCTATACTAGTCGACTCAACCTGTCGACATGTGCTGCAGAGTGGTTGGGCGGAGGGCCTAGTCGACAGGCTGACCTAGGTCCCTCCAACACCTAGTTTATGCAAGAGGAACACTATGACAAGTCTTTGTACTTGTGGTTCAGAGAAGAGGCTCAAGGGTTTCAGAACAAGTCGATTGGTTGTTCTGAAAGTTTGGTTGGGAGGAACAATGACCTTCAATTTTGATTTGCGTCTGCCGGTTCAGGTTCTATTTATTTATTTCTGAAATGTTTATTACTGTAAATGATATCTAATTTGTTAATCAGAATGATTACATTGCTTAGTTCAGGATCTATTTATTTATTTTTGAAACGTCTATTTACTGTAAATGATATCTAATTTGTTAAGCATAATGATTGCATTGCTTAGTTCAGGTTCTATTTATTTGTTTCTGAATGTTTGTTACTGCAAATGATATATAGATTGTTAAGAAGAATGATTACTTTGCTTAGTTCAGATTCCATTTATTTATTTCCGAGATGTCTGTTACAGTAAATGATATATAGTTTGATAGGCAGAATGATCACATTGCTTATGTATCTTATCAACTATCTTGTTATCATTATGCAATTATTAATTAGTGCAAATGCTTCTTCATCGTTACCTAGAATGATTACAATTTTAGGGCATGTTATTGATTGTTGTTTTTACTGTAATATGCTTATTCAGAATCCACATGTGCATATTGTTTCTAAATTGTAAGCAAGATATTTAAATACTGTTTCAAGTTATTGTCTATTTCAGTAAGAGTATAGTTCGAGCATGCATAGAACTATCTTAGTATGATTATAGTTTTGGTTGAGGTTTTAACCTATTATTCTTTCTATTATGAAACCATTGTACATTGTCGTTTTACTGTAACATCCTTCATTCAATTTATATGCAGAAATTATAGTTATGCATCAAATCATGTATCAATCTCTGTTTTTTCCCTTACTGTTTATAAGCAAAGTATGTACAAGGTTTATTTCTGTTATAGAGTAGGATTTTGATCTATTTCCATTATATAAATATGATTAGAGTAATTCATAACATATTGGCAAGATAATATTACACTTTCAACCCTAGATCTTGAATAAAAATATGTAATAATCTTCAAGTTCAAACAAGTTTTATAGGTCTTATTTTTACCTGTTAACATTTTTCGTAAGCCGTCGAATCCACCGAATCCGTATCCGCAATGCGTAAGTTGGAATTCGGAATCGTTATTTTTAAACCTTGAAATTTTGGGAGTTCTGCAATCCGCATCCGCAATGTGGAAGTTGAAATGCGAAATTGTCATTTTGTAAAGCTTGAAAATTTGGAGTTCTGCAATCTGCATTCGTAATGTAGAAGTCAGAATGCGGAATCATTATTTTTAAACCCTGAATTTTTAGAGTTTCGCAATCCGCAATCCGCAATGCAGAAGTTGGAAATGCGAAAGCATTCAAAACTCATATTTATAAATGAAGATCCTGTAACCTACAATACGCAATGTGGATGTTGGGAATGCAGAAGCGTTCAAAACATATTTATAAATGAAGCTCCCACAACCCGCAATGCGGAAGTCGGGAATGTGGAAGCGTTCAAAACTCATCTTTATAAATTAAGCTCCTGCAACCCCCAATCCACAATGCGGAAGTGTTCAAAACTCATATTTATAAATGAAGCTCCCGCAACTTGCAATCCATAATGCGAAAGTCTAGAATGCGGAAGCGTTCAAAACTCATATTTATAAATGAAGCTCCTGTAACCCGCAATCTACAATGCAGAAGTCGGGAATGTGGAAGTGTTCAAAACTCATATTTATAAATGAAGCTCCAGCAACCCGCAATGCGGAAATCGGGAATGCAGAAGCATTCAAAACTCATCTTTATAAATGAAGCTCCCACAACCCGCAATCCACAATGTGGAAGTCAGGAATGAGGAAGCGGTTCAAAATTGTCTGTATTACTATGGGTCCCAAAACCCGCAATCCGCAGTGTGGAAGTCAGGAATGTCGAAACCTCAACATTTAACCATGGAGATCCGCAATTCGCATTTATTAAATATTAACTAAGAAATTATAAATTGGAAATTGCGGAATTAAAGTTAGATTGTTTATTAAACACTAATACATGTTAGTAATATAATTGAAGCTTCATGCAAGGTTTTGTATGGTTTAAACCCTCATTATGCTAAAATGTGCTAGGTAATGATGCTTATAATCCTAAGCTAGTAGGCCCATAAAATAAGTAAGGTTTAGATCCTAAACCCTAGCATACAAATGTAACAAATGGACTAATTCCTAGACCTTGGATGTTATTCAAGAACATAACCTTGACATGCTACTAACTTTGGTTAGAGTCCAATATGTAAAACATAACTCTTCAAAAGATACATGACTCTTCAGAAGATACCTATATCTTTTGAAGAGTCTTGTATCTTCTGTATAAGAGTCATTGATGTTAAATTATTTCAGACTTTCAAATAAGTTAACATCAATGCTATGAAATTTAAATTAAACATCCTTATTATTATTATACATATATTTTTGTATCAATTAGTAAAATTATTTTAAAGAAATAGATTATTTATTTTTTGTGTTATTGAAATTGATTTTTTTTAAAATTTAAGATAAAATGCAAAATTTAAAGTTAACATCAATGCTATGAAATTTAAATTAAACATCCTTATTATTATTATACATATATTCTTGTATCAATTAGTAAAATTATTTTAAAGAAATAGATTAATTATTTTCTGCATTATTGAAATTGATTTTTTTAAAATTTAAGATAAAATGCAAAATTTAATATTGTATTAAATTTAACATCACATATTTCAAGTATGACAAATCTGTATTGAGGCAATGTCACATCAACCAACATATAACTATGACAAACGCTATTCAAAAATTTGTTATTTGGAATTATAAAACATGAGTAAGAAGAGAAGTTAAAAATTTTAAATTAAGATTCAGACTTTGAAATAAGTTAACATCAATGCTATGAAATTTAAATTAAACATCCTTATTTCAAATATAACATCATTACTTAAATCTAACATCATTACTGAAATTGATATACACCAGCAGTCTGAGACATATTTAACTTCTACATCCATGACATATACAAAACCAATTAACATCAACCCCATCGTTTTGACAGATATGTCCAATTTGGAAAAGTGATTCCCTGAGTGTAGGAAAAAAATTAAGTATATAGTTGAAAAGGTGACAACCAGATACAATCAAGGTTGAGACATTATGATGTAAATATAGAATAAATTTTTCGTGTTTCCTGATCTCATCAGAATCCCAATGAAATTTAGACGAAGATCCATTTTCAATGACTCTGTATGAAGATAACAATGTAGTATGAAAAGATTATTCATTAAATGTACTTTTTACAATGAACTGAAAATGGATAAAGCAATTATTAAAGAAAATATCAGAAAGTAATTTACACGTACATGTATCTTTTGAAGCTCTCGCGATAATCAAAATTACAACCTGATCTATGGAAAATGCAACACTAGTTCACATCAATGCTAACAGAACAACCCCTTTGCCACTGCAACCATTCTCTACGAATCTTTCGAACAACCTCTCTTTGACAAAGATGCAGGAAATCATCAAGTATTTCCTTCATCTTGGATAAGAATAGAAGGATATCATTAAATAAGTGGCATTCAAATCCATTTTTCCTACCGATATTCTTCTTAAAGTACGTGATGAATCCTTGTTGCTGCTTTATTTCATCCAAAATAGAGACAAATTTTGAAACATATGCATTATCCATAACTGTACAGGTAAACTTAATTTTTTTGGTTTTAGTATATATAATAAAGTTGAAAAATTCTACAAACAAGCATTCAAAATGTTTAATATGAATAAATCATCCAAGTTTCATAACCTACAAATATGTAAATACAACAATATAGACATGTAAATATAATTTTAGACGATCTTCCATCAATAATGTGCAAAATGAAGATATGTAAAAAAAACATTGAATACGAAATCAAGCATTTGTTAAACTGATATTTTTTCTGATATAGTTCAAGAACAAAAAAACAGAAAATCAATAATTGTAAAGTATGGAATAATTTTGTAATGCACCAAGGAACCCGAATGATTATTGTTTTATAAGACCTTATGTTATTATTTGATTTGCAATTATTGACCAAGTGAGGTCAAGACATTTGTAAATGAATTATTATTTTTAATTATTAAATTGCCGAGGGAATCAAAACTGAAATAGTTGTTGAAGAGTGTTTGTTGAACCACAAGGAGAAATGACAAGTGTCAAGAGGAACCCCATTATGGAAAGACATCCTAGTAAAGGTGCAAATGATGTAGGAGGCATCCTCCCTAAAATTCCGGTCATGACTTTTGTTGGAGTGGTTATGAGCAGGTGGCTCATAAATGACCTAATTCCTAGGCAAATGTAGATGTAGTATGAGAAACAATTTAAATTTAAGTGGTTAGTATTGAAAAAAGATGCAACTAAACAAAGAAAACAAAAATATGAAATAAGATGTTCATTTCATTAAACTAATAATAAGGCTAAAATAGAGGAAATAAAGGTATTACAAAAGCTATAAAAGATAAAAATAGGAATAGTAACTTGAAATGACAATAACAAGAAGAAAATAGATGCATTATACGATGAATGAAAATTTCTTTAAAGGATGTTACAATGACAATGAGTTCAAGCGTTGCTCTTCTTTCTTCCTAATCATTACAAATGCACCATTTTTCATCTTCAAAAAACACTCAAAAAGAGAAAGCCGGTGATGTGCGCAAGCCATCTAATGATATAACTATTGATATCGCTGTGAAGGTCAACCGTTTCCTCTTTGTGTTCCCAATATCAATTGTGGCTCATTCTAAAGTCAAACCCTATGATTTTTGTATAGTAAGGGTCCATTCCATTTTTAGTGGAATTTGCTTATGATTTCCTCTAATAATAGGTGCTATTGGTACAAATTTTGGATCACTTCTATCAAATGGAGCACCAATGTACTTATCGAAAAGAACAGTAGTGTACATTGGAAGAAAAGGAGGTTTTGTGCCAGGAATATGGGTGAAAAAATGAAGATGGGTGTCTATTTTGGGGGGGTCTCGTGAGAAAATAATTCTGTTTTTTTCATGTCTTCCAACTTCGGGCGAACAAAAGTGATATTTTTATTTAAAATTTCACTTTGCCGTAAAAAGAAAACTTTTGTAGAATTATGTTAGCTTTCTACTCATAATTTTTTCAATTTTTTTTATTAAGATTTGATATGTCGATTTTGCAAATGTTTGACAGGTGTGTTCTTATAAAATGAAAAGACTACAAAAGAGTTATGATTTGTTGCACCACTAAAATCGTTGTTAGACTTGTCTTTTGCAAAAACTGAAAATGCTACGACAATCTACACACAATGTACTAACGCGTGACTATAAGTTTGTATCCAATGGACCTCTATACTAATTATTATATTTTTTTAAAGTCGATCCATGGGGAAACTCAGTCGATTTTCAACAACCTTTTTGTTGCACCACTTTTCTCTCAACCCGCTATAAAATCAAAACATCTACGACCACCCTTTTGAAGTAGACACGTCAATGAATCGACCCACATTTTCTTCGATTTTTTTGGTGTTGTATTTACAAAGTTATGGATTTTTCTTTTCGCTGTTTTTTTAAAGAGCTGATTCATAACTCGACACATGTTACAAATATAAAACTTAAAAAATATCAGTTCTTATCTATATACAACAAAATTTATACCCTCGTAAAGTAGATTCAATGATGAATCTACTGGTATGAAGTCCGACATTCGTTTTGTTGTGTAAGAGGTGGTTTTCTCCTTCCGAAAATGGAGAAACCTGAAAATTTTGCAGAAGTCTGAATCGGCCATGTTTCAGATATTATTCGGCCGAACAAATTATTCGGCCGAATAATTGTTCGGCCGAACAATTGTTCGGCCGAACAACTTTTTTTCGTAACGGCGCCGTGACTTATAGCGAAGGTTATTCGGCCGAATAACCAAACGGAAAAAAAATTTCGTCGGCCGGAAAAAAAAAAAAAAAAAAAAATTATACTCATATAAATAAACGTAAAGTTAATTCATTATTTTCGCATGTTTGAACTTCGCATTTTTTTGTCAAACTAATTTCGGAAGGAGGATATAATTTTTGCAAAAGGAGGTTTTTACAAGGTATGTTTCTTCTTCTTCTTTACAAAAAGCACATTGAAGGAGTTTTTTTTTCTAAGGCATATTTGCAAGGAGTTTTTCCAAACTATCTCTTTTCTTGTTGCATTTTTACAAAGAAGACATTTTTTGCAAAATGGGGTTTTTACAAGCTATGTTTCTTCTTCTTCTTTACAAAAGGCACATTGAAGGAGTTTTTTTTTCCAAGGCATATTTGCAAGGAGTTTTTCCAACCTATCTATTTTCTTATTGCATTCTTACAAAGAAGACATTTTTTGCAAAATGAAGTTTTTACAAACTATGTCTTCTTCTTTTTTACAAAAGGCACATTGAAGGAGTTTTTCCAACATATCTCTTTTTTATTGCATTTTTTACAAAGAAGACATTTTTTGCAAAAGGAGGTTTTTACAAGGTATGTTTCTTCTTTTTTCCAAAGGCACATTGAAGAAAAAAATTTTCTAAGGCATATTTGCAAGAAGTTTTTTCCAAATATTTATTTTCTTGCTGTATATTTGCAAAGAAAACATTTTTTTGAAAAAGAGATTTTTACAAAGTATGTTTCTTCTTCTTTTTTCCAAAACACATTGAAAGTGTTTTTTTTAAGGGATATTTGCAAGGAGTTTTTTCAAAATATTTCTTTTCTTAGACATGTTTGCAAGGAGGTTCTTTGCAAGGATGTTTTTTTTTCAAAGTAGCTTTGCACTTTTTATTTAATTGAAAGAGGTTTTTTCAAATAGTTGTTTTGCTAAGGTATTTTGCAAATGATTTTTTTCCAAAGTAGTTTTGCACTTCTTATTTATTTGAAAAGAGTTTTTTCAAATAGTTATCTTATTTTGCAAAGGATTTTTTACAAGGTAATTTTGTACTTCTTATTTCTTTGAAATTGGGTTTTTTTCAAAGAGTTGTTTTTTTACAATGATTTTTTCCCAGATATATTTATAAATAAATTTTTATTGAAAGTATTTGTTTTTACTATAAAGTAACATGATTCTTTAATTTATCGTCTATAGATTAAACAACCATGGGCAATAAGAGAAATCGTAAAAGAAAAGCTGATCGTAAACGTGATGATGATGATAATAGAGAGAAACAAAAACTCAGATATATTGCCAAAAAACAAAGGGTTGCTGAAACGAAAGAGAGAACTATTGAAGATATAAATACAGATTTACATGACAATGTTGAAGAAATGGAAATTGAAAATAGAGTACAAGAAGAACAAATTGAAGTTGAAAAGAACATTGTAGAAGATGTAAATAGTGATTTACATGCTAATGTCGATGAAATCAATATTGAAGATCAAGTTCAAAATCCAGAAATTGAACCTGGTATGTATATATCATATATTTTCCAAATTCATTTTTTTATAATGAATTTTATTTTTTGATATATGTTAAATTAAATTTAATTTGATGTATAGGTACTTTTACTATTGATGATGAAATGTTAGAAGACATTGATTGCGACAAATATGGAGAAAAACTACCAATACATGTTGCACGATATCGTGCTACAAAATTTTATGATGAAGTTCTCAAAGATTACTCAATAGCAGGACAAGCACAAATTTTGAGATGTTTATTAGTGTCCAAGAAATTAGAAGGTGCTACATCGTTATTGGGTATTCACAAAGTAACAAAAGAGTCGAAATTGAAACAAAATGTGATGGAAAATATAGGCGATGCAATAAAAAAATTTGGAAAATCCAGGAAGAAAGATATCAGTGCTGCACGTAAAGCAATTCATACAGCAATTCTTTCAGCTAGTACTAAACAAAAGCGTTTGACAACAGAACTAGCAAAAGCAGTTGGAACATCAAGAAAAACATTATACAAACATAGCAAATTCAGAATGCAAATAGATGAAAATAATGAACTTGCTTGTTGGGCAATTATTTGTAGACAACCTTACAAAGATAGATTAGGAGCAGGGGTTAAAGATATTGTACGAGAATATTGGTTGGAACATGCTCGAGTTTCACCAAATGCAAGAGATGTGATACGCAAAAGAGTATCACGAAATGTATATGAAAGCCAACCAAAACATATAATGGACATGACACAAGTACAATTGTTCAATAAATTCAAGGAAGATCATCGTGGAATTAATATATCAATCACTACATTTGTGCAACAAAAACCATGGTATGTTCGACCTATAACTATACGTGATACATGTTGTTGTCGTTATCATGTGCAATTTCAGTTATATTATGATACGTTTCTTGAATTTGGTAAAATGTTTTGGACAAATTCACCACCTCCGCCAACGATACGTGAATTCATATCTCAAATTTTATGTGAGAGAAATCACGATGAAGTATTTTATTCAAAGAAATGTGTCAATGGAAAACATTGTCATCATTGTGGAAATTTGGTGTTATTCCACAATAAATACCCTATCGACAATGATCAATCGTTGTCAAATGTAAATGTTGATTGGAAGAGATACGAATACATCAACTATAGTACAAGTTCTAGTGATTCACATTCCAAAAGAATTGATTTGCTAGAAGACAAGATATGCGTCACAGATTTTCTCAAAAAATTTGAAAACGAAATTTATAAATACACCCAGCATTCACATAGAGCACGATGGCAAGATCTTCAATTCAAACAGTCTCGTGAAATTTTTCCACCCGGAACAATTTTGTCTGTGGTTGATTTTGCTGAAAACTATACATTTGCTGCACAAAACGAAATACAGAGTGAATACTATCACTCTGACCAAGTTTCGATATTTGTCCATGTTGTATATAGACATTCTCAACAGGATATCGATGGCATTGAAAGCACATGTGACAATCGAGATGTGATTAAAGAATATCACTTCTATATAAGCGATGATCGTACACACGACACACATTTTGTCCAACATTGTATAGAAAATATTTTCTATGACTCACTGAAAAAACGCGAAGTCAAATTCAAAGAGCATTGGATATGGTCTGATGGATGTGCGGGTCAATTTAAATCTTCACGATCATTTTTTTGGTTATGTCGACTTCATAAAGCGCTGAACATTAAACATCGCTGGAATTTCTTTGAAACTGGGCATGGAAAAGGTGAGCATGATGGTGCAGGAGCATGCGTAAAAAGAGCACTTCGAAGATGGCAAATGAACTATTCTTCAGCACGGTTTCATTCAGCTGCAGAGGTTGTCCAATGGTGTCAATTAAATCTAAGCCATGATTATAATCAACAATCAAAAGACGTGCGCAGGTATGTCCACTATCTTTTTAATTTATATTATTTCTTAAAATTAAAAAAAATGTATATACTAACATTTAAGTACACATGTACACTATTTATTGTGTAGATTTTTTTGGCTTGTTGGGGTCCAAGATATAAATAGATCAATACCATATGACGCTAGCACCATACATGGAACTAAAGATCTTCACTCTATTCAAACAAAATCATTTCACAACGTGTTTGCATTTGACAGTAGAAAGCAATCATGCTTTTGTCATATTTGCATTGAAAATGTCGAGTCTACAGAAGTTTGTGAAAACATAACAAACAACTACGTAAAAGCTTGGAGACACACAGAGATTAATCCAAAAGGAAAAATGCCACTGGCAAGTGTTGAAGAATTAGAATCAGAAGAAATAGCAATATCGTCTGATGGCGATAGAATTTCAGATCTCGTAAGAGAAGGTAATAAACTTGTTTTTGACTTTTTAATCAATTGTTCATTCTAATCCTTCGCCATAAGTAGTCTTGATTCAATTCATTTAAATACGCTAACACCAATCATAACTTGCACAGGAGATGTTTTCGCTGTGATTGCACCTATAGACAACAACGAAAATGTCAAATATTATTTGATGCGATGCACAGAAGGAAAAATGAAATTATTGGAGGACTACAACGACAACGGATATACATACGAAAGAGGATCCATCATTTTAAAAGGCTACTTTTTTCAGCAGACGCATATGACTAAAAGTTATGTCTACTTCCAAGATTATGAACCCGATGTTATATGTTGTCAATATAGTCATTTAGTATGTGCATCTCGAATAAAATTGATACAAGTTCCATCAAAAAAACAGTTAAAAACCAAAAAATGGAAACTATCCATATGTGACCATGAACGAATAGTTGAAGATGGTATTCCATTGCGATGTTTTTAACTACATATCAAAAATAAATTGATCTATATTTTTGTCCATATCAATTGTTGTGTGCAATATATTTTTTGTCCAATTATCAAAATTGTTGTGCACAGTATATTTTTTCACTGAGATTTTATGAATATTTTCTTGAATGACAACTAACACAAAAGCTTAAATGGTTTATTTTTTCATTGAAATTTTATGAATATTTTCTTGAATGACCACTAACACGAAACCTTAAATGGTTGTACTTTAACATGCTTAAAAATGAATTCAAATATAATTTGTAAATTCAAAAGTACTTTATTCGGGTCCCCATATGTCTATTAGACCACTAAGGGATGAGATAACGGATGTGGCTATCCCCACTCCGCCCCGAATTTTTACTTTTGATTGATTGATAGTAACAAAAATTCACAAAAAGACCTATTAAATTTTGTATTATTTTAATCCATCGAACATGTTTCTTTAATACATACTTCACCATAAATATAATCTTAAATAGATGTCTTAAAATTGTCACCAAGTTCTCCGTCCCAAATCTTTAATTTAAAATATCGCTTGTGCAAATTCACATAACTGAAATCATGGCAAATGGAGATAACGATCAGTTGATTTTTAATCACAAGCAAGGATTCCAGGATTGTGAAGCTTATGTTAAATTAGAGAAATGATTATTTACAACAAATCAATGAAAATTCATCAAATTGTTGTTTAAAATCATTGCTCTAATTTAACGCAAACTTCACAATCCTGGAATCTTCGCTTATGATTAAAAAACAAAAAACCGTTACCCCCATTTGCCATGATTTCAGCCACATCAAATGTACCTGAACATTGTAAATAAAAATTAAATTAATTAAAAATCCATTATATCAAAATTTGAACTTAACATATATTTGCTTTAAAACATCCTAATCCATCCATATTTTCTATTAAAACTTATATTTAACATTCCTAAACTTTCTATTTTTTCCATATTTCTATCAACTTTCTAACATTCCTAAAACTTCATAACATCCTTGAAAATTCAAACTTAAATTTCATTTTTAAACTTTATATTTCATCCATGTATTTTCATCAAAACTTCAAACATTCTTGAACTTGCTAACATCTCTAAAGTTTAATGTAATCACTTTTAATCTTCCTGATTCGTCGATATGTACGAAAACTTCTACCATTTCTAAACATTCTAACATTCAAAGACAATATTTTTATCAAAACTTCTATCATTCTCTAAAACTTTATATAACATTCTTAAACTTTCTATTTCTTCCATATTTTTATAGACTTCTAACATTCCTAAAACTTCTAACATCATTCCTAAAACTTCATAACATCCTTGAAAATAACATTCAACCTTACTTGAATTTCATTTTTAAACTTTATATTTCATCCATATTTTCATTAAAACTTCAAACATTCTTGAACTTCCTAACATCTCTAAAGTTTGAATGTAATCACTTTTATACTTCCTGATTTATAAACTTTAAACCTATCATTCATTTGAATGTCGAACAACTATTTCTATAAACTTCTAACATTCCTAAAACTTCATAACATCCTTGAAAATAACATTCAACAGGTTACTTGAATTTCATTTATAAACTCTAAACCTATCATTCATTCATGTCGAACAATTATAACTTCCTCATTTATAAACTCTAAACCTATATGTGAACATCCACTTTTAAAAATTTCCTTTAAAACTTCAATCAAAACTTCCTCATTTATGAACTTTAAACCTAATATGTTTATCCATTTTTAAACTTCCTAAATAACATTTCTTAAACTTAATAATATTCAAGAATGTCATGTTTCTTAACATTCAGTTTTACATATATTCATTCATTCAAACATTCATTCAAACATGCAAATACATATTTTAAACTAAATTTAACACCAAATATGTCAAATAAACAAAAATAAACTTAGAAATCATTTAAAAGCCATGATTCACGAAATATGTAAGTTCAAAATTTATATGTATATAATCTCCAAAAAAAAATCATGAACATGTATATATCTCGTCCAAAAATAAACCTCCTCAACATGTCCAAGACAAATGTTTCCAATCTAAATGCATATCAACAACAAAAAATAGTGGACACCATGAACTATAAAATTAAAATGTCTGTGCTATCCTCCACTCGGGCCTCCCCCTCCTCCACTCAAGCCTCTCCCTGGACTCAACCCTCCCTGCAACATGTGTAAAAAAAAATTATGTTCATATCATTTAAATTACTTAAACTATAATCAAAAAATTAAAATATTAAACTAATATATCAAAATACAATTCAAATATTAACAATATTACATCAAATTCTCCAAATGCTTGTCCACCACCATCCTCCAAAAGACTTTTTCCTTTGCCTCCAAAAGATTTGAGAGACCCAAGCTGCAATCCATATATAAAATCAATTTATGAATCTCATAAATCTAAATCCACAAAAATTAAAATATTAAAACAGTAAACAAAATTAAAACAAAATTAAAGCAAAATTAAAGCAATCAATGAAATTACCTCTCTACCAATATCTGCATCATTAAGCAAAGAACCGATATCTCCACCCTAAAATTTAAATTGTATTAATAAATAAAACATATAATACAAAACAAAAAAATTACTATACCAATTAAAACTTAAAAACTCAAACAAAAAATTTAAAAAACATTAGCTCACAATAGATGGTAAATCATTTATAAAGTTGGTATCTAAAGAAACCTGCATGGATGAGTCAAATTAACAATAAAATACACAGTTAAATTATCATTCAAAAAATAATAATTTATATATATATATATATCAAATTCAAACATAAGTACAAATATGTTGATAATAAATATGTACCTCTCTCCCTACATTTTCGCTAGTTGAAATGTGAAAAGAATTTTCGTTCATCATTCTTGAAAACTGCAACCAATTTAAACATTTACATAATGTACCTATGATAAGGTAACAAAAAAAATAAAATCAAGATAAATAAAATATTTAATTCAAATCAAATCATATCATGTAGTCAACGAACCTCTCCCAAACTCGATGTGTCGTTGGATATAACATTTGCTGCTAAGTCACGACAAATCTTTGCATATGCCCTGACATCTTCAATGCTCATTCCATCTATTTCATCATCAGTTTTATAAACAAACTTTTGACGAATAGCAGAACGAGCCCTTTCTCTAACCAACCCCACATCTACTCCCACTAATACTGATGATAGCCCATCACCAACAAAATTCCTTGCTGTCGTCCCAAGTTGAGATGTGGGCTCCATCTCTGATTTTAATGCCACCAACCTAGGTGGACGAGATATCTGGGGCGGAGGTCTAAGAGTTGCAGGATCTCTATGTGCACCCTCTCGATCATATATTCGACCCTTCCCAACTCCATAAAATTTTGAATGAACATCAGTATAATCTGGCTTCATATTTAAAAAAAACTCGGCATAAAAAAATCTAGCAAAATACTGAGAAACCTCATCGTTCCATGGAAAACGACCATAGGCAGCAAGAAACCGATCATAAAGTAAGTGTGCCAGATGAGGATGTTTGAAATATTGCACTTTCAACATATCCTTTTTCAAACCTTCTTTGAAATTAAACATTGATTTGGCCTGCTCTCTTGTCACTCTTTCTTTCACAACATCCCATTTGTCTGGACCCATCACTTGATCCCTTCGTCTTCGCATCAAATCTACAAAACCATCTGTAGTCGGCCCAAGATTCTCATATGCTTGAATGAAGTTTTGCAATGATCCCAAGACAATCTCCAAACTTTGTTTACTCTCCGGAGGAAGATCCATAGTAGACAAATCATTTTGCAACTTTTCATAGTGAGATCTACATCTTTCAAGAGTCATTTGATGATTACCACCTTCCCATGGAAGCTCCCGAGGTAGATCAGATGGATATGTCATAGTGGGTGTACAACCCTCAGTTAATTCAACATATTGTGTCCTAGCTCTACCTTCATCACCTCGTGCCGAATGGTGAGCCTCTTGAGAACCTTGCTCTGCATCGTCATCCGTCTCCCTCGTTTGCCCTGTCTCCCTCCCTATAGAATTAGGAGCATCTTCCGAACCATCCTCTGCTTCAAATGACAAAGTCTAGTTTAAACACAACTACAAATTTTGCACTCTCAAAAAAACAATTTGCATATATATAAATGTCCAAAGATCGATATTCATATGTACCAATAGAGGGTCGAGATCGACGTTCTCCCATAGAAGATACAGGGGAATCATTTGTACCCCTTTCACCTTGTCGGTGTGAACTATACAATAAATTAGAGTCCCGAGGAGAGGTTGACAACCTCCGATTATCACTCGTACCACCTACGCCAGAAGATTGTGAAGACCTCCTACGCTTTCGCCTTAAAGAATCCTCTCTTTCCATTTGATATATAATGCCTACACCTAAAGACAAATCAACTAATTACATATTCAAATCCTACAAGTTAAATCTATGAACTCTAAAAACCAACTACTTAATAGACTAAGTTATTTAACAAGTACCTAGATTTACCTAATTTATCATCATGATGAATTAATGTACCAATCTTTAAGGTGTTTTTGATGTTTAAAATGAATGGAACCAATATAGTTAAGTACTAAATAATAGGTTTTTTTTTATGTGTATTAGTTCATGAATCTCTTTTACCTTCTTCATACATAACTTAATACCTAAAACATAAATCATGAATCTATTTAACCTCTTCACTACATAACTTAATACCTAAAACATAAATCATGAATTTCTCTTTTACCTTCTTAATACATAACTTAATACCTAAAGCATAAATCATGAATCTCTCTCACCTTCTTAATACAACTTAATATCTGAAACATAAATTAAGTCTTGAAAATATTTTCATTATTGACAATAAAATAAAAATTCACAATTCATGTTTTATGTTTTCAAAATTTTCCATTTGATAATCGTTTTCAATTTCTTAAACTACAAATTTAAACCAGAAATTTTATTACTCTAGACATAAGTTATATCTACAAATAATCTCATTGTCCCATAGAACAAAAAAAAACTTACTGTTAAGTATTATGATTGAGTTAAATTTCATGTTTCTCAAATTGGCCTCGTTTGACAATGATCTTTAATTTCAATCTAATAATGGTAACAATTCTTGGTATTATGTTCTCCAAGCCAGCCATGTTGCAAACAAAAGAAAACAGAATACCAATTTACCACCTTTACTAGAATAAAACTCGAACCATTCTGACATAACATCACCTAGTATTTTATAAAACTTACTGTAGTACATTCAGATTAAAACCTATTAATGTATATAGTTCCCTTTTACATAAAATCCATTTAAATTATTGTTTTCTCAAAAATAGACTGTGTATCTAAGCTAAACTAAAACATGTTGACAGAGTTCATGAACTCTGTCAACTAAGACAGGTTGACAGAGTTCATGAACTCTGTCAACTAAGACATGTTGACAGAGTTCATGAACTCTGTCAACATGTCTTTTAGTTGACAGAGTTCATGTCATCATTGTTAAATTACATAAGACTTAGTATAATACTTATAAATTGAAATCTATTCATGTCTTTAGTTTCCTTATACCTCAAGTCCATTTACATTGTTGTTCTATCAAAAATAAAATTGAACTATCTGAAATTTGTTTCTATCTGAACTATCTATTGCCAAAGTAGATAATATAATTAATATCTGAGCTCTGTCAACTTAGACGAGTCGACAGAGTTCATGAACTCTGTCAACTTAGACGAGTCGACAGAGTTCATGAACTCTGTCAACTTAAACGAGTCGACAGAGTTCAAAAGTAAAACAAGCCTACATACAACTTACAAATGTTCTTTCAAATTAAAATTAATGTTAATTTCTTTTCTAAACACAGCCAAATAAAACAATTTAAAAAAGTACTCAAAAAATTTCTTTATATTTAAATTTAAAGACTCTGTCCAACTGGGCAGAGTCCATGGACTCTGCCCAGTTGGACAGAGTCCATGGCCTCTGCCCAGTTGGGCAGAGTGCAATATACAGAGACTATGGGAAGTACAAAACGATTAAAAAAAATTTATATAAACGGGAATTAAAAGGATTATCCACCTTACCTCTAAAACGCAGCCAAAACAAATGAGCACGACCTGAAATCTTTCGGACAACAGCGCAGATAAAATTTCTTCCACCCGGAACAGAGCAGCCGTAGCAGACGAACTGGGAGACCCGCATAAGATCAATAACATTTTAGCAACAAAAAATAGCGATAACAATCTTCAATAAAATACACAAGCCGAAAAACATAAAAACGAAACGATACCTGCGGTCTATGCCGAATCCTCCATGCGCGCCAGAACACCACCACTTAAAGCCGAAAACCAGAAAAACGAAACAATACCTTCAACCACCCGTAACTGTGAAGCCCTACAAGCAAGCAGGAAACAACAAAAGTATAAGGCAAGCAGCAAACAGCAAGCAGCAAGCAGCAAGCAGCAAACAGCAAGCAAACAGCAAACAGCAAGCAAGCAGCAAACAGCAAGCAAGCAGCAAACAAAATGTTGAATACCTGCAGTCTATGCCGAATCGTCCCTGCGCACCAGAACACCACCTCTTACCAGCAGCAAGCAGCAAGCAGCAGACAGTATAACCTGCATGCAGGGTGGCTAAACAACGAACGCCGCAATTACACACAGGCTTACAGGTCGAAAACACACGCCGTCGACCAATAGGGAAGCTAACAGGCGACAGGGCAGCGGGGTGACGGAGCGGACGAGCGACAGGGCAGCGGGGTGACGAAGCGGACGAGCGAAAGGGCAGCGGGGTGACGGAGCGGACAGACAACTACCAACCCGAAAGGGGTCCACAAGACCCCACAAGACCCCACGATAATGACGGGAGAGGGGAAGGGACAGAGCTTATATGCCGAATAATTGTTCGGCCGAACACTTGTTCGGCCGAATAATTGTTCGGGCCCGAACAAGTGTTCGGCCGAACAATTATTCGGGCCGAACAAGTGTTCGGTCCGAACAATTATTCGGCCCGAACACTTATTTACACCGCCGTGAGTTTGCTCCGTCCGGCTAGCCCATGGCACATATTCCGAGGCCTCCGTTAAGTTTGACGGTGGCCCGTTAAAGATTATTCGGCCGAATAAATATTATATTATTCGGCCGAATAACCTTAATTATTCGGCGCCGAATAATTATAATTATTCGGCCGAATAATTAAAGTTATTCGGCCGAATAACATATGCTAGAGTTCTTACCCCGCCGATTCTCACCAAAGTGTTACCCACCTTCGCATTTCCACCCATATAGAAAATATTTTGAATGCAACCAAGTGCACCATTCACTAATCCAGCTTCAACCCGCAAGTTACATTTCAACATGACACATTGACCTAGGCATAAGAGGAATTCATGGTCTAATTGATCATCGTCGCCATCAACAATTTCCTTGCGCCTTGTATGCTCAACAACACATCGTGCAATTGGATAATTTAAATATTTCAACATGAGCCTATTATGTAGGGTGACCAGATTATTTGTTGCAAACAAATGAATTCCTGAATCAAATAAACTCCTTTCTGTTGGATCTAACTTGGTATCAACTCACGACATAAGAAGATCCCAATCATCAAGAAGCGGCTCTACATTTCTTATGTTAGTTAACAGTCTCCGAAAATATGCTTTTGTAGGATCATCACCTTTCTGTCGGAATACTGTATCCAAAGTGATAACAATATTGAATCTTCTCCACAAAAATTTCCCCGTTGTATTACATGCATACAAAGGCTTATCTTTGATAGGAGGCAATTGAAAAATGTCACCAACAAGAATGATCGATCTTCCACCAAAAGGAATAGATTTATTCTCAGGAAATGCTTCTCGCAATCGAGAATATATTTGAATGAAAAACCTTGGACCTATGAAGCTCATTTCATCAATCAAAACATAGCGAATATCTCTCATTTCTTCTTGAAATATTGCTAGAGATTTTCCTTGCAGTGCTTTCATATATTTGATAGGAATTTTTAAATATGAGTGTATTGTCTTTGCATGAATATTAAAAGCAACTACTCCGATTGGAGCAAACAAAAGCAATGGAATGTTTCCAGTAGATGTTGAAGCAGAAAGAGCATGAGAAATACAGTGAATAAGGTAAGACTTCCCAGTGCCAATAGTTCCTTGAATAATCATTTGGAGAGGTTCACAATTTCCATATTCAACTGAATGTCGTAAAATTATATAAAAAGAAAGTCTTTGTTTTGTCGAGAAGGAAGAGGGAGAGGGAATGTATTATAATAAAGATCACCAACAATACCCCTTGATTGAGCATTCCTTATAAATTCCATGGCCTCTTCTCCAACAGGATTTGAAGTTGTTATTTCCTCCCAATTAAAACACAAATCAAAATCCCTTCTTCCAAGAGTTTGAAGGTCAGAAACCTCGACATTGTTTGGAGGAACCAATCGAGATAAAAGATGCCATTCTTCAAATTCATCATCATCATTGACTGATTTCTCATGGGAATCCTCTTCTTCTTCTTCAACATGATGTGATGGAAAAGGGTCTCAATGAACATGCCATGGTCGATATCGAAAATTCCTCAAATTTTCAATGACCATTTCACTTGAAACCCCTATATCTATGGAGATGTTGTGGAACATATTGTATAAAAGTAACTCAGTCCAACAAAATATTTCAAACTCATTTGAATCCTCACTGGGAGTAGAATAAAATCTTGGCCAAATTCTAGCAATGGCATGCACATCACTAGGTTTCCATTGATCATTCTTACATTGGGAATCAAAGGACCGAGATCTTGTTGTTTCTATCATTGACAAATGTTCAAGAAAAATCGTTCATTGTTGATATATATGAACAAATGTGTTTTGACATGAACACTGAAGACCATCTCTAGACATTTTCTGGAATACATTCTTACCGGCAGGTAAGGAAAACAAATCACAAGAGATAGCTTTAGTAGCATATGGCATGTTTCTTGAGCTCCAATGTCACGCTCAACAATTGTCTCAGCAAGGAATCTTCTGTATGCACGCAAAGCTGAATCTTCAGAGATAGATGAATCTGTAATTCTTATCAATATGTCTTGATAACTTCTAGACCTCTTTTCTGCTTTCCAAGCATATTTACCAATATACTTCAACATAGCATGTTGACAAAGCACAGGCTGAAAATCAACATTAGAACGCCAAATTGCAAGAAGATCAACGTTATGAACATTAACCCTATCATCATTAGATGCAAGCTCATATTTTTTTCGACCTTTGTCATCTATGAATAATGTAGATTCATTGCGAACATCCCATGGGGAATTGTAGCGATAAGTGAGTATAGAGCCTTTTTTTCTCAAACAAGAATGTAAATTGCACTTTATATGTCTTTGGACATGATTCAATATGTGATCGTTATCATCTGAAGGACTGGAAGAGAAAATTTGTCTCATGCTCAACAAACAAGGATAATCATTTAGACTTCGAGGAAAAAATATGTTCCTTCGGTGAACATCACGTGGATTCCTTGCAGTTACATATCTATCGAAGACATCCTTTGCATCATCCACAGTAGAATGGTTTGACCAATCAAACAAATTCATGTTAGGTGACCCTTCTAGCTATAGGAAACCATGCACGTGGGCCGAGCCTCTATGCTTCCCTTCATACCTAAACAAAGAAAAGATAAATGAAATATATTTCAAATGATGCATTTAATTCAAGTTGATTTATATAAGATAAAGGTAACAAAATAGACCTGCACCAGAAATATTTTGCTGCAATATGTTTTGGGATGACTTCTTCATGAAAGATAGTAAACCTTTGGTGCATAAATATGGCTACAATATGGGGGTATTGGATAAAATTTTGAATTATTCTATGATGTTCATTTAATGAAGCATAGTGTGTATTTCTTGGCATCATATTATGTAAGTCATTCCACTTTGTGTCAGTTGCACTCAAAGTAAAAAATAAAGTTGGACAACCCAGCTGAGTGATCATGTCAGTGAGTTCAGAATGACACTTTGTCCAATATGACCTTGTACCTTTGAGGGAAGAACCAAAATGAATGAGATGCCCAGCCAACTTATTGTCTGGAAAATAAATTAGTTTTTTATGCAAGTCACAAATTGTTATAGGTACATTGTCATCTATATTCTTCTGTACAAATACTGCAGCAGCTGCTTGGCTACGATGACGCATAATCATGTTTAGCAAGAAATAACGGAAGCGTATATGGCTTCCAAATATTTGATCAAAGTATATGAGTAGATGAAATGCATATACATGGAGATGAATGTCGCAAATCCGTGGATGCAACCAATCAATATAACCATTTGGGAATAAAGAAGGGAATTCCATGTCAAATAAACCCTCTCTATTATACTAATTAACTGGATACAAACAAATATCTAGATAGTCTAAAGGCTGCAGAGGTGCAGAATTATCATTTTGAATAAATGCTCTTATTTCCTCAACTTATGTTCGTGCATTTGGTTGTCGAACAACAAATGACGAAGGATGAAAGTCTAAACAAACATTGTCGTACCCTTCAATTTCCTCATCATTATTCCCAATTTCTTCAATTTCACTATTAACAAATCGAAGCCCATCGGATACATCAGTTGGCCTTTTAGGAAGAAAAGAAATTGATTCCATCTTGATTTCAACATCCCTACAGTATTTGTCCATTGCAATTTTTTAGTGCAATGCATCCATCACCTGTGATTTTTTCACATAACAATCATAATAGTTACCTTGTGCATTATGTCTCCTCACAATTATGATTTCAAGGTCTTCAACATGTTGTGGAATCCTTTTTGCAATAGTTGAAATACCTTGTGGAAATCTAATAGTGTGGCCACTATATTTATATTTCCCACCACACGCATGTGTCACTTGCAATGTTGGATTAACTCGTGCTATTAACATGTCTTCTACTTGGGTATGTACTCTTAGAACATGAGGTTGTTCACCTGGATCCATGTTATTCCAATGAGAGAAACGATGGGAACCTCATTCAGTCTTACACCTTTTACAAATAGGACCATCAGATTGTATGCTAACTTGTATTCCAGGATAAGATGCACAACAAACATAGCACATTTTCACAGTAGACAAGACATCAATCCTATCGCAAAATATTTTATGAAATGCGAGCATGTTGCTATCAAAATGTTGGAGAACATGTTCATTTTCTATATGAATTTGAAATCTTGGAAGAGTGGCATGTGGAGGAGAAATAGTTGCAGAACAACGAAAATTTATTTCTCTAAAACTTGTGGATGGAATTTCTCCAAGTTGATTGCATTGAATGATCTCCTGGAAACACAAAAAAATAAGATTCATGAATGGAAAAATTAAAAATGTACATAATAATAAGTAGAAACGTAAAAAAAATTGTACATATAAAATTTACATTTTCTTTCCAATTCGAGGATCCAAGTTTAAGTGGAGGACGGTAATAAGATGGTCCTTGTTCACTTGGAACATTCATTGTTCGAAGAGATTGCACTCCCTCATTAACTGGATTACATTGAACACTTCCCTACTTGCAAGGATAAATTAGAAAAGGAAATAAATTTTAGCAAATCGTTAAGAATGATCAACTATTTCAATAATATTCAATATGGATGTTGTGTTTAATACCATTTTTATTCCAAGTGAAATAGTATGAGGGATAGCCGATTCAGTTTGTTGAAGAACATCATGTTCATCTCGAGGTTGCAAATTACCAATCGTATCTCCACGCATATTGCTATCACCCACAATTGCAGATGGAGATACTCGCGGAGGAACATCAATATGTTCAATGTGCATGTTTTTCACCATATGTACATGCTCAGAGGCATCATTTGCACCGATGCAAGAGTGAGAATTCTGGTTTGTATCCACATTATGTGAATGATCAACTTCCAGAAGACAAGATGTTTCATGGAGAAAAATATTGTTGTTAGGAGACTGTGGAAGAATAGGAATATTTTCGGTTGACAAATATTGAGGGAAGGAGGTATGAATAGGAAAAGTTATTTTCATTATATGAGCTAAACTCCGATACTTACGGCTATTGGGAAATTCATTTTCAATTGTAATACCATCTCTGCTTCTACGATATTAAACCCTTTGACGTTCATTTATTGCATCTTTATTTTGATGATACCATAAATAGTGGCATTCATTTGTTCTTTCACATGATGTTGGAGAGAGAGTGCGTTTCCTACTGCGTTTACTTGTCCGTTCATATGGCATTTCTACATATCAAGAGAGGAAAAAATATGATATGATAATGTGAAGATGACATAAAAGGAAATGGTATTAATGAATTTCATAGTAATTTGTATTAAATCCAATTAGACACACCTTAAAGAAAACCATAGATTGAAAGGCATCGGAAACACATTTTAAAATGTGTTTTTAAAATATTGATGCATATGAGAAAATTGGAAGAATAAAACAAACATATTGGCAAGCATACAGTGAAACGATAATATCTTTTATTCCATAAAACAATATGTGTACAAATGGTTATTACATGTCAAAAATAGTTGACCACTTGAATGTGGTCTAGGAGCCCAAGTTATGATATCTTCACCCAATGGTGGAATTTTCTCAATAGAATTTGTGTTCGGAACAAGTGGAAAAATACTTTCATTTTCAATCAAATCATTGAAGTTCTGAAGTAATGGGAAGGGAGAGCCAAAACTATCCGGCATTGATACATTATAAATACTTATTGGGATACATAGGGAATTTGTCAGATGATATAACATGAACGGAAGTTGCGCATTCTTTCCAAAAAGAACTACCCCATTCACTATTTGTAATGGAATATAGCCAACGCATTTTCTATGTATATCCATAGAAATGTGGTGCAACACGTTCCATCTGAATCCCCAATCATCGTCAAAATTGTCTTCTCTCCATTGAGAACATGGATGACCAATTTGAAAAATCTCTACTTCCTGAATTTTCTATCCTTTCACTTCTTTAATCTGCAACTTTCTTACCCCTCTATCCCCACTTATTTACTATGCAACTTTCTTACCCCTCTATCCTCACTTCTTTACTCTGTAACTTTCTTACCCTTGTATCCATTTGTTTGAGTATTTATAGTTGAACTAGTGTCCATATTGAGCCATAATTACCAAATCATTCATCGAATCTTTCCCTGATTTGCCATATTCTGTCATCAAGTGTGCCATCATCCACCTCCATCGCCTTCCTTCGATGCTTAAATACTGTAGTTATGATCTTATTTGACTTCCACGTATGAAACATCAACAAGCGTCGAACCTTGTTTCTTACTCCTTATCTTACTATTGTTTCATCGACGGACCCAACGTTATCGACAAATTCTCAACCTTTGATCATCCTCATCATTTCATCTTTTCTTTTTCTTTTTTTTTTGAACTCTGTCTTAGTTGCTATGCAGCTGACTATGGCGATAGGGCTTCATCCGGCTTCCATTCACTAGGTTTGTCAATAGTGTCCCGTTTAGCTTTTGTAACTGCACCACACTTCCATCAGTAATAAAATTTATAATATAGGTACCCAACCAATGCATCTGCAACTTCCCTGGGTGCTTTTAAAACTTACTGTCATATAGCAGCACCATATCTCCACGCTGGAAGTGCTTTTCTTTGACATGGAGATTGTGTCAAGCCTTATGGTGATCCTTTTCTACCTGTTGGTGGAACCCTGCGATAAACTTGTCCTCGTCAAGTTGTACCAACTAAGCCAACCGTTCTTCGATTGCTCCATCGTCACTCATTCCTATTCCTCCTGTGATGCACAGAATCGGGACAATATATTCCATTGGAATCACCGCTTCTTGTCCATAAACTAACTTGAATGGAGTCTTCCCTGTCAAGCATTTACAAGTCGTTATGTAGGCCCATAGTATCACTGTAATATTCAAATCCCAATCATCGTGGTTTGTGTTACACACCTTGGTGAGCGTGTGCTCCAATACTTTGTTCAGTGCCTCCACTGCACCATTCGTCTGCGGATGATATGGGGTACTCCGTCGATGTTGAATTTGGAATGCTTCCATCATTGCCCTGATAGTTTGGTCACTCATAATTATATTTGGACACCCAAACCTGGTGACCACATTATCAAAGAGAAATATTGCTGTCGTCATAGCTGTGCAATCTTTTACTGGTGCAACTTCAGCACCTCGCATCAAAACAATTAGTCGCAGTAATTATATATCACGACCTTGTTCTTTTTCAGGCTGGTTTGATAGGTCCTAAGAAGTCAACTGCCCATTTTTCAAAATCTTGTAGCATTATCTGGGCTACTAGCGGCATTTCATCCCTTCGTGATGGCTTTCCTGTTCTTTGGCATACATTGCAGCTCCTAACGTAATCTACAACATCTCCATGCACCATCGGCCACCATAGTCTAGCTCTAAGTATCTTTCTAGTAGTGGCACTCCCTCCATAATGTCCTCCTGTGATCCTGTCATGAGCTTCCACTAATATCATTTCATGTTCATGCATAAGGACATATCAGTGAAGGATTTCGTCTGGTCCCATTTTGTAAAGTTGACCTGTAATTAGCTGAAAGTCGGAAGCCCTCACAACTAGCTGCTTTTTCTAATTGGTATTCAATCCTTCTAGTGAAAATCCTGTATTCAAGAATTGAATGATTTGCTCATAATGGTCATCGACCATTCCAATTCGAAATAATTGCGCATCTGGTAAGCCCTCGTCGATGCTTCTGGGTTCTTCTCCTGACTCAACTTGGGATAGGTGATCAGGCCCGACATTCACTCATCCTGGTTTCACAATGATCTCAAAGTCAAATTCTTGAAATAACATCAACCAATGACATATTTTAGCCCCCAACAAAGGCTTGTTGACCAAATATTTCAGTGTCAAGTGGTCAATAAACATCTTGAAATGGCCTCCAAGTAGGTAGTGGTGTAATTTTTGTAGCGCATAGACCATTTCTAGCCCTTCCCTTTCTTTCGTCATGTAGTTTTTCTCCGTAGTGGATAGCTTCCTACTTGAGAATGCGATTGGATGATCGATCACTCCTTCTCCTTCCTGGGCCAATACCACCCCTAGTACGACTGATGACATGTCCATGTGAACATGTAATTATTTTGTTCAATCACGAAAAACTAATATTGGTGCTGCGACCACCTTTTCTTTCAGTATATCGAGGCTCTTCTGGTACTCTTCATTCCACTCGAACTTCGCATCCTTTTTTAACAGTTTTTCCATTGGCACTGTGATTGTTGCATACCCTCTTATAAAGTTTGTGTAATACCCAGTATGCCCCAATGTCTCCCTTAACTTCTTTACTGTCGTCGAAGGTGGTAAGTCAACAATAATTGCAATCTTTGCTGGGTCAACCAGCATCCCTTCCTTGCATACAATGTGTCCTAACAGAACCCCAAACGGAGCACAAAAGATGCACTTCTTCAAGTCTAATGAAATTTGATGCTTCCTACATCTCTCCAGCATCAACCTCAGATTCGCAACATGGTCCTTCACCAGGCCATACACGGTCCAATCATCCGTATATACTGCGAAAAATTTATGAATGAAATATTTGAATGTGGCTAGTACTAATCTTGAAAAGATCATCGGGGCATTTTTGAGACTGAATGGCATTACTGTGTATTGAAAAAAACCCCATTATGCTACAAAGTGTGTCTTATGTCGATCCTCCTTCTCAATATTTATTTGATGATATCCTGAGAATCCGTCTATGAACGAATATATCTCCTGACGTCCAACTCCTCCTAGAACTTCGGCTGTGAAGGACGTTTCCCAATATGGATCTCTGTATCCAAATGTCACTAGTAAATTACTTATTTTTGTCCCAATTTGTTGGTATGTGGGGCTTAAATTCTATTTTCACACATAGGCCTTTGGATCGAATCAAAGAATAGATATATTAAAATCATTCTATAGCTATTGGTATGTCCACACCTAATAAAAACAACATTTCGTTGGTTTTTTATAGTTTTATGTCAAAAATTGGCAATGCTAGGATAGGATTCCCCAATACGTTTTTCTATGAAATCAAGTCTTATATAAAGCCAGATCTGCCATTATCGATACCTAAGTATTATAAAAATTTAATATCTTCGATACCAAAATTCGCAGTGCTAGGATAGTCCAAAATTGGCAATGCTAGGAATAGGATTTCCCAATATTTTATTCAATGAAAACAAATCTTATATACAGCCCGATTTGTCATTATCGCTACCTACATATTATAAAAAATTATCCGACATAATAACGTCCTCTCTCCATCTCAAAATTGTGATTATTAAAAATAAAAATCGAAAACTTAAATTTACGCCTTCAATACTCGTGCAAGGATTTGTATTAAACCTTATCAGTTTCACCCCCAAAGACCGTATCTTTCATCGTGCAAGGATTTGTATTAAACCTTATATATATCAGTTTATTTTATTGTTAAAGTATCATTACCACATAACAGCTTTTCTCGAGGTTTAATGACTTGTGGTTTATTTCACGGTGCTGGTTGGGCGGTAAGGTGGAGTTACTCTAGGTTATAGAAACAAAAAAAAATGTATGGAACTTCTTATAAATCATACTTATTGTGAGATGGATCTTAAAGTATGCATGCTTTGTGTGATTGAATTTGTTTATTACAAAATTTTAGTGATTGAAGTTTTTTATAAATATTTAGCAATAGGTTGAGTAATTAGAATTTATAATAATTTTTTATTGATATAATCATTTAGCAATAGATATAATTTATGGTTTTCTGTTTTGCATCCCATGCATTGTCAAACATAAATTGTTTATAAATTTTCAAATTGATCTTGAAGTGTCAATTTTCACCCTAAATTACTGGTTGAAATTTTTTAAGTAGTTTGTGTTAATTATGTAATTTATATAACATGTATATTTATGCAATAATTTGATTGGTTTATGTGCAAAAAAATGCCTAACAAATATATAAAAGGATTAGTGATACAATTCACACACAGGTTGAGGATATAAAATGATTAGTGATTGTAACCTCCATTGCATGAGTGTCCAAATATAATTGTTATCACATTTTCAAGAGAATGTTACATGTTGATGGAAATTTATATGGCATGGTATTGATGTTTAAGGATGCCTTTTATTGTGGAGCATTCTTTCAATCCTTGGCACATAAATAACATCATAGCACGTTTGGGTATCATCTTTTGTTGAGCACCTTCCTTGTTTCTCTCTTATGGCATGTGTGGTTGCATTCTAGTGGCTTGCATAAGGGGCCATCCCCTTCCTCATGGCTTGGCTATCTATTGTGGGCACTTGTTCTTGAGTTGGATACTCCTATTTTTTATTGATGGTCTCCTTGGTTCATATATTGATGACTTGGCATGGAGGTTGGGTTTGGTTGCTCTGTGGACATCCATTGCACATATGTTGAGGTTGTTCCCCACTTAATGGAGTATTGCACATAAATATGTTTTTTGGTTGATGGTTTGACCCCTTGATCTATATAAGCAACCTATTGCAGTATTGAATTGTTTTACATTCATTACATGAGCACCCTTCCTTTGGAGGGTTTTTTACATACTCATCCATGCCATTTTTATGGGACATTTTTTGGAGGGACATCCTAGCTTCATGAGTGATTATATTTTGAGAGAGTGCCCATAATTGTGCCATCTCAATGCCATTATATGCAGATTCGTTGTAGGATTTTCGAAAAGGGTTAAATGGAAAATCTGATAAATATCAAGGAAGTCAGAAAACCCATAAATTTGTTTAAATAGTCGCATAGTTTTTTTCCTTGTGTTCCTTTTGAAACCTTTTCATGGAGAGCATTCACCTTATTTGAGGAAGCACTCCACCTTTTGAAGCCTTTTTCTTGGAACAATACCTTTGGAGAGACTTTGGAATCTAGGATTGACTTCTTCTTGTCATCAACCCCCACATGAGGGAAGTGCCCCCATTCTTGGATTCTATGTATATTAGACATTGTACTTGTGAATTTGACGACCTCTTTGTTAATTTTTGAGCATTAATTCAATATACTGTAGGATCTTTACTAAGAGAATAACATGTACAGCATATCAAGTATAACAATGCATATCAATCACACCAAGCAATCACATGAGACCGTAGACACACAAAGTTTCACTGGGGAAAACCATAAAGGTGAAAAACCCCACAACTTCCTCAGATATAGAAAGAGCAATGATACAACCAAAGTACAAGAGATAATCTTCTCCTAGCAGCTGATCCTCCTCCTCACATGTGCACCACTTTCCGAGTGATGGAAGAGTGAGTAAGTGAATGATCAAATAGAGATCTCCCATCTCTATTTATACTTGTAATGTCTTGCCCAATAAACCAGTGGGGCCGACTTGTCTAGCTTAGCCTAATAACCCATGGTTAACTTAATCAAGGCCGACCCCACACATGGTGGTCTAATAACCCATCAGCAAGTTACGACACTTGTGACATTGTCAATACAAATGACAACACTTCCGTATAGAGGAATAATAACATCTCTATAGGAGTAAAATATACATAGATGAAATACATAGGTGAAAAACATTCCAAAGTTACATATACATCAACAATCCCTCTTAACTAGGAAGGTATTTCTTGACACAGATCTACCAGCACAAGTCTTCTTCTTTGGATCATCGTCATCGAATCATCGCCCTCAAATCATCGTCATCATCGTCGCTGCTGCTATCTCAATCAATCTATGAATCTACTCCTCATAGGAAGTTCTACAGAGCCAATCCTTTTTCATACTGGATGTAGGCCCACCACCTGTAGGTCTTCATCATCACTAGCCATACTGTGGAATCCTCAAAACTTATTACGTGCATCACAAAACCTGGTTGTAGCATCCCAGGCTGTTACGAGCACACAGGTCTACCTATCAGATCTCCCAGGAGCATATTACATGTGACCCCACCACAAAACCTGGCTGTAGCATCCCAGGCTGTTACGAGCACACAGCTCTACCTGTCGGATCTCTTAGGAGCATATTACATGTGGTCTTACCACAAAACCTTGCAAGAGCATCCGAGGTTGTTACGAGCACACAGATCTACCAAGGACACATTACATGTGGTCATGGAAAAACCTTGCAAGAGCATCCTAGGCTGTTACGAGCACACAGATCTACCTGTCCGATCTCCCAAGAACATATTACATGCCATAGGACAAAACCTCGAAAGATAATCCCAGGCTATTACGAGCACATAGCTCTACCTATCGGATCTCCCAGGGCACTATTATATGTCCTCCTAGAGCAATGCCTCGAAAGAGCATCCCGGGCTGTTACAAGCACACAACTCTACCTGTCGGATCTCCCAGGTCAACTTACATGCTCATCTGCACAACCTGTCCACGACCACATAGTATCAACCTGATACTCACCATACATCATCCTGATGTACACATGATCATCCTGATCATCATCACTACATCGTCCTGATGCATGTCATCTGGAGGAACATCCTGAAGCTCGTCATCCATGATCATCCTGATCATATAATGCATCTACCTGATACATATCATCATACATGATCCACCTGATCATACAATGTATCCACCTGATACATACACATATACATGATCTACCTGATCATATAATGTATCCACCCGATATATATCAACATACATGATCTACTTGATCATACAATGTATCCACCTGATACATATACAGATACATAGTCCAAGCATCCAACATGATGCATATACATATACATGATCCAAGCATCCAACATGATGCATATACATATACATGATCCAACTAATCATAACAAATATCCAACATGATGCATATACAAATATATCAAGCATCCAACATGATGCATATACAGAGCAGTAACTGGATCATCATCCTGATGCTCATCATCCAACGCTTACATCCACAGCCATGGGAAGGATCCTCCTCTCACCATGCTTGGAATGGCTCTAGCAAATGTGTCCAACACTTCTTCCTTGAACTATCATCAATCTGGAGAACACCAAGCCTCTCTCTGAAGTATTCAAACTTCACTCTGGCTAGTGGTTTCATCAACACATCTGCATTCTGCTCATCCGTCGCAACATATAAGAGCTTCATTGCTCCTCTCTGCACCATATCCCTGATATAGTGATATTTGATCTCAATGTGCTTCGACCTGTCGTGGAACACCGAGTTCTCAAACAGCTTCACACAACTCTGGTTGTCACAAAAGATACCAGTAGCATCCAACGGGAGATCAAATAACTCAGACAGTAGCTTCCTCAGCCATACTGCCTCACAACTAGCCGAACAAGCTGCAACATACTCTGCCTCGGCTGTACTCAGTGCTACGCAGGACTGCTTCCTGCTAAACCAAGAGATCACACCTGATCCCATACAGAAGCAGCACCCATATGTTCTCTTCCTATCTGTAGCACTACCTGCCCAGTCCGAATTAACATAACCCTACAGGTTAAACTTTTGATTCACATCATACTTGAGCCCATAATCAATTGTATCCTTCAGGTACCTCAGAATATGCTTTACAACAACTAGGTGAACACCTATGGGATCCGTCAGGATCTGGCTCAATGTGTTCACCGCAAAGCAAATATATGGTCTAGTGTTCGTTAGGTACATCAAGGACCCAATCATATGACGATACACAGTGACATCAATCGGGTCAGATGAAGCATCACACAGAAGCTTCAGGTTCGATGCCGTAGGTGTGGCCATGGCCTTGCAGTCCATCATCCCGAACCTCTTCAAGATCTCTACTGCATACTTCCCTTGTCCAAGGAAGATCCCATCTGCACTCTGCCACACCTCCATTTTAGAAAATAGTGCATCATCCCCAAGTCCTTCATCTCGAACTCAACAGCAAGCTTCCTCTTGGTATCAGCAATCAAACTATCCTCACCTGTTACAAATAGGTCATCCACATGCAATAGTAGTATCACAGGATTTCCTTCCTCAACCTTGTAGTAAAGGTTGGAATTTGCTTTATTCTTGGTAAAGCCCAAACTGGATAGGAAACTATCCATCCTACCATACCAAGTCCTAGGAGCTTGGTTCAAGCCATACAAGGCTTTCTTCAACCTACACACATATGACTCCCTGTCATGTGTTTCAAAACCAAGTGGTTGCTCCACATACACTTCCTCCTTGACTACACCATTCAAGAAAGTTGTCTTGACATCCATTTGGTGTATCTTCCATTTCATCACTGCAGCCAGAGCAAGTACTGATCTAATGGAAGTGTATCTGGCCACAGGAGCAAAAGTCTCTTCATAATCAATCCCTTCTTTCTAGGAGAAGCCACGAGCCACAAATATCGCTTTGTATTTCTCTATGCTGCCATCTGCAGTATGCTTGATCTTGTAGATCCACTTGGAATTCACCACTGACTTCCCTTTAGGTCTTGGGACTACATCCCAAACATCATTCTTCATGATCGATTGGTATTCTTCGACCATGGCATCCTTCCATTCTATCTTTTCCGCTGCTTCTTCATAACTTGAAGGTTCTTTGTTCATAATATCACAGAGTAAAGCAACATAGATGGTATGTGATCTAGTTCTCTTCTTTGCTCTATGTTCTTCTTCTGGAATGCCATATCTTTCTGCATCTTGAATGAGCTCTCTAGCCCATGCAGGTTTCCTCTTGTGAGAGTTATTCTCACAAGGTGGATCTACAAGTATTTGTGGATCTTCAACTTCACGATTTGCTTCTGGAATTGATTCAGTCATGGTAGTGTCTTCAAATCTATTTTCCTTTGGTTCTTCATGATCTTCAACAAGTGTCTTTCTTGATTTGATGAAGGCTGAGTTTTCATCAAATGTTACATCTCTGCTGACACCAATCTTCTTGAACCCTGGAAAGTATATTCTGTACGCCTTCGAGCTTTCACTGTACCCCACAAAGATGCCCTTCTTTCCTGAAGGATCTAGTTTTTTCCTCTTTTCCTTTGGAACATGAGTGTATACTGGAAAACCAAATATTCTAAGATGGCTAACTTTAGGCTTCTTACCAGAGAAGACCTCTTCTGGTGTCTTGTTGTCCAATATCTTGTGAGGTGTTTTGTTCTGCACATATACAGCTGTCCTAGCTGCTTCCGCCCATAGATGCATAGGAAGATCTTGGTCATGCAGCATTACTTGTGCTGCTTCCATGATTGCTCTATTCTTCCTTTCTGCAACTCCATTATGTTGTGGATTGTAGGGAGTAGTCAACTCCCTCTTAATCCATGAATCACTGCATAGCTTCTTGAAATCACCTGAAGTTAATTCTCCTCCATTGTCGGATCTGAATGTCTTTATTTTCTTATTAGTTTGATTTTCCATCAAGGCTTTGAATTCCTTGAACTTATCAAACACTTCATCTTTGTTCTTCAAGAAATAAACCCAAGTCTTCCTGGAGAAGTCATCAATGAAAGAGACATAGTAAACATACCCACTCAGAGAACTGGATGACATTGGACCGCATACATTGGAGTGGATAATTTCCAAGATTCCTTTTGATTTGCTTTCACTGCTTGGAAATGCCTTCTTTATGTTCTTTCCTTTTGCACAGCCTTTGCAAACACCTTCATCCTTGGTCTTGATTTCAGGAAGACCCTCTACTACTTTACTTGCAATTGGTAGTGCCCTATAGTGCACATGTGCAAGCCTTCTATGCCAAAGTTCACTTGGCTCCATGGATTCATGTACCAAGGCATGTTTAGGTTGTCCCTTTAATTTATACAATCCTCCCTCTTGCTCTCCAATCACTACTGCATCATCAATAGTTTTACCTTTTGGCCACATTAGTACTTGGCCATCTACAAATGCAACCCTCATGCCTTTTGCATCCAATGCAGATATGGAGAGTAAGTTCTTCTTGAGCCCAGGTACATATAGAACATCTTTCATCTTCAAAGACTTCCCAGAGTCTAGGTTATAGGAGGCTTCACCACTTCCTTTGATAGTATATTGATAGTCATCCCCAAGTTTCACCTAATGGGGTGACTCATGTTCAGATAGATTTGCAAAAGATTCTTTAAACCCAGTCATGTGTTTGGAAGCCCCATTATCAATAAGCCAATCATTACATCCATGAGAGATAGTACCTGTGAGAGAGGATATTAGAACATATTCATATTCACTTGATGAATCATCACTTTCTGCCCTAGCCTTCTTCTTTGGAGGTTCATCATCCTCAGCAGCATAAGCATGGTACCTTCTTTGCTGCCCTTCTTCTTCTTGTTGAAGTTGTTGTTGTCCTTTTTGTTCTTGGGACAATTTATAGCAATATGTCCCTTCTCATTACAGGTAAAAAATGTTCTCCTTTCTCTATTGTGATGGTGGTGTGAAGATTTCTTGAAGTGAGATGGCTCTCTCTTGGGCTTCCCTTTCTTGGTGTGTGCTATGAGAGCTTGATCTTCATTCTCCATCTTTTCTTCTCGGGCCACAAGCCTTGCTTCTTCTTGAGAGCATTCCTCCCATAGTCTGCTGAAGGAGATTAGTTTCTTTCTTGCACAGATTCCTTGGATAAAGGAATCCCATGACCTAGGTAGGCCATTCAATGTTGTCATAACAACTTCACCATTATCCACTACCTCATCCACAGCTTCAAGTTGTTCCTTGATCTGAGAGACCTTGGAGAAATAGGATTGAATGGTCTCTCCATTCTGAAGTTTTACCCCTTTCAATTGGTTCCGCAGAGTCATCTTCCGATTTATGTTCTTCTCTTCAAATAGCTTGGTTAGGGAATCAAACATCTCCTTGGGTGTCTTTAGAGATGACACATGTGGTATGATATGGTCTTTGATAGAATCAACAATGATCCTCTTTGCCTTGACCAAGTTCTTCTTATGTAAGGCCTTAGCCTCTTCTCCCTCTAGGATAGGGACCTCTTCACTTATGTAAGTGTCCAATTCATTTTCTTCGAGGATAAACCCAATCCTATACTTGCATGCTCGGAAGTTATCATCCCCTTCAAGCTTATCCTCAAGCTTGGTGTGGTGAGATATCTTTAAAAAGTAATTCAAATGGAAATATAAAAGATTTAGGTCTTACCACTTGATTTGTTGAAAACTGGATTTGGTCTCTGATTAGGGTTTGTCAGAGAAACCCTAAAAATTCAAACTTTGAATTTCAAACTTCTGAAAGGATAGAAAGATGCACCTTGATGAGCTGATTAGCTTGGTATATTCAGAATTTGAGATCTGTAAAGTTTCACCCTTCAGAAATGCCTTTTAGTCTTCCCGGATTCACTAGGGAGGACCCTGAATTAGGGTTTGAGTTTCCCAGAGCTTCACCCAACCAAAAATCTCGATACAAAGCTCTAAACTTCGATTTTTTCAAGGAGATTCCAGCTATGTATTCAGATTTCAGAAATTCCTATTTTTGTGGAAACCCTAATTTTTAGGGTCAAACTAAAAGTGCTCAGAATTGAATTCTGATTGGACATAAAGATTCTCCTTGATGAGTAGAGTCAATCTACCTTATTTCTTTTCCAAAATATGTGGAGAGAAACCCAATAAACAAGAAACCCTAGTTTCCACCACTGCACAATGTCTTCTTCTCAGGTTAGCTTTGATACCATGTTAATTTTTTAGCATTAATTCAATATACTCTAGGATCTTTACTGAGAGAATAACATGTACATCATATCAAGTATAACAATGCATATCAATCACACCAAGCAATCACATAAGACAATAGACACACAGAGTTTCACTGGGGAAAACCATAAAGGTGAAAAACCCCACAACTTCCTCAAAGATAGAAAGAGTAATGATACAACCAAAGTACAACCAAAGTACAAGAGATAGTCTTCTCCTAGAAGCTGATCCTCCTCCTCACATGTGCGCCACTTTTCGAGTGGTGGAAGAGTGAGTAAGTGAATGATCAAATAGAGATCTCCCGATCTCTATTTATACTTGTCTTGTCCTGCCCAATAAACCAGTGGGGTCGACTTGTCTAGCTTAGCCTAATAACCCATGGTT
Source organism: Larix kaempferi (assembly GCA_027924585.1). NCBI lineage: Eukaryota > Viridiplantae > Streptophyta > Pinopsida > Pinales > Pinaceae > Larix > Larix kaempferi. Next base: position 1,657,091 of record BSBM01000105.1, on the reverse strand, counting down.
AACTTAATCAGGGCCGACCCCACACATGGTGGTCTAATAACCCATCGGTAAGTTATGACACTTGTCAATACAAATGACAACACTTCCGTATAGAGGAATAATAACATCTCTATAGGAGTACAATATACATAGATGAAATACATAGGTGAAATACATTCCGAAGTTACATATACATCAACACTCTTTTCATAGATTTAGTTTGAGTTGGTTTGGTTTAGTGGAGCATTTTGATTTGTTAACTCCATCCTAGGCCATATCTAAGGAGTTTATGATTATTTTATTATAAAGGAACTTGACCTCCTCTCCTATATAAGAGAGAATCTTCCTCATTCATTTCTCATGTTTGGATTGGTGGAGAAATCCAACTAATACTTAATGTGATATCTTTTGGCTCTTATGGATGGTTGGTGCTAGAGATATGACGTGGATGTCTTGCTACTACTTTGGTTTATTCTTTGATTGACAATTGTTGTTATTTTTGGATGATTTGCAGGTGATCTCTTTACTTCGCAAAGTTAAGTTTATTTGGGTTTATGGTTGAATAGGTGATGTATTCTCATCTCTTATTTTTATTCCCTAGGATTCCATGCTTGATGAATATTATGCCCAAAGTAGAATTGAAGATACCACTTTGGTTATTCCATTGTAGATCCCTAGATAAATGTAGCCTTTCTTGGATATGGTAGGAATTGGATCTCAAAGCCTAGATATCCTTGAATGATTAGAAATCTCTTCATTACTATCCTTTATTGACCCAATTTTAGCATTTGACGAGACATTGATCTCCAATCTTTTCATCATAATTATCTTTTTCTTTCATAAAAAACCTTCTTTTGATAATGTTACTCTTTAAATTCACCTTTTTCTTCATTGTCAAACCCTAGTAATGCTATTTAGGTACTCCTCCCTTGAGATAGAATAGAGAAGAAGAGGTTTAGTGAGGTGACAATGGAACCCCCTTAGTTATACATAAGCCATCATTGGTTTTAGTGATTTCAATCTCTTGATGTTGGTTTGTGTGATAATGGTGCTCTCAAACCCAAGATTTAGTTCAATAATTGTATAATGCATGCAGAAGTGTGAGCCTTACAAACAAATCTCACGATACTAAATTTCAATTACAAAATCAAATGAAAATATTTTGGTTCATCTGGAATATGTATATAATAAATTGCTAAAGTGTGCTTTTTGTTATCTTTTTATATCACAAATGATACGAGTGTTTATATATTTGTTTTGAAAAGCTAGCATAATTGGGAGCCATACTCTGAGAGTTAAGACATAACATTTTCACATGGTTTGTTTTAGACTTAAAAAAAATAGGTGAGGCTTAACTGCTACCAAACAATGGACAAGCTAGATGGTATAAAAGCAAGCAAAAATTTGAAGAATCCAAACCTAGTGAGTATATTGCCATATTCTTAGAGAGTAATTGAATATCTTATGGAATAACAATTATATAGCATTTTCTATACCTCCCTTACCATGCAATGGACATTCTAATAGGAAGAGGGAAGTTGAACATGTGCATTTATCAAAATAGAATATTCATTGAGTATATTTATTCATTGTTTATACAACTCTATAAATACACTCAAATAAGACTCTTACTATAACTTCCTAAATGGCACAAAATATCAAGATTATGCAGAGGGATTATGAAAACTATGGTCCTTAACTCAACCATAATCCATGGTAATCAAGATGAGGAACTTGAATATGTACTAGAAATTTTAATATTCAATGTTAAAAAAACCGTAGTGTTAAGTGCTAAGATCCAACTATTATAAGACCAAAATCAAACAATTATAACCATGGATACTATATATGGATTCAAGGCATCAATTCTCTACAAAAAATTAAACCATGATTTGAAAATATGAGAAATGAATGCAAGGATTTGAACTAAACTTTGTTCTTGTTAAATCATATCAATTCATGACACGCATTTCACTACTTATCTTATCCCAATTCACAGGAAAAACCCCAATGAATCTATGGTATCTTAATCAAATAGGCTATTGAAAAAAAAATGTCATCTTCCTCTCAACAAATCATTTATTAATTACACTATCTTAAACCAAAACTTAAGATATGAATATACCTCCATTGATTTATACTCATATTACTTTTTCCCCATTCCAAGCTACTCAATTGGCTTCAACTTTTAGAACAAAGATCTAATATTTTCCTCTTACTCAAGCTTCTCTAGGCCTACTTTGACTTATGTTGGCTATACTCATGTCCCAATGACCTGTGGTACTTCCTTCCTCAACTCCTTTTCCCTATGCCACTCCAATTCATGTCATGTTATGCCACCTAGATTGTTATGCAACCTAGATTGGATGGATTGGATATTGATATTAACACATAGTCACAAACCCATGTAAACATGACTTTCCTATGCACTTCTAAGTAGCAAAAAGAGAGGAAGCATGTATCAAGGTATCATATGCATCTACAAGCTATGATTATGCAACTTCAAATTTCACAAGCTCTAGGTGAATATTAGTCTGGATTTCATGTCTATAATTATTTTCTAGAGTTTCTGGTGTGTCTATTGAGAACAATTAGTTGACTAATAAAGACAAACCACGCATGAGAAAATAGAACATTACTCACTAAACATACAGAAAATTGGAAAAGTAACATTAGCTCCTTTTCTTTAATATTTATGGATAAATTGCTGAATTTTTTTTATCTACAGTGATTGAATTCCACAAAAAAATAGAGATACACACAATTGAGCATAGGATTAAGATTGTGAACCAAAATGTTTCCAAACTAAAAAACACAGTGGAGTTAAGAGTTAGGCCTCACCTTTGGTATGATTAAAATAGATTCTACAAACAATGCAATTTCTTTTGATTGACCTGTGGCTTGTACCTATTCTAGTGGTGTTTGTGCTTCACATTAGTTGAGTTTATTGAGATGGTAGTCTATAATGGGCCTTGCTTTAATCTAGGAAGTGGAAACCTTAAACCCTTTAAGATAGACAGTGGAAACTTTGGATGTCGCTTCTCTAGATGTCCTTTTTGTTGGGAAGGTAGTAAAATAATGAGGCTAGCGAGGAAGGAGGCTTGCGAGGTGTTGGTGACTTTGGTTGGATTTAATTTTTGGTGATGGTTCACCCAATATATTGTGAAGGACCATTTCACTCATGTAGTAAGGGTAAAGAGGTGGTTTAGAGAGGTTGGATCATGGAAAGTGATAGGTTGACCAATAAGGCCTCTCCTTATTCCAAAATAATGTTCTATAAGATCGATATTGAGAAATATTACGATCTATAAAATTGGTAGTCACAGTATTTTATTTTTTGCAAATCGAGAAGAATTATATGACAACGTACTTATTAATTATATTAATTAGAACATTGCATGCAATAAACACTCTTCCTATGAAATTATGTGTAGTCTTTTAAGCACATGCAATGTGTTATTTATGCTTTCCAATTAATGTGGTTCTATTTTTGGAGACTGAAAAATGATATAATATTTGGTTGAGATTTGATCTTCAATTCTTTTAGATGCAAAAACTTGAAACAATGAGACAATTCAATCACATGAAATTCATACATCCATAACATAAGATATACCCTAGGGAAAATCCTCAAAACTATGAGAACAAAAACCCCAACAATTCTTCTCAATACAATATAATGGCTATCAAATAATGCTTTCTTTTACAACATAGAGAAATGATTTTAGAATATAAGAGATCACCAACACACTCTCGGTGAAGAAATGGAAGCAATAGGGAAGAAAAATCAATCAGATGTGTTTTCCAATGTGCCCAACACATCAATAACAAGCAATAACAATAACCTGCACAAAGAGAAGTGCTTTGCCTTCAGTGGAGAAAAGAATTTGATTCACATTGAATTCATCAATACCGTATAACATATTTATACATTCTTCTCATGCATCGACTTCTTCTAACTTTAGGATGAACTCGTCCTCATAATGGATGTATCAATCTTGCATGAAGAAGTGCGCCCCACTTCTCATGCACTGCTTCATCTCATTGAACTGTCTCTTAGGATGAACTCGCCTTTTAATTGAAAACTCGCCCACTTAGTTAGGTGGCTAACTTAAGTGTCATTATGCAAGTGTCGCAACTCAAGTGTCATCTTTTAGTTTAACATAAGTGTCGTCATGCAATAACACTTAGTTAACTAGATCTTCTTTGTTGTCACTTAGTTAACTCTCTTTAACTAATTCTTTCTTGATTACATCACTGTAGTGATCAATTCGAGTTCTCCTTGATTTACTGAAGTGTCGTATTTTAGTTTAACTAAAATTAAAACACTTTAGTTAACTAGTCCTTTTTATTTAACACTTAGTTAACTATTATTAACTAAAATCATGTTGATTGATTTTTCGTGTAGTGAACACTATGATTTCTTTAGTTAGGTGAGGCATACATTGTGGCTTTAACTGAATCTTGACAATTTGAGTTCTCTTAGTCATCTCCTGATCGAGTTCAAATTCTCTTTTTCTCTATGCATTTATCTTTATCTCTTTATCTTTTACTCCATGGCCAATGTGTGCTAACTTTAATTATCCATCACATTACCTCATACTAATAGGAATTATCAGATGATATGATCATAGTATGGTATTCAAGACCAAATGATCATATGCTAAATTAATTCACTTTATAGGTTATCAATCTCTAAAGGAGACTTAATAGCAATCTGGTGATCATGGTTAGTAATACATCACACAATAGTAAATGATTTTAACAAGTAAAGCATGACCCTTATACAGAATTTCCACCTCTATATGGGAGGTCCATCCCATGGATACCTTTATACGAAATGTTCACATGAGAATTATGACTTGACACACAATTCCCAGAGCCTTTCCAACGGGACTTTACAACATCATTAATTTGATCAATTACCTCTATATGGGAGGAATAACCTTTACACAGAAGGAAATCAATGTGTTCACCTCTATAGGGGAGGATCAATCTTGGTTGCACAAGATTGGCTTGGAGAATGTCTCCTAATGTTGTACATTTAACAATTAGGCCTCACCTTTGGTATGATTAAAAGAGATTCTACAAACACTGCAATTATTTTTTATTGACCCATGGCTTGTACCTATTCTAGTGGTGTTTATACTTCACATTAGTTGAGGTTATTTAGATGTTAGTCTATGGATGTGCCTTGCTTTAAGCTAGGAAGTGGCATCCTTAAACCCTTTAAGATAGGTAGTGGTAACTTTGGATGTCGCTTCTCTAGATGTCCTTTTTGTTGGGAAGGTAGTTAAATAATGAAGATAGCGAGGAATGAGGCTTGCAAGGAGTTGGTGCTTTTAGCTGGATTCCATTTTTATTGATGGTTTGAACCCAATCTACTGTGAAGGACCATTTCACTCATGCAGTAAGGGTAAATAGGTAGTTCAGAGAGGTTAGATCATGGTAAGTGATAGGTTGAGAGACAAGGCCTCTCCTTATTCCACAATAATGTTCTATTAGATTGATATTGAGAAAGATCATGATCTATAAAATTGGTAGTCGCAATCTTTTAGTTTTTGCAAATCGAGAAGAATTATATTTCAACGTACTTATTAATTATCTTAATTGCAACATTTCATGTGATAAACACTCTTCCTATGAAATTATTTGTAGTTTTTTAAGCATGTGCAATGTGTTATTTATGTTTTTCAATTAATGTGAAGTTCTAGTTTTGGAGACTGAAAAATGATATAATTTTGTGTAAAGAATCTCGATTTAGAAGAAGATTATAAACCCCTTGAAGCCAAAGATTGAAATCACTTATATAACTAAGCCATGAATTTGAAACTGCATGTACACATGGAAAGTTCATATAACTACAAGCACCAAGTGATATTGACCATGGGAGTTTCAAACACATGGGATTGGTTTCTATACGTTGATTCTCTTAATTGATGCAACTCTTTCCTTTCTAGTGCAAAATGCAATAAATTGGATTCGAAAATAAGTTTGGAACCTGTCTTCGCATCTATTAAATTGAATAATACCAGGTAGAGGCAAGATGTCATATTTCCCTAGTAGCTTCGATAAGTCACATGATCATCATTGAAGTATCTTTTAAATGTCCTTATAAAGAATTGAACTGCCCACTTACCTCTCTTTAGGTGGAATCATAGTAATGCTCGGCCTAGCATTTAATGCATTTAATGAATACATTAATTATTTAACTCTTGAATCCCTTCCATAATTATAATATAACATGGAAAAATAAATATTTCAATCATCATTGAAACTAATTGTTAAAGGTAGTCAATATCATCTCAAATCACCACATGCTTATATGCTTCCATGTAGTAAAAATCAACATTGTTTCTAAACATGAATCAATTTTTGAAAGCACAAAAATCAATCATATTTTATTGCTAAGAATCCATATAGGTTCTAATAGGTGGATATATTAATAATGTTTTAAAACTTAATAAATAAATAGTAGAATGAAAATTTTTCCAATCTTAATATAAATTTTAAATATATTGTTAATTTTTTAAAACAAATTTTGGTGTAATTTTTAATTTTATTTTGTAAATTTGAAGCAAATTTTATTAAAAATAACTTCTATAAATATTTTATTTATTTATTTTGAAAATATTAATTTGAAATAATTTATTTATTAATTTTGAAAGTCTTAATTAAAAGGAAAAAAAATATTATATAAATAAAAGGAAAAATAACTTTTACATCTTTCTAAGTTACAAATCTCTAATTAAAAAAAAAATAGATACTATTGTATAAACAAGTGAAACTTTTGCACATTGTTAAACTAGATCCAAAGATATTTTAGAGGTAAATTATAAATGGTAAAATTAAAGAAAACGATATAATTTCCTAAGGCATTGGAATTCCTACCTTAAAAATATTTTCTAATTCCTTGATGTTGTCCACAACATTTAAATCTTTTATAGCAAGAAAGAAGTTTTTTATCTTTAGAAGACATAAAGTTTGGGGTTAAGTTTCCGGAAAAAGGGAAGACTAAGGACGTCGAAGGCTACCAACCATAAATCTTAAAAATTAGAGGGCATATCGTAAGCTCTCAAATTTAAAAGCTCTTTAATTTAATAGTTGACTAGGGTTTCCCTAAACCTTGGACCTAATGCCTCATTGTTCATATTTTAGGAGGAAGTGACTTTATACAAATATCTCTGAATCGATCTTCATCACAGGTTTAACTAAAACTATAGCATTAAGAAAAGGATAAATGGAGGGTACAAAGTTTATTATGGACTAGAAAATAGTAGTAAATAAGCAGACCTTTGGCTTTGGGATAAGAAGAAATTCCTCTTTGAGAGTATTGTCACTCATGCTGTCTTATATGCTTCTGAAGATTGGGTTGCAGCATATCCAAAGAATCTCGGAGAAAGCTGTAGCAAATCCAAAAGCGATTTATAACTCATAGTGTCGAAATTGAAGGCAATATGTGATATCATATCCTTATCATAAAAATGAGTATTTCCTCCCTTTAGAGCATACTATGACTAAGTAATTAATGTACAAGAACAAGATAAACAACATAGAAGACAACATAATTCTTAATATTGCTTCAAACTCCATTGAAAACCACCCATTGCTCAAGCCGGGTTGGCATGATTTCGCTAAGTCTTGGCTAAATCATTCAGAATCAAGGAAAATGTTACTTGAAAAATAATGATAATATTCAAAATAGAACAAACATTGACTAATTAGCACAAACATTTATTAGCTCCATAATGAAATCAATTCTTAAAACGCCATGGATCAAAAGAATTTGTCATCTTTGTGACACTAAGAGGGTTGAAGATGGAAAACACTTTGTTAGATTGCCATGCTTACACCCACATTAAATTGTAATTTCAAAATATTTGTTTTACAATACTAACATTCCTAACTTTTTAACTCGTCAAAAATATAACAGGGATTTGGAATTTGGAAAGTCTCTCTAAAAATAAAATACTAATATCAATAAGCAATTCCCTTCCTTTCTTAAGGTTCAATAGGCCAAAATTGATCTAATTAAAGTTAATAACTATCATCATCATCATTATTTAGTTACAATCTAATAATATTATTTATTTGTTTTTTATTTGTAAAGCTGGTACCCACGGTAGTGATGACCTACAAGGAGTGCCTTGATAATATACCCATTTACCATATATTATATGCTCCTTGGACTAATAATATTATTTATTTCTCTCAAAATGAATATGGCAATACCAATATTTTATGAATATTTAAATAATTTATTTCTCTCCAAATGAATATGACAATACAAATATTTTTTGAATATTTAAATAAAATATGACATTTTCTTGTTAAATTTTAAATTTAAAAAAAATTCTCTTGTATATTTAAAATAATAATATAATGTCCAACTCAACTACTTCTATGTAGTTTCTTGTTCTGAACCTGGAAATATTTATGTACAACTATATTCAAAATCAAAACGGACTCTACTTTCAACCATAATAGCATAATTGGAGTACGAATACGGATATATGAAATATAAATAATACTTTTAATCAAATATAAATATATAAAACAATATAGCATAAATGTACAACAAAAACTATTGGTTTTTATTTTTAGACATATTATTTACAAACAATCAAAATTACTATTTAAAAACAAAAATTTTAAATGTCAATGAACATGAGATAACATGTAGTTATTAATAGTTATTTTATAAGAAAGTAATAAATTGAATGTTATTTATATTTTATAATTATTAAATAATTAAAATTTGGTCTATAAAATTTATTTTTTCATTAGTAAAAATCTATATTGGTATCATATCTATACCAAATATTCTACTAAAAAATACAACCAAATTATGCTACTACATTTTCAATTACAAAACAAAATTAAATAACAAAAAAAGACCATTCATATACTACTTCGATGTAATTTCTTGTTTCTTGGAAGATTTGTGTGCAACCGGTAAAAAAGGAAGCTGAAATGATAGACTATATATTTAAAAATACATAATATCCCCTGAAAAAAATTTAAAAATACATAATAATGTCATGTCCAGCTACTTGATCTCATTCCTTGTTTCCAATCTCGAAAGAGTGGTGTAAGATTTTCGTGCAACCAGACTCCAAAACGTATTCTATTTTCTGGAGTAACAAATTAGATAAATATATAAATGCTCCCTTGACAATGGAATATTTGACGAAGTACAGCTTCTTTTCAGTATGAGGTGGAGAAGATTTCAGCCTTCTCCATAACATTCTCACTTTTAAAAGGGAAAAGGAGAGGCCTTCAGGCTTCTCCATAACATAAATTACGAACGCTTCAGATCTCTCCTTTTCTTGGGATGGAAGAACAGGGAAACTGCCCCCTGGTCTTCGAAGTGTTCCAAAACCTCTGGTATTCGCTATCAATATCTGCACGTAGATGGCGGTTGGCAGCGATTAGGAAAGAACTTCAACGAGTGACTTATGAAGAAAATGTGGATAGATATACAGGAACATTGATTTGAACATCTCTTTTACTTCCCCAATAAGTCTTTTACTTTCCCAATAATCTCTGAGAAATTGAATCTATATGGGTTAAGCTTTACTGAGAAAGTAAAAGAGATGCTTGAATCAATGTTCCAGTATATATTCACAGAGAGACTTATTGGGAAGTAAAAGGATGCTCGAATCAATGTCACTGGTAGATGGAGAATGAATGGGTTCCTCAATGAGCTCCTTCAACGCCTTTTGATGCTCGATAGCGGTGAACATTTGAGAATCGCTAGGCATTCCAAAAGTGAGATAAAATCAGCGCCAGATTATGCTTTCATCCTTATTATTTAGGCTTTGTATGTAGATTACTTCTTTGTAGGTAGATGATTGAAGTAGGTCAATTGCTAATGCTTTTGTGAATGGATGATCTCTCTCTAAATTCTATTCCATTCAATTCAGTAAATCATATGTTGAATTTATAACCAGTATATCGTTGTATTGATTGTTGGTTTGGCTTTGTTTCCTGAAAGATTTAGATTTACCGAGGGAGAAGGATAATGTAAAGAGAAAGAGATTTATGTGTGACATGAGTTTATGATCAATATGATAATTGATTGATGTACTGATCTGAAATGTTCTCAGAGGTGGAGCGATCTATTCCAAGAATCTAACCCATAAGCATCCGATCTATTTGGAATCAGCGAGCCATCTATCTGGGTGTAGCAGCAATCTGCAGTGAGGTTCAGCAAGGAGGTTGAGCCTTTTACTAAAAAGAGAAGGCGGTTCTTGCCTCACATTATCAATGCTCGTGGAATCTATTCCACGACACGTTCACTGGTCTTTAAGCGGTTCTCTTGTCTTCCTCTCAGCGCCGAGCATTCCCTTGGTATTAGTGTTATAGCACGACGAAGGCCTTGAAAAGATTTGCAACTACAATGTCCTTCTCTTACAACTCGATTCTACAAATCTCCATTTTGTTGAGGTATTCCTCCGACCTATTCGAACTCTATGGGCTGTTTGGCTGGATCTATTTCATCTATTTCATTTTAGTCACTATAATTTCTCCATGGCGATCTGCGCGTGGAAGATTGAGCCGCTTGGGAGACGGGGTACTGATTGTGGAGGTGTCATTACTTGAAGAGGCTGGGTAGACTTGGGACCCTTTTTTGCATGGTGATTTAATCAACCAAAAGAATCTGTTGCCTTATCTAGATTGTATGGACAGAATCTGCAATCCAGATCACTTATGGAAGAAGCTTGGATGCTAGTAAAGGCTGAAAGAATAAAATCAAATGAGAACTTTGTTTGTTGTGAGGTGGAGGTCGTGTAGCTCCTGGAAATGATACTCATGCATGTGGAGGCTATGAGAGAAGTTTAATTGGCTGCATGAGACAGTTTGATTTGTTGCGAGCCATGATGGAGACAACTGCCAGTTCTGTTGGTATGTGCAGAGAAGACGAATGTGTTGTCCGAGGGTGGTTTTTCATGAAACATCTCCTTATGTGTTGCAGTGTTGAGTATGATAATTCATGAAACATCTCCTTACGTGTTGCAGTGTTGAGTATGATAATTAATTGATGGTAGTGATGAAATTGTCATCGAAGTTAAAAATATTATTGTGTAATTTATAAGGTTCAATTTCGCCCTTCTAAAGATGGATTTAAGTCTATGTTCGTCCATGACTAATGTAGTGTCATAAAACCTTAATTTAAGTCTATGTTCGTCCATGACTAATGCAGTGTCATAAAACCTTAAATTTGTGAGAGTTGAGAAGAGATTATTTTCCTAGTGAATTTGAGAGTACAATGGTTGGGTACTTATGTGTCTCCATAGATGGAAACATGTTCATAAAATAGCAATAATTTGCTCAATCTTTACAATGTAGTTGATATATGGTACTAATATTCTAACCATACTTGTGGTTCCTAGCTAGTATATTGTTTTTTAAGATTACACTTATAAGTGAATGGAGGAGCATTGACACTATGAATTAGTTAAAGATATAGTAAGGTTCTTTATTCTAGTTGAAGAAGTGATGATGGTAGAGTTAATTATGAGTAAGAATTATGAGATTGTAGTAGGGAAGACAATGATATTGTTTTGGATGCAACAAAAAGATATAGTTAGAGTTTGGTTCGAAGGATGCCAATGAGAGTTATTGTGGCAACATGGAGATTAGATGGAGGTGGAAAACAAGATAAAGTTTGTATTGTGTCTAATAATTTAACAATAATCTTATATGAAAATGTTAATCAAACCTTGTAGTGATCCTTGAAAATTGTGAGCTTGTATCTTGCCTAGAGTTAGTACTTGGTAGAAGCATTATAATAATACCTAGTATGTACTACATATGTACTTAACATGTAAAGGGAATATAGTTGTAAGCCTTGGATAGCCATGCATAACCCTTTTCCATGCGTCCATGATTTTTTGGATAGCTTGCTTGGTATAGTGTAGAACCTATGTTATGGAGTTGTTAACACTTGACGAGTGGGTTGTATGTTGGTTAAATGTTTCATGAGTCCACACCATGTAGGTTGTACATTGTAGGAGATGTGGTAGGCCTAGAAACTAGAATTTTTTTGTACATTAAAGGGGAGTTCATCAATAAGTTGAAAGAGCCATTTATCGGAAGGACATCATACTCAATCAGTGGTTACAACAATTAGGTATCCATGTATTCTAGTGGATGGTTGTTTCTTTATATGGACAATGTAAAATTGATTATGTCTACAAGATCAATGTATGAGACACAAGTGCTAGGTTAGACTAGATATATTTTTTTTATCAGAAGTACTTGTTAACGGGGAGTGTTAAAGCTATTAAGCCTTACTTGTCTTATACATTAATGTGTCATTCTCAAGATCATAAGAGAAGGTTGTGGTTGTTATTGTATTGGTCGTTGTGAGTTAGATTTAGTCTCGAAATAAGTAGTTTACCTCTAATTTTTTGAAGGTTCATATATCTAACTAGTCTAACTAGATATGAGAGATTCTCTTCAACCATTTTTTTCTATTTTAATCTTATTCAAATTAATCTCAAAGTAATAAAAATTATGATATATATATATATATATATATAATTCGACAATTAATTTATTTTATGGACTCCACATCTTGGATTCATATCACATAACATAGTCAACTACCTTTAAAAATTAAATTTCCATACATACTCTAAATCACCATTATAACCTAATTTTGATGTTAAAATTATACACTATTATTTTGTATATATTTTACTCTCATATATATCATAATTTTAAAATATAAACATATTATGTATGCACCAAAAGATATAAAAACAAAATATATAAACCATATATTATATAAACATAATGCAAACATATATTATTAAATGTGATGTACCTATTCTGATCTGAAGTACATTAATTAAAACATACAAAAATTCAAACAAAAATAGTGGAAGATATGAGACCAAACTAGTTATTTTTTTTACTAGGATTCAAAAGACATTTTTAATCATGCACATGATTGTTCATAATCCCTCCCAAGAAGTGATTTAGGATTTGTTGAGGATGAAAATCCATTGGAAAATAAGATAATACTTTGACCACGACACATTTATGGGTGCATCACGCCTCATAATATTTCCTTGGATGAACCAAGGCTATCAATGCACATTACTCGAGGAATTCCGTGGAAACCCAAGGCTTCTGGTACTTGCTGAGAGTAATCAAACTTGTGGATATCTAATTGGCTTGTACCCAACCTACTGCAATAGAAATTTAGAATTCTGGTAAGCTAATTGGTGGTTTGATTGGGTTTGGGAATGATATGACAATTCAGGACTATGGAGTGTTGAAATATTGTAACTTCAAAGAATATTATATTTGTATATTATTTATTCCGGAGATGTTCCATACCTCCGATGTGATTATACTATAAATCCGGAGATGTTTATTCCTCCGATTTGGTTGTGGTAACTAGGGTTATTAGACCCACCATGTGGGGGTCGGCCCAGTCAGTTATAATGGGGTATTTAACCTAATGGTTAAATACGAGCCTACATGTACTTGTGTAAAATACATATCAGAGTAGTGTATAAATAGAGGAGGTGTGTTCCTCATTATACACACACACTCACTTGAGGATAGCGCACTTGTGGAGGAGAGGTCTGCTATTGTGGAGAAGGAGATCATGTCTCAGGGTTTCATCTTTGTATATTGTTGGTCATCTATATTGAGGAAGCTTTGCTGGGTTTTCTACCCCATGAGGGTTTCCCAGGATAAATCTTTGTCTCTTGTGTTTATGCTGTGCTTGTTGTTTCTTCAGTGATCCTGTATATGCTATTATTGTGAAATGGAATGTAATGCTGCTATTTTATGTCTTAGCATATTAAATCTTAACATGGTATCAGAGCTAACCTGAAGGAAGACAAGGTATGGCACTAACGACACTTCCTTTACTTACGACAATTTGAAGGTTAGGGTTTTACATAGCAAAAACCAGTCATCGTAGCACTTTCGCTATAAATCCGTTTTGGCGAAGTTTTCGGATCTGAAATTGTTACAGGACGAAGATTAAATCTCCAGGTACCTTGTGTCCAAAGGACAACCTCTAATTCGTTGTACTTTGTGATTTATGATCAGTACAAGTTAGGGTTTCTGCCTCTTCCAGATCTCAGTCAAATTCAGGTGACCTAGGAAAAAAGGTCATAACTTGGGCTAGGAAGCTCCAAATGAAATTTCGTAAAAAGTGACAGGTATTACACAGACTGTACTATCTCAAGAAACTTTTTCAGAGGCCGAAATTGAACCAGTGACACGTGGCACGCTGTACAAGTGCGCTCTCCTGTTTTATCCCATAAACAGGTCACGTTGCGACACTTGGCATAACTCTCTCTCAGAGAGTCCAATTGAGGTCAGACCTGTCAGGATGGAAAGATAACAGGTCGATATATCTCAGGAAAATTTTTCAGAGGCCGAAGTTCAAACAGTGACACGTGGCATGCTGTACAAGTTCGCTCTCCTGTTTTATCCCATAAACAGGTCACGTTGCGACACTTGGCATAACTTTCTCTCAGAAAACCCAATTGAGTTCAGACCTGTCAGGATGGAAAGATGAAAGGTCAGGATACTACAGAAAAAGGGTTTCAGACCCTGTGGAGCAAAAATTTCAGATTTATAGCAGAAACAATCAGGTGCATATTTCTGTCAAAACAGAATTATTTTTGGAGCACCTTTATTCATGGCTTCCGGAATTTAGGGTTTCGGAGAAAGTTAGAATTTTTGGAATCGGAGTCCACGACTGAATGCTACTCAGAAAAATCAAAATTTAGAGACCAAGTTCGAATTTTTTGGTTGGGTGGAAGACCGGGCTTGATCAAACCCCAGTTCGGGATTTTGATCGGAAAGATGGAAAATTAGGGCTTCAGCAAAAGTTGGAATTTTTGAAGTCTGTAACCACGGCTGGAAAATCCTAAGAAAAATAATAGTTTAGAGCCTTGGATTGAACCTTTTGTTTGGGCAGAAGGGTGGGCTTCATCAAACCCTAGTTCGGGATCCTGTCCAGAAGATCCAGAAGTTTCAAAGGCAATTTTGAGGGGTCAAATTTTGGAAATTCCAAAGTTGAAGTATGCTAGTTTGATCAACTCAGCAAGACATATTCTTTCATCCATTGAGAAGTGTGAAAGTCAAAGGTTGAATCTTTAGGGGTTTCTCTAGAAAACCCTAATTAAGCTCCAGATCAAGTTTCAGGGGGAGTTGAGGCTAAGGCCTTACATAAGAAGACTACAAGAAGTCTCGACAGGTATGACTTAAGGAGGCTCAGGTATGTCTTGAAATCTAATTCTTGATTAAGTTCATGATGTGTTTGTCTTCATATTATTTGTTAGTACAATCTTGATTAATGTTAGACTTATCTTATCACCCTAGTAACAGTATGAATGCATGTGAATGATTGAAGACATTCATTGATTAGGATTATATGATTGTACTAATGCATTATGGTGTTGTGTGAGGTTGATGTTGTCTGCTAACAAGATACGGGTACATCACAAAAGACAAATCAAGTTCCATGACCATGACCACATGAAGACAAAGACTCATCCATAATCTTTGTTCTACTTACGAGGTATGTATGACCTTATTGTATTATGCTTAACCTATGAGACATGTAGGTTCTAGCTCAGGATCTCTAAATCATTGAAGAGATTGTTTAGGTATGTTGTACATAACTAAGTAGGTATACTAATCCAGGTATGTTTCCCATGAATCTTACCTTGTGTTAAGATCCCTTATATAAGTATACTTGGTATGATTGGTTATGCTTATTCATAAAGTTAGTAATCAAGGGATTATGCATATTATGTATTTTATCTTGATTGATGATATGCATGAGTAAAACAAGACTTCCCTGAAATCTTGAATACTAATGTTTATTAACTATAATCATGACTATACATTCTCAAGATTATTTAGAACTATAATGTTTTGATAACATTTAGAACATAATAATGGGTGTATGTTTGTGTATGAGATCATAAGGATGACATATGAACATGCACAGTGGTACAGAATGAATAGAAGTTCAAAAGATATATAGAAGGTCAAGCGGGAGGCAACCACACAAACATAAAAGATAAGTATTTGAGTTGTTATTTGAAATAGTAATGATATTGCCTGTAATAGGTTGTATGCATATTTGTATTCCTAGAATATATGATGCTGAGTGTAAACATTCATAGAGCATTGAACAGTATACTACTAATGTGCATATGATTGGTAAGTTGGACAAACATTCCATTGTTGCTTGTCTAGAATGAAACCTCTTTGCTGACATGCTGAGAGTTGTGCACACTCTCGATAGTATGTTCTGGTAGAGATGGAAGGCATCTAGATAGCCACTGTATGAATACAGGATATGGGAAAGTGTTGTGCCAAAGTATTGGTCAAGATAGTTGCATAACTATGTAAATGATATCTGTATGCATAATAGGTTATCATGTCAATATGATTTGATGATTATGAAGTATTACTAATCATGTACCTAATTTTGATTTGTAGGAAAACTCATGATGAAATGTTTGCTCCAAGTGGCTAGATAAGACCATTCTCTTAATGGTGTAATTAAAGAAGAAATGTGAATCAGGTTTTGATAAGCTTAATGATCACCATGGGTGATGTGGATATCAACCTTTGCTACAAGGTTGAATATGATTTCTATACACAGATGACATGGATGCAAGAAGGAACTCACCACAGAGTTCGAATGATATTGAGGCTCATATCAGTAGACCCATCTGATGAGAGATGGCATAGATAGATGACTGTAGAAAAGAAAATAAAAGTTCTTAGATTAATGTATTACTTCCTAGGTCTGGAAGTATGGAAAGGCTCAGTAGGAATCCTTCTCAACCAGAGAAAGTATGCTGAGAAATCTTGAGAAGACTTGATATGATGGAATGGCCACTCTTATGGATTCCAACTTGAAACTGTTAGGAGATGACTCATCATAGTTAGTGGATATAACTCTGTACAGTCAAATTATTGGGTCATTGTTGTATCTAACATATACTAGATTAGAGATATGCCTTGTTGTGAACACCTTGAGTCAGTATCTAGTAGAAACTAGATGTGTTCACCTGATAGTTACAAAGCATGTGATAAGGCACATAAAGGACACGATAGAATGCTATCTTGAAGATCATGACTTCAGATGGTTATTCAGATTCTGATTGGGCGGGAAGTGTATCAGACAGGAAGAACACATCGAGAGGATGTTATTGTCTGGGGTTAGCCATGATCTCGTGGTTTAGCTGGAAGCAATCTAGTGTGGCTCTCAGCACAAGCGGAATATATGGCTGTTTGCTCCGCTAGTTGTGAAGAAGTTTGGCTTCAGGATTGTTTGACTTAGAGATAGAACCAACTGAGATCCTATGTGATAATTAGAGTTGTATCAAGATGACATAGAATCTAGTGTTCCATGATAAGTCAAAGAACATAGGGAACAAACAAGATATGACGCGGAAAGGAACTATAAAGTTTGAATTTGTAACGGGTTACCTTTGTACTAACCAAACCTTTACCTCAAGTGAAGAAGTTACCAACATACTAACCAAACCTCTGTCTCGAGTGAAATTTGAATACTTCCGAGACAAGCTTGGTGTAGTTCAAAAAGGACTCTCCTCGAAAGGGGGAGTAGTATAGTCACTAATGATAAGTTGGTCTCATCGAACAACAAGGTCAATGATGAGGTAACCTGTTCTCCACACCTAGATACTTAGAAATATTTAGATTTAGAACTCTTATACTTAGAATACTTAGTTTTACTTATACATGCTTTCGATGTTAGATGTATTAGTAAGAATACATGCTTTTGATGTTAGATGTATTAGTAAGAATACATGCTTTTGATGATAAGATGTATTGGTAAGAATACATACTTTTGATGACACATGTATTGATTAATGTACTTGTATGGTTGAGGATACTTGTACTTGTATTGATGAGAATACATGTGGGGATTGTATCATCCTTGAACACATGTTCTAAAGTGAGCCGTAGATGTATGGTCTCCGAGAATGAAGTCCTTAGTGGACAGTTGAGGGGATTGGATCATCCCTGTACTTTCAGTCCTAAAGAGAGCCGTAGATGTGAGGTCTCCGAGAATGAAGTCCTTAGTGGACAGTTGAGGGGATTGGATCATCCCTGGAATTTTAGTCCTAAAGAGAGCCGTAGATGTGAGGTCTCCGAGAATGAAGTCCTTAGTGGACAGTTGAGGGGATTGGATCATCCCTGGACTTTCAGTCCTAAAGAGAGCCGTAGACGTGAGGTCTCCGAGAATGAAGTCCTTAGTGGACAGTTGAGGGGATTGGATCATCCCTGGACTTTCAGTCCTAAAGAGAGCCGTAGACGTGAGGTCTCCGAGAATGAAGTCCTTAGTGGACAGTTGAGGGGATTGGATCATCCCTGGACTTTCAGTCCTAAAGAGAGCCATACACGTGAGGTCTCCGAGAATGAAGTCCTTAGTGGACAGTTGAGGGGATTGGATCATCCCTGGACTTTCAGTCCTAAAGAGAGCCGTAGACGTGAGGTCTCCGAGAATGAATTCCTTAGTGGACAGTTGAGGGGATTGGATCATCCCTGGACTTTCAGTCCTAAAGAGAGCCGTAGACATGAGGTATCCGAGAATGAAGTCCTTAGAGGACAGTTGAGGGGATTGGATCATCCCTGGACTTTCAATCCTAAAGAGAGCCGTAGACGTGAGGTCTCCGAGAATAAAGTGATGGGGATTGCATCATCTCGAAACCACTAAGTTCAAAATGTACGTGATGGGGATTGTATCATCCCCGGACTTAGGTCCCTGAATTGATCCGTAGACGTGAGGTCTCCGAGAAGTGGGGATTGTATCATCCCCGGACTTAGGTCCCTGAATTGATCCGTAGACGTGAGGTCTCCGAGAAGTGGGGATTGTATCATCCCCGGACTACGGTCCCTGAATTGATCCGTAGACGTGAGGTCTCCGAGAAGTGGGGATTGTATCATCCCCGGACTTAGGTCCCTGAATTGATCTGTAGACGTGAGGTCTCCGAGAAGTGGGGATTGTATCATCCCCGGACTGCGGTCCCTGAATTGATCCGTAGACGTGAGGTCTCCGAGAAGTGGGGATTGTATCATCCCCAGACTTAGGTCCCTGAATTGATCCATAGACGTGAGGTCTCCGAGAAGTGGGGATTGTATCATCCCCGGACTGCGGTCCCTGAATTGATCCGTAGACGTGAGGTCTCCGAGAAGTGGGGATTGTATCATCCCCAGACTTAGGTCCCTGAATTGATCCGTAGACGTATGGTCTCCGAGAAAGTGATTTTTGATGTGGTTACTTGTATCGGTAGGATACTTGTATTTATGATGTGGTTACTTGTATCAGTAGGATACTTGTATTGATGATGTGGTTACTTGTATCGGTAGGATACTTGTATTGATGATGTGGTTACTTGTATCGGTAGGATACTTGTATTGATGATGTGGTTACTTGTATCGGTAGGATACTTGTATTGATGATGTGGCTACTTGTATCGGTAGGATACTCGTATTGTTGATATGGTCACTTGTATTGGCATGAATACTTGTACTGCTGATGATCGTATGATGACGATACTGATGATCATGTGATGATGATGCTGATGATCGTGTGATGATGATGCTGATGATCGTGTGATGACGATGCTGATGATCGTGTGATGACGATGCTGATGATCGTGTGATGACGATGCTGATGATCGTGTGATGACGATGTTGATGATCGTGAGATGACGATGCTGATGATCATGTGATGGCGATGCTGATGATCGTGTGATGACGATGTTGATGATCGTGAGATGACAATGCTGATGATCGTGTGATGACGATGCTGATGATCGTGTGATGACGATGCTGATGATCGTGAGATGATGATGCTGATGATCATGTATCGTGAGGATCCAGATGATGATATTGTTGTAGCTGTTCAAGTGCTACAGAAGATAAAGACTCAATACTAAAGATGTCGATGTTCCAGTATTGAAGATGTTCCAGTAACTGCTTGAGTTACTAATGATGTTGAGAAAGCTTCCAATGATTTATAGATGTATCATGTATGATGTTGATGACTCCTTGCTCGTGCAGATACTGTTATAATATCCTTCTCGTTAAGGGGGAGTGTTGAAATATTGTAACTTCAAAGAATATTATATTTGTATATTATTTATTCCGGAGATGTTCCATACCTCCGATGTGATTATACTATAAATCCGGAGATGTTTATTCCTCCGATTTGGTTGTGGTAACTAGGGTTATTAGACCCACCATGTGGGGGTCGGCCCAGTCAGTTATAATGGGGTATTTAACCTAATGGTTAAATACGAGCCTACATGTACTTGTGTAAAATACATATCAGAGTAGTGTATAAATAGAGGAGGTGTGTTCCTCATTATACACACACACTCACTTGAGGATAGCGCACTTGTGGAGGAGAGGTCTGATATTGTGGAGAAGGAGATCATGTCTCAGGGTTTCATCTTTGTATATTGTTGGTCATCTATATTGAGGAAGCTTTGCTAGGTTTTCTACCCCATGAGGGTTTCCTAGGATAAATCTTTGTCTCTTGTGTTTATGCTGTGCTTGTTGTTTCTTCAGTGATCCTGTATATGCTATTATTGTGAAATGGAATGTAATGCTGCTATTTTATGTCTTAGCATATTAAATCTTAACATGGAGTAAGGTGATTTTCAACTCAAATTTAAGCAATCCTAAGGGTTAAAAATATCTATATTAAGGCTTGGAGATGTTCATATTGACCTTATCTAATAGTAGGAAGTGACAGAGCTAAAATTAGTGGAGCAAGAGACAATTAACCAATTGATTTGTGGAAACTAGTCAAATTTCATTGAAATCTAGAGCATAGGAAGAAAATAAAATATAAAAAAATATGCATAAATGGAATTAAGATCTGAAATAAAATGTTTCAAGGAATAGGAATTACATCGTAGATATGTCAAGAGACTCTCCATGGTAGTATTGATACACCGCATTACTCAGTACATCAAATATTTCGATGAAAAGAGCATCAAACTCTGGAATTTGAACCAATTGGTTCAAAAACTCTTCTTTAGACTTTGAATGACTAGCAACAACATATGAAACTGCAAATAACTCACTGAGAATGGCTGGATTCCATATCCTCAATCTCTAACTTAAGATTCAACTAGCACAAGGAAAACATAATATTTAAGAAGAAGAGAAGATTGAAGGCTACTCCAGAAGTGATTTCTTCTTCCCAATGCCTAAACTCTCAAGCAACAATTCGACCCAAGCTCGAGATCAGATCTAGAAATGACATTAAATACCTACAATACACCCAATGAGAGGCTAGATTCCTTCCTCCTCAAACTCTAGCTGATTTCTTAACTAGATTGGTGACAGTAGGGGCATATCTCCCAACTACTAACTAGGGGCACATATCCCAAGTCATGAGAAAATCCCTCCTCTTCGATTTTGAATTTCAACAATGAAAAAAAAATTAATGGGTGCACACCACCTTCTTTTATAACTCAATTGGCTTTTTGGACAAGCTACCTAGTGTTGGGATATTCTCACCATCATTTATGTGTCTGCATGCTTTGCATGCATTTTGCATGCATGCATGCATACTGCATGCATCTAGTCATCAGTATGGTAGTTTCCCCAGTACCTAGAGCTCATATTTATCCCCCTGGAGCCTATTTTTATCCCTTAGTATCCCTCCTAACTACCTAATGTGCCGTGTTTTCCTCACCTGGATGACTAATGCGCCCTACTACACCTACTTGGATTCCAACAGTCAGTTCCAGCATTGATTGCCCAGTTCATGCATTTATTGGTCATTTTAACTGCCTGTAGCTTCCAGTTGTCTATATCGGAGTGCCACTTGACCTACTAACAGCCTCATGCGCTCTCCTTGGAGTCTCCTTCCCTACATCTGTGCTCACATGGATCAGTTAGACTCAGTTAGACTCATTTGACTATTTGTAACTACTACCACTTATTGGGTGATGTCTCCAATGCTATCCAAGCCACACATTGAGGAGAATTCGAATGAATTTAGGTGTATTCGAATTCATTCCATTGCATTGAGTTTGTATTCAGTTTAACAATGCCATCTTACAACTAATGTATGCTTATACTGCAGATTTTACCATTTTTTAGTTTATGAGTGAATATTGATTCAATTCTTCTTCTTCTTCTCTGCAATTGTTGAGTGGAATTAGTGAGGTTTTATCTAGCTATGAGATCTATCCTATAGAATTTCACATGGTATCAGAGCTGAGTTAGCTATTCGAATTGCAGCAGTTGTAGCAATTCATTGAGCACCAAAAACATCTGGATTTCCACAACAATTCTTGGTGCAATTGTCTTGAATTCAATGGAGCAATCCAGTGAGTCCTAGCTAGGTGTGAAGGTCCAACCACATGTTCTCATTGTCCTAAGGAAGTGTTCTCTCGATTTCCAGCAAATATCCATCAACAATTTCATTTTTTTTGCAGGTTACTCCATCTTCAGCAAATTCAAATTCAGTAGCTACTATGGATATCCATTGTTTTTACAAGTTATTCGAAGTTTTCTGCAGTTGCAGCAGTTTCAAAGTTTTCAGGATTTGCAGTAGTTTTCTGCGGTTGCAACAGTAGATTCGGATTCAACAACAACTTCCATGGATATGAAAGGAGTTCCTTCTTTCTTTCCATTGGCTATGATGAGTGGAAACCAAAGACGACAACATATCTAAATAGATATGGTATTTTCGATATGTGTATTGGTGTTAAGAGAGGTTTTGCTTCCTATGAAGAGGAAGGAGATTGGCTAGATGAGTGTGACAAGGCCTTAGTGGCAATATGTACTGCTATGATTTCCAATATGGAGTACCTCATCAATATTGTTGAACATCCAAGCGATAGGTCTGGACAATATTGGACATATTATTTGGAAAGAAGGAAGAGGATGATGCTATCCGTTTGGAGAACAAGCCCAGTAATACTGCCTCCATTGCTCTCTCTATTCATGATTCGGCCTCAATCATCTCTCATGATGAAGTTGTTCAAGATGAAGTCGAAATAAAAGACATGGTATCAGGAAATATCATTGCAAAAGGTGTTGCAAACCACAAGTCGAAACTCTATGAGTTCTCTCACTTTCTACCTCTCTCCAAACCTTATGCTCTTCACACACATGCAAATGAAGAGAGTATACTATGGCATGAAAGTAACACAAATGATGGAGTTGATCAATATTCTGATTCGAATTCTTAGCAAGAGATGTCAGCTACTACACTAGAAGTTGAAGAGACTTTTAAAATCTCTACTTCCCATGAGCCTGCTAATGTGCAAGACGATGACCTACTGAGTATTTTGGAGGTAAAATCAGATTTTGGAGGTGATGCATTTGCCCTCCTTGATCAAATGCTTCCTATGAACTCCTATTTGGTCATTGGCACATGTTTTTAGAGTTTCACTGAAGATGGAAGACACCATCTGTGAAGAACCTTCAATAATTAATTAATGCAAATACATGAGATATCAGAAATAACAGAACTCAGAATCACTTTTATATTGATCATAGGCCACTTTGAGGGGGAAACCTCCTTTGAGCAAGCCTAATACAATTAACTTCACGGTGCCTTCATAGGCCTCAACACACACTTATATACTAAGTCTAGGCGCCAATGCTATGAGTCAAAACCATGGGCCAATACAAACTATGGATCAACAAAACTATCGGCGACTTACAAAGCATATGCACCAACAACAATAACACAAACTATGGATCAACAAATACTATGGGACGACTTACAAAGCATATGCATCCAACAAAAATATACTAACAAAGTAAAGACATGGGTTCCTAACATCCCCTCTCCCTTAGAAAAAGCTTTGTCCTCAAAGCTTTATATGTGGAAATTGATGCAGATTCTGAAGGAGTGGGTCCCCTATAGCATCCTCGGGTTGCATTCCGGGCCATTGGCGCCTTTTGAGTTTCAAGGAGGATTGCGTGGAAGGATGTAGATGAAGAAGAACCATATCAACGACATGAAAAGTGCGCACAAAATGGTGTTGAGGGCTTTAAGATTGAAATATGCTCCTTATCAATTCATTGATCAAGTTCTTTTTAGAAAAAATTATGATGGAGTATTTCTTAGATGCTTGGAAAAACATGAAACTGATGACATTTTGTTTCAATTTCATGCAGGTCCTGCTGGAGGCCATTTTTTAGGAGAGACTACAGCACACAAGATTCTTAGGGCCGGATATTATTGGCCCACATTTTTTAAATATGCCTATGCTTATGTGAGGAAGTGTGAGCCATTCCAGAAATGCACAGGGAATTTTAAGAAACCTGCATTTCCTCTACAACCAGTTACATTTCAGTTTCCATTTCAACAATGGGGACTGGATTTTGTTGGGCCTATAAACCCTCCTTCGTCCCTCCAACATAAGTATATCCTCACAACTACAAACTATTTTACTAGATGGGTGGAGGCAGCTCCTCTTAAACAATGTAACGCCACCCAAGTAATCTCTTTCCTTGATAGTCAGATAGTCACACGCTTTGGTGCTCAAGAGTACTTAGCTTTTTATAATGCATCCTACTTCTCTTCAATCGATATAACTGAATATTCCTTTGAAAAGGGGATTAAGCTTAAGTTTTCTGCCAATTATTACCCGCAAGGTAATGGTTTGGCTGAGTCGTCAAATAAGAATCTGATAAACATTCTCAAAAAGACTGTAGCTTCTCATCACAGGGATTGGCACACATAGTTATATAATTCTTTATGGGTAGATCGAATTACCCCAAGAGCAGCAATTGCAAATCCCCCCTACTGTTTGGTTTATGGAAAAGAAGCCATCCTTTCTGCTAATCTCACCATCCCTTCACTACAATTGGCCCAGTCTGTCTAAGAAAATGATTCTTCCCCTCCTTAGCAAGGAATAGACACCCTCTTGAAGCTAGAGGAGGACATGGAAATATCTAAGAACAAATTGTATCATCATCAGCAGATGGTGAAAAGATGGTTTGATGAAAAATATTCATCTGACAGGGAATTTTCCGTTGGTGACCTGGTTCTAAGGTGGGACAAGCAACATAAAGATAAGAATCAGTACACCAAATTTCAGCGCCTTTGGCTAGGACCTTTCATTATTACAGAAAAGATTGGTCCCAACACTGTTCGGTTACAGACGCTAGAGGGAGTTGTAGACACCTTCCCAGTGAATGTGTCTCTTCTCAAAAAGTATTTTGTTTGAACAATCTGGTGCACTTGTACATAGGTGTGGTGTGTTTTTCAATCATTTATTTTATTGCATTGACATTTTGATTGGTTTTCTTGTTTTGTTTTGGTTTTCATTAATAAGGCTTCACACTTGTGATAATGGCTTATGATCACTTTTCTTAGCAACAATTGCTTCTGAAGTTTCAACATCGTTATCAATCTTACTTTCTGGCTTTTGATTAGAATTTGCTCTGAAGAATAAACAGTCAAATAAGTGCAGTGCCTTTGGATACTTTTCACTTTGATCATTATCTTTCACAATTCTTTATTTGTGTAATTGAGGTATGGAGGATGGTCATCATTTCGCTATCTGGTGTTTCATGGTTGAATGACATATCATAATAACCTGACCAGTTCCGATTGTTCATGGATCCTTTTACAATCACTTTGAATATGAATTTTGCTTAAAATTATAAGTTACAAGGTGGGTGGTCTTGTTATCAAGCCATCCCATTAGGTTCATAGGTGTTTAAAGTGGAATGACATTTTCACATCAAGACACCACACTTGGAAGATGACTTTCAGTTCTGCTGGAAGGTGGAAGATCCTATTGCAAATCGGTCCATTCATGATCCGCAAAGCACTAGTGAGTAACATTATCACTATATGGTCACCAAGCCATGGTAATGCCTTGTAGCCTATGCCAAAATAAATTGCTTTGTCTTTCATTATGGGATTTTTGTTGTATACAAGAACAAGGGGGTCTTATCACAAGCCAGCCCTGCTATGATCATGGGTCTGACCTTGGACTGGAATTATCACAATATGGTTACCAAGCCATGATAATTTATTTTGGTCTTACATCCAAAAGACAAGGAGTCTCGACATTGAGCTAGCTTGACCAGCTTCCAAATCAGACTTGTGAATGGCATTGTTTCATCTGATCACCAAGTCAGTACAGTGGTCTTGTATCAACAAGGTTCTATGTATAAATAAATAAATAAATAAATAAATATATATATATATATATATATATATATATATATATATATATATATATATATATAAAGAAAAAGAAAAAGAAAGAAGAGACAAATGAAAAGACAAAGGAGTATACAACCCTTCCTTACGCACTTCTTTGCTTGTAAGGCAGATATCTGTCTTACGAAAACTTTCTTAGGGATACCTTCAATGGTCTTCTGATTTCCTTGGTTATCCGTGCATAGTAGGGATTTGTTCAAATAGTCAAGTAGGGCATGATGTTCTTCTAACCAGTCCATGCCTATAAGTACATTGTAGGATCCTAGTGGTAGGATGTTTAAATCCACCCTAGTTGGGAAACCATTCAGATCTATCTCACAAGTTTTGACTAGTTCGGAGACATTTCGTTTGGTACCAGTGGCTAGTTGTACCAGCCATGGTTTCTCGTGGCTCACTCGCTTTAACTTACAAGTATCAACTATCTTAGGGGAGATGTAACTTCGGCATGCACCTGGGTCTATTAGAATTGAAATGGTTGTGTTTGAGATCTTACCCTCGATTTCAACCATAGTGGTGTGATGGTCTGCTTCCCGGCCATCAAGTGCAGCATAAATTCTGGGTGTTCTTGCCATGTACCCTATTGTAGGTTCTACTTGGACATTGTGTAACACTCCGTCCGATTTGTTGAGACAATCTTTGAAGTAATGTGGCCCTTGACACTTCCAACAAGTAATGGTTGGTGGGGCAACCTTTGCCCCTTTGTTGAAAGCTGGTCTATTGGTATGTGGTGGGGGTGCATTTGGCTGTGCATGAGGTCTGTTGAAGCCTCTGTTGGGAGGGAAACTATTGTTTTGTTTCCGGTAAGGTGGTGGTCTAAAACCCGGTCTGCGGTTGTCTAAAAATGTTCTGAACCTTTCCATGTTTCTGTTTATGTTATCATTCCTTGGCTGCCCATGTTCATAACAAAGTCTTGCTTTGTGTAAAGTCACATCCAAGGTTTTGGGCATGTCAAATTCAATCTTTTCCCTGAAATTTGGTGGTAGACATCCCAATAATTGTTGTATCTTAACTTTTTCGTCTTTGATGTATGGGACATAATGCAACAGATCTAAGAATCTGTTTATGAATGCTTCCATGGTTAGGGAGCCCATTTTCAATTCATGGAATTCCTTGATCTTTTTTTCAAAGAATCTTTCAGACATAAATTTGTCTTAGAATATTCTATTGAAAGCTTCCTAGGTTATGTCGCTCAACTCTTGTCCTTTGGTGTGTTTCAAATCCCTCCATCATCTGGCTGCTTTACCATTTAAATTGTAAATGGCCAGTCAGGATTGCATTTCATTTCACTAGAATAGTTGTGGACTTTGAAATACTTGTTCATTCATAACAGCCATTCCTCAGCCTTTTCCCCGGTATTAATCTCTCCATCATATGTTGGGGCTTTTATCTTTTTGAATTCTCCCTGTAAACTATCGTCTCTCTTCCTCCTTTTCTTGCAAGGAGGTGGGGACCCATCATCGTCGGAAGAGTTCTTATAGTACTCTTCCATTGATTCCAGTAGGTGTTCTCCTTGTTCCTCTCCTTTAGGACTGATAGGTTTCTTTGTGTAGTAGTCTCTTGCTTTAGAAATATTGGCTGAGAAAGTGGGCTGTCCATGGGGTTTTTCCCTTGTTAAAGTCTGAAGCAGAGCTTCATTTATATCTTGTTGTTCTCGTCTTTCTTGCATGTTATTATCTCTGAAACTTTGGAATTCTGCCTGTAAGTTTTGCATAGATTTCATTGAATCTAAGTTTAATTCCACCATGATTTCTTGCTCTCGTCGTGGAGAGTTCAGATTCCCATGTATGCTGCTACCTTTTTCTACGCTCATTTTCAGACAGTGATTGTACCTGGTTGTCATAACAATGTTAAGAATAGAAAATTTGTTAGTTCATATGCGCATTAAAATTGATAATTATATATTCCTGATTTTTATGTATTTGCAGCGGATGTTTGTAAATGAGCCCATTAGGCCACTTAGTGTTGTAGCTGGGCTCTGATACCACTTGTAATGACCCTAAAACCAGTAAAAATTAAATTTTTCATCTATGCTATTTACAAGTCAGAAACAGTTAATGTAATATAAATTAACTTCAGCACTGGCAAGTTATGCTGACTAAATGGGAGAAAATGGAAGAGTAGTTTTCGTCCAATAGATAACTCTGCGAAAACAAATAGAAGAGGTAGGGTTTATGTCCAGTTTACACTAGGCATCCTAATACTTTAAGGTTTTTAACCCTTGAATGTTTGGATGTTATTATGTTTTTTTAAAATGTTTTAAGCTGATTGTTTATCCCAATCCAGGCATTATGGACTTTTGAGTAGAGTTGAAACACTTGTGGGATCTTGGGTGGTTAGACGTACCACTCACAAAGCTATCGAGAGGTAAGGGGTAAGTAGTGGAAATGATCGTCTTACTTAGCAAGCTTTGCTAATGCACTAATTCATGTGTTTGCAGGTGTACGACCATGTTCTTCTAACTGGCTGCCTATGTTGAAAACTCTAATAAGAAACTAGCACTATATGTTACCTAGTGCTAAGGGGCTAGCACTTGTCCACAATTTATGAAACAATGTAATTAAAGGGGTCTGACCCTAATGCGCTTCCAACTATAGCAATGGGATGGTAATGTCAAAATATTAAAGTGTTGGTTGGCGAATTTAATGCAAAGAAGGACTTTCACGTGGCTTTTAGCCAGCTGGGAAAAAGGTTTCATCTCACGAATTTCACTACTGTCTTGGTCATTTGTTTCGTAGTCTCTGGTTGAGAGTGGTTCCCCTACTATGCTAGGATGAGTCGTGCCCTAACCTAAGCTATGCTCATGGTCAGTTCCCTCTTGTTCTCTCCTGGAAGGAGTGCTACGATTTTATTACCAGGTTACCTCTTTTCATTAACTTGAAGCCTTATTTTCTTTAGCAGTAGGTTTTTGTTGCCGAAGTTTAACTTTTGTCTTTTGTTTTGGGTTTTGTCAACAGGTGGAGAACTAGCATTTTTAGCAATGGATGCTAGAAAGTGACCAAGACCTTTGGCTTGGTATTCAAATGGGTAAGTTCAGTTCCTTCTTCCGTATTCGCCCCTTCCTGTCGCAGTTCATGGGAAGAAGAAATAGTTGCTTGGTGAATGAACTTCATGATGCCTCTTGGCTCACTAGACTCATTTTGTTTGAAGTTATTATGGGTCGCCTTTTGGCTGGACGTGGTGATTGATGTAGCTGATCTGTTGAGGAAGAAAAACTCTTGGGGTTTATACCTTGCTACTTAAAAGTCTCACTATGGACTCTGCGACATCTCTTATGATGTAGTGGTGGATGCGATATCTCTGTTTGTGTAGATAGTATTTTGAACGGAAAGAACAAATAGAATGACTGGGTTTTAGTTCTTTGGTTTAATTTAATATATATTCAACCTTTGTGTTTGTCATTTTTTGGTAATCAAAGTTAAAGATGTGCTTCGTAAACCCTTGATGTGGAATAAGAGGATTTGATCGTTTGATTGGAACTTCTATTTTGGTTTTCATTCTATGTTGATTCGTATTGGGAGTGGATTTGACCTCTTGAACTATGCTCCTAAATTTCTGTTAGTCTATAGGCATGTCTTCAAAAAGAAAAGAAATATTATTAGTTTCATTTTCAATGTGGAATGATTTCTAGAGAAGAGCATTCGTCAGGGTTTTTGGACTTGTAAATGTATGAAAAAACAATCTCAGGATTTTTAATTCAAGCTTAGCAAAAATAGATGTGACTCCTCAGCCTACATTTTAGTTGTAAAGTGTTTGGGTATCTGCTTAAGGGGACTCGATAACATGACCTACGTTTTTAACTTAGTATTATGTAAATGTTATTTGTAGAATATAAAGTGTCATGGTCGTTTTTCGTTGAAACCTTATTGGAAGGTAATAGTAGACTGGGGTTGCATGCTCAGCGAAATAATGATCACGTTGATGGCCATCTGAACCTACGTTTTTGGTTTGCCTTTCGCCTTGATTATGGGCATCTATCATTTATGCAATACTTAATATTTCTTTTCTTTATATGAGTAGATGAGGTTCCTGGTACCTAAGATCATAGAGAAGTCATGTTTCCAGTTTGCTTGTATTTGGAATGTATCTAGTAGTAAATTGTGGCTTTACGAAAATGTGGTTTGAAACAAGAACGCCCCTATCTATGTCTGTGTGTTTATATCTGCGATTCTGTGTTTTAAATAAATGATGGAAATGACAACAATACTGTAGTGTGATGCTGTGATAAAACGTTTATTTGGATTGACTGGGCAGAAGTAAATGTGGTGGTTAATTTTTAGTTCACAACTCTAAATCGGTGGTTTCATGGTTTAAGAGTCTTTGAGGGTTTCGATACTTGGTTCTTTACGATTGCTAGCCCTGGTCTTTGTTTTAAATATAAGCAAATAAAAGAAGGACAGAAATAAACCCTGCCCTCTGAAATGATAAAAATATTTGACCAGAGACGTAATGGTTTAAAAGAGTATCACCCTAGCTAGAAATAATTACTTGAAAGGAAGAAGGAAAAGCACAGTATAAAAGTCAATCAACCATAAGGATTTGGTTCCTAAGTTTCTGTTGACATGAATGTCTAGCACAGGATAGCTAGGCTAGACTCGCTAGACCTTCATCTGGTTTTTAGATCAAATTTTTGAGTTAATAAAGTTCTAGTTAAAGGGGCTTTGCTCATATAATAAAACTCGAGAGCCCATGCCCAAAGGCCCTTGCTCTATGAGAAAACTAATACTAAACAGGTTAGGGAAAACAATATTGTAATATCAATCCTATCCTAAATGCCTAGCTTCTCTTATAAATTGAAATGGGAGGTTAATAATTCATACCTGATTGCCTTGGAACTTGATCCTCTTTTGTAGAAGCCTGCACACTCAAACAATAATTATTGCAGAAACTTTTGAGCTTAGCTGACTTGTTAGAATGATTCTTTAGCTGGATAACTTTGGGGCTACCATGTTCCTCCCAACCATGAACCTTAGACCGTTCCTGGTTCTAACTGAATCCCCTTGAGCTGGTTCCAACATGCAATACAAGATAGAGGCCTTAGGTTCACTGCTGGTTCAGATCTAGAAATTTATGTGGGACTGCTTCAGTTCTTGGAGTAGAAAAATTCTCTCTTATTACCATAAGAGAATGATAATGAAAAAGATGATGATGATGATCCCCTTTCTTGGGATCTGCCCTCTATTATATAGGAGAGTTTTGGAATATAGTTGTTTGAATAATTATTTAGTTTCTTTAATTAAACAAATATTTTTTAAAAGATATTTTACTAAATATCTAGTCCTTGTTACACTGGGATTTGTATTTTTTTTAACTAGAAGTGACTTTAATTTAATTTTACATACTAATAACAATAGTAGTTCTTTTATATTTTAATATTAACAATACTATTAATAACACATATTAATAGTATGATAATGTGGCAGCCCAAACTATGCATAAACTCTATGCAATATATATATATATATATAATAACAACATTATTATTAATACTTTTAATAATAATATTTAACCTTGAGACTTTTATGCATGTTGTTCATATAAGACTACTCTTAGTCATTCCATACTTTAAGTGATGGTAATTACCTTTTCTTTATTTATGTATCTCTCATGATACTTTCTTTAACATTAAGGATAGGGTCCAATTCTTTGGATAGTCTTTTGGTAGACTAGGATAGGCACCTCTAGGTCTCTCTCTTGCATGTTGGATTTCCTCGTTTAACATGGTAGTTCCCGCAGTACTTGATGATAGATAGAAAAAGATTCATTTAACCAATTTAAATCAATGTGATGAAAAATAGAAGTGCTATTCAGAGTCTTCCCGACTCAACACTTTTGAGATCTAGTAACCCTGAGTGCTCTTCAGAGCTTTTAACTCAACACTCTCACATGGGCGTTACGCTAGTGCAATTCCAAAGCCTCCTACTCAACACTAGTGCTAGAATGTGGTTGTGAGGCACGTATAGAATATTTAAGTGGCCTCGGATCCGGTATTCATTTATCAAGCTTGGAGTGCTCCAAGGCTCCTACCCAACACTCAATGTACATCGGGGCTTACGCCCAGTACATAATAAACTCCTCTAGGTACATCGGGGCTTATGCCCAATACGTAAGTCATCCGTGTGTTCCTGAGTCCACGCTCAACACACCATATAAGTCAATCATGTAATTCATAACTCTATACAGTATGTAACAAAAGGTCATCTTAGTATATTAGGGTTTTGTACCCAATTCTCATAATAAAACATAATCAATCCATTAGGGATTTCTTGCCCAACATATAACAATAATGAATTCAGTCAGGGTCCATGCCCAATATGTCAGTCTATAAAATAATAAATGTTGCGCACTAGGGTTTATGCCCAATAATTAAAACAAATCATATGTGTTCAGGCTTTAAGCCCAATATATAACATCGGAAATAGTTAGTCAAAATTCAGGATATTACACTAGCCTTAATGAGGCTGGAATAATCGAACATGCATAGGTACTTCTCCATGTCTCTCAGCCACAGCTTTGCTTCTTTTCTAGTTTTAATTTCTCCGTTAAAAGTTGGAGGCTTGATCTTCCGCAAATGTGAATGTAAGTGATGTACTTTTCCTGTTTTCTTTCTCTTTTTAGGAACGTACTCTTCAGAATCCTCGCCCTATTACTCTTCGTCACTGACGTCCATATTAAAACTAGAAAAATTTCTTGGAGGTGTAGATTTGAACTTGGAATTCTTCTTAGTGACTGATTTTTCTGCATGTTGTTCCTCCGGTGTTGGAAGGTGACTATTCTCCTTTTCCGTCAGTTTTTGCAGTAGGATAGCATTGATTTCTCGTTGCTCTGCAAAATGATTAATGTTGTCTTATTTGATGCTCATTAATTTTGCTTTCAGACTTTTCACTGCTTCAATCATCTCGCTAGAGGGTGTTGCTCTTGGAGAATTTAGATTTCTCCCATGCCTGCTAGCCATCTCTCCATGCTGGCTGGATGTTTCTATAGCCAGTCTACCTTCTTCTTATGCAGAATTTAATTCTTCCATTTAAAGTTTCAGTTGCTCTATTGTGTAAGTGTGGCCAACCAACTATTTGTTATACTTTAAAAACAACAAGTAATTAAAATAAAAATTATAGGCAGTATGCTGCAAGAAACATATTTAAGCATTTTTAAAAACAGATGAAAAAGCATTTAAAAAAACAGCATACATGCAATGATCTTAAGGTCCTACTATAGAGACTATGCTCTGATACCAATTTTTCATGTCTCCTCTTACCAAAATATTTTTTTGCATGGGCCCGCGGCCCTTCAATACTATTTGCAGTTACACCACTAGGTAATAATTATACTTGCAAAAACATACCATAAGCATAACAAGTTACGTAAAGTTGTCACACATTGCTCGCCGTGGTTCTTTACCGAAGTGCTATATTCCTTTAGACTATACGCACCATTACGTCTTAAGTGTCATGACACGGACATACTAGAACACACGTGTGTGACGTAAAGGTACTTTATGCAGACATGATGACACATGCTACCTATCTGCACCAAGGGTGTAACACTCTATGACATGCCTAAGTAGTACGCATACAACACTTCGTCTATGGACTAGTACATATGCAAAACATTAAAACAATGGCATTCCAGACCTGATATCTTTTCCATCTTACTCATCCTATACCACAATCTGTCTGTAATTAATATTATGCATAAGTATACCATCCTGTACTAATATCATCATTAATACTTCAATGGACTTATCCAGAACTCTCCTCTTGGAGTACATGTGCATTGATTACATATACATATAAATATTTACACATTAATTCATATTAATGATCTACATTAATATTATACTCACACATGCTAAGGTCCTATAATGCAAATTTCTTTAATAAAACAATAAACAACTATGCTAGAAAACCATGGTTATTAATAGATATATATATATAATTACATATATATATATAGAATACTTTGCATAACATGTAACCAAAGCATAATTAATATTACAAACATATTAATTCTAACACTTTGCACTACCACGCAATTTGACTATACAAATAACAATACCCACATTAAAAATGGGGTCATAACATAACCCTTTGCATACAAGGGGTTATAAATATATGTAATATAATTATACATATTAAAGTGCTCCTCCCCAAGCTTTAAGTGCCACTCCAACTATGCACATAGTATGGAATATTAAACATAATAAACATTTAAATGCATTAGCCTTAAGGCTAAATGCGTACACTTAACATATAACAATGTTAATGAAATTGATAAATGGTCGCTAATGAAAGCTGACCCACCACCTCGATGTGGCTCACACCATAATGCCAACACTTAACGTTTTTGGGTTAATTAACCGGTCAACAAAAAACCATGGAGACTAAGCATGCTACCACGATGGTAATGCATGGAGCCGACGAATGAACGTAGCTCGACGTTGGCATTTAAACATGGACAAAGACATATGACTCAGACTGGATGTAAGCCAGCTCATTTCGACCCGGTGGCCGATGTGGTTTGTGTCTTATGCCACTCAGGCTTTACCAATCCACTTCAACGTTTTAACCCCACTTCGAGTTGCCTTGATGGTAGGTAACGGTGCTCACGTGGATGGAGGTTTGTACACATGCTTCGTTTAAAGTTTGGTCGATGTGGTGTACACAGTGTCACGTCCCATTTATGGAACTCTGTCCGTGGAGAGCTATGCTGAAGCATACCATACACCCAACTCTGCAAATGCATTAACCTTCCCTCCTTCTGAGTCGTTGATGGTGATCCCAGACAGTGCATGGGATTTTGTGCTGCATTTAGCACCGTCGATCCAGGCATTGGGTTTTCGCGCCC
This sequence comes from Larix kaempferi, assembly GCA_027924585.1. NCBI lineage: Eukaryota > Viridiplantae > Streptophyta > Pinopsida > Pinales > Pinaceae > Larix > Larix kaempferi. The sequence goes on along the minus strand of BSBM01000105.1, from coordinate 1,622,023 downwards.
AACCATCTCCATTCGTGCATTAACTCGTCCTTTCACTGGCAGTAGAGGTCTCCACCTGATCTCTACGATATCCAGTGTTAATAGTCTCTCACTTTGGCAGTTTGTTCATTGTTGTTCGACAGCGATGAGAGCTTTGGCTCTGCGCAGGGTATGGTGGAGGTCTACGACCATCCATGGCACTTCGCTTCCATGGATGCATACTGCACCAGTGGTTACCATACTCATCGTGAACATCAATTTAAATGCATAATGTTAGATGCATACGATGTCAATATTTAAATGCATAATGTTAATGTGAGCATGCCAATTCATTGGTAGAAATAGAAGCTCTGAATTGTCGTTAATGCTCACTTAGAAGGAATCGCACTCAAGACATGCGTCCTCCATGGTTTCGTTTGCATTCAAAAGGAATATTGTAATATAGTGTTTAATTCGTGTATTAATATTGTTTAGGGTAGAGGCGTTTAGCCTGCCCATCGTATGCATAAGTGAATGTTTAGTAGCATCGAAGCGTTCTCTTTCTTCAGCAACGTTTATCATGCAAACTATGTTTATATGCTGCAACGTTTAATTATTATTATGTGAACTTCATTTATGCCCAGCATCGTTTTCATTTTTAATGTATTCAATCTACTATTTAACAATAGTTGAAAATGCTAGGTCGTAAAAAAAATGCATAGGTGAATGTTTCAATGTATATTATCATATTTTGATATTATAGCATCCACGCTAAGGGTCAAACCCTTAGACACTTGAATCGTTTGCACTCAACACTTCGGCACTTCAAATGCATTCAATCTATATGTATATATATAGGTTTGGTGACCTAGGTTATGCTTGGGTCGCGTAATGCCATTAGCAATTACAATCACACTTATATTAATAATGCATATTACCATATTGTTTGCATAAGCATTGGCCATTGAATTCCGAATAATATTCAGGCATATATTTACTCATAAATATAGCAATGTATAGTTTATTTAATGCTTAGCAAATTAAACTGAAATGCCAATTAATTGCATACAGTCAATCATAACCAGATCAGAATAAAATACAAACTTTGTCAATAACCATAGTAACTTAGAACTATAAGAGGTTTGCACTCTAGCATTATCAGGGTTGATCTTTTCTGAAATAAACTCTACTTTAAAAGAGTTAATAACATATGGGCTAGGCATGTAAACCTTCAGGTTTACTTGCCTGCCCTATTTACAGCATTATAATGCAAATCATGAGACCTTATTTAAATACTGGAATATATTTAAAATACAACACCTACAATATGTAAACATGTCTTAGCAAACCCTAGGTTAGCACATGTCGATTCATATCATTATTATATTAGATGCTGCATACATTTATAACTGTATAAAGGGTATTAATGTTGTAAATCTACTGTCATTAGAATGTAGATATTATCAAAGGCAGCCCACAATACAAATATTCCAGATCTGTAAAAATGATCATAAGATAACTCGTTATAGAGATCTAGTTTCTAGCTGAGATTCATGCTTAGAATAATCAAGAACAATACATATATGGTAAGATATGATACATTTACATTTCAACAGTAAATCAGATATATTCAGAAACACATATATAAATACTGTCCAAAACAAATACTCTACAAGTCAGATTATAAACACTTATCTGAATCTGCTGACCAGTGGAACCAGGCACAAACCTCCCAGCCTTTGACCAGCAAGTTCTCCTTGCTCTTAGGTCACCCCCGAGCCGAGTTCATAGTCCCTCGGGTAGAGTATAGATTTTAGTTACCCTTAACTTGTTATTTCCCCGAGTTATTCAGGATAATTCAAAGGCAATAGGAAACCCAACACCCAACTCAATACTCTTGAGCTCCAGGATGCTCCAGGGGCTTTTAATCCATAGCCATGGAGAGAATCACTATCATAGTCTATTCATGTAAATGCAGTACTCCTGCAAGCTTGGGGTAGTTCTCCTACCTGCACACAATTAAGTGTCCAAGCTCATACCAAACTGTATGATTCCTCCTGATCTGAGATAGTTTGGTCCTCCCAAATTTGCACTCAATCACTTGGCTTTAGGACCAGTTTGGTTCTCCCAAATTTGTCCTCCCTTACCAACATCCATTGTCTGAGGTTCAGTTTTTCCCATTCCCATTGCTCTTGTGTATTCATCTCATGAGATTGTGAATGTTGCATAATGAAATTATGAGAGTTTCAATGATTTTTCACCTTTTATTCTCTTAGGGGAATTTTCCTCATTATGTGAATTCTTTTAATTCATTAATCTCTCAATTCTTTTCTTTAGGGTTTTACAATTGTCTCCAATAATAATTTCTTATTATTATTATTAAGTGGCATTTTCCCTCCAACCTTAGGGAACTGTGACTCCCTTTTTTAATGTGCTGGTCCACATGGTCAATAGAAACCTCTTTAGCATATTTCTAAAATTTCCTAAGTATAACTAAAATAATACTTTGGAGAAAATATTATAGGGGTTCAAAGTCCAAAATAAGGTTATTACGGAACTACACGATGGGGAATTGTTTTTCAACAATAGGATAGCTCCATAGAGACAACGCTGCCTCCCAACACTTATGCAACTACAATAGACTTTACTTAGTGTAACTAATGCATTTAACAAGCACAATACTTTGCGAGCCTTCCGACTTAAACACTATGACAAACAATGGCATAAGTGCGCACTTCCAGTGTCACGCTAAATGTTTAACCGATTGACTTATGCCTTCATCCGACTGCAAAATACTTGTGCATACAACATTCATTCATACATGTCGATACTTAACATATTATTCCCTTCTTTATCCTTCTGGAAAATACATATAAAAGCAAGACACATGCATGCATAAACAACATCTTAACCATTCACATAAGCAAATACACAGATATAAAAACATACAATCAATCACACAACACAAAATTTATGTGGTTCACCGCTAGGATGGGAGCTACGTCCACAAGAACTATTGTTATATTATCTTTGGGAAGGGTACAACAATTATAGTCTGCGCACTCACTTGCAAACCCTCTTCTCTCTTTAGTAGGTCTCTGCGCACGCAACTTGAAGAGCCTTTTACAATCGTCTCTCAACAGAGATCTCTTCTTCTAAAATATTCAAAATGAAGACTAATGAAGATTAAACCTTTCCCTTACAAAATGTGCCCTTGTATAGATTGTTCCCGTAGGTCACGTCTTTACAATGCATAGGAAAAAAACCTAAGGTTACAAAATGATGCGCTTACCTGTCGACTCGGCCTGTCACAATCGACAGCTCCTTCACACGCTTCTGGCCGTTTTGCTGGACCACTCGTAGCCTACACGATCTTCTGACAGTCGCAATCTTCACAAAATGGTTATACCATCATGGCATGTCGCTTTCAGTCCCTTTGGCCTGCCTGTCACTGTCGACCTCGTGGCTTGGCTTCCAACTGTTTTCCACCACTCTCATTGACATGTCACTTTCACCTGACTTCACGCTGCTCCATACCCAAAACAGGTCGCTTTCCTCCACTCGACCTTCCCTTCATTCTTTACCTGAAATAGGTGCCCTACTGGCACTTCGTGGTGCTACAACTTCGCGGAGCTGGGACTTAGCCGAGTGGTTCTTACCCTATCGATACTGCACTGTGCCCAACTTCGTAGCTCCCCAAAACTGTCTTACTTCAAAAATGCCTTACTTGGGCCAAGCCCAACAGTTATGTACATGTGTGTGTGTCTGTGTGTGTGTAATTTTTCATTATATCTAATTTAATTTATGATTGAATTTTTTTTTAATACCAATTAATAAATGTGAAATCTATTTTATCTTATGTTTCAATTTTAGTATATTCAATATGTTAAATTAAATTAAATTGAAATTATAGGTATTTTCAACATTGATGATGAAATATTGCAAAACATTGACTGTGACAAATTCCGGAAGAAAATACTTAGCCACATTGCATGATATCATGCTCAACGGTTTTATGAAGATGTTATTAAAAATGAACTAGTAGCCGAACAAGCTCAAATTTTGAGATGTTTGATAGTGCTCAAAAAGTGAAAAGATTCAAAAGGAAACAAAGGAATCAAAGGTAAACCAAAATGTGTTTGATGTTTGATAGTGCTCAAAAAGTGAAAAGATTCAAAAGGAAACAAAGGAATCAAAGGTAAACCAAAATGTGTTTGAAAATATAAGAAACGCAATAATAAAGAATTGGAAGATATAGAAAAAAAGATACTAGCGTTGCACAAAGAGAAATACAAACAACAATTATTTATCTAACACTAGACAAAAACATTTGATGACACGATTGGAAAAAACAATAGGAACCTTGCAAATAAAATTGTACAAACATAACAAATCTTGATTGCAAATAGATGAAATTGGTGAACTTGATTGTTGGGAAATTATTTGTAGACAACCTTATAAAGATAGAATGGGAGAAAGTATTAAATCTATGGTACATGAATATCGGTTGACAAATTCTAGAGCTTCACCAAATGTGATGGATGTAATACGACGAAGAGTACCATGAAATGAATACAAAACCTATGCAAAACATATTTGGAAATGATACAAGTACAAGTGTTCAATAAATTCAAAGAGGATCATTGTGGAATTAATATGCCCATCAATACATGTGTACAATAGAAACCATGGTATGTTAGACCTATCACTGTTCATGACACATGTTTGTATCATGTGGAATTTGAATTATATTATGACACTTTTCTTGAAGTTGGTAAAACAAATTTGGCCAAACTCGTTCTCAACTGAGGACTTTGATCTTCCTACCAGACTGATTCTCAACTGAGGCTTTGAAAATATTGAAACAATTGAAAACTTCATACTTTAATTGAAGGAAGAAGACCCAACAATATCTGGAAAATTCATCTATGAAGGTTAGGATGTATTTTGCATTGTTCAAAGACACATGGGGAAATGGAACTGATATATCACTGTGAATGAGCTCAAGGGGTGCAAAGGTTCACTCAGACTTGGCTTTCTCACACTTATGCTCAGAGTGTTTTCCTAGGATACAAATTTGACATGATCCTTTAGAAAAATTGATATGGGACAGCCCTATGACCATATTCTTCTCACGCAAATGAGAAAGGTATTTTTAATTAAGGTGACCAAATCTATCATGCCACAATTTGCTTGCTTCATTGGAATGAGTCATCTGATAGACTGACAAAAGGTTTGCAACAATACCTGGGACAAAAAACACATAAGTGAAAGAACCATGATCTAGATCAATACTTCCTTTACCTTTTCAAGTACTTTCAAGATTGTCACTGAGCACAATTGTTGGACCACCAGACGAATCAAGAGAGGAAAAAGACTGTCTTTTAGATACCATATTCCTTGAAGCTCCTGAATCTATGATCAAAGAGGAGGACTTAGATGTGTGTTCCATCAAAGCATGTACTCTCTGCTTGTCTTCAGAACTTGATCCTCCCTCTTTCTTCTTTGTGCAATCTGGAAGAGGGATGTTGTTTCTCTCAAGGAGATGATCCATTTGATCAATGGTTTTCTTCATGCAAGAACTCTCAGGATGAAAGCCACTATTGTAGTATAAGCGCTTAGACTTCTCTTTCTTATTTTGTGGATTCTTCTTGGAGTTTGAGGAATCCTCTTGATATTTTTTCTTATCTTTCTTCTAATATGGTGCCTTTTTGGGGTTGGCCTTCTTCTTTCTTTTTGAATTATTTGAATCTCTAGCAATCAAAGCATGGTTATTTGGTGGATTTTTTATTGTTCCCATCAAGACCAACTTGTCTTGCTCCTGAGTGCGTGATTCCATGAATTATTCCTGTGAAGGCATCTTCCAATTTCGAGTTGTGGGTTGTGTAGCATGGAAGGTTGAAACAAAGACTGAGTAATCAAGGCCAAGTTTTGAAAGGATGACCAAGATAAATTGCTCATCTTTATTATCAATTCCACATTGATTCAGTTGAATAATAAGAGCTTTAAACTTGGAGAAGAAGTCTTGTAGGGCCTTGAAATTGCTTGGACTCAGTGAAACTAGTTCACTCTCCATTTGGCGGCCCCTCAATTCATCAGTATTTCCAAATAAAGTTTGGATATTGACTCAAACCTCATTAGGAGTGGTAAGACCATCTAGATGGAAAATAAGATCCATGGATGTGGTGAGACACAAGATACCATAAGCTGCATCTCTTATGTTATGTGACTTTTCCTTCTCTATGAGTGCATTAGGCTCAGTTTGAGTATCCATTGTCACCATGTAGAGGCATTTACTCCTCAACAAGATTTGTTGTGACTAATCCATAGTTTATGTGAATTTCACCCCTCATTTGTTTGGTTGCACCCTTAAGATGTGGAATTGTGCCCTCTGGGATACTAAATTGCACCCTCTATGAGACTGGTTTGATCTTGCAGGACAAAAGATGGAGAATATAACAACATGTATTCTCTGATACCATTTGAAAATTAATATCTTAGAAGGATATTCACAAGCAATTAATTACTCTCACAAGTTGCCTTGCAAAAACTAGTCAAAGCACACACTAAACAGTCATGAATTTGATGGAAACAATAAAAATCTATTGAATAATTCAACATCAACAAAAATTAGGAAATGTAATGGATGTCAAAATATATAATTACATCATAGATTTTAAATCCAAACAAAGCATTCGAATTTGATGCAAACAATAAAAATCTATTGAATAAGTCAACATCAACAAAAATTAGGAAATGTAATGGATTTCAAAATATATAATTACATCATAGATTTTAAATCCAAACAAGGCATTCGAAATCCTCACAAAAGCAGGTTTACTTAAAAGATAAAAACCCCCCTAGGTGCAAAGAACACTTTCCAAATCACCTCTAAGGCTCATGAATTGGTAAATTCTGAGTTCAATGTTGATGTATGATGGAAAATCATCATAATTACATCTTTTAGAAAGAGGGAACATCATGGACGGCGAGTTGGCCAAAAAACTGCTAAATCCAAGTCAACTAGCTTTTATCTTTTCACCAAAAGCAGTAAAAAGCAGTAATATGCAATGAGGTGACCTTCCAAGCTAGGAATGAAAAGAAATATCACAGAATCTTAGGAAATATTATCTAGAATATTCTAAAGTGTGCCCTAGTGAATCAGGATGGCATGTGGTCTACTAAAAGACAAAATAATGTCTAACTACCTAGTCAACACCTAGGAAATTAATCAAATGACTAATAAAATGTATCCTAAGTATGGAATGTTTATGAATGGGTTTTAATACTCTAAAATTGTGTCAATGGAAGAAAAACATGCTATCATTGTGGAAATCTATATTTATTCCACTACAAATATCATATTGATAATGATCAATAGTTGTCGAAACTAACTATTGACTGGCAGAGATGTGAAAATATCAATTATGCTACAAGTTGTACTGATGCTATTTCCAAAAGAATTGAACTGTAAGAAGATAAAATATTTGTGACATTTTTTTTGAAAATAATTGAAAAAGAAAATTATAAATACACCAAGCATTCACATAGAACACAATGGAAATATCTACAGTTCAAGCAGTCACGTGAAGTTTTTCCATCACGAATTTTTTTGTCTATGGTTGATTTTGCATAAAACTATACATTTGCTACACAAATAGAGATACAAAGTGAATATTATAATTCTAGCCAAGTTTCTATATCTATCCATGTTCTGTATAGACATCCTCAAGATAGTATTGATGGCATAGAAAGCATGAATGACAATAAACATGTGATCAAAGAATATCACTTTTATATCAATGATTATCATACACATGATACACATTTTATTGAAAATGTTTTCTATGAGTCATTGAAAAAACATATGTTGGATCACTTTTACATTGACCAGTGTTCAACACTTAAGATCCACCAACAAACCCCACAACCCACATACATCATCTTGAAAGGGAGTAAATCCCGGTCGACAACACCTTCAGAGAAGATGAAGTCTCACCCAAAGTATCTATGGGAACTACAGGAACCAAGTTTCATGCAGCACAAAAGGGAAACATTTGACAACCATTACATTCATCATTATGTTTTGTTACAAAATAGCGACAAATCATAGCTTCGACAAGTTCATAACATAAACAGGTTCCATTCCTTAGCTAGATTAATATATTCGCATCCAGATTTCATACAACTAAACCCATCACTTGGAGGATCTCATGGACCCCATCTGAACAAGCTTGTCATGCTCTTTGGTTAAGGACTCAATGAATGTATTCAAGGATGGCATCTTCCAATTCGGAATGGTGAGTTTTCCCGAATGAAAAGTAGAGACAAACACTGAATAATCTGCTGTCAGTTTTGAAAGGATTGAGAGAATCAATTGATCCTCCTTTTCTCTACACCACATTGCTTCAACTAAAGCACCAAATGCTTGAACTTGGTGAAAAACTCATTAATGGTTTTGAAATTTCCAGGGCTAAGGGAAATCGATTCATTCTCCAATTGATAAGCCCTCAATTCATCCTCCTTGTCGAAGAGATTGGCAAGTTGTTCCCATACTTCTTTTGGAGTCTTCAATCCACTGAGATGGAAGAGAAGGTCTTTCGAAATTTTGAGACATAAGAAACCATAAGCTTCATCAAGCTTATTCAGGAACTTGGAATTCTCTATAGTTGCATTAGGCTCTAGTTCTCTGCCCATAGTGACTCTCCAGAATCCCTTCGAGCGCAATATGATCTTTGTATCTTCCTTCCATTGATGATAATTGAAAGGAGTAAGAAGATTGTTTGAAGAAGAGTCCATCTTGAGCTATAGCGAATGCAATAGGAGGATTTTGAGACACGTGTAGTAAAAAACAAACAAACAATTTTAGGCCGACAACCTATACTTTTGAAGTTGCATCACTCCTGGCGTAGCCTATCAATCAAGCTTGATCAACTAGATGCACAATTATCGAGGATTTATGTGGAAAACTTTATGCTTCTGGTGCAGTGTTAGAATAATTTTGAGCAATCTTGCCCAAGCTTCATCTGTGATCCCTATAAAACCTTGTAGAAGAGTTTCCTTGTCCTGCTATGGCTCCGATACCATGTAAAATTCAAGCACAACAGATCTAGAAAACAAGAACAATAGTTACAAGAGATGCATGCGGATATTTACAACAAATTGAGTGTCAAAACACTGATGCAAAAGGTTTGGGGCAATAAATTCATTATCATTAACTCATAAGATAATGACAATACAAAACAATGGCATGAATAGATAAGCAATTTGAATCCTAGAGAAGTCATTCTAATTGAATGCATGAGAGTGCATTACTAGTGAGTTAACACCACTCAGAACATTAGTTAACCACTTAAGTGCACTGTAATTGAATCTAACGGAATCGGAAATAGCTAAGCTCAGTCTAACTAAGTATGAAACTCAACTAAATGCCCCAAAATAGGGGAGGGCGCATTTTTTACTCGAGTTAACTGATTTATATGTGAAATTAGGTCAAATCTAGTAGGGGGCATTTGTCTAGCTTTAATTAACTGATTTAGCAATAAATGATCCTAGTTCGACTGAGTAGGGCACTTTGATCATGCAAATCACCCCATTTGGATCCCCGAATGAAGGAGGAGGCCCAGTTAACTGAAATTGATGACCGACTTGGCTCCCCGAATGAAGATGGAGGCCGAGTTGACTCAAACTCATGATATGCCTATGATGTAAGCACATATTTGAGTCAAAATACTTAGGATAAGTGGTAAATTAGGTTGTTAAGCCAAAATAAATGATGTGTAGTTGGAAAATGACTCCAACACCATTTTAAAATTAAACATATAGAGCCAAAGTACCATTTCATATGGTCTATTCTAGAAGATGAATTGTTGAGGAAAAGATACACACTAGCCAGAATCCTCTAGACATGTTGACAAAGGTAGTAACGAGAGAGAAACTGGGTTCCTGCTCGGTTTCAGTTTTCCTTATAGCATGAAGGTGAAGATGAGAAATTTTCCAAATCCAAGGTTCAGAGCATAGTCGAGCAAGTGCAGCAGCGGTGGAGTTGTTGTGATTAGTCTCCAAGTGGAACGTTGTTGGGACCATCCCCCTGACTCGGCCCTAGAAAGAAATTTTTTGGGTTGTTGGCCAATAGTTTACGGCCCATGGTATTGGGTAGTGTGTAGTATTTTCCCATGGTAATTCCCTTTAAAATGAATACATTGTAATATGACTGTGTAACGTACTGTAACATTGTAAAGATCTCTATGATTGTGTAAGAGAGATTGAGAAAGAGTGAAGATGAAGTTGTCATGGAGGTGCTCTAGGTTGTATTCCTTGATTTGCTGGATCGTATAATAATAAAATGACTAGCAATTTCTCCGTAAACATAGCCCAAATTGGATTAACCACATTAAATGTATAAATTTTCCATTTCTCATAAGCTGCCCAGGTATGGGCATGAGTGGAAAGCCAAGTTAAACCCTAATCCCATAACAATGCTTTACCAGTTGGCATTTATGACAGCAACTCTCCATCTTTCGAGAATATGGAATATGTTTTATACAAGAAGAATAAGAGCATACGTGAGATGCCTGTAGCATTGAACATGGTCAAGGATTTCATAAACGAAGGATATGGATACGCTACAAAAAATGGTCACGACTAATGAAGGTATAACAGAGGAAATGCCAGATTGGCGACAAATGTTGAATATATTCCATCCTTATGATCTAGAGCCATTGCTACGTAAGGAATATGTTCATAAACGTCCTGTTTTTATCTCTTACCATAAGCGCGGAAAGAGATTGCACGTTGGGATGCAGGGATTCACGAAGATATGCCAACTTGTTCTAAGGTGTACATGAACCGTCTAAAGCTTGCAACACATGGTCAATGCATTTGGTAACAAAGGAGGTTATGAGAATGATGTCAGCGAAGGTGATACCAGGTCTGGAGTTTCAAATTCTACCAACCTGTCAAATAAAATTTTATAAGGGTTAGATTTTTAAAGTGTCTTTTATTTTACATTTTATGTAGATTTATAGAGGATCATTTTTTCTTTCCGTATATGTGATAACACAATCTTTCTTCAATTACTTGAATCTGGCCTTGTTTTTAACAATAAGATCTAAGCAGATAGTCCATTGTAGTAATAAAACCTAAATAAATCGTTTAACAATAAACTAACTTCACTAACAAACCAAAATCTGTTAAAAAGTTTCACTTTTTAGGTAATTTAACATCTCTTGGGTACAAAACAAGTTGGACAGCTATAAATTTTTTTGACCAGCTATCAATATACATAAACCTCAACCAATATACATAAACCTCAACTTCTACGTTTTAAATTTCAAGTTATGTGTCAAATATGTATAGAAAGTCAAATTCCAGGGTGATACCAAAAGTAGATCTGTGAAGACATACGGTTCAACTATAATGGAACAGTCGACCGGAAACTCACATGGTCGGATTGACTACATGCTTCAGGATTCTACCTTTGAACATCCTTACATTTCGGCAATCAGCTCTCATACATCCTACCGGCAAGATAAAAGAAGTAATGTTGGTTGACTTGAACAAACTTGAAGTTTAATCTCACAGATCTGTAATTGGAATTGAATTTGTGTTGAATATTGATTGTATGGCTATGAACCCTTTGGTGAAGCTTTCCGAAATCCTCGAAAAAAAATGGAATTGTGGGATATGAATGATGATATAATAAAATTTGAGAAGCTTATGAGGACCTGCTAATGGTATACCACGCGTTCACATAGGTATCAAAAGAAAAAGAAGATCATGTTTGGGATAATTATACTAGCAGTATTCTTAAATATGGTTAAGATATTTTGGATTTTTTAGTATGTGGAAAACTAGATGCTTTATAGCCCAGTATTTGGGAGATGTTGTAAAGTTTGTGATGTAACTTTTGTTATTAACAAAATAATTTAAAAAAATCATATTATCTCATAAAATAAAAAAATTATGGAAAGTATTTAAAAAATATCCATGTTGGTTCATAAAATAAAATATTATGAAAAGTAATTAAAAAATAGATGTTTGTTTATAAAATAAAAACTTAAAACTTAAACCCCAATCTATCAATCAATAGACATCAATCAATCTATTATTTGTTTCTGGTTTGTCTCTGTTCATCTTTATCACGTGTTAGGTATTTATCAATGGCGATTTTGCAGGAATGTAAGCTTGTACTCACAGCAGCGATTCATTAAAATTTGATCTATTTGTATTCGTTCTGTTCATCTGGATTGTATATGGCGGTCCTGGAAACGTCTTTATAATCTTTGTGTTGAAATTGGTCCGGGTTTTCGCAGAATCTCAAAAAACTTGTGTTTTACCGAGTGATATATGTATAGAATTCATTTTTGTCGAAGCAATAACAATCATCTTTGCTACTCGTACTTCACTGGTTATTTTTTAACAGTATTTTTATTTTTATTTTTGTTATTTTATTATGTGCTTCCACGTATATATGTTTAAACTTTGTTTTTTCCTTTTGTTATATAATTTTATAATAATAAAGAAAATTATATTTGATTTGCTTAATATTTGTATATACATTTGTATATATCCTTTGTATAGTTTGTTTTCATTTATTTCATTTCATATTATTATTCAAACAGATAAAAAATATATATATATATTCAAAACAAAAATAATAATAAAATATATAATTTTCTTTAAAAAATAAAAATATAGGATTGTATCTAGTTAGTTGTGTATAAATACAGAAAATAGGATTTCTTCAATTTTTATTAAGTTGCTTTCTTTCCTTTCTTTAGCCAAATGCATAAGGTGCAAGGTTCATTTTTGTCACCTTTGTGCTTATAAATATATTTTTTTTTTTCATTTTGATCAAGTGCACATTTTGCTCAGAGTTGCACAATAGATTGTGTATACGTTACTCATCTTCCACATCTATAAACAAAGAGTGATCATTCCCCTGTCCTCCCGCATAGCCGCACAGAGGAGGTTGAAGTGTTGTTGAGTGGGCACCCAATCTTGCGCATCAACACTTAGGAGCCGTCATGGTTTCATTTTCAAGATTCATCCTGGCTTCCTCGTACCAACTATCCTCCAATTGCAGTTTTAGTACTTCCTCACAAATTTGTTTTCAGTGGAAACAATGAGAAAATGTGGGGCCTTCGACTCAAGGTGTCATCAACCTTGTTCATTGTCCATTTGATGTATGAGATATCAAAATTGCACTCACTCATCAGTTCTAACCACCTCCTCCACCTTGCATTAAGGTCACTCTGTGTGAAAATATACTGCAACCCATGGTGATCTGTCTTCAACTCGAACTTTCTCCCGATTAAATAATGTCTCCATAATTCATGCATCACATAGTTTTCTTCTTGCGATCTAAATTTCCTGGAAACGTAGGCAATAATCCTACCTTCCTGCATCAATACACCTCCTAGGCCTTCCTTCAAAGCATCGATACAAACTAGAAACTCATGATACATGTTCGATACCTTCAGTGTTAGGGTTGTTTTCAAAAACCGCTTGAGCCTTGCCAATGCTTGCTCACAATGATCTTACCATATGAACTTCTTATTCTTCTTTTCCAATTCAGTAATATGACCTGCAATCTTCGAAAACCCTTCTACAAACTCGTGGTAGTACCTTGCTAATCCCATGAAAGTTCATACCTCATTGCCATCTCCCAAGATGTCATGCCCTAAATAATGGATCTCTGATTGAAATAATGAAGATTTATATAGTTTCGCATACAACTTATGCTCTCTCAAACATCTCAAAACCAGATTGAGGTGCTCCTCGACATTTCTTGAGTAAATTAGGACGTCGTCTAGGAACACTTGCATGAACATGTCCACGTACTTCCGGAAAGGTTCATAAAGATGACTGGCACATTCGACAACCCAAATGGTATGACAAAAAACTCAAAGTGACCATATCACATCTCAAACGTAGCCTTCGGTATGTATTCTTCCTTAATTCTCAGCTGACGTTAACCTGACCTCAAATCAATTTTGGAAAATACTGTTGCCCCCTTCATCTGGTCGAAAATCTCATCTTGATTTCTTATAGTGGCTTTGTTTAGTTCATGGTAGTCAATAAAAATTCTCGAGGACCATTCTTTCTTTTCAATAAAAATCCTCGAGGACCATTCTTTCTTTTTGATTAATATCACTGGTGGTCACCACGTTTATGTTCCGGGTCGAATAAATCCTAAGTCTAACAACTCATGGATTTGCATTTTCACCTCTCGCAAATCCAATGTTGTCATGTGGTATGGTGGTTATGTTCCTCGCTTGAGCTCAATGGTGAAATCAAGTTCCTTCTTTGGCAATAATCCTAGTAGTTCCTCTAGAAACACTTCACGGAACTGCAATAGTGTAGGGTGTTGGATTACACCCTCTGCACTTGATTTATCATTTATACCCATCAATGTATAGATTTTCCACCCTTTATGCATGCTCTTCTTCAAATATAGAGCTGAGATGAATCTCAATGATACCCCTCATTTTATCTCTACCAAAATCAGTTGGTGTGTGGAGTCATAGACGAACATAAAAATTTTCTCTCTGTAGTCTACAACCACTGTATGGGCTTCTAGCCAACCAACGTACGAGGGTTGATAGACACACATCTAAAGTTATGCAAATACAACAAATACGCAAAAGGTTTAGGGTTTAAGAGGGTGTGTACCTTACCACACAAGGTTGATCCAAGCCTCTCCTTGAGTCCTCCTCTTTCCCTCCAATCAAGGAACCTACAAAACCACTTCAAGACCTTCTTCAAACCAATTTGACTACAAATAGAAGATTGATATTCAAAAGAACATAAAATATTGATTTAATAAACATAAACAAGTAATCAAAACTCAGATATACATGAACACGGTGATTTGGAAAGGGAAGAATGCTTTTATTAACGAATGAAGCAAGTACATAATACCTTCCTTCAATCAAGGCACCTCATGAAACCTTCAATTATGGATCTCCTCCTTCTCTCCTCCAAGAATCCCAACCTCCAAGCAATGCATTAGGGTTAGATGGAAACTAGGGCACATGTGAGGGGGATGAGAATCAAAATTTCTCTAGCATAACATTACAATGAACTAAGTCCCTTTTCATGGTCCCCTCTCGCTCTCTTATATAGAAAATGAATAAGATAAGGTCGAGGGGGAAGTAGTTACAACCAAGGAGATGGTGCCAAAACCACCCAAACCACCTTTTTTTCTAATTTTATTATATGTTTTGAGTATTTTCTTAGGCACATGGTAGTGAACAATAGAGCAAGGTGTGCACAACATGCATGTGAGCCATGTGCACCCTGTGTGTGGGTGAAAAAATGAAGAAAAATACCCGTTTCTAGGGTTTTTCGAGAGGTGTTTTGGTCTCCAAATTTGTTTATAAGATTCCTAACTGATGAATGGAATATGAATGCGGTACTGTCATTTTTTTAAACTCACAGTAACCTCATGAAGTGTCTTCCTGCAAGTGTCGTCATGCGACCAAAAAATGCAAGTGTCATCACAAACGGAGTAGTGCCAAATTTGATTATATGAATGATGTCGTATGACCCTAATACCTTTGTGATGCAATCCCATAGGTCTACTTTAGATTCTAGGACCAACAACCCAACCCCTTGGTTCATTTTGGATGCCATTTTGACTTCGTCGAAATATTGTTGCTTGATTTCCATCATCTTACACTTAATTAATGCATTATGAGAAATAAAACTTCCAGTAGCTCTCGAGTCTATTAATACCGAAAAATTCATACTATTAATCTTACCTATGGTCTTCATTATTGTGGATTGATGTTCTAGCTATCGATGATTCATTGGTATGAATAGGGTGGGCCTTGTCCATGTCACCCATTGTTTCCTATCTATTTCCCTGATTAGACCCTCTCGAGGCCTGTGGGAAATCTTGCTAAAAGTGTGGCTCACCACATGTCCAACATCCTCCCTTTGGAAAAGGCTTCTACACACTATATTGAGTAAAAGTGAATTAAACATTGTTGTACTATGGTCACTGAGTTGCTATTCTAATTCCCGACTCCTGGGAGTGCGGTGTCAACGGTTGGAATGGTAGTCCCTTCCCCCCAAGTGCATGTCTCTGATTCCTCATCGTGGAGTTCAGATAAGGGTATCTATTCCCTGATCCCAGTTTGGAGGCATTTGTGGACTATACCCCTGGCTTCTAATCAATCTGACCCACCGGTCAAGGTAGTCACTACTAACTACCCCCATGACTTCCTCCTCTATAAAATGACTCACTATACGATATCAGGTAAGAACGTGCACCTTCAATATGATGTTATAGTTAAGGGTGTAGATGAACTTCTTCACTTTTAGCTTCTCAGTTCAGATGTGGTGCATACCATAATATCTCCATCTCACTTTAGATGTGGTGCATACCACAATAGCTCCATGAATCTTACTTCATACTCACTCACTATTGATTTCCTTTCTTGAGGGAGTTGAAGTCATTCAACTGACTTTTTATAAATTCTTCTCTCAAATATTGCTTCTGGTAATGCTCCTCAAACAGTTCCCATGATACCTCAGAGAGTTCTAGTCCAAGTTCTGGCAACAATGTTTTCCACCAGAGCAGAGCACTTCCCTTCAATCGTAATATTGCCATATGTACCTTCATGTTGGAGGTATAAGTGCAGAACGCAAAGAACATGGTGATGTTCTACAACCATTCCTCATCCTACATGACATTCAAGGAACCCCAAAATTCAAGAAGCATGACCTTCTCCACCTCTCTTTGAGCACGATCCTGCAACAGTGGTTGTGTTGTTTCCGTGGGTGATGGGCCACCTATACCTTCCTGGTCCAACTGACTGATTAGTGCATACAATATCCTCTAGAATGAATGCATCATGTTCATCACTTTCCCAACCAATATATGAGTCTCTTCATTCCCTTGAGGTGATAGAGGACGTGGCAAAGGGGTATGCACACTATGCATCCTACTCCCCATGTTTGAGTCCCCCTTCGTCTTATCCCTCATCTTCCGGAATCCATCCTATAAGAATGGATCATGCATTAGTAATCTTAAGCAAGTATATAAACTTAAATTAATTACCACATGATAACATACAACATCAATTAACATAGTGATCACACATTGGAGAATGGAATTGTGCTCTACTAACAAATGTAATATCCTTCATGGGGACACAATTCTTTTTTTTTAAACAATTAATTACATTGAATTTTCAAATATAACCCAACACCCAAGGATATTATACCCATTCAACCTAATTCTCAACTTCCATTCTAACCATGTAAAGCTATGACTTAATAATTATGACCTACGCTTATAATGCTACCCTCAATCACTTGGAACAAAATTATACACAAGTTTATTTTATAAATTGCATTTATAATACCCCTTATAATCATGTCCATCACTCTTTTGGGTCAATAGAATATTCCATTATAAAACTAATTTTTATTATAATAACCAACAAATCCCTAGCAAACATAATATCTATAATAATAATTGCAATCCAACTATCACTCTAATTGGGATGATTACATAAATCCTTGATCACACAATAATAATGAATGTAATTAGCCATTTTAACCAAGTTGACTTAATTGAGGCTATAATATAATAGTCCTACTTATATAATCCACCTGTAGAATAACATTCCGAATCAATTTAATTACCATTTTTTGAACCTTATATCAAGGTCCTATTTACATAAACAACAATTGGCATAACCATTCAACCAATATTCAGTAACCATTTTTCTTAAGCAAGTATACACATAAACTCAACATATTTGCGAATGCCAATTAAGAAAATCAATTTAATAACTATCATGATCCACGTATCATCCTTTATATCAATAATTGAGTTTCATAATTTTGAAGAATCCTATAATATCATATATCCTCTAACTACTTATCTCATGCGTAGACAATATATAAAGAGTAAATTTATAAAAGAATCATTGATTATCGTCATAACTGTTACCCTAGTCTTGAGCCACGTATGACCAGTATCTTTTTGAAAGGATAATATAAATATCAGTTCTACCATGCGTCTCCAACCACTGGATCATCAACACAGATATATGCACATGTGTAACTGTTTTAATACAATATCCACTTAAATGATACCTAACATCAACTTTATGATTAGTTATGAGAAATGCATATAACACGAATATCCACTTAATTAATTCTCCAACCCAATTTCCTGTAGGCGTTAGTCCTTGGGAAAGGTATTGTTGAGGTTAACTCGTGGTAACTCAAAGGCAATAGACCAGTTAACTAAGTGCATCGTTAATGATGGTTCACGACAGTCGCAGGTTGTAACTAACAATGGATTTCATTCATGGACCTATCATCTATTGTTAACCCATGATCGTTTCATGCAAGAATTACTTAGACGAAATTAACGTATCACCAATCAACAGTTACACATTAACCAATTGATGGTCCATGAATGACCTAACCTCAACTAGTCCTTCTTGTGACTCCACTTGATTGCAATGCAAGTTGAAGTTTCTTTATTAATGGCTTAAGGACGAGTGGCAAGCAATGGTGGTAGCTACCACTGCAATCTTCCCTTCATCGACTGCACATAAATTCCTAGTTCCTGGTATAGAGTGCATAGAAGCGCTCCACTCTGTTGGCAACTGGGGATTGTGGCTTGACAGGGAAATATTAGTGGTAGACTCAACTATTGAGCAATGTATTCATTTGAACTGGGAGTAATCGAGATGAATCAACCAGATGACTCGGTTTTAACACTTGTTACTCCAAGTTATGGCCTGGACTCTCAGTCAAGGCCTCGTTCAAGGAACCATATCAACGTGGTTATGGGGGACTATGGCCGAAAATAAGTGGTGGATTAGAATAACATGGGAAAGATTGGTTGATTTCATATCTGGGAAACCCTCTTAGAAATCTGACGATGTATATTTATGTCTGGCTATTTAGTGCTTGGTACCTTGACTTTGAGGATACTCTTAATGCATGCCAATCTAGTTAGGGTTGGAACTTGATAGTGATTCAGATTACGTACTGTATCGTCAGTTTGAACTTGTCAATAGTGGTGGTTGGTTTGGATCTACACCCTGCAATCCAACATTACTGGTACAGTCTAGGTCTGGGCAACAAAAGTCATGAGTCTACATGCATTTTAATCCAATGTTTTGTGGTAATCATACATACTCATTTTTTAAACTTCACTCAAGGCATTACAAGTTCATAATACAAAGTGGTGGTTAATATTCATGCCATCCATTCCCAACAGATATTGTGAACATATAATAGAATGGAGTCAGAAATTCCATCGGTCCCAAGGGCGTAATCTTAAGGATCCCATGACCACAATCTACCATGACTATGTCACTTCTAAGGACACCATGACTATGTCACTTCTAAGGACAGTTCCAACAATGTTATGTACAAGACATGCGACATGCAACATATATATTTCAAGGAAATGAATTTAAAGAGATCTAACCATCATACTCAATGCGTGAAATTCAAATCATAGCAGTATCTACTAGTTAAGGAATTTCTCACAGATCAAGAATTTGGCTAAGTATGCAAGAAAACATTGTAAAAGAGGTACAATATACACAACAAATGATGCAAATAGATGGTAATTCTATTACTGTCCAACCCAGAAATGAGTTGTGAAGACCATTATATTACATTTGGGAAAAATTGTGAGCCTTTGGAGGCATCAGAATGAGATACAAATGGCTAGCTTACATTGGACCTCAATCCTCCTTAGGCTGACCAATAATCTCCCAAATCACCTCAAACTGTCACAAATTTATAATCTGAAAGTTGGGATGGCATGCGAGGACATTAATGATGGTAGCACATGAGTGGTGGAGGAATTGGTGGAGTGTAGGTGGCCTAGGATAGGCCAAAACTGCCAAGGAGGAGGCAAAATGTCCACATTTAGTCCATGGGTACCTCAAGTCAAACTCATATCCATAAATCAACTCATAAGGGCACACTTGACGTGAGTAGTGGTAATAAATGAGGGTGGTGGCCATAAATGAGGGCGCCTTAGTCACTGTTTGACCAAAATTGGGTGCCTAGGTAGTATAATTAGTCATTAATTGCATAACAACCATGGATAATCATCACTAACCTTTGCTTGAATAAACAGTCATTAATTTATCATCACGAGACTATGGTACTATGTGTAATAATTTATAACATCCCCCCTTAAGCTATACTTATGTAGCCAAAACAAAAATGAGGCCTTGGAAACTAAGGCTCAAGTTACCTCTTACAATTTTTATTAGTCCATGTAACCAATGTAAGGAGGAAAAACACATGGGAAAAAAAACCTCCCCTAAAAAATAAACATGAAACAAAATCTGAAAAATATATCATTCTTCACCATGTAGCACCCATCCCAAGGAGTGATCTAAGGTAGGTGAAAGTATTCTCTGTGAAACTCTTCGTGAAGATATTAGTAGTTTGCTCAGTAGAAGGGAAATATTGCAAGGCAATAATCTAGTCATGCACCAAGCTCCTGATGTAGTGCATGTGTATCTCAATGTGCTTGATCCTCTGTCTTTGTACTGGATCAATGTAGATTGAAATTTTATTATCACACCAAATGATTGTGGGTGAATCAAATGCAAAGCTAAACTCCCCAAGAATACCTTTCCATCACACACATTGTGTAGCTAAGTTCATTGCTTCCCTGTACTCAGCCTCAGCTCATGATAGGGAAATAATGTCTTGCTTCTTGCTAGACCAACAAATGGGACCATGTGCAAGCATATATACCTAGCTAAAAGTGGACTTCTGGTCAGTGCTATCTCCAACCCAATCTGAATTAGTAAAACCAACCAATTCATGTTATGAACCAACTATATAATTAATCCCAAACTGTTTGGTTCCTTGCACATAATGCAAGATCCTTTTGGCAGACTTCCAATGGATGTCATAAGGCTCTTGCAGGTATCTAGAAATAGAACCTATTGCATAATCCAAATCTGTTTGAGAGTGTGTGAGATACAACAAGCTCCCAACTAGCTGTCTATACGGTAAACTGTCCACCAATGGTGAGGAACCCCAATCATGAAGTTCTACCCGTGAAAGGAAGAGAAACTTAACAGCCTTACATTCATTCATTCTGAACTTTTGTAGCATATCTTAAGCATATTTTAATTGTGAAACTTTGATCCCTGCACTATATTGATAATCTCCAAACAAAGAAATTCTTTCAACAATCCTAGATCAGACATGGAAAATGCACTATGTAATGCAACTTTAACTGAGCCTATATCTTCAATGCAACTACTAGTGATCAAGAGGTCATCAACATACAATACAATGATCAAAATCGAGTCACTAAAATTCTACATATATACATTTGGATCAGATTTGCATCTTTCAAAACCTTGTGATAGAAGAAAGTTGTCCATCTTGGTATACCAAGCTCTAGGAGCTTGCTTGAGACCATAGAGGGACTTATTCAACCTACAAAAAAGTGAAGTATCTTGAATGAAACCTTGAGGATGTTTCATATATAAATCCTCATGAATCTCACCATGAAAAAATCACTTTTCCTATCCATATGATGAACCTCCCATCGCTTGGATGCTGCAATGGCCAAAACTAGCTTGATTAAGTCCATCTTTGCCACATGTGCAAATTTTTATGTGTAGTCCACTCCATGGACTTGAGAGAAGCTTTTAGCTACCAATATGGCCTCATACTTCACATCAGAACCATAGGCAACCATTTTGGTCCTATAAACCCACTTGCATTGCACCGACTTCCTCTTTGGAGGAAGAGGAACCAACTCCCAAGTTCCATTGCCATGAAGAGACTTCAACTCTTCTTGCATGGAAACTTGCAATCATGGGTCATGTGATGCTTCTCCATATGAATGTGGATGAGATCCAACCATAAGAAAACACCTCCCATAAATATGTGAATCATAATAAGAAAATGCATTCTGAAACTATGATCTAGTCTTCCTAGGTTCTTGTGGATCTCCTGCAAGTTCACTAGTTGCTTGTATGGTTTTCTCATCCCACTTGGGCCTTGTAGGAGTGTCATGATCTACATTCATGTCATCATCTTCATCCTCAACATCAGAATCATAAATATCAGAAAATTAAGCATCACTTACATCCTTTGCAAGTGGGGGATTTGAGCATTCAACTTCTTCTTGGTTAACTTCTTACATGGGATCTTCTTCGAAATGAACACTCCTCTCAATGAAAGTATTTTGAGATGAGGGATCAAAGAACTTGTAACCCTTTTCATATTCTTCATAACCAACCATAATGGAATCTTTTCTTTTGGGCTCTAAGGCCTTTCTTTTCTCTAGAGGTATTCTAGCCCATGCTCTTGAGCCAAACACCCTAAAATGAGACACATTATGCTTATGTCCCATCCAAGCCTCGAATGGAGTCTTTCCTTCCAAGGCTTTGTGTGGAGCTCTGTTATGAACATATGTACAACAATTAATGGCTTCAGCTAATAGTTTAGGAGACAAATACTTAGCCTCCAACATACAGATAGACATCTCCTTCAATGCTTTATTCTTGTGCTTTGCCACACCATTCTACTCGGGTGTTTTAGGCAAAGAATGTTTCATTTGAATGCCATCTTCTTTGCATATTTGTTGTAGTTCCTTATTGACATGTTTCCTTCCATTATCAGTCCTTAAGACCTTAATATTCCTCCCACTGAATTTCTCCACTTAAGATTTGAAAACTTTGAAAGAATGAAACACTTCAGATTTTAACTTGAGAAAGAAAACCCAATAGTACATTGAAAAATCATCAATGAATGTTAGGACATATTTTGAGTTTCCATAGGAGGGTGTAGGAAGAGGTCCTATAACATATGAATGGACCAAATCAAGAGGTTGAGAAGCTCTTCTTTCCTTCCCCTTCTCAAAATTGTGCTCTCCATGCTTTCCAACAATGCATCCAGTTACAAAAACAGGATCGCAGAGCAATAACAATAAACATAAATGCAAATATAATCACACATACACATTACAAGAGAGACACAGATATATCGTGGTTCACCCAACTTGGGCTACGTCCACACTGAAGTTGCCAGTCCTTATTATTATTCCGTCCAACAAGGTGAAGGGATACAACCTACAACACAACCGCTGCACTTCCTCTTCATTGTCTCACAGTCTCTCTTCCTGATCTCAGAGATCTTTACAATGCATAAAACCTAATACATCAACCCTCGCCATGTTACAATGAATTTCTTTTATAAGGGAAATACAATGCGAAAATACCACGGGTTACCCAAAACCATGGGCCCGAAAAATGGTGGTGAAAACAACCCAAAAATTTTCCTCGAGGGCTACACCCCCGAACCCCCGTAACTTGGGGACGTTTCCCCCAAACCCCCTTTCTCGAGGGCGCTGGCCCCCGCGTCCCCCATCCAAGGGAGTGTACACTCCCCTGGACCCCCCTATAGTCATGCTGGGATCATAACCAAATGTGGGGTACGGACACGGCTGAATAATAATATCTCTGAATCTGGAGATCAAGCTCCACAACTAACAATATCCCACTTGGAGACTGATCACAACAACTCCACCGCTGTTGCACTTGCTGGACTTAGACTTGGAAACTTTATCCTCTTCACCTTCATGCTAGAAGGCCAATTGAAACCGAGCAGGAACTCAGTTTCTCTCTGGTCACTACCTTTGTGAACATGTCAGCAGGATTCTGGCTAGTGTGTATATTTTCCAGCTTCAACAGTTCATCTTCTAGAACAAAGCATATGAAATGGTACTTGAGTTGTATATGTTCAGTCCTAAAATGGAATGCTGAGTTCTTTGCAAGATGAATGGCACTTTGGCTGCCATTATACAACCTGCTATCCTTTTGCTTCTTACCCAATTCCTCCATAAACCTCTATAACCAAATCATCTCTTTACTAGCCTATGTAACAGCAACATACTCTGCTTCCATTGTTTAAAGTGCAACAACCTTCTGTAGTTTCGAAATCCAACTTACTGTTGTTCCACCTACGGTAAACAAATACCCTGTGGTGCTCCTCCTGCTATCCTTATCACCTGCCATATCTGCATCAACATATCCCTGTAGAACAGTATCTGAACCTCCAAAACATAATGCCTAAGTGGTAGTACCTCTCAAATACCTGAGAATCCACTGTACTGCCTTCTAATGTTCTTTACTTGGAATGTTCATATATTTTCTCACAACTCCCACTGCTTGTGCAATATCTGGTGTTGTGCACCCCATGGCATACATCAAGCTACCAACTGTTGATTTATAGGGAATCTTGGACATGTAATCTGTCTCTTCCTGTGTCTTGGGACACATTTCCTTACTTAGATTGAAATGGCTAGCCAAATGTGTACTTACTGGTTTTGCATTCTGCATTCTGAACCTCTCCAACACCTTTTATATGTACTCACTCTGAGACAATGTCAATTTGAGATTTTTCCTGTCTCTCGTTATTCTCATACCAAGGATTTTCTTTGTAGCACCTAAATCCTTCATCGCAAATGAATTAGCTAGCTTTCTTTTGAGTACATTTATATCCTGCATGTTAGACCTTGCAACAAGCATGTCATCCACATACAATAACAAGATAATATATCTTTCATTGCCTAGCTTCTTGAAATAAACACAGTGGTCAGAATGACATCTACTATAACCTTGTTCTGTCATAAACCTGTCAAATTTTCAACTTGCACACCAAGTTCTCCTTACCTTTGACCTCATACCCTTGTGGCTGCTGCATATATATCTCTTCCTCCAAATCCCCATGGAGAAAGGTTGGTTTTACATCTAACTGCTCAAGATGCAAATCTTCTACCACCACTAGACTTAAGATAGTCCTAATTGAAGTCATCTTAACAACAGGAGAAAATATTTCATCAAAATCAATACCTTTCTTCTGTGCAAACCCCTTTACAACAAGTCTCACCTTGTACCACTTCTTAACTCCTTCTTCTTCTTTCAACCTGTAAATCCATTTGTTATGCAATGCTCTTTTACCAGTAGGAAACTGAACCAGATCCCAAGTCTGGTTTCCTACCAATGAGTCCATCTCCTCATTCATGCCTTGCTCCCACTTCTTTCTAGTTTCCACCTGCATTGCTTCTTCATAACATTCTGGTTCACCAGCATCAGTCATCAACAAATAATACATTGATGGAGAGTATCATTCAGGGAGTCTACTTAACCTGGTAGATCTTCTTGCAACTGTAGGAGTTTCAGGTACTTGTTGTTGTTCTTGATTTTCTGTCACCTTTGGAACTTCATTTTCTTGAAGTTCATAAGTATTATGTACTCTGTGTTTTTCTTTTCCTGTTTCTCTCCCTGCAACTGATCTTTATACATGACCTTTTCATTGAATATGACATCTCTACTTCTAATGATTTTGTGATTTTCATAATCCCATAAACGATAACCAAAATCATCAACCCCATATCCAATAAAGGTACATTTCTTGGATTTAGCTTCAGGCTTTGTTCTATTTTCTTTATCAATATGGACAAATGCTTCACAACCAAACGTTCTTAGAAATGAGTAGTTTACCTTTTTATCTGTCCATGCCTCCTCTGGAATACCACCATCCAAAGCACTTGAAGGTCCTTTGTTTATTAAATAAATAGCAGTATTTACAGCATCTGCCCAAAACTGTAAGAGCAACCCTGCATGCAATCTCATACACCTTGCACGCTCCATGATCGTTCTGTTCATCCTTTCTAACACACCATTTTCTTGTGGTGTTTTTGGGACTATCTTCTCTCTACAAATCCCATGGTATGAACAGTAACTATCAAACTCCTTGCCGCAGTATTCACCTCCATTATCAGATCTGAGACACTTCAACCTTTTTCCTGTCTCATTCTCAACCAAAGCTTTCCACTTCTTAAAAGTAGCAGACACATCATATTTATGTCTAATGCAATATAACCAAGTTTTCCTAGTTGCATCATCAATAAATGTAACATAATAATGAGAGCCACCAAGAGATTGTACCTGAGCCGGTCCCCATACATCTGTATGCACTAGCTCTAAATTTTCATTCTTCTTCTGTTTCCCAACCCTGAGAAATCTTACTCTCTTCTGTTTTCCATAAACACAGTTCTCACAGAATTCCAAAATTACCTGCTTCAAATCTAGCATCAACTTCCTTGAGTGGAGAATCTGCATCTCCTTCTCACTCATGTGGCCAAGCCTATGATGCCACAATGTTGTATCTGTTCCTGTGGAAGCTAAAGAGATAGAATGGTCAGTATTATGAGGACATAAATACAACGTACCTACCCTATCTCCTTTTGCTATCACCATTGATCCTTTAGTGATATTCCACCACTTTTCTCCAAATGTAGATTGATAGCCGCCATCTCCCAACTGCCCTGTTGAGATCCGATTTCTTTTCATAGCAGGAATATGCCTAACATCTTTTAACAGCCAGTCAGTTCCATTCTTAACTTTTATCGATACCTACCCATTCCAACAATTTTACATGGCTCATCATCACCCAATAAAACATGTCCAAAATCACCTGGAACATAATCATGAAAGTATTTCCCATGGGGTGTAGCATGACATGAAGCCCCTGAATCTACTACCCAATAATCACTAGTATTATCTAATGCAAGAATCAAAGTATCTTGTAACACATCACCTGCTACATTTGCTTCCTGGGTAGTTTCCTTCTGTGCATCTCCTTTTTTCTTTAGAGATCTGCAGTCTTTCTTCAGATGTCCTTTCTTTCCACAATTCCAACACTCTATATTTCCCAGTCTGGACTTGGATCTGCCTGTTTTAGACTTCCCATGATTACCTTGGCTCTTTCCTCTCTCCTTTTGTCTTCCCCTAGTCTCCATGGTCAACGCATTACCTGATGTCTCACCTATGCTTTTTCTTCGCATTTTCTCGCTAAGAATAACACCAATAACATCATCAAATTTCAAGGTGTTTGAACCAGAGACAGAGTTACTTACAACCATGACCAAGCTATTCCAGCTTTCTAGCAATTAACACAATATTAGAAGATCCCTAGCCTCATCATTAAAGTTCACACTTACAGAATTTAGTTGATTTGAAACTGTATTAAACTCATTTAAATGATCAGTAACAGATCCACCTTCAGACATCTTCATATTAAATAAACACTTCATTAGAAATACCTTGTTGGAGGCTGAGAGTTTTTCATACAACTTACCCAATGCACTCATCAAACCCTCCGTTGTCGTTTCTTTTGAGATATTGAAAGCCACTGATGAAGCCAAGGACAACCGTATTGTCACCAGTTCCTTTCTGTCAAGAACCTCCCATTTTTCATCCTTCATGGCCGTCGGCTGCTTTGCTTTCCCTCCCAATGGTAGGAATAGATCCTTCTGGTACAGATAGTCCTCCATTTGCATCTTCCATAACTGGAAGTTTTGGCCATTAAACTTCTCGACCTTAAACTTTCCTTCTCCTGCCATTGCTCCCACTTGAACCAGAAACCCTAGCTTTCTGCGGGTTTATCTGCCAAATAGACCTTTGGATCTGATACCAATTGTTAGAAAAACAGGATAGCAGTGCAATAACAATAAACATTAATGCAAATATAATCACACATACACATTACAAGAGAGACACAGATATATCGTGGTTCACCCGACTTGGGCTACGTCCACACTGAAGTTGCCAGTCCTTATTATTATTTCGTACAGCAAAGTGAAGGGATACAACCTGCAACAAAACCGCTGCACTTCCTCTTCACTGTCTCACAGTCTCTCTTCCTGATCTCAGAGATCTTTACAATGTGTAAAACCTAATACATTAACCCTAGCCGTGTTACAATGACTTTCTTTTATAAGGGAAATACAATTGGAAAATACCACGGGTTACCCAAAACCATGGGCTCGATCATGTCGGGATCATAACCAAACCTAGGGTACGGACACGGCTGAATAATAATTTCTCTGAATCTGGAGATCAGGCTCCACAACCAACACATCCCTTGCATGTGCCTTTTGGAAAAATTGATTCTTGGAAGTCCTTCAACCATGTTTTCTTTGCTCAAAGCTTGAAGATATATGTAGTTGAGGTGTCCAAACCTCTCATGCCAAAGTATACTGACCTCATTAGAATGTAACATAAGAGCATTAGGAGAAGAGCAAGGAAGAAAGTGTGAAAACTTGTACATCCTTGACTTGTAATCTGCAACACCAGCTGCTACCACTTTGCCAATAGAAACTTCCAGAATTTCCACATCTTCTTGAGTGAAAATCACTCTCTTGGATGAACCAGTATGAGTCATTTGGTAAACAAAGAGGATATTTGTTGCAAGATCAAACACATACAACACATTGTTGAAGTACCCATTGTCTAGATTAATCCTTCCAATTCCTCTTGTTGGGATCTCTAAGTCATCACCCATGAGAATAGGAGGACCACTATATGGTGAGAGAGAAGAGAAATGTTCTCTTTTAGAAGCCATGTTCCTTGAGCCACCTAAATCTGTGATCAAAGAAGAGGATTAATAGGTACTATCCATCAATGCATGGCATCTCTCCTTATATTCAGAACCACCCTCCTTCTTTGCTCCTTCAGGAAGAGGGATATTGTTTTTCTCAAGGAGATGAGCCATCATATTAATGGTATTCTTCATGCATGCACTTTCAAGTTTCCATCCCTTGTTCCAGTAAGTGCATTTGGATTTCTCCTTCTTCTTCCCTTTCTCCTTGCTAGGATTCGAAACACCTTCAGAAGATTTGGGATTCTCTTTGTCTTTCTTCTTCTCTTGTTTCTTCAAACCTTTGTCCTTATGCTTCCCCTTTCCATGATTTGAATCACGAGCTACAAGAAATTAATCCTTTGATAGCTTGATGGCTCCCATTTGGACCAACTTGTCTTGTTCTTGAGTAAGAGACTCCATGAATTCTGCCAAAGATGGCATCCTCCAGTTTCAAATAATGAGCTTGGTGGAATGGAAAGTTGAAACAAACAAATAGTACTCAGGCCCCCACTTTGAATAATGGATAACATCATCTACTCATCCTTCTTCTCAATGCCAGATTGCTTGACCTATAAGACCAAGGATTTGAACTTGGTGAAGAAGTCTTGGATGGTCTCGAAAATGCTTGGGTTGAGAGAGATCAACTCATTCTCAAGCTGGTGGCCCCTCAACTCATCAATCTTCCCAAATAGTGACTCAATCTTGAGAAACACTTCATTTGGAGTAGTGAGACTGTCTACATGAAATAAGAGGTCTCTTGAGATGCTGAGGCAAAGCATGCCAAAATATTCATCCATTCTGTTGAAGAAATTTGAATTCTCTAATGCAGAATTCGACTCATTCTTAGTCCCCATGGTAACTTTGAAGAGACCCTTAGATATCAGATGGATTATCATTTTAGCCTTCCACTCAAAATAGTTGAATGGAGTGAGCAAGATGACATGAGATTGCTCCATTATGTAGCTTGCGTACTTGGCGACAAAAAACATTGTAAACCTGCAATGCAAACACTAAAACACTCAAGAGAGAATCCTAACTTGCTAATTCAAAGCCTGCATTGACAGAGCGTACATTTAGGAGCATGCCACACCCCGGGTAGACTCCAAAGGAGTGCTCCAATGGCTTCAAGGAAATGACCCCAGGGACTACTTTGGTTGCTCCACTGCTTCTGGTGCACCTTTGAAGAAGTCTAGTTCGACTAGAAGGTCCAGGAGATATGATACCAAGTGAAATTCAAATTACAACAGGATCTACTAGCTAAGAAATTTCTCACAAAACAATAATTTGGCTAAGTATGCAAGAAAATAGTGTAAAAGAGACATAATATACATAACAAACGATGCAAATATCTGGTAATTCTATTACTGTCCAACCCAAAAATGAATTGTTAACACCAGTATATTACATTTGGGAAGGATCGTGAGCCTTTGGAGGCATCAAAATGAGATACAAGTGGCTAGCTTACATTGGACCTCAATCTCCCCATAGGTTGACCAATAGTTTCCCAAATCACCTCAAACTGTCATGAATTCCTAATATGAACGTTGGGATGGAATGGGAGGACATTAGTGATGGTAGCACATGAGTGGTGGAGGAATTAGTGGAGTGTAGATGGCCTAGGATTGGCCAAAACGACCAAGGAGGAGGAAAAATGTCCACATTCATTGCATGGGAGCCTCAAGTCAAACTCATATACATAAATTAGGGGATAAGGGCGCTCCTCAAGTGAGCAGTGGTAATAAATGAGGGTGGTGGCCATAAATGAGGGTGCCTTAATCACTGTTTGACCAAAATTGGGTGCCTAGGTAGTGGAATTGGTCATTAATTGCCTAACAACCTTGGATAATCATCATTAACCTTTGCTTGAACCAACAGTCATTAATGTATCATCATAAGACTATGGTCCTAGGTGTAATAATGCTCTAACACAATATTAACTGTGTTTCCCTCAATTAATATCAACCAATCCACCTATCATTAATAAATAGTGCCTTGAACATTGCAAAGAAATAAACTTAACATATCTAAATGACTAAGTTCCATTAAAATATTGACCATGGGCCACAAGCAATAAATATGTACAGACTTACATCAAGGTTCATTATGCTGCAAACACTCAAAAGTGTGTGTGTGTGTGTATATATATATATATATAAGCCTACACACAAATCTACATACATATCTATAAATATCTTATTCAAACGCAATCAAAGATCTTTAGGAATTTCATTTGAGCTTGATATGCAGATCTATAGGATCCCATATAAACATAAAACCATGAGGAACAACATGCATAAATATTTCTACGATAGATCTATGTGACGAATATACGTCGCAACCCTTTAAGAAATATAAATGTAAATACAGATTCACATAAACAGGTCCACATTCAAGCTTTAGTTTGAGGTAAATACAGAGATCTATAATACTAAATCCAATCCCACACTTTTCAAGCAGTAATGCAGATCTAAAATAAAAATAATAATCGTTTTATTCAATCATTGTATATGACAAAATGCATAAATTACATTCACCAACATGTATCCCTTTTCCCTTGGAGTGCTATATGTCACAAAAGTTGTCCAAATCTTGTTTGTAGATGTGCATCTAAATTCCAATCGTTGTGGTCCACTAGAAACCACCCTGTCGCTCCCAGTGGGTTCTCTTCTTCCCTGGAGACATTCGAGTCGCAATGGGGATGAATGCTAGAAAATGATAGAAAAATATCGGTACGTATACTGCTACTATGAGGCTCCGAGCCTCGATCAAAGAAAGTTGAACCACACCCTCAACAATCATTGTCGGAAATTTAGCATCACCTATGTCGTCCAACAATGGGGTAAAAAGTGATGAGAGCCTTATTCCCTCTTTTGTACTAGGGAATTCGTCCTATGGATAGTTAAACTCTCTCATGGGATTAATTAGGCCCATAGATACCTACCCAAGATAGAAAGAAAACAAATAGATGCTAATCATCCTAGATCTAATCTCATACATAAGCAAAAAGAAATAGGAATACTGAATAAAGTAGATGCATTACTTGTCTTCCAAAGCTTTTCTTTCTTGCTCTAACCTTAAGCTTAATATTCCAAAGCTCCTAGGGCTGATGAAATCTCCAAAGGAAAACACAAACTACTTTTCTCTGAAGCAATATATGTATACTAAAGATCTAATTATGAAAACATAAACAATTTCATGCATTCACCATTAAAGACATGAAAATGGGAGGAATAGTTTAGGTTGTATTAATAGAAAGAAATCCATAAAGAAGCCATACAACATATGTTATACCTAATCTTATGCTTGATCACACCTTCTCCAAGCTATCCTTCATCACCCTTGCAATAATCTTAGGATCATAAGTTTGATGTTTCCAAGATCACCCCCATTTATTCCTTAAGTAGGATTTGGGAGGCCAACCACTTAGAGAAGATGGTGAATCTAAGTATGGGAGATGTAGAGAAGATGATGAATCTAAGTGAGGGAGATGTGGATCAAGGATCTAAACCATGTCAATGAGGGAATGTGAGATGGGATTCGAATGGGTACTTCATCCCAAGAAAATATCCATGAGATCTGAGATCAAAAATCAAAGGGATAATCCTAAACATATATTTTTTGTGCCCGTATAATTGAGTAAAACACGAAAAAGATGAAAATTTCACTCCCCCAAAGGCATGCAAGGTGCGACAAAGATGAAATTCACTCCTAGGGACACTGGAAGGGCATGAAAATTCCATTAATAGGTAGTTTTGGGAGGTAGTTAAGGTGGGTTTCGACCCCTTGCTTGTTGTATTTGCTTCCAAGTGCGCCTAGGGAAGGGACCAACATTATAATGAAGGGTCCTAACACCCTTAGG
This sequence comes from Larix kaempferi, assembly GCA_027924585.1. Taxonomy (NCBI): domain Eukaryota; kingdom Viridiplantae; phylum Streptophyta; class Pinopsida; order Pinales; family Pinaceae; genus Larix; species Larix kaempferi. The sequence goes on along the minus strand of BSBM01000105.1, from coordinate 1,589,745 downwards.
AGGAATAAACATCATGTTTTCCATGGTGGTGAAACATGCAGACCAACACTTACACATGGTGTGGAAATTTGAGGCATAACAGGTTCCCCCTAAAGTGTGATGTCAGAAGGAATCTAATGGCCGAAACACTTTACCAATAGTAAGCCTTCAAGGATATCTGAAGGATAAATGGAGAGGAGATGCAAGAAAATATCAACAATATGTCTAACAACCCTAAGGCGGACATACCCATGCTCGGAACAAATGAATTGAAGCATGGTTGTTGACCAATACATTATAGATACATGACAGTATTAACCAAGGATATGGCCACCTACATACAACGTGGATCCATACCTGAATGACTGAACACAATCATGTCTACTAGAAAACAAGAGTAGATGCATTATAAGATAATAACACAACCACGACCAATATGAGTGTGGATGTGTGTGACAATCATCAATGAGGTCTCCACCATAATATATGTGTGGGAACCTACTCAAAAACTCACCATCGCAACCTAGATTGGATAAATAGACTTTAGAACCATCTAGGTTCTTCTACCCAATCCCAAATCAATACAAATCTAACCATGTGATTACAAGGTGTTGAAGTCGAACATGGTAGAAACCACTTGATTACCGATAAATAATGCAAATTATTAACAAGTGAAAGTAAAATCACCAATGATGACAATGATCCCCAAGGTATCATAGTACATTCTGACGAATTTGAATAGATGAGCTGGAGTCGAGCACTCGTGGAATATTTTGATCAGATTTCAATGATAAAACCTATTGTCAAAAGTGAGGAAACATGCCATTGAGGTATGCAGATACCAAGGTACTAAGATTGGTTTCTAAGTTTAATTCGTGGATAATGTGCTGATGTCAAAATGAATAAAATCATCCAAGGAGGGACATGATGAAACCCACATCATCGACATGAAACCAACAGAGGAAAGTGAGGTGAAGTAATGAATCAGATGAGTATGGACTGACACAAAGTTGTACAGGATGACAACATTGCAGAGGTTAACTCAAGTAAACTTCCATTGAACATTTGACGACATGTCAATAATCGACTTGGTAGCATTTTCTCAATGAGGAAAAGACTGATACATAATGCGAGAATGACTGAGGCATTCTTCATATTACTTGAAGGAGTAGGATGACTCATGGAACTAGTATGACTCAGAGACAAGCAGATTATCCAACTGTATGACAAGAAGCAAATAGGTTCCATTTTCAAGGGTGACATAAGCTACCATAAGCCTTCAAAATGAACTTGACTTATTTTTCCTCAACCCCCATCATGATTGAAAAGTACCTCTTTGTTTTTTAATGAGCTTGAGGAGGATAATAGATGCTCGGTATAGCTCATCTTCAATGAGTCCAATATCACATATTTTACGAACTTGATAAAGGAGAGGTCCGATCCCATAAGGGCCCTTCGTTGTTTAATTTGTTGAGTCCAAAGAAGGAAAACTCGATGACTTTTCACATTTAAAGAGTCTAAAACAATCAAAAGAAGACTCTGAAGTATCTTTTTCATAAAAGTTAGTCTCCTCACCCAAAAAAGGATAAAACAATGTGAGAGAGAACTCTTCTAATCATGATTGACTAGAGTATTCTTTTTTCGTAACTAGTCTAAACGATCCGAAAAAGGGATAAAATACCACCATATAGACATGCTTTCAAATCCTTTTACAAGCATGAAATAAACAAGTTGTCTCAACAAGCTTTTCATGTTTATGGAGCCTGAAAACAACTTAAAAGGAGGCTCCAAAGAGTTCATTTTTCATATAGCTAGTCTGACAAGGTAAATAAATGGATAAACTATCATTCGAAAGACGATTTTGTCATGGTTCATAACCAAGTACGACAAAGGTAAAAAGTAAACTTGACACAATTCCTTTTCCATAAATAGTCTAGTGAGGTCAGGAAAAGAGATAAATCTATACTCGATACACACACCTTTTTAACTTAATTTTAACAAGCATGATTGTGGTATCAAAAGCACTCAGAATTTTTTTCATGGTTGAATCTAGAGAACGAAAAAGGAGAAAGTAAGCTCAAACCACTTTTCATGTTTTTGACCACAGCACGAAAAAGTGAAAAGTAAGCTCGAAACATCTTTTTCATGTTTTAACCAGAGCAAAAAAAGTGGAAAAAGTAAGATCAACGCCATATTATTGTTTTTAATGAGCTCGAACATAGGTTGGAAGAATGATCATAGATTTGCTTCATTTTTTAACAAGCTTGCAACAGAAAATGAACTATGATTGGGATGATTTTCATGGTTTAACAAGCTCGAAATAAAAAAGAAAGTATGGTCAAAATGATTCCCATTGGCAGATGTTTTCCAAACATGATATCCAAAGGTTGGTAGACGCCCCCAGTGTAATTTCTATAAGTAAGAGATTTAGTTCTAACATTGTGCGGAAATGTTATCGACTTGAATTCAACATGATCTCTAGAGGTTGAATACATGCCCCCAAGCTTCATTTCATTTTCCTAGTCTGCTTCTTCATCTAATTAGACTCCTAGTTACTAATAGGAGTATGTTCACCAGATATAGAAGAAGAAAACTAGATCAAATGGCATAGGGGGATGAAATGAAGGTTCAAGTACTAAGTTTGGTGGAAGAATCAAATCAATGGGAGAGGAATCTATTTATTTTCATAATGACCCATTTCATTTTTCTAGCGAGCTTGAAACAGAAAGGGAACTATGCTGATGGTCATCTATTTCATTTTTTAATGAGCTTGACACAGGAATAGAACTATGCTCATGAGGAGCTATTTCATATTTTAATGAGCTTGACACAAGAATAGAACTCTTCTCGTGGGGACCTATTTCAAATGAGCTTTACACAGAACGAGAACTATGCTCATAGGGATCTATTTCATTTTTACACAAGCTTGAAATGGAAAACAACTATGCTTGAAGGGACCTGTTTCATTATTACAAAAGCTTGAAACCTAAAAAAACTATGCTTGGGATCAATTCCTACCCAACATGATGTCTATAGGTTGGTAGTGTGCCCCCCAGCATAAGAAGCTAGGGGGATAACTCTGGCATGATGTCTAGAGGCTGGCAACATGCCCCCCATCCCTAAGGGGAAGAAACCACTAAAACATGCAGAACATTTAGGGAATTTTGATTACTGGAAGTCATGCGATGATTAGGTTTAACAAAAGAAAGTTGATCAATGGTCATGATCCTCCCGTGACGGGGAAAATACATCACTCTAAATATTGAGAACAATATAGCTTTCATTGCGTAAACATAATATCGTCTAAGGAGCAGATTAAAATCTAAGGGACCTTGGACTACCATAACATCAATGCAGGCAGTTTTCCTTCCTAAAGTGATAAGTAACTGAGGAAGGATCCCTAAAGGTCCAATAGGTATTCTATTAAAAGCCAACATTTGGTTAGTGACTGGCACAAGCTGAGGATAACCTATAGCTTTCCAAGCACTTGAGGATAAAATACTAACAAAAGCTCCTTCATCAACTATAGTGCAAAATATATCCTTAACGGAAACTCCTAAATATATCTGGAAAGGGACACCCGAAGGAAGATGAGATTTTGTTAGACTATTCCAATCAAATGAAATGACCTCATTACTTGGAGAGGGTTCCATTGAAACATGAATGATTTCCCCTTTCATAGAACGATCTAAACTGACTAAGAAAACATCATTTGTTTTTGGTTCACTCTCAACTGGAAGAGTAGAATGAGACAAAGATTGTGTCATGGTGACTACTTCAGTCTTCAATGAAAGAGTGGTGTCAAGTGGAGATGACACCGACTTGATGTAACATCCCAAACATTCGTAAAATTTAAATTTTTTGCTAGACATTAAAGTTACCATTAAATGCTGTGCAGAAGTAATAAATGTCTAATAATAAATGACTTGATAATAATTTAATTACGATATGTATTTATCTTTAAGGACTTTTAATTGTCTTATCGACAATTAAAATGCATCTGTCACTCCTATAATAGCTGTAATTATTACATCTATTAATTAGTGTCGTCAATCGTCGATCTACGCATCCTATACTAGATGGTTCTGAGTATTGTGATATTTTAACTATAACTTATGACATTAATATGGTGCGTGATAAAGATGTTATAGTTCTATATGTAGCTGCGTTCATAATACTATTTGATTGTACACTGTATTAAATTATGCTAGTTGATATTTATGATATTATTTACGAAATGGTAAGTTGTTATGTAAAACATACCCTTTGTTGGTAGTTGGATTCTGAGTAATGATTCGATGGCTTACTTAGCTTTAAGCTAAAGCGTTGTTTTATCTAATTGTCCAGGTTACAGGTTGTACATTTCCGTTTTGGTCGTAGACCCTAACTTTATTTAAAGTAGTGACCAGGTAAGTTAAGTGCCAAGTTACAAATTCGTCCCAAGTTCGATAAATGGCATGTGAAGTTAAAAGGAAAAATGCATTAGGTCCAAGGTGACCCAAGCGATTCAACAAAGACCTAGTTTAAAAAGAACTCTCCCTAGTTGAGAGTCTACCACCTTGGCAAAGTCAAGAGATATGCTCTTAACTAAAGGTTGTCACCTTAAAGTCTAATGCAAAGGTGACTTGGCGTAATTCGAAATATCATGGCTTAAACTATGTATTAGTGGGTTTTGTTTCTTCCTCTGGCACTATATTAAAAATATTCCATGGATGAACTATAGAGAAATGGGTCGTATGTTTTCCATAGGTGCTATATTAAAATGTGGATGGATAACCATGTTTTGAACTATGTCGAAATGGTTCTCTCGTATACCAATGTTGGGGTTAGCTGGCATAATTAATGAGGCCATGTGATAGTCGTAAATGTGCTTTGGTAATATCAAAACCCTTCTATGAGTTTGTTGGGGTTTTTCTCTTTGGTTTTGTGTTGTGTTGCATTATGGAGAAGGCGACTGGCCCTTCTCGGTCGCCATGGCTGTTGGTAGATCAATGCTCCACTCATTACATTAGTTAGCAGTTGGAGAGTGAAGGATCGTGGCGAGTTATGGTTACAACGACATGTACAGGGTTTCTACCTTTCGGTTCCTTCCTCGGCTCTAAGACTAAATACTAGTAAGTTGTATTTTAAATCTTTAAACCCTTAACTCTCAGTTTACAGTGTTGAGCTTTCTCATTTTTTTTTTAACTTGATTTCAGTTCTTGTGACAGGGATATATCGATATGACCACGGTGAAGTTTGTAAACAAAGAAGGGACAAACTACGAGGGTGTGACTCCACCGGTAAGCCTCGGATTGACTCGGTTTTTTTGTCAACATGGTGATCTGTTTTGGTTTTCCTTCATTAGTGCAACTCCACCGGTCAAATGGTATTTAGACTTCGTTTCTACAAACGTTGTTTTACTGGGTAAATGCCGAGTTGTTTTCTCACTTGTAGTGTTGATAGGGAAAGGGTCTGTATAGGATACTTGCTTATCCTACCGGCAGTTAGACTGCGATGTAAGCTATTATATAAATACAATGTTAGGTTTTGGTAACTCTTCGTCTTGGTGTTGATGTTTTGTTTTCGTGGATGGAAGGGATAAACCATGATTCTAAATTAAGAAATGTATAATGAATTTCTATGAGGTTTTGAACCCTTGTGTATTTAAATGTTTAACTTATAAATTTGACCGTCATTTTAATACAATGGTACCTGGGCGAGCCAAGACTGGAGCCCGTGACCTGTACAATGATGTTTGTTTTGAGTCTTTATGAACCCAGTTATAAAATGATAATGTTATGAAAGATTTTTGCGATTTAATGTTTGAAATGACTAGCCATAAGGCTTCACAGCATGGGGAGCTCATAATGAGACTCGACCCTTCGTGTTGGTGTATATGTAACTTCGGAATGTACTTCATCTATGTATTTCATTTATGTATATTGTACTCCTATAGAGATGTGTTATTCCTCTATAAGGAAGTGTCAACATTTGCATTGACAAGTGTTGCAAGTGTCGTAACTTGCTGATGGGTTATTATACCACCATGTGTGGGGTCGGCCCTGATTAAGTTAACCATGGGTTATTGTGCTAAGCTAGACAAGTCGGCCCCATATGTTTATTGGGCAGTCAGGACAAGTATAAATAGAGATCTCCCGATCTCTATTTTGATCATCTCATTATCTCACTCTACATCACTCGGAAAGTGGCGCACAATGAGGAGGAGGATCAACTTCTAGGAGGAGTTTATCTCTGTGTACTTGGATTGTACTTTGGTTGTACTATTTCTCTATCTATCTCTAAGGAAGTTGTGGGGTTTTTCACCTTAGGGTTTTCCCCACGGAAACTCTGTGTGTCTATTGTCTCTTATGCTTGCTGCTTATGATGATTGATATGCTTGCTATGATTAATATGCATTGATATACTGTACATTTTATTCTCTCAATAAAGATCCTAGAGTATATTGAATTAATGCTCAAAATTAACATGGTATTAGAGCTAACCTGAGAAGAAGATACTGTGCAGTTGCAGAAGCTAGGGCTTCTTGTTTTTGGGTTTCTCTCCACAGATTTTGGAATAGCAATATGATAGATTGAATCTCCTCAGCAAGGTGAATCTTTCTGTCCAATCATAATTTAGTTCTGAGCACTTTCAGTTTTGGCCCTAAAAATTAGGGTTTCCACAAAAATAGGAATTTTTGAAATCTAAAGACATAGTTGGAAGATCCTTGGAAAAATCGAAGTTTAGAGATTTGGATCGAGATTTTTGGCTGGGTAAATATCCGGGAATCTCAAACCCTAATTCAGGGTCCTCCTTAGTGAATCCGGGAAGACTAAGGGCACTTCTGAAGGGTGAAACTTTGCAGGAATCAAATTCTGAGTATACCAAGCTGATCAACTCATCAAGGTGCATCTTTCTATCCTTTCAGAAAGTTGAAATTCACATTTTGAATTTTTAGGGTTTCTCTGACAAACCCTAATCCGGGACCAGATCCAGTTTTCAGCAAATCAAGTGGTAAGACCTAAATCTTTTCTATTTCCATTTGAAGTACTCTTTAAGATGTCTCACCACACCAAGCTTAAGGACAAGCTTGAAGGGGCTGATAACTTCTGAGCATGGAAGTATAGGATTGGGTTAATCCTAGAAGAAAATGAACTGGATACTTACATAAGTGAAGAGGTCCCTATGCCAGAGGGAGAAGAGGCTAAGGCCTTACATAAGAAGAAATTGGTGAAGTCTAAGAGAATCATTGTTGATTCTATCAAATACCATCTCATCCCACATGTGTCATCTTTGAAGACACCCAAGGAGATGTTTGACTCCCTGACCAAGCTATTTGAAGGAAAGAACATAAATCGAAAGATGACTCTGCGAAATCAATTGAAAGGGGTCAAGCTGTTGAATGGAGAGACCATTCAATCTTACTTCTCCAAGGTCTCTCAAATCAAGGAACAACTTGAAGCTGTGGATGAAGTAGTGGATAATGGTGAAGTTGTTATGCCCACTCTGAATGGTCTACCTAGGTCATGGGATTCCTTCATTCAAGGAATATGTGCAAGAAAGAAGTTGATCTCTTTCAGTAGACTATGGGAGGAATGCTCTCAAGAAGAAGCAAGGCTTGTGGCACAAGAAGAAAAGATGGGGAATGAAGATCAAGCTCTCACGGCTCACACCAAGAAAGGGAAGTCCAAGAGAGAGCCATCTCACTTCAAGAAATCCTCACACCACCATAAAGAAAGGAGAATATGCTTCACCTGTAATGAAAAATGACATATTGCTATAAATTGTCCCAAGAACAAGAAGGACAACAACAACTTCAACAAGAAGAAGAAGGGAAGCAAAAGAAGGTACCATGCTCATGCTGCCGAAGATGATGAACCTCCAAAGAAGAAGGATAGGGAAAAAAGTGATGTTGATGACTCATCAAGTGAAGATGAATATGTTCTGATCTCTACTCTCACAGGCACTATCTCCCATGGTTGTAATGCTTGGCTTATTGACATTAGGGCTTCCAAACACATGACTAGGTTTAAAGAATCTTTTGTAAATCTATCTAAACATGAGTCACCCCATAAGGTGAAACTTGGGGATGACTATCAATACCCTATCAAAGGAAGTGGTGAAGCCTCCTACAACCTGGACTCTGGAAAGTCCTTGAAAATGAAAGATGTATTATTTGTACCTGTGCTCAAGAAGAATTTACTCTCCATATCTATATTGGATGAAAAAGGCATGAGGGTTGCATTTGTAGATGGCCAATTCCTAATGTGGCCAAAAGGTAAAACTATAGATGATGCAGTGGTGATTGGAGAGCAAGAGAGAGGTTTGTATAAATTGAAGGGACAACCTGAACATGCCATGGTGCATGGATCCATGGAGCCAAGTGAACTTTGGCATAGAAGACTTGCACATGTGCACTATAGAGCACTACCAATTGCAAGCAAAGCTGTAGAGGGTCTTCCTGAAATCAAGACCAAACATGAAGGTGTTTGCAAAGGATGTGAAAAAGGAAAGAACATAAAGAAGGCATTTCCAAGCAGTGAAAGCAAGGCAAAAGGAATCTTGGAAATCATCCACTCCGATGTATGCGGTCCAATGCCATCCAATTCTTTGAGTGGGTATGTTTACTATGTATCTTTCATTGATGACTTCTCCAGGAATACTTGGGTTCACTTCTTGAAGAACAAGGATGAAGTGTTTGATAAGTTCAAGGAATTCAAAAGCTTGATGGAGAAACAAACTGATAAGAAGATCAAAACATTCAGATCTGACAATGGCAGAGAATTCACTTCACGTGATTTCAAGAAACTATGCAGTGATTCAGGGATTAAGAGGGAGTTGACTGCTCCTTACAATCCACAACAGAATGGAGTTGCAGAAAGAAATAATAGAACAATCATGGAAGTAGCACGGTCAATGCTGCATGACCAGGACCTACCTATGCATTTATGGGTAGAAGCAGCTAGGACAGCTGTATATATGCATAATAGAACACCCCACAAGATATTGAACAACAACACACCAGAAGAAGTCTTCTATTGTAAGCAACCTGAAGTCAGCCATCTCAGAATATTTGGTTGTCTAGTATACACACATGTCCCAAAGGAAAAGAGGACTAAGCTAGATCCTTCAGGAAAGAAGGGTATCTTTGTGGGTTACAGTGAAAGCTTGAAGGCTTACAGAATATACTTTCTAGGGTTCAAGAAGATTGATGTCAGTAGGGATGTAACATTTGATGAAAACTCAACCTTCATCAAATCAAGAAAGACACCTATTGAAGATCATGAAGAACCAAAGGAAATTAGATTTCAAGACACTACTATGACTGAAGCAATTCCAAATGTTCATCGTGAAATTGAAGATCTGCAAGAACCTATAGATCCACCTCGTGAGAAGGACTCTCACAAGAGGAAACCTGAATGGGCTAGAGAGCTCATTCAAGATGCAGAAAGGTATGGCATTCCAGAAGAAGAACACATAGCAAAGAAGAGAACTAGATCACATACCAGCTATGTTGCTTTACTCTGTGATATCATGGAAAAAGAACCTTCCAGTTATGAAGAGGCAACGGAAAAGAAAGAATGGAAGGATGCCATGGTTGAGGAATATCAATCAATAATGAAGAATGATGTTTTGGATGTAGTCCCAAGACCTGAAGGGAAGTCTGTTGTGACTTCTAAATGGATCTACAAGATCAAGCATGCTGCAGATGGCAACATAGAGAAATACAAAGCAAGATTTGTAGCTCGTGGCTTCTCCTAGAAAGAAGGGATTGATTATGAAGAAAATTTTGCTCCTGTAGCCAGGTACACTTCCATCAGATCAGTACTTGCTCTGGCTGCAGTGATGAAATGGAAGATACACCAGATGGATGTCAAGACAACCTTCTTGAATGGTGTAGTCGAGGAGGAAGTGTATGTGGAGCAGCCACTTGGTTTTGAGACACATGACAGGAAGTCATATGTGTGCAGGTTGAAGAAAGCCTTGTATGGATTGAAGCAAGCTCCTAGGACTTGGTATGGTAGGATGTACAATTTCCTATCTAGTTTGGGCTTTACCAAGAGTAAATCGGATTCCAACCTTTACTACAAGGTTGAGGAAGGAAATCCAGTGATACTACTTCTGTATGTGGATGACCTGTTTGTTACGGGTAATGATAGTTTGATTGTTGATACCAAGAGGAAGCTTGCTTCCGAGTTCGAGATGAAGGACTTGGGGATGATGCACTATTTTCTAGGTATGGAGGTGTGGCAGAGTGCAGATGGGATTTTCCTTGGACAAGGGAAGTATGCAGTAGAGATCCTGAAGCGGTTCGAGATGATGGACTGCAAGGACATGGCCACACCTATGGCATCAAACCTGAAGCTTATGTGTGATGCTTCATCTGATCTGGTTGATGTCACTATGTATCGTCAGATGATTGGGTCCTTGATGTACTTGATGAACACGAGACCAGATATTTGCTTTGCGGTGAACACATTGAGCCAGTTCCTGACAGATCCCAGAGGTGTTCACCTGGTTGCTGTAAAGCATATTCTGAGGTACCTAAAGGGTACAATTGATTATGGGCTCAAGTATGATGCGAATCAAAATTTTAACCTACAGGGTTATATTGATTCGGATTGGGTAGGTAGTGCTGCAGATATGAAGAGCACATCTGGGTGCTGCTTCAGTATGGGATCAGGTGTGATCTCTTGGTTTAGCAGGAAGCAGTCCTACGTAGCACTAAGTACAGCCGAAGCAGAGTATGTTGCAGCTTGTTCGGCTAGTTGTGAGGAAGTATGGCTTCGGAAGCTATTGTCTGAGTTATTTGATCTCCCGCTAGAGGCTACTAGTATCTTTTGTGACAACTAGAGTTGTGTGAAGCTATCTGAGAATCCGGTGTTCCACGATAGGTCGAAACACATTGAGATCAAATATCACTATATCAGGTATATGGTGCAGAGAGGAGCAGTGAAGCTCTTATATGTTGCGATGGATGAGCAGGTTGCAGATGTGCTGACGAGCCACTAGCCAGAGTGAAGTTCGAGTACTTTAGAGAGAGGCTTGGTGTTCTTTAGATTGATGACACTTCGAGGAAGAAGTGATGGACACATTTGCAAAAGCCATTCCAAGCATGGTGAGAGGAGGATCCTTCCATGGCTGTGGATGTAAGCACTGGATGATGAGCATCAGGACGATGCTCCAATTACTGCTCTATATGTGTATATATGCATCATGTTGGATGCTTGGACTATGTATCTGTATATGTATTAGGTTGATACATTGTGTGATCAGGTGGATACATTATATGATCAGGTGGATCATGTATGATGATATGTATCATGTAGATACTTGGTATGCATCAAGTGGATGCATTATATGATTAGTATGATCATGGATGATGAGCTTCAGGATGTTTCTCCAGATGACATGCATCAGGATGATGCAGTGATGATAATCAGGATGATCCTGTGTACATCAGGAGCATGTATGGTGAGTATCAGGTTGATACTCTGTGGTCGTGGACAGGTTGTGCAAATGAGCATGTAAGTAGACCTGGGAGAGTTGGATAGGATGAAAAAGGCCTCAGATGCTCTTTTGAGGCATTGCTCTGGGAGGACATGCAAGTAGACTTGAGAGATCTGGATAGGATGAAAAAGGCCTCAGATGCTCTTTTGAGGCATTTTCCTATGGGATGTAAGTAGACCTGGGAGATCTGGACAGGATGAAAAAGGCCTCAGATTCTCTTTCGAGGCATTGCCATGAATGACCACATGTAATGTGCTCCTGGGAGATCCGACAGGTAGAGCTGTGTGCTCGTAATAGCCTAGGATGCTACAGCTAGGTTTTGCGGTGAGATCACATGTAATGTGCTCCTAGGAGATTCGACAGGTAGAGCTGTGTGCTCGTAACAGTCTGGGATGCTACAGTCAGGTTTTGTGATGGGTCACATGTAATATGCTTTTGGGAGATCCGATAGGTAGAGCTGTATGCTCGTAACATCCTGAGATGCTGCAGCTAGGTTTTGTGACGCACGTAATAAGTCCTGAGGATTCCACAGTATGGCCAGTGATGATGAAGACCTGCAGATGGTGGGCCTACATCCAGTATGAAAAACGACTGGCTCTGTAGAACTTCATATGATGAGTAGATTCAGAGATTAATTGAGATAGCAGAAGCAGTGACAATGACAATGATTCGAGGACGATGCATCAGTGACGATGATCCAGAGAAGAAGACTTGTGCTAGCAGATCTGTGTCGATAAATACCTTCCTAGTTAAGAGGGAGTGTTGATGTATATGTAACTTCGGAATGTATTTCATTTATGTATATTGTACTCCTATAGAGATGTGTTATTCCTCTATAAGGAAGTGTCGTCATTTGTATTGACAAGTGTTGTAACTTGCCGATAGGTTATTAGACCACCATGTGTGGGGTCAGCCCTGATTAAGTTAACCATGGGTTATTGTGCTAAGATAGACAAGTCAGCCCCATTAGTTTATTAGGAAGTCAGGACAAGTATAAATAGAGATCTCCCGATCTCTATTTTTATCATCTCATTATCTCACTTTACATCACTCAGAAAGTGGCGCACATGTGAGGAGGATCATCTACTAGGAGTCTATCTCTATGTACTTAGGTTGTACTTGGTTTGTACTTTGGTTGTACTATTGCTCTATCTATCTCTGAGAAAGTTGTGGGGTTTTTCACCGTAGGGTTTTCCCCATGGAAACTCTATGTGTCTATTGTCTCTTATGCTTGCTTCTTGTGATGATTGATATGCTTGCTATGATTAATATGCATTGATATACTGTACATGTTATTCTCTCAGTAAAGATCCTAGAGTATATTGAATTAATGCTCAAAATTAACACTTCGTCTGCTGGTTAACTTGGGTATACAGATATGCTTCGTCGATTTTCTTGGTGTTTGTATGGTTTTTAAGTTTTGTTCATAAGAAATGTAACTCGATTCTCTACAAGGTTTAGGTTTTTGGATCTATTATTTGCACTCGCTTCAGTTTGTAAAGGTTTAGAAGAACCTTATGCTTCGGCGTAAGGTTATCTCTTCAAATCCAAATGCTCGACCTTTATTTCTTTAGCTGGAGTCTACACTATGTTTTTAAATTTTGTTTAAATGTCAGCAAGAGTAGGGTTGAACCTTGGGATGAACCGTATAGGTCTCGATCCATAAGTTTGATGAAGATAACTCGGTCAATGTTAAAGGTTACAGTAATATTCCCTTACTGTACATTTTATGTATAAATATAGTGATGTTTTGCAAAGCTATGATGCTTATGTGTATGGTTCTTAATTCAATACTATGATGTATAAAACGTTAAATGAATGTTTGTATTAATGTGGAGATAAATTGATGCTTGTTTAAAGTTTGAACCATGATAATAGTATCCAGGTATTGATATGAATGGTTATACTTCAGTGATAATAATATTATATATTTTCAAAAGTATGCTATGTTTATTCGAAGGGTTTGTATCTTGCATTTTCTATACAGGAGAATACTGTAATGTTTTAGGAGAAAATAAGAAGTGACAAGTCTATCGTTTTTGGGTTTTGGATTGATAAATCCAAGGTACAATTTGACAAACTGTTGAATATACAGTAAAGTATATTAGGATAAATACTTAGTGATTAGTGTTAAGATTGTTTACCGTATATAATCTGTTATTTTAAATATTGTTTTTATCTTATGGAAAGAATAGTAAAGTGTAACTCGAAGTTTCAAATTGTAAAAGGGGTATAAGTAGAAATTTCAAATTGTTTTCTGAGATGAAACCCTATATGTTTTCTGCTATATGTTTATACAGAAAACTAGCATAAATGCATTGATATTAAAATCAGAACCTGAAAAACTACTATGGTATAAAGTATAAATTTACTATGCTGTAAAAGTAGGAAAATCATAAAAAGATTTCATTTTATTTGAAATATAAACCTCTGTTACTAATCAAACTCATCTTTAAGGTTAATTATACACTTCATGTACTAGATTACATCATCTTATGATGAAAGAAAAAATACAGGAAGATATTTTGTTCAATCACTTATGTTTTCCTGGATTATCCAGGATTGTTATGTCAAATTCTTGCAAGAGGAGTATCCATCTAATAATTCTAGCACTTGTATTAGGTTTATTCATAAGGTACCTGATTGTAGAACGGTCGGTGTGGAAAAAGACTTGGTATCCAGTGATATAGTGTGTGAATTTGTTTATGACATGTATGACATTCAAAAACTCCTTTTCTGTAACTGTATAATTGAGTTCTGCTCCTACCAAGTTTTGCGAATATAATATATGGCATACGGTCTCTTTTCTTCTTCTTTCCCGAGGACTGATCCAATGGATTTATCTGAAGCATCAGAATGTATGTGGAATGGCAGTGTCCAGTTGGGTCCTTGGAGTATTGGGGCAGTGATTGTCTTCTCTTTGAGGTTGTCAAATGCTGACATAAAATGCTTGGTCCAGATGAATTTTGTATCTTTTGTTAGAAGGGTAAACATAGGTGCAGTGATTTTTCTATAACTTTTTATAAATATTCTGTAGTAGCCTGTTTTCCCAAGGAAACTTCGCACATATCTTTGTTTGACAGGTGGTGGAAGTGTCCTAATGACCGTTACTTTTGCTTGATCAACTTCAATGCCTCTTTGTGAGATATGGTGTCCCGGCACTATGCCCTCTTGCATCAGCATCATGCATTTATCATTGCTTAGACATAAGTTCATTTCGATGCATTTTTTTAAGACTAATTCAAGATGCTGTAATGCCTGGTGAAAATTTTTCCCATAAGGTGTGAAGTCATCCATGTAGACTTCCATCTGATCATTGATAAAGTTGGAGAATATGCTCAAAATGGCCCTTTGAAATGTTGTTGGGGCATTACAGAGTCTAAAGGGTAGCACTCTGTATGCATAAGTGCCCCATGTGCATGTAAATGTGGTTTTATCCTGATCAGCAGGGTCGATTAGGATCTAGTTGTATCCATTAAATCCATCCAAAAATGAAAAGAATTTATTTCCATCCAGTGTGTCCAATACTTGGTCAATGAATGGTAGAGGGAAGTGGTCTCTCTTAGTTTCCTTGTTGAGTTCTCTATAATCTACACAGATCCTCCACTTCCCTCCTTTCTTAGGGACTATTACCAATTGTGAGACCCATTCACTATTTCAGATTGGGTAGATGAACCCTGCATCCAATAACTTCTATAATTCCAATTTAACTATATCTTTCAATGCCGAGTTCATCCTTCTTTGGGGTTTTCTGATGGGTACAATGCCTTCTTTGATATATATGTAATGCTTGCAAATGTCTAGGTGGATTCCCTTCATATCGGTGTATGTCCATGCAAAAGCCTTGTTGTTTTCTGAGAGCACTTTCATTATTTGTTGCTCCTGTTCTGGCTCCAAATTTGAGTTCATATTGATTGTTTTTCCAGGCATGATCTCAACTATTTTGACCTATGGTGACTATTGTTCAAGTGAGAGCACTTCTGTCCACATTCTGTCAGAGTTGTGAGATGAATCCTTAACTTCATGTTGCTAATCTATTTCAAAAAAATATACAAGAATATCATGATTAGAAGATGCATTTTGAATAATCTATCTAAATGACTGTCTTCATCAATAGCCTTTAGAGATAGGGAAGCTTCGATGGTGACAACATGTTGTATGTTTTGGTCGTTTATATCATTATAGTCATCTGTCTAATTCTAATATTATAGTCATTA
Source organism: Larix kaempferi (assembly GCA_027924585.1). NCBI lineage: Eukaryota > Viridiplantae > Streptophyta > Pinopsida > Pinales > Pinaceae > Larix > Larix kaempferi. The sequence goes on along the minus strand of BSBM01000105.1, from coordinate 1,574,056 downwards.
TAGGTTTTCTTGCCGGAGGATAAATTGTGATCTTCTTTCTACCCTGCCCACTAGTGATTGTCATGTTTCCAGATCGACAGCCTATATAGGCATCTATTGTTGCTAGCCATGGCCTCCCTAGGATGATTGGGTACCCATTGAGCTTGCTCTTGACCTCTATAACTATGAATTCGGTTGGATACTCCTAGGATTCTATGTTGATAATGATATCCTCAAGCATTCCTTCCGGTTTTACAATTGAGCTGTCAGCAAGCTGCAGTGCAATATTGGTTGGTCTAATAATCGATTGGAGTCCTAAGGCTATCATTGTATCCTTTGTCATCACATTGATTGCAGCCCTAGATCAATTAGGCTGCTTGCAATAGGTTTGTTGTTAATGGTTACGTTAACAATTGGACTGCCTGGTTCAAGGTTATTAGGGTTGGAAATGACACCCAACATTAAGTTTGCTAATTGGCCCACTACGTTTATAGTTGGTGGGTCACATTTCCTTCGGCCAAGTCTTTTTAAGCAATTTTCTCTAATAAATTTATTACATATTGGAAAGTCTCTTATTGCTTGTAAACTGGGGATTTGGATGTTCAAATGTTATAATTTGTTAAGGATAGCGTTCTCCTCCTCCTCTTTGGTGTTTTGTATGAGTTTATCAGGGAATGGGGTGTTTCTGTTTGGTATTTGGGGTCGATTTTATTCTTCCTGAGAGTGTGTATCAGCTGGTTGTTGTGGTTCAGGATGTGTTATTTGTTCGTGATTGATATGTTCTTGATTATTCTGTGGATGGGTGTTATGCAATGTTTTTCCAGATCTGAGATTGGTTTCATTTATTTCAAGTGTATCCACCACATAAGTAGGAAATTGCACCACTTCATTATTATAGGGTTGTTTTTGCCTTGTTTTGTTGTTGTTTGGGTTTGGAACTGGTTGGGTAGGGATTGGGGGTGGTCTAGGAGGTGGTTGGTTCTGTGGGGATGGCATGATGAGTGGCTTCTACAAGGGAGTCCTCCAATTTGCTGAATATGGATATGGATTTCCATAATTCGTCGCTGGCTGAGAAAAATGTGGGGGTATGGAGAATAAGGATGTGTGTAATATGGTTGTTGATACAGTGTTTGGCTTTGCTTCCATTGGCTTGGAGCTGCTTGAGGTGTCCATGTGGTTGGTGCTGAGGGGTTCCAATTTTGTTGATTACTTCCTTGATTAAAATATGCTTTGTTGTTGGGCTGCAAGGGCCTAACAAAATTGTTTCTTCTCTGATTAACAAAACTTAGTTGTTCCATAGTACCTTCAGATGTGGGATCTTGTATGAAAGCTTTGCATGATGGAAGCAAAGGGAATTTATTAGTAGTATGATCATTAGTGCAGAGGCCACATATTTAAATTACATTTAATGGGCATTGTCCCTTTTCATGTTTCTTTCTGCAGCGTGGGAAAAATACTAACAGGGCTTGGTTTATCTCATCCTGTTTCTTTTTCGTTTGGAGTGCATCTAATTGCATTGCTAGGGACTGAAGGATATTAGTTTTCATATAATCAAGAAGATTTCCTAAATTAGACATTGTGAGGTTTGGTCCTGAAGAGGATGATCCTCCTGTAAATGGATGTGTATCCCATATCCCATTTTTACCTTTTCTGGATCTAGAATAGTTCTCGAAGATTTGTAGAATTTGGTCATAGGTTTTTTGGAATATATCCCCATCTCCTAAAAGGGTCAAGACTTCTAGATATTCTTCTTTGATTCCTTTAAGAAGGACAAGTTTCAATGATTCATGATCTAGGGTACTGTGACTAGCCCGTTTGTAACTGAGTTGAAAGCGTTGTGCATAGTCTTCAAGGGACTCTCTTTCTCCCTGTTGCATTCTAAAAATTTCATCTCTTGTGTCTTTTGATTTACAGTAATCTCTGTATTTTTCTAGGAAGGATTGTTTCATTTGGTCCCACATGAAGATATTGTTTCCTTCCAGACTCATAAACCATCTGAGTGATAGATCTTTCAATGTAGAAGGAAACAATCCCAGTTTTTGTGCATCAATAGTATAACCAAGATACCTACAAACTACCTCAAATTAAAATAAAAATGTGTTAGGGTCTTCTGAGGTTAAGCCATGGAATTTTGGCAGATTATTAGGATTGATATTCTTCATTCTAACGTCCCCAATAGGTACACTAATGGGAAAAGTAAATAGTTCTCTATGTCCATCCTCTTCCTCGACCATAGTATCGTTTGATCTAGAGGTAGCAAAGTAGTTATCACGGTGTGGATCATAGCTGGAATCAGCTTCTTCATCAGAGTTGAGGAATTCAAATTGAGGATCTTCAGAACTACTATTGCTCATAGGGTGGTTAGGCAGGAAACGTCCAAATTCATCCCTCTTTCGTCGAGGCATTCATAGTAAAATTTTTATGATTTTTTTTTTAAAGATGTCTCCTATAGATAAAGCACATCCCTAGAAACGATGCTAAAAAGTGGTGGACTACAAGAATGTGTACATTTTTTAGGTAGATATACCAGAAGTATACTTTAATTATCGACCAGGGAGCGTACAAACTTAAGAGATGCTAGGCACTATATGTGCACTATAGGGTAATCTTTGTTGTTCTAAGTGTTCAATGTATCCTAAAGAATGTTCTAAGGGAATAGGAAGTATTGTCCTAGAAAAAATAGGAAGCAGGAGATATGGAAGCATGTAAATCCTATAATTATGAAATGAAAGTAGATCTATTTTATCATATCAGAAAATAAATCTAAGAATGTTGAAAGATGATACATCTATTCCATTAATTGAATGCGGAAAACTGATAAATCTAATCTAGGAATTGAATGCTGAAAACTGATAAATCTATTCTAGGAATTGAATGCTAAAAAACTGATAAATCTATTCTAGGAATTGAATGCTGGAAACAATTAAATTCTTCCTACCAAGTCAAATGTTGAAAGCGATTAAACCCTGTTCTATTTAAATCAAATGCTGGAACATTTAGACTCTATTTCATCAAAATCAAATAAGGGAAGTTTGCATGAAATCATGGATCTGACTCGTTATCTGGAAATGGTATGAAAATACTGGAAATCAGATATAAAATATGCCTACGCGGATGGCACACACAGGACTACAGACAGTGCATTACAGAACTACGGATGCAGTGTTATCAAACTACGGAACAAAATGGTTTGTGCTGAAATCAAAATCTGATGTCTAAACAAATACCAAATTAATTTCACGCATCATGATGATAGAAACAATAAATAAAATGCATGAGTAATACCTGTAATGAAACATGAAAATCCTGATCTACGTATTGAGGGGGCCCTCCCCAACACGTATTTCAGGAGGGAAAAAATCTGATGAACTCAAGGAATTAATATAATGCTGGTCTTTCATTATCAATTCATAACTCCATGTTTCAGGAAAAGGTAAAACAGAGCTGTCTCAAGTAGAAAAAAAAATATGGTGAAGATTGTTTTTCAAAAATGTCTCGAGACCCCCTACTATTCAAGAGGTCCCTATTTATTTTTATTTCTAACCTAGGTCTACATTGAAAACAACGATCCTCATTAGCAGGAGTCCTTCCTATAAATCAGGAGAAAATGGGATCGCTAAATCACTCATGATCTTCAGTCTTGAGCTTGGTTACTTGTTACTTTTTTTAGGTCACCTGCGCCCTGCTCACACATGCCTAAATTCATATGATTAGCATATAAAACGCTTAAGGGAGAAAATGTGAAGTTGGGAAACAATTCCATGACAATGGAGTGAAAACAAAAGAGGGCGCGCAGATGAAAAGGGGAAAAAAAGTCAACCTCAAACTCTAGGCCGAGAGTTTTGAGAATTCAAACTCTCGACCGAGAGTTTAAAAAAAATTTAGGCCGATATTTTGAACCAATCACTGCGCTGTATTTTAAAAAAAACTCTCGGATGAGAGTTTGAACTAAAATCTCGACTGAGAGTTTGGAAGATATTTTTTCGGCCGAGAGTTTATGGTCAACAAAACTTGCGAAAATATCTGGCATCTTTTTGGAACCTGCAACTTCAGCAAGCCCAAACCCCTACAAATTTTAAATATTATTTGACGAACTTGGTAGCAAAGGATTCATATCTGAATCTAGTTTCCAATGATATATTAATTGTTTCATTTCAATTTGAATTTCTATTTATTAATAATTTCTTTATAAACCTTATCCCTTAAGAATTTTGCTACATTGAAAATCACCCAAAATGAAAATTCAATATCATAACAAAGACAAGACCAAAAAATTTGAAATCTTCACAGAGATCATAATTGGATCGTCCTCTTCAAAAGGGTACTTTTATTGTTTCCAATAAGAGTCACACTAAAAAGAAAATTGAATCTCACCAATGTGTGTCAATAATACACCATTTTCTGAACACATATTGTTTCGATAAATAATAAAAAATAGTTTCCAAGTCTTAAAAAACTCAAAACATAGTCCATGCACAAGTGTAGTGTGTGTAGATTATGAGCAATGACAATTGTTTTCCCTAAAATGAATAACCATCTATCAAAAAACCGGCATCCACACAGGTTACTCATTATCCATACCTAAAATTTTCAATTATATGTCGTTGGTGTGCACCAAATTTGTCCCACGATATGTCCATAAAAAAATTATAAAAAATACGAGTAGAAATCTAATTCAATTCTCTAAAACCTTTGTGTTTACTTTAGTTGAAATTCCTAACGGAGATATGGGTTTGAAGAGGTCAAAGTTGAAAAACATAAAAATTAGCAATTTTGTTTGTAAAAAACAAGCCAAAAGTGTTACCCAACTTCGTGTTTTCACCCTTAAAGCATAAGAAAAGATAATCGGTAAACTACTTCATTTAATAATCAAACAAATGCATTATCCCCTACAAAAAGAAGTGTTTTCTTATCATTTCTTGTTCATGTGTGGCATAAAGGGGGTCTATGGAGTACCTATATCTTGGACTCATCACAAGGTATGTGGGAGCTCCAACATGTAATAGTGATGTCTAATGCACAACCGTTCGATAAGATCCTTCCTATATACCATTGAGTACGTGAAGAACCTTTCTATATACCGTTAAGTACGTGAAAGCCCGTTTGATATATCGACTAGTACGTGGAAGAACTACAATCCCTTCGAATACAGTTCAAGAATGTAACGACAACTCCTACGCTTAAAGACGTTGGAACATGTATCTACCCTATCACTCAAGTTTCAAAAATATTTTTACTTAACTAGTTCTTGATTTTATCTTCTGCGTTTAAGTGGACAGATGAAATTTGGAACTGACTCAAAAACATGAAAGTATGAGATGCAAATCTTCTTCTTGATGAATTCCTACTTAAGAAGGAGAGAGAGATAGTTTTTCTTCCCAAATGCACAACCCTATGCAAATGCAATTTTATCTTTTTCAAAATGATAGAAAGAACCCAAAATTTTAAAAATGGCATGGACCCAAAACTATCCCAAAGTGACAAAAAAAGATATTTCTATGAACACCAAATGAAAGAACTCTTATTCGTTTCCTATCTTTTTACACTTGAAAAAGACACATCTAAGCTATGGAAAGAAGGATTCCACAAATGCAATACAAAGAAAATCACTCAATAATCTTTTGTAACTGAAATGCACACAAGTATGAACCAACCTTTCTTCTTCCTATAAGTGTAAGACCAAGAATGTCAAATGATCAAACTAAGGTAAGAAGAATATTTATGTTTTCCAAGTTTGTGAACTAACAAAAGAGGAACAAAATTAAACTTCTCTTTGAACAAAAGTGGAGATAAAGAATCAATCTTTTCCAACAATCAATAGATAGCTCAGCATGTAAAGGAAATAAGATACACAACCCAATAAAACAAGGCTAAAAAATACATGGATATCCGATATTTTTCAAAGCCAATCAAAGCAATCCAAACCACACAAAATATCCCAAAAGGTTGAAAAAACCTTAATATGAATCAAAGGGACTACAGGATATATGAGTCAATTTGATGTCTATTTTGATCAAATATAATTCACAAATTCCCAAAAAATGCACACAAAACATGTACTCAAAAGAAGTTTCAAATGTTTTCTACAGATCATACACCACCCAAAAAATAACAATGCTCCGATCACACACACAATCCAATAGAAAAAGGTGGCAATAAGTGACTGACAACAAGAGTCAAATAGAAACCAAGCAAACCAACTCAATTTCTTCATAGCACATAGAATTTTCACTCCCTGGGTAACAAACACAGAGCGAAATCTAGGAATTTCCGTGCTTCAGTACGCTGTCAGGGCACGAAAAATATGGATATTTTCGCTCTGTAGGATCATTAGGGGAATTTTGAGGTCTAAAATGGGACTCATAAGAGATAATAAAATATTATGAGTTAGGCATTTTGTGTGGGAGGTATATTTACAACTTATTTTTTACACGACAACCAATGTAACTATGGTTATGTGAAATTGAAAAGATGTCTAAAAATAAAATCAATAAAATACATTTCTTTGATTTGACCAAAAGTAGCTTACTTTTCAATACATAAATTGCTTTTGAATATAATATGAGAAATGTACTTATAATACTCATAAAATAAAATAAAGTTTATTATTTTTTAATTTTTTAATATGACTTATTCAATATTCAAAATATGTTTATAAAACCATGTATTTATAATTTTGAATTTTAAACATAAATTAAATATATATGAATAAAATGTTATTTCTTTTAAAGTATATATTCATTATATAAATATAACTTATGTTCATTAAAATTAAAACTGAATCATATATTTACATAAATATTAACATTATTTAAATATAGTAATAATCTATTTATATAAATATCTGCATTATTTAAATATATTTATACATTTTTGACAATAGATATCCATAGTTTAAAAAATCGAGTTTTTCTTTTATATATTTATTTAAGAATTTATATGTTTAACTTTTCATTTATTTTATTTTAAACAAAATCACTTATCTCATAACATGTATGAACTTTAAATTTGATTTATTTCTTTATTTTACATTATTTTTAAATATGTAAATCATTCAAATTTAAAATATAATCTTATTAAAATCTATATTTAAATTGAATGCAACACCAAATGCATCCACATTACTATATCTATTATCATACCACATGTTGTTTCAAAACAATATTATTATATTTGTTTTGAAACTAATTTATCATAATACTCAATGTTTTGAAACAAATATCCACACAGGTGTGATTTTAGTTTCATTGTTTATTTCGTTTTAAAAGTACATAAGGATTGAAACTATTTTATCATAACATCTCATGTTTTGAAACAAATATCCACACAGATTTGATTTTAGTTTGATTGTTTATTATTTTTAAAAGTATAAAAGGATTGTGACTTTAGTTTGATTGTTTATTACATTTTAAAAGTATATATACTATTAAGGAAGCATTTAAACGTTTAGTATTTAAAAATACATACTATATCATAGCGAGTATCTTTTTCTTTGTAATAAGTTGCAAATTATATTAAAAGAGTAAAAATACAGTGAAAGTTACAGTCTTTGGTGGTCTTATCCTATGGTGCCAGCCATGTCTGAGCAAAGTGCTGTTAAAATAAGCAAAACAAAAAGAAAGTGTGTTCTTGTCTATCAATGGCAAAAAATAGGCCAGAGCAGGGTGAAACTGTTGAAAGTTTGGAGCCATAGAGGCAGATAACATGTTATACAAAAGAGTCATGGCCGAAGAAAAATATGCAGGCAAAAAGATAATGCAGAACAACAGGGTAACCTTTTTAGTTTGTGGCAGAAGGCTTCTCCTCCAGGATGGGGAAACTGTATGCCTCATAGTCCTTCCACATCTGAGTAGGGAGCAGAGCCTCGGTCCTCAGCGTTGCTGCAGCTATCCCAGTGGTCGAGGTGGCCTTGGCAGCGTGACTAATGTCTTGAACAGGTTGCTTGACAAGCAGGGGGCTTGATTTCCTAGGCATGATGTTCGTTATACCATCTTGCTTGTTCCTGGTTCTTTTGGCCAAGATATGACCAATGGTGCTAGGAATGGGGAAGGGAGCCCACTGCTTGTCCTTGGTGGTCAAAGGGTCTTTGCTGCCATTTTTGCTCCAGAGAAACCACCGATGTGTTGCAGGTCCAAGCCAATTGGGATGGTGGAGGAACCACGCCCACGACGAGAGGTGTCCACACGGACTGCAGACGAGGTGGCACCAGGGGTTGTGCTGCCTGAGCGAAGAGGAAACGAAAAAGGCCGAGTGGGTGCATAAATTTCCCACCCCTGTGTGGCTTCCAGCATTCCCAGAGTGGCTGACCAGTTGGGCAGAGAGGCACGCAACGAATGGGTGGCATACCTTGCAAAGGCCTAGCTAGTTTGCATATCTTCCATCATCTGCCCCATCATGTTTTTGACCAGCTAGTATGGATCCCAAGCCTGCTCTGGGTCATTCATGGTGTCGGCTATAATGACAGCCTCTTGTCAAGCACTCTATTTGCAGATAATTAAATATCAAACATACAGAGCATATGAAATTTATTGTCAACCCGAGAAAGTCTTTTTATTTCAAAGGATAAGTGCACAATATATGCTTAAACACAAAACCATTAGAAGTGAATACTTTTACCTGCTATCGTCCATATTCATCCCAAGAATCTATGCAATCCCAAATGCCTTCTAATTGCTATACTATAATTCTTTTCTATTATGCACCAGGAAGAAATGATATCAGATCTAATCAACAATTGCAGAAAGGAAATCTCATTCGTATTCTAAAATAATCACTTGTCTAATCTGGTCAAGCTGGAAATCATAAAACATGAACTGAACATTACTCTAAAATTCAAATGAAAGGAACTGAAGCAACTGTTCTAAGAAACTGAATTGTGAAATAAAGATCAATCAACACATAACAGGAAAGCCAATTTATAAGAACTTCTGGGATCACGTCTCAACTATAGGATGAACACGGTAGTGTGAACAGAAATTGAAATGTGTAAAGTAAACCTGGCTCAGTCGACTGATATTCTATACCATTCACCAATCTTATAGAATTATAATCTTTTACTGAAAAATCCACACAACAAGTATTGCTGCTGCGCACAAAAGAAAGAACAAAACATCACACAACAAGAAAGATGAAATCCTAATTTAACTCAGCAATCTCTGTGGAAGACGGGCCCAGTCTTCACACAGAGACGCTGGTTGAACAACACTCTTCTTAACTCAGAAGTAACCCCTTATATTAACAGAAGAATGAGTACACAATTGGCTTGGCTGCTAATACAAAAATAATTTAATTGTTTGCTGTCCAACCCCTCGGTCGAGGCAATTCCCCATATATATACATACAATTTGCAACATCTAAACCTATAATTGGGCAGCCATGAAGATCTCTGATCTTCAGGCGCCCTAAATAATCTAGCTGTTACAATGCGTGGCAGAACTGAAATATCCAAATATAAGAGAGTTATTAATTGCCCCAAGAGTGGCGGTCCTTCCAACTCACAGCTGGACTCGAGCAGTAACATACTTAAGATAGCCATTTCTGTTACAGCTGACCCGTCACGACTGTGCCTTGATTGACGATACGAGCCCCAAGGAACCTTCTACAAGCAATGAACGTCCCTTTCTTCATGACTTGTTCAGCTCCGATCTTCCTGCAGTCTATTTGTCTCACTACCTTCATAAATCGCATCATGTTAGCACAAATTAAGAGATGCACAACTTTAATCATCACGATCATAAGTATTAATACAATAAAACAATAATCGGCCATACCTTGGTAATTTGGGGGATAAGATAAGGACAATAAGTCGAATTGCCAAGGTAATTGGTGTGAGACAAGGGAAGGGAAGATGATAAATGATGGTCAAAAAGGGCTAATTCTGGGCTCAACATCTCCCCCCAACTACCCTGTTGCATGTCCTCATGCAACAACCTGCATCTGAATCTTGAACTGAACTCTGTCCAGGAGAGAGGAAGGAATGTAGGTAAATCAGGCATCTCATCTATCTTTTTGAAAGGCTTCTGTGAGCAACCCGGCCTCTTCCAACTTCACTGTTTCCCTTCCACTGCTACTTACTGATATCTGGGAATGCACTTGGTGTGGTGGGAATCTTTCTGCAATTCTCTTATGCTATGCCTGGGGGAGTTGAAAAGAAATCCTCAATCTGAATCCAACTCAATGACATCTCTAGGAGGTGGAAGCACTGGTTCTTGTGGGACAGTGTCTTCCTGCGCATCTAATGTCAACAGGAGAGTTGCTGGTTCTTGTGTAACAGCAACATCCTTTAACCCTTCTTCAGCATCTACCTTTATTGCTTTTGGAGACACTGGTTCTTGTGTAACAGTGTCTTCTTTGTCCTTCTGCTGCTGAGACTGGGTATCCTTTTCAATTTGCAGCTCCTCCTCCAAGATTTCAGTGTCACCTGAGCATGGTGTCTGTACCTGTTCATCTTCACTCCACTGTGTATCAGGAATGATATCCACTCCCAGGTTATCTTCCAACTGCAATTCAGGAGTTCTTGCTGCAGTTTCCAAGGATGTTGGTTCTCGTGTAACAACATCCTGGCTTACCTCTTCATCCTTCTTTTGCTGCAGCTCTTCTTCTATGAGTTCTGTATCATGGGAGCTCTCTGGGGTTACAACCCAGAGTTCATCATTAAATGCTAGAGTATCCTCTGTCCCGGCTTCTTCTCCTGTCTGCTCAGCCGGTTGGACAGTCATATTCAGGGTTGCTGGTTCTTGTGTTGCAGCATCCTGTTCTAACTTATCACTGTCCTGCCTTTCCGTTTCTTCTTCTAAAATTATTGTGTCCTGTGAACATTCTGGGGTCTCACTATATTCTTTTATAAGCTCCAGAGCATCCTTCATTTCCCGTTCTTCTCCCATCTGTTCTATAATCTCTATGTCGTGGGAGCATTTTGGGGCTACCGTACATTCCTTATAAATCTCCAGGGCGTCCTCCACTCCCAGTTCTTCTCCCATATGTTCTATAATTTTTGCATCCTGGGAAGTGGCAGCTGCAGCAAGGATGTTTAAAAATGCTGGTTCTTGTGTGACAGCACCTTCTTTTTCCACTGCTTTCCCTTCTGGGGCTACAGGCTGTTGTGCTGAATAAGTACTAAGTAAAATTTTATGGCCTGCTTCCTCAAAGATCTCCCCACAGGTGGGGCAGAGTATTCGCTCATCCTTTTCTCCAGCTCCAGCAGAAGCTGATTCCTCCACTTGGTCTGCAGCCTCTATTAATGTGTACATTTTTCTTCCACCCTGCTTTCTGCAGGTTTCCTTCCAAGTTTCCAGCTCCCTTCTAAGTGCTTGGAGGTCCTCTTTCAGCATTGCATTCTCATACAAGAGTCCCTCAACTCCAGGTTCTTCCTCCACTGGCCTTTGTGGAGCATCCCTCGGTCTTGGTGTAAGGGTTGGGGGTTCAACCTGTGTCTCTAAGGTTGCCCATTTTTTTCTAGCTGCCTCTGCTGCTATGACTGATCGAGTTCGTTTCCTTCTGATTGGTGCTACTAAATCAAACTCATTGGTGGCCCTCTTCCTTTTCTGTGGCATTTTCTTTTGTGACTTTCCTTTTTGTGGTGTTTCTTCTTGTGGAGCTGGAATATAAGGGGGCAATACTGAGGTTAAAGGAATATTTCCCTGCCCCTCATGCTGTTCTTCTTCAATCACAGCTCCTCCTCCTACCCACTCCGGTGAAGACTCGATTGTGACCAGCTCAATATCTTCTTCCATTGCTCTAGCTCCGTCATCTTCAGGTTCCATTGTCGCAGCATTTGATGTTGCTCCAATTTCACCTTCTGCTGCCGGAGCTGCCCTGTTATCTAGGTTTTCCACGAGGGTTTCATCTACATTGTCGCCTGATGGCTCTGTTTGTGCTTCCCCTCGCTCTCCTTCAACTGCAGTGTCGTCCCCCACTGGTTCTTCTTGTGCTGGGGATTCATACACCTCGAACGGCTCTGCCTGTGCCTCGGGTTGTTCTTTCTCTGTGGTTTTACCCACCCCGGATGGTCCTGCCTGTGCCCCCAGTTGTTCTTCTTCTGTTTCATCCCTCCCCCCAACTTCACTGGAGGAACTCCGGTCCTCCTGTTGTGGCGGAACCTGTAATCGCTGCAATGGGATGACCCTCAAGGGAACAGGTTGTTGTGGTCGGGTTATAAATTGTTCCCATGTTATATTATGTTGGGCAAGGGTTCTTACAATAATTAACTTAATGAGGCCATGGTGGGTGAGAGAGGACAGTGGGTGCTTTGCAGACTGAACAAATGTTGCCATATGACGCAAGTCGTGCAATAAATAAAATGGGATATTCAACAAAATGCCATGACGGAGATGAGAAAGCAAAGGAAGTTCAGAGTTATACACAGTTTGGTATCTACCTTCGCAAGTAATGTATTTCTTGAGGAAGATAGCAACCTGGTCCCATGGCTGCGGCAGTGACTTCAATGCAATCCCTCTCCTGGATGCTTCAACCTGCTCCCCTGGAAGTAAAAATTCTTCCCGTGCAACCGTTGCAGGGACTCGACGGTTAAACCAAGGTTTTCCCATCATCGGGATAGCTGTAACCTCGGATATAATGACCTCAGAAACATCTATACACAGCCCCCACACCGTGGAGTGTGTTGTAGTAAGATTCAAGGCAAATTGCAGGGCTGCGTCCCGATCAAATCCGTCCAATCGTTCAAAGAACTCGACCCAGCCAGCAGCTTGAAAAATGGCCAGAACCGGCAGATTCTGTCTGAGTTCCCGGGTATTAAAAGGTTCATGGCGAACTGGAATGCCCATGGTCCTGGCTGCAAGATGAAACTACTATTCGACAGAGTACAGGATCCCAGAATGGAAGTTGCAGCACAGAGAATGCACGAATCGTTGAGCGGAGACGTTGAGCGAATGAGCTAATTCAGAAAGTTAAGCACAGAGAAGAGTTTAAAATTTTCATGCCGAATTGGGGAAGGTGGCGGTTATTAGTATTATGTCGTACGAGGGAAACGTTTAATCAGGTATAAATGGTGGTACGAGTGAAGGTACGGCCAATCTCGTTTAAATGATATCAATACTTAATCACGTGATAAATGAAAGCCATACCTCATAAAACTGTGCGTCGGAAGGCTGCGGAAACTGATGGAGCATGCAGTTGGTGACGTCACGGAGCCGAACGCGTGCACAGTCAGACGTGGGATCATGATGACTCGGATAAGGAACTAATTTCCTTCGCCGGTGAAACACAAGACGTCGCATCTTCGGGGTTAAAATGATGAGTTCGCTGGCAGGACTGGGATGAATCAGCATCATGATTAGCAGGTTGCAACACTTCTTCTGTTAACACGGGAGTTACCACTGCAATTTGCCAAAGAAATGATAACACGGCCGATGAAAAAGCTTGTTGCAGCTGGCGGGAAAGAAATTGCAGCCACCGGAAAAGAATTCACGGCAGCCAGAAATTTTTTTACGATATCAGGGAAAATTACGGCTGTCACGGAAAAGTTTTACGGCGGCGGGAAAAAGACTTACAGCTGGCGAGAAAATATTTTACGACTATGGAAAATATGTTGCAGCCGCTGAAAAGAAATAGCAGCTACCGGGAATGATGTGGCAGTGACTTGGTCAATGAGGTGGCAGCCGCTGAGAAATAAGGTGGCAGCCGCCGGAAAATGATGTGGCGGCTGTGGGAAAAAGATGTTGCAGCTTTCAATGTTGCAGCCGCCGAAGTTACAGCCGCCGAAATTGCAGCTGCCGGAGTTGCAGCTGTCGGAAAATATTTGACGGCTGACGGAAGAAGGACATTACGGCTACCAGGAAGTGAAATGGCCGTGGCTGGTAAATGGAGTGGCAGCGGCTGGAAAATGGAGTGGCCGCTGCGGAAAATGAGATGGCAACCGTGGGAAATGAGGTGGCAATAGCTGGTGAATGAGGTGGAAACAGCTGGTGAATGAGGTGGCAACCATGGGGAAGATGAGGTGGCAGCCGTGGAAACTGGAGTTGCAGCCGCCGATGTTGCAGCCGTCGATGTTGCAGCCGCTAATGTTGCAGCCACCGATGTTGCAGCCGCCGATGTTGCAGCTGCCGAAATTGCAGCTGTCGGGAAAGATGGACGGCTGACGGAAAAAGGGCATTATGGCTACCGGGAAAAGGAGAATATGGTTGCCGGAAAAGGATATACAGCTGCCGGAAAATATGTCGCAGCTGCCGGAAAATATGTCGCAGCTGCCGGAAAATATGTTGGAGCTGTCGGAAATTTTTTTTTTTTTTTTTTTTTTTTTCTAACACAAGGACAGCACAGGGAGATTTTCATTAACGGGCCCAAACTGGTCGTTCTCCTGGCGCTTCCCTGAAAATTTTTTGAAAGACGACAGCAAACAGAGAGATCAAATGCAACAAAAACGACAACTATACGCTACAGCAATAAATTATTTATGTACAGCAAATACAATTTTCAGTTTAAGGTTTGGCAAAGGTAGAGAAAAGTTCCTGCTCTGGTGCCATTTGATAGTCTGGATCAGCGGCAATCTGTGAAATGAATGCATCCTTCGAAATGGGCTTCCGATATAGTCGTAGTCTGTGCCCATTAGCAAGTAATGGTATACGGTTTTCATCAATGGTAACCAAGCGAACAGTGCCGTTGTCAAATACCCTGTCAACCAAATATGGACCCAGCCATCTTGTGCGTAATTTCCCTTTAAAATCCTTCTTGAATCTGGAGTCGTATAATAGTGCCCAGTCTCCTTCACGGAAGATTTTCTTTTTGATGAATCGGTCATGCCAATTAGATCTCTGTTGCTGAAGCAGCACCGTCTGATCTACCGCAGCTAACCGTTTCTCATCCAATTCATTTAATTGATTCAATCTTATTTTCTGGGCTTCTGTTACATCCAGGTTCATTTCAATGGCTGTTTTCAGGGTCTTGATCTCAAATTCAATTTGAAAGATGGCACTCTTTCCATACACCAGATCATAGGGAGAAAAGCCCGTAGTGTTACGCCAAGTCGTGCGATATGCCCACAGTGCTTCTGGAAGCCTGTCAGCCCAATCCCTTCGATGGCTTTTAACTGTTTTAGTAAGGATTGCTTCGATAACTTTATTAGTGCTTTCCACCTGACCATTGGCCTGGGGATGATAAGGTGAAGCTATCTTGTGCTGCACATGATACTTCCGGAGCAAGGATTCAAATTGGTGTGAAATAAATTGTGGTCCCCCATCGGTAACTACTTCCTTTGGTACCCCAAAACGGGTAAAAACTTCACTGTACAGGAAATCAATCACCGCCTGGTCATTTGCCTTAGCCAAAGCTACAGCTTCTACCCACTTAGTCATGTAATCTGTACACACCAAGATGTAAACCTTCTGTTTGGAAGGAGGGTTGATAGGACCAACAAAGTCCAATGCCCATCTATCAAACGGTTCTAGTACCACTTGGGGCTGTAAAGGCATCTGATCTGTCTTATTAGGTTGGCCCATCCTTTGGCAGCTGTCACAGGACTGAACATATCTTTTAGCGTCTCTGAACAGTGTCGGCCAATAATAGCCCATCCGCAACGCCTTATGCCCTGTTCTTTTGTCTGCAAAGTGTCCTCCGCAAGGTTCATCATGACAGGCCTTTAGTATTTGAAAGATCTCATCTTCCCTTACACATCTTCTAATCTCAAGATCAGGTCCTGTGTAAAAGAGATGGCCTTTGAGCCAACAATACCTGGCACTTTGCTGAATAATTTTTCTTTTCTCTCGTTTAGACATATGTGGCGGAAGCTTCCCTGCAACCAAATAATTAGCAACGTCTGCATACCAGGGTGAATGAGCTGAGAGTGCGAATAAATGTTCATCCGGGAAAGCATCCTCAACAGGTGAACTGTCATCACTGTTAGTAAATCGTGATAAAAAATCAGCAACAACATTTTTTTTTCCAGGTTTATCTATAATAGTAATATCAAATTCCTGTAATAATAAAAGCCACCTGGTTACTCTGGCATTAGTGACAGGTTTGTTCATTAAATACTTAATGGCAGAGTGGTCAGTATGAACAAATGTAGGATACCCAGTAATGTAATGCTGAAACTTATTAATAGAATAAACAATAGCAAGGAATTCTTTTTCGGTAACAGTATAGTTTAGTTCAGCAGGGGCCAAGTTTTTACTAACATAATAAATAGCATAAGGTACTTGACCATCCTGCTGTCCTAGTACTGCTCCAATGGCAGTATCAGAAGCGTCTGAAGAAATGTGGAAAGGTATGGTCCAATTAGGTCCCCTTAAAATAGGGGCTGTGGACAGTTTCTCTTTAAGCTTATCAAATGCTGTCTGGCATGCTGCACTCCACACAAACTGTGCGTCCTTCATTAACAATGAAAACAAAGGAGAAGCAAGTTTGGAGAAGTTTTCTATGAATCTCCTGTAATACCCAGCATGTCCCAGAAAACTTCGCACCTCTTTCTGAGTTGAAGGAGTTGGTATATTTTTTATCACCTTAATTTTTGAAGGATCCACTTGAATACCATCAGTAGAGATGAAATGTCCTAATACCACCCCCTCACTCATCATCATGTGGCATTTTTCAGTGCTTAGTGAGAGGCGAGCCTGTTCACAGCGAATTAAAACTTTCTTTAAATTTTCCAGTGCTTCCTCAAAATCCCTTCCATAAGGAGTAAAATCATCCATAAAAACTTCCATGCTATCATTTACCAATTCAAAAAATATGTCAATCACAGCTCTTTGGAACGTTGCAGGTGCATTGCACAATCCAAAGGGAAGCACCCTGTAGGCGAACGTTCCCCAAGGGCAAGTGAAGGTGGTCTTATCCTGATCCTCTGGAGCAATCTGAATTTGATTGTACCCACTGAACCCATCCAGGAAGGAGAAGAACTTCTTCCCAGATAGGGTATCAAGTACCTGGTCAATAAAGGGCAGAGGAAAATGATCCTTTTGTGTAGCTTTGTTCAGCTCCCTATAATCGACACAGACTCTCCATTTACCATTTTTCTTGGGTACAATTACAAGTGGGGAAACCCACTCACTATCTGAGATAGGATAGATAAATCCTGCTTCCAAGAGTTTCTGGATTTCTTCCTTCACTATATCCCTCAGATTGGGGTTCATGCGTCGTTGGGGTTGACAAACAGGCCGGGAGTCGTTTTTAATATAAATATGATGAGTGCACAGACTGGAAGGAATACCCTTCATGTCTGTATACTCCCAGGCGAATTCCCCCTTACGTTCCTTCAAGAGATTTGTTAGGCGCATCTGTTCTTCTGAGGAGAGACCAGGGTTGATGTTCAAAGTTTTTCCAGGCTCTACCTCAATAGGAATGCTTCTCGAGTTTTTCAAGACTGGGATTATGTTTGTGTCATTGACTAGTGCTGCCTCCGTAAGCTGTTCTTGTTCTTCTTTACCGAGGGTACTGTTCAGGAGTTGATAAACTTCCTTGTCTACTGAAGCAGGTTCGCTAATGAAATTATTAATGGCATCGTCTTCTGTTTCGTTTTTGAAGGTTAGTGCCTTCCCTATTGTTAGTAATGGCTGAACATCTTCCTCCTCTTCCTGTTCTATCCAAAGGGAAGTTTCAGCTTCTAGACTCGGCCGTGCTGGAGGGTACAGGGTGAGGTTTTTGGTTTCCATACCATCAGATATAGTCATAGATCTTGATCGACAGCTGATGCAAGCATCAGCTGTAGCCAACCAGGGCCTCCCCAAGATCAATGGGTGTCCCCCCAGCTGTGATTTTGGTTGTAACACCAGAAAGTCGGCAGGGTATTCCCATGAGTCTACTGAAATAACAAGGTCGTCCAAAATCCCTTCGGGTCTGATGGTGGATCTGTCTGCCAATTCTAAGATAGTAGGGGTCGGTCTAATATTGGTGAATCCGAGCTTCTTTACAGTCTCCATTGTTATAACATTGATCGCAGCTCCTAAATCTACTAGTACGTTGGGTATCTGCGTTTGTCCTATGTGTACAGTGACAGTAGGATTGCCAGGATCCTCATACTTGGTTATAGGGGTTTTTCCAGTCATTAAAGAAGATAAATTCCCTATGACATGAACAGTAGGAGGATCTCTGGGTTTCCTTCCCGGTCTTTTAGTGCACAGGTCCCGAACAGTTCTAGCATAAATAGGTACATCTTGAAGAGCTTGTAAAAGGGGAATCTTAACATAAAGGTTCTTCAATTCTCCTAAGAGATTGAACTGAGGTTGCCCCCCTCTTTGTGGCAGCATCAATCTCTCAGGGTATGGTGGTTGCCTTACCAGCTGGGTAGGCTGCGTGTTATCCACTTTATCGTTTAATGTTTCAGCCGTCCCATCTGAGGGATGCTCAACTCCTTCAGTGATAGGAACCGGATCAAATGGATGCTGGGAACTCTCTTCTTTGTCATACACAGATGGTGGAATATTTTCTGAAGTTACACGTTCTACTATCTTTCCAGACCGTAAGCGAATATCATTACAAGGTACAGGGGAGAGAGAGTAGGCCGGCATATTGAGAGCTTCCAATTGCTGGACTGTTTTATTATTTGGATTAGGGTTAGGTTGGGCAGGCAGCTGAGGTCGTATTGGTATGTTAGGCACAGGATTATTTTGCAGCTGCAGCTGCGACTGCTGAGGTGGGTATTGAGGATATTGATGAAATTGAGGATATGGAGGATACGGTAACTGTTGAGGTGGAGGTGGTTGAGGAAACTGGTTCCCAGGATGGAAGTTCCTCCATCCAGGAGACCATGAAGTAGGTTGATGAGGTGGCTGTGTCCAAGGACTCCATGAATTATAACCTTGCATCGCAGGTTGAGGGGAATTCCACTGAGCATAATTCGAAGGGAATTGTGTATTCACATTTTGCATATTAGTATTCCAATTATTCAAATTATTCAAAAATGGAAATGAATCGGGAGACATACCTTGATTCCGGGGCTGCCAGGGCTTCTTTTGTGCAATGAAGTAGGCTGAATCCACCTCTGGAGTTGATGCCTGCAGAACAGCCTTCACTTGGGGCAATGTGGCGCATTCTTTCATATCATGGTTCAGCTCGCACAGCTGACACACTTGTACTTTGTCAAGAGGGCATTCTTTCAGTGGATGAGTCTTTCTACACCGGGGACAAAACACACCTAGTGTGAGATCCTCCACTGCCTGTCTTTGCTTGGCCTTCAAGACATCAATCTCTGAAGAGATAGAGCTCATCATTTCTGTTTTAAAATTTTCAAGAAGATTGCCTATCTCTGCCCGTGTAGCTCCCCCATTGGATGACTTCTGAGTTCTGTCGAAGACATAACGTTCCAGCTTATCTCGTTTATTCTGCTTGTTATGCCTAGAAGATCCCCTGGAGTATCTCTTACATAATTCCACAATTGTCTCAAAGGGTTCTTTAGAGATATCTCCCTTTCCTAATAAATTTAGCATGTCTAAACAATCGTCCCTGATCCCTCGAAGTAGGATTATCTTAAGCACATCTAGTCCCATGTTCGTCTGCCCAGCTCTCTGCACATTGTACAGCAACCTCTCTACAAAATCCTCCAAGCTTTCATCCTCCTTCTGCACCATCTTGAATAACTCCTCCCTTTTGTCCCTGGTGTTGCAATATTCTTGATATTTTTCCAGGAACACTTGCTTCGTCTTATTCCAATTAGCAACAGTTCCTCCCCCAAGGCTCATGAACCATCGTAATGCATTGTCCTTCAGGGTGGCAGGAAAAAGCTTTAACTTTTGAGCATCTATGACATAATCATAGCTGCGACAGAGGATATCGAATTCAAAAAGGAATTCGTCGGGATCCTCTGCCGCCCTACCATGGAAGCGGGGTAACACCGACGGTGAGATGTTTTTCATAGGAGCTGTTCCCTCGAGCTGCTGTATTGGGAATTGCAATGTAGCCATAGTTTCTAGCGGGGGATCGACTTCATGATGGTATTGTACCACTGCTTCTTCCTCTCCGTTCTCAGTTCTGTTATTCATCTTTTCTTCTGTATCTTCTCCTTCGTTTGTTTCTTTATTCCTTACCTCAGTCGTAACAGCTGCGTATTCTTCAATTGTAACAGCTGCGTATTCTTCAATTGTAACAGTTGAATCAGCCGTTCCTTCTTTAGCAGGAGTATATGCAGGAATCACAGCTGCTCCTGTATCTTCTACTGTAGATCCTGATGCTGGCGCTCCAGGATTTGCAGGGCCTCTTTTGATAGGAGTCTCCTGTTGACGAGATCTGACAGCTGAATCAGTTTTGTCAACAAGGTCGTCGATGAATGTTCTTCTGCCCAGCGGTGGACCTCGACCACGACCCGAACCACCTGTACTGTTAGTAATTTGTGGGGTTTTGGGGGTCGGGAGGTGATCGCGTTTTACCCCCCTCGTATTCATGCGAAGCAGATCATTTCAAAAATAACCAAAAAGACTGACTAAAAGCAATTATCAGATATGACTAATGACTAGTGTTTAATTTTCATCCTTCCCCGGCAACGGCGCCAAAATGTCAAGCACTCTATTTGCAGATAATTAAATATCAAACATACAGAGCATATGAAATTTATTGTCAACCCGAGAAAGTCTTTTTATTTCAAAGGATAAGTGCACAATATATGCTTAAACACAAAACCATTAGAAGTGAATACTTTTACCTGCTATCGTCCATATTCATCCCAAGAATCTATGCAATCCCAAATGCCTTCTAATTGCTATACTATAATTCTTTTCTATTATGCACCAGGAAGAAATGATATCAGATCTAATCAACAATTGCAGAAAGGAAATCTCATTCGTATTCTAAAATAATCACTTGTCTAATCTGGTCAAGCTGGAAATCATAAAACATGAACTGAACATTACTCTAAAATTCAAATGAAAGGAACTGAAGCAACTGTTCTAAGAAACTGAATTGTGAAATAAAGATCAATCAACACATAACAGGAAAGCCAATTTATAAGAACTTCTGGGATCACGTCTCAACTATAGGATGAACACGGTAGTGTGAACAGAAATTGAAATGTGTAAAGTAAACCTGGCTCAGTCGACTGGTATTCTATACCATTCACCAATCTTACAGAATTATAATCTTTTACTGAAAAATCCACACAACAAGTATTGCTGCTGCGCACAAAAGAAAGAACAAAACATCACACAACAAGAAAGATGAAATCCTAATTTAACTCAGCAATCTCTGTGGAAGACGGGCTCAGTCTTCACACAGAGACGCTGGTTGAACAACACTCTTCTTAACTCAGAAGTAACCCCTTATATTAACAGAAGAATGAGTACACAATTGGCTTGGCTGCTAATACAAAAATAATTTAATTGTTTGCTGTCCAACCCCTCGGTCGAGGCAATTCCCCATATATATACATACAATTTGCAACATCTAAACCTATAATTGGGCAGCCATGAAGATCTCTGATCTTCAGGCGCCCTAAATAATCTAGCTGTTACAATGCGTGGCAGAACTGAAATATCCAAATATAAGAGAGTTATTAATTGCCCCAAGAGTGGCGGTCCTTCCAACTCACAGCTGGACTCGAGCAGTAACATACTTAAGATAGCCATTTCTGTTACAGCTGACCCGTCACGACTGTGCCTTGATTGACGATACGAGCCCCAAGGAACCTTCTACAAGCAATGAACGTCCCTTTCTTCATGACTTGTTCAGCTCCGATCTTCCTGCAGTCTATTTGTCTCACTACCTTCATAAATCGCATCATGTTAGCACAAATTAAGAGATGCACAGCTTTAATCATCACGATCATAAGTATTAATACAATAAAACAATAATCGGCCATACCTTGGTAATTTGGGGGATAAGATAAGGACAATAAGTCGAATTGCCAAGGTAATTGGTGTGAGACAAGGGAAGGGAAGATGATAAATGATGGTCAAAAAGGGCTAATTCTGGGCTCAACACCTCCCAATTATCCAGCAGGAGGTGGATTGGTATGGAAACCTCAGGGCCGTAGCCTTTTCTTAGGGTGTGTTCCTTAGTAGCATCTGCAGTCTGCTTGTTCTTGGCTTTGCTGCCTCTGGTTCTGCCCATGGTGATGATAACAAGGGGGGAGCTATTGCAGAGACTTGTGAACCAGGGGGCAAGGTGGATGAGTCTGGCACCGTGAGCAGAATGAACTGGGAGAATGAGTTTAGAATTGATCTATTCTGTGCCTAGAGCCATGAGCCTTGCCCTCGCACGCTTGAAATTCAACTTCATGAAGTCCAGGGTGGCAGAGGCGACGTTGGGGGCTGGCATATTAAATCTCTGAGGTCCCCGTTGTCATCTCAATGACGTCGGCATAGGGACGTGTCATGCTACATGGGCCAAGTGTGGAGTGGATCCTATCTTAGCCCCTTTGTTCCAAGTTGGCACCTGCATCCGGGGATATCATAGCGAGTATCTTATAGTTAGGTTGTTTTGAAATTAATATCCATTATCATATCACACTTATGTGATTTTAGATTGATTTATGTGATTTTAGTTTGTTAATTTAGTATATTTTATTTCAGATTAATTTAAGTGATATTAGTTTGTCATTTTAGTATATTTTAATAGTATGTATACTAATAATTAATATTTTTTTAGGATTTAAAAATATATCTTATATTGCAAAGTATTTATATGATTTTGATTTTGAATAGAGTTTTTATTTTTAAATATTTGATCATTTATTATTTAAAAGTATATATTATATATTGAAAAGTAATTACATAGTTTTGGTGTTGAATGGATTTTTTACTTTTTGGTATTTGTGATTTATTTTATATTGAAATATAAAGACTACTTTTTTCTACGTACTTTAGTACATTTATATTATATTCAAAAGTAATCTATGAGTACTCTTCTCATTATGAGTACTTTCTTACAACATTGATATGGTTAACTATGGATTTCATTCACCATTTAGAATTTGGCAATTATGCATCTTTAACTCAACCAATGCCACCTCAACCATTCTAGATGTTGTCATCCCCTAGAATGTGATTAGTTCTTTTAAAGTTGATTTTAATAGTACATTTTTTGTTTTGAGTCCCATTTTTTACCTCAAAATTCCCCTAATGGAAGCAGGGGCACGAAAATATTCTGGGAGCAGAAAGTTGGAAATGGTTCAAGTTTAAATCCAATGGTGGATCAGGTCTGGGACTCACAAAGTCTGTCGATGAAAGATAGAGCATGGAAACAAGCATAATACAACTATTCTTGTAGAGAACAAGATCCAAATTCAAAAGTCAAGAAAAATCTAGGGAAAATGATTCCGCAGCGAAGTCACCAATTTTGTACTAGAGAATTCGTCCTATGGATAGTTAAACTCTCTCATGGGATTAATAAGGCCCCTAGATAACTACCCAAGATCAAAATTTAACAAATAGACACTAATCCTCCTAGATATAATCTCATACATAAGCAAAAACAAAGAGGAATATGGAAGAAAGTAGATGTCGTACTTATCTTCCAAAGCTTTCCTTTCTTGCTCCAACCTTTAGCTTAATCTTCCAGAGCTCCTAGGCCTGATGCAATCTGCAAAAGAAAACACAAACCACCTTTCTCTAAAGCAATATATGTATACTAAATATCTAATTATGAAAAGATAAACAATTTCATGCATTCACCACTAAAGACATGAAAATGGGAGGAATAGGCTAAGTTGTATTAATAGAAAGAAATCCATAAAGAAACCATACAAAATATGTTATACCTGATATTATTATTGATTACAACTTCTCCAATATCTCCTTCATCACCCTTGCAAGACTCTTAGGATCATAAGTTTGATGTTTCTGAGATCACCCCCCCTTAGCTCATGGATGGCCCTCCTTAAGTAGGATTTGGGAGGCCAACCACTTAAAGAATATGATGGATCTAAATGAGGGAAATGTGGATCAAGGATCTAAACCATGCCAAGGAGGGAATTTGAGATGGTATTCAAAGGGGTCCCATCCCAAGAAATATCCATGAGATCCAAGATCCAAAATCAAAGGGATAAGCCTAAACTGAGATTTGTGTGCCCCTATAACTGAGCAAAAAGCAAAAAAGATGAATTTTTCGCTCCCCCTCAGGAATGCAAGGCACGAAAAAGATAAAATTGTTTCTCCTAGGGACACTGGAAGGGTGCACAAAATCAAGTAAGAGGTAGTTTTTAGAGGTGGTTAAGGTGGTTTTCAACCCCTTACTTGTTGGATTCGCTTCCAATTGTGACTGGGGTAGGGACCAACAATAGAATGAAGAGTCCTAACACCCTTAGGAGGCATAAACATCATGTTTACCATGGTGGTGAAACATGCGTACCCTCACTTACACATGGTGTGTCAATTTGAGGTATAACACCTTCGTCTCATTATAACGTTTTCGAGCATTTCCATACATTTCATCCATGCACATGCATGATGAGAATATTTAATTTATTTTTCTTTTATTATTCATCCCCTTTTATGAGTGTCTCTTTTTCCTATTTGAATGGGTGCATGGTGTTACTACATTTTGAAATAAATTAATTTCTTTCCTTTTCTTCACCCATAATTTAGTTCCTATTTATATTTGACCATTATCCTAGCTTAGTATGTGTGCATGTTGGTTACTAGAATTGCAGTAATCTATTTCTTTTAGTGATTTGTATATTTACTTGTCCTGTTGTCATTATGATGGGCATATTAAGGATGACATACTTCTTGCATGCCCTTCAAATGTCCTTTCAGTGGTGGGGAATGGTACTGTGACTGAGACCGTGTTAACTCAGTCCAACTGAACTTGTTGTGGGACTAATGGTTCCTGGGGAATAACGTTGAGTCCTTATTGCATGCCCCCCTAGGATAAGCATCATGAGTGATCGAATACATGGCCTACCCTCACCGCAACGTGCATTTGAAAAGCAAGAGACTCTCTTTCTTTTCAACTCACCGCGTGGAGTAATCGCTAGCCTTACCCTTCTCTGCATTCAACCTCGTTACCTAATGTGGACCAATTGGAAATCGTAATCCATAAACTACACATAAAAATTATGTGTATCAAATATTTCATATTAAAACATAATATATTAATTACATTAGGTCAACATCATCTATCATGGATACCATGAATCGATTTGGAGTCCACTTGGTATTGATGCCACCCTGCGTCACATGTACATATATTTTCTTGTCACGCGTGACAATCCATCAACAGTACATGCTATAAATAACAAGTCTTCATTTTAATCATGATTTTATAATAACTAATCATAATCATCATCAAATCATATTCATGGCATTGTAGTCATCATCAAATCATAACTCATCACAATTATCATCAAATCATAACTTGAATAGATAACTTAAAACATTCCACTTTAAACTAGTTTTTACACACATCGAGGCCATTCAAAACCAAATGGCATCAAAGAATAGCCAAACATAATAACCCAAGTCTGAATTCAAACATATCCAGGTCATCAAAATATGGATGCCCTCAAATAATAACGTCACAATAGTAGTCCAAGTCGGAAGTTAAAGCGTGACATTACATAGTTTTTTTAATTCATCATATTGGGGATAGTATTTCTTTGTCATACAAATTGTATTTTGGTACTACAAACAATGCAACACAGTATAAAGATATGCTTTCAGGTCTTGAAGCAAGTAGAGTGATGAAAATTGAGAAGATATCAATATTTTGAGATGTAGAATTGATTGTTAATTGTAGTTTCCCCTTTTAATAAATTGGAAAAATTGCAATTTTTGGTCAATTCGAACATTGGACTAGTGGTGACTCAAATGCTTCCAAATGGATCCAAAGGATTTCGAATTGGATCTGAAGGTGTTTGAAGAGTATTAGGACATAAAAATGAAGCTGATGGGTTCTTGGACACTCTCAAAAGACTTCTGCAACATTCATTTAAATTCAAGAGAAATTGGGGAATTTTACTAGTAATTTCAAGGTTCAAACCCCCAAGGTTAGAGGTCACTACACTACTACATTTTTTGCCTTTAGGGGGGGTTGTCTTCCGCCCCCAAAAGTGACCTACGGGGGGGGTTTTGGCTTTGGGGGCGGTTTTGGCAAAACTGCCCCTAAAGGCACGAATGTTAAAAGTTTTTCCCTTTAAGGGCAGTTTTTGACAAGATTGGAACCGCCCCCAAAAGTGACTTTTGGGGGCAGTTTGTGACCCCCCTCGTAGAGGTCTACAGATGCGGTTTTAAACCCCCCTCATAGACCCCTTCATAGAGACCTACAGGGGCAATTTTGAACCCCCTTCATAGAGACCTACGAGGGTGGTTGTGAACCCCCCTCATAAGCCCCCTCATACAAACCTACATGGGCGGTTTGGAACCCCCCTCGTAGAGGTTTATAGGGGCGGTTTCAAACCCCCCTCGTAGAGGCCTATAGGGGTGGTTGTGAACCCCCCTCGTATAGTCCTATAGGGGCGGTTTGGAACCCCCCTTGTAGAGGCCTATAGGGGCAGTTTAGAACCCCCCTCATAGAGGCTTATAGGGGCGGTTTTTAACCCCCCTCGTACAGGCCTATAGGGGCAGTTTGAAACCCCCCTCGTAGATGCCTATAGGGGCGGTTTGTAACCCCCCTCGTAGATGCCTATAGGGGTGGTTTGGAACCCCCCTCGTAGATACCTACAAGGGTGGTTCTAAACCCCCCTCATTATAACATACAAGGGCAATTTTGAACCCCCCTCGTAGTGACATACGAAGGCAGTTTAGAACCCCCCTCGTAGCAACATACAAAGACGGTTTGAAACCCCCTCTATAGCCATAATAAATCATAATAAAATATATTTTATTAAAAATACCAATATTGCAATATCAATAGGGCATGGAGGAATCGAACCACCAACCTCCTGCTTGTAAGGCAGGCGCTCTTCGATTGAGCTAGAACCCTTTCAAAATTGGGGAATTCCAAGTTAGTCAAGAATGTAATATAAGTGCTAAAAGCTACCATGCTGCAACAAAAAACAAATAGAACTCACCCATAATAACTACTTTGGTTTGCATAAAGTAAAGATAAAGTGTACCATAAAGGATGACGATGGAGGCATTCTCAAACCTCATACACCAGCAATAGTAGGCACATTGACAGTTTGGGAAGGTAGATTCTTATTAATCACAGGTCTTGGCTTCTAATAATATGTTAAATAAAGCACATGTGATGAAGGTGTTGGTTGAGGCTACTGAGAATAGGATGCAGAAGGAAACTATGATGAAGGTGTTGATAGTGGCTGCTAAGGATAAGGTGTAAAAAACACTTTTAATAAAGAAGCTAGTGGAGGCTGCTGAGGTAAGGGCACATAAATCACTTGTGAAGAAGGAGGTTGTGGTTGTTTCCCTTCAAGAAGAGGAAACGGATGAACTTGTGGAGTATACTGTGCAAGTTGTGGTTGAACTGATGGAGACACGCCCACGGTTGTCTATAGTGTACCTTTCCTATTGGAAAAAATTTCTAGGTGAATCTATTGGCTTGCTGGTGGCATAGATTTATGCCCTGACTGTGGTGAAATTCCAGGCCGAGGCTGCAAAATGTCAAAGTTAGACCACAGGAACGTATTAATAATATTCATGTATGCAACTAAGACAACCAGAAAATGGACGTATAGTAAATAAATACATTTAGATCATACCTGCAATGGTTGTGGAGCCCCAAATCTCTGATGCGATTCAGAAAAATCCAAATTAGACAACAAGGGAAGGTCTGATTAACCTAGGAGGATTAGTTTCTTTCTTAACAACCAAAGAGTATTGATCTCTACTCCATTTGCCACCTCTAGTACTGGCAGATGCAAGCCTAGCCATGGCCCCGCTAAGGAAGAGAGGGAGTTGGGTAAGAGTTCTTGGTCTTCATTCCTATATTCCCTTGCAAATGATGACTGGACAGTAGTAAATACTCTTAGATGCTAGAAGTCTGCTACAACCATTGGTAGTATTTCTCTTTGGAAGAGGAATTTATACTTCAACTAGCTGAACCTAGAATGGTTTTCTGATAAGCTAGTCATGGTCACAGACTTGTTGGAATATCAAGACTTGAACCTCCTCCCATTGCAAGCCCATGAACTATTGAAACCTGGGATATAAAAACAAAATATTATATATGCAATGAACTATTTATAACCATGTATGTAGGGTATTCCCTGTCACTGTCCTCAATAATTGCAAGTTTGTGTCAAGATGGTTTCAGATCCTTGTTTACAATTCACAACATATTCATTAGTCCTAGCTTTGTTATACTATCACAAAAACATCTAAAACCTGCATTAAAACGAAGAATAAAAATTCATCTCATCAAAATAACCTCAAAAATAAGACAAATTAGAAGTTCCAGTGCCATACTGAACATTCATTATGTTAGATACCTGCTCAATGGCCGCACGTATAGGTGCTGGGGGAGTGAGGTAGAAAAGAAAGCAATGCATCTACTAGTATGTCCATTAATGCAGGCAGTTCACTCTCATCATCATCATTGCTTGCAACAAGATCAATAACATTCCCAAAGGCCTTATTGCAGCATATCATAAGTTCAACAATTGTTTCACAAATTTCCCCATGCCTAAGGGGAATCTCAAATAACAACTATATAAATAAAAAGCGCATTACTTGTATTTTTCTAAAGTTAGATTCACCCTTAGAATCCTATGATGGAAAGACAAGTATTAGAGATAATGATCATACTTTAAACAAACAAAATTATTAACACAAGGGATAACAAATTTCATTGAACACAACATGAAAAATATGAATCCTGCTTCTGATGAGAATTATCAATTTTACTCTCAAACTGTAAGAACAAACTATTTATATGGAAAAAAGAACAGAAGGGACATTATTTTAATTATTGATATGATAAGTTATATCTTTTCAAGTTCATAAAATAAAGAAAAAATAGCTAATTCACAAGTCTACTTACAGCTTGGAAAAGTTGTGCTTCTACATTATGTAGTTTGTTGAATGAATCTTCATCGTCCCTACTTAAAGGAAAAAATAAAAAGACAAATGGAATATTCTGAAATGTCCCCGAGAAGCTCATCATATATGCACCTAAATAAATGGAATCCAAGGGACTCACTTCATACTGCATACTTTTAATCAACTCTATGTTTATGTGAAATCATCAATTTTTGTGCATCCACAAATAAATGTTGCATTTGCTCAATGTTTACTCTCTCAATCTGCAGTTATGTTAACTTTGGCAAATGCCAACGTCTCCCAATCTGCAGTTTTGTTAACTTTGGCATATGTTAACTCATCAAGAATTGACAATTTCAAAGCCATGAATTTACACAATGGCAGGAATTCTGAGTTTGATTCTTACAAGGATAAAATCTCATGCTACAGGTTTCAAATAACAATTTACCAGTAGGACACGCTCACCTATGATTCAATCCATAGCTTCATATTCAAATAATTCTTGAAATGATGTTCATCAACCATGCATATACTATGTAAACTAACTCATAGTAGTCACAACTTACCTTGGTTGGCGATAGAGCATTATTCACACATCAAACTCACTAATAACCTTTTCAATGCTGATTTTTTTCTTCTTGAATTGAAACCTTAGTCAACATATGAACTTCTGTTATGACATAGAAATTGCTATCTACAGTCAGCTCCTATTCGTACTTATATAGCTACATCTCCTCTGACTCGTTATAGCATGGTCCTTAAGAAGCTCCCTACTAGCTAGTGATGTTCCATCTAGATCCTCTGAGACTCTTCTATTAGCTAGTCCATATAGACTTGGTACTCCCTATACAACTCGTCATCTTACTAGTCCAAAAGACACACCTCAACAGAGCTATAGTGCTCCCATAACAAATATATATGACTCCTCCATAATCACATTAGGAATATTAGTCTTAGGACTTGTGAACTCCATTAATAATATCTTACTCTATTAGTCTTCTTAGTTTTGATTTCCTCTTTTATAACGCCCTCATTTCTTTTCTGGACTATTTATTTGGCACAAGGTTATAGTCTATCACCTAGCTGGATAGTTTATGGACTCCATAGAACATAACCTCATTTTAATCACTCTATGATTTTATCCCAATATAGGTTTCAATACAACTCCCTCCTTGAACTCTTGGTCGCTACACCTACAATCTGATCTAAGTTTTGAAATTTAGATCCAACAATCCAATCATAGTACTCTGTATGCAGAATGGAGATAATGATTTCTTCGTAGGGTTGGATTCAAAACACAACGATCCCCTTATGAACCGCAATCATCACTTAAATCTTCGATTCCATAATATGACCCATATTCAGGAAGCTTGAAATATCTACCAATTGCAGCAAAACTATGCATCTTGGAATCACCCTCGATTTCTTATCTTCTTGACTAGTCATACACAATCCTAATTCACATTCAGATCTTCACTGCTGGAAATAAAATACACAATTTACTGATCAATAATTCGTCCATTCAACTAAACATTAACGGATTAACATAGAGAGGCATATACAGATTAACACAATAGAATGACCCTAACTATTGATGTTATTTCCATTATCATATCAATGGAAACAAGCTCTATGAGATTGTCACCGCTTTTCATTTTGAAAATATTTTAATGACAAACAATATTCTAAAAATATCATAAAAAATATTCTTCTGTTATTTAGAAATGACAAGCACAAACCCCTTGCCTTGCATTCACTATCATGCACATGTAAACTTCTTGTATGCTCAAGCATCCAACCATGCATTTTTGTTTTCTCCCTCATGTGATTTCATTGTTTTGTGCTCCATATGATCTAAGCTTTAATATATTTTTCTTGCTACAATGGTTCCCAATAATAATGATTCGTTATCCCTTCTTGTAGTCGTGTTGACTTATTGTGGTTTCTTGTGGACATTACTATATTTCTTTCTTTATATTTTGAAAATATCAATGAGGCAATGGGACAATAATGTATTCTATGAGATGAGAATGCCAACATACTTGCCAGTAAAAAGGTTGCAAGAGGTGGTCCATATCTATGGATTTCAACAAATCTTAGGGGTATTCCTTGTACCCTAAGCGACAAAGATCATATACCCCCAAGCCCAACATACAATTGCTTATATCCTTTCACAATTAGATCATTTTTTATTGATTTCTATTCATCACAAGTTATTGATGATAGATTTTCTAGGGAAATGGTGAACCAATAATATAGGGTCCCAGCTCCGCTCCTCCTAGTCACACAAGCTTGATCCCCATCAATCATTCCTTACATACATATTTCACACACATACTCAGTCATAGATTCATCATCCTGGATGCTCTGGTCTTTATAACCATACCTTAAAGAGGGCTCCTATCTAGGCTATTTAGATTTTGATATAGTCCTATCCTAATCTATGCAGCCCAATATATAATTGGCCAGCAATCAAGAAGAATGAGATAGTCCTAGGACACACCCCATCCTAAGGGAGACAAGTAGCCTACTCAAACACAACCCATCAAAAACTTGTTACAGAACCATCCAATGGAGCTTTTACTACTCACAAGTTGGTTCCAGAAGAGAAAAGATGGGAAGTGGTTCACTCTAAGAATACGGGGAAGTGGGGCCCCAACCACCTTGTAATGTCCCCTATTCAAATTCCATCAAAATTTTCCTAAACTGCTTGACAAGATGACTATGTACTTTTGACAAAAAGTTGGTCTTCAAATTGTTGTAGCTTACTGGGAATTAAATCTGATTGGTTGTAGTATTTTAGCAAACACTTTATGTCCTTACTGCTGTAGCTTCAATCTAAAATTCTTGACAGAGAAATCAAGGGCTGATTGCTTGTGTTTAGATTTTATATGAGCTTCATGCATCATTTGTTTGACGTATTCATGTTTATCAATATTTCACTCAATTCCCATTTAACATTTCATATGTATGCAAATGACAATAAAAATGCGTAGTCTTAAAATAAATAGTGACAACAGCTTTCCAATAGGTCTTAACTAATGTGAATACATTAACTAATCGTTGACCTGAGATGAAGAGAATCGTTGACCCATTGCTTTCCTTAACTCTAGCAACTACTCTGCGAGATTGGTCACATCCTCCTCAACAAAATTTACCATCTTGCTACAATTAACACAGGTCCTTTTGCAAGTTGAGGAATCAAATTTCTCTCCCGAGTATGCAAGTTCAAGTATCGTTTTTCAATCTAGCTCAGTTTCACAGTAGATAGCAATCTGTGAAATATTCTCAAGGTTTGTCTTTAATATCCTTAGGAACGTAAGCACATGATATGGGATCCTTTCTCTATTGTACTCCTCAAAGACCATTTTTTCATTATTTGAGTCTTTCATGCTAACACGGGATGTAAGAACAAAGTCTGGCCTCATTCGTGAGGGTTGAAGACCCATGCTTTTCATCATGGCTTGGAGTAAGGAGATAGTCTAACAAAACTTGAGGTCTTCATAGTATAGTTTTAATGGGTGATGAGAGGACTTTAAATACTAGTGTCAATCCTGAGGGCATATGGAGTTTCTAGATGATTTCCCCCCTTGGCCTTGTTTTCCATAAAGTTATTGGATAAAACCCTACAAGATAAGTGAAAATTTTCTATAAACTATATTGATTCACTTAGAAATTCATGTCAAGCAAAGGCAACATTCCACATACACTTCCTACCCTCACTTGTTTCACACCCCAAAGCAAGTAAAATGAACATCACTTAAACATACCAATATGTCGATACACATCACATTAACTTGAAATGCAACTAACCATAGAGTTACACAACCCTTCTTACCGAAATATTCCTAAACACCTTTAACAAACTTAAATCCACTTTACCTTTTTCAAATAAAATATTAGAGCTCGTTAAAGCATGCATCGAACTTATATGAAAAGGGACCTTTATGCTAAAGTGCTCTCCACATTGAGTATGCCACAAAGCAATCTATAAACCAATCTTTATAAAGTGAAAAGCTCTTATCCCCAACGTGTTTGTGAGGTCCAATTTATTCCTAACGAAGCCACTAACCATTTTAAATGATAAGGTCCACAAATTTTAAGAAATGGTGGTTATCCTCCAAAGTGGACCACGATATCACATTGCACCGATGAACCATGCGCTTAGCCCAAATTGACTTGTCTCTATGCCAAGACACGACATATGCTCCAGACCCTCGATCCAAGGAAATAGGGCCATGAGGCAGCCATGGCTTCACCCAAAGAGAATAAATGATGCTACAAATGTTGAGCATTTTGCTGAGAACCACCACCAACGATGTCTCAAGGAAGTATTTCATACAAGCCAAGGCTGTCATTGTAGATGCATATCAACCCATTCATGAAATTTGACATAGTTTTATTTGTTTGCTAAAGTCTCAGGTTTCGAACCTCTACTGTTTTGGATCATTCCTTGAATTACTTCAATTCAGCCACCACAATCTTTGCACTATTTCACGACCCAAGTGAATTGTTGCTCGATGGTTATTCTTAGTGAATATTTTGTTTGACGTGTTGGAAAAGATCCAACTTATGCAAGTAACCAAAATATGACGGGGGAATCTCTTCCATGCGGTACAATGCTCTGTTACTGTGTTTTAATGCTAGCTTGGGAATTATGGAAATGTACAGGTCCCTTATTTCAATCACCCTTTAGTTGTATACCAGTGCTACATTTTCAGATCCGAATTCCAATCTGTAGGTTGAACCTAGGCCTGGTTGTTACCTCAATATAATTCAACAGCAAAGAACTAAATCCACGTGCTGGTATAAATGTTCCTTGACCATCTGTAGAATATCATTGCATGTCTATGTTCTGTCTCTTCTGAATATCATTGCATGTCTATGAACTTAAAGAAAAATTAATGAAGCCATCCCACTATCTTCATAATATATTGGATCTTGTTATATTTGTGAAATCATGCATCTAAATTGTCTAATCTTCAGCCCTGTGTAAACAAAACATATAGGACCAGATGTATACATGGAGATATATTTATTGCTTTGAGGTTCGAAATGGCTCAAAGAACTCCTAGAACTGTATGCTGACTTCAAACAGCAGAATCACTTTCACAAGTTCATTGATACTATAGATCTCATAAAATTATGTAGGCTATGTCCTTGAAACATAGACATAAGTCTTGAAAATCTCTCAAAAGGTTCACTCTGCCCAAAATCCAAAATAGGTGAGAATACAAATGTGATCACCAGTCATCTCAATCTGCCACTCTGAGCAATAGTGTACATGAAAATGGAACAGGCACTGTTATGTTGCTATGGGCTGTTAGAGAAAAATATTGTAGCTCCTCACTGCTTCAAAATAAAATATCCTATATGGGCCCTGGTCACCTAGAAAATGAGGCACATGGTTTGTCCATTACCTTTCATTGCTTCCCATCATTCTTTGGAGGTGGGGCCATATCCATAATTTCTTTTATTAGTCGCTTCACTATCTAGAAGTGTTGTGTAGGCCTCCAAAGTTACCCAGAATGGTTTCCAAGGTCAGAAATTTTACCCCTTGTATACCCATGCAAATATGGGGTAACAAACCTTAAGATATGTAACCATCATTGTTTCATATTATGGTTGAGGAAGGTCTAAAAGTGGAAGACTCTGATGTGTAAATTTTTATGTATTTCCTAGTTCAACCCATTATCCACTCATTTTTAGTGTCTAAAAACATTCTAGCATCAATCCTGGATGCTAAAAAATTTTGATGTGCTGGTATTTGAAAAATATTCTACTACACTAAATTCTGGTTATCATGTTAACCAAAGACCAAAATTTTCATAAGCTTTCCACAAAATAACTTTAAAAATCAACACTAAGGTGCTACTATGATTTTCTACATGAAACATCTTTAAGGGCCACTCTAAACTATAAACACAAATCAAATCAAGTAAGGTACCAAATAAGGCATATTACAATCCCCAGTTTCTCGTATACTAGATATGTCCCTAAGATGTAATTCATACTAATGACCTTCCATTATCAATAAGCATCCACTAGAACCACACATGAGATTTACACAATATAGAATATATACATATATAGGATTATTACATACTTGATTTGTTTATGTGAACAACCCAAAGTGACCGTAGAGATATACATGCCTCATCTTGCTTGGTATGAAATTTTGCATTTTGCAACAATTGTAGAAGAGGACCTGAATGATATTTGCATCAATGAAAACCTGTAGACCAGAGCATACAAGTAAGCAACGTGTATTTAAGAGGGGAACATAACTCAAAAACAACTAAAATATAAATAGTGGACCTGTATCTGTTGTAATGTTTGAAGTTATTCAGCATGCTTCCTTCTTGATAATTTTCTTATGATTGTGGGTTAGGAGTGTTGAAAGGTAAGGGAGTACATCATTGTTGATCATATAAGGCCAATACATAATAAGAATTAAAAATTATCAGGAAATTTGATCCTCAAATTGCATCACTTGTTTTTCACATTACACTTTAGATGATCAAATTGGTGTCTTCAAAGTATTGTTCTATATTAAAAATAAGATAAAAGTTACATAAATGGCTGATAACTACAATGCATTGTCAAGTTTATAATACTCCCCAAAGATATAAAAATGTATAACCAATTTGAAAAAAAATGATAACGCAACAAGAACATATCAATTCATTGTTCATGATATAAAAGAAGTTTAAGAAATGCAAAGTCTCAACTAAGAAAATCCTTTTTCGGCCTGTCTTCTAAATTAAGTTCAGAAGACTAAAATGGTATTATTGATGCCCCAGAAACATATAAAAACTACCCCTATAATTGTCTTGCAAGAGACAATAATAACATCTAGGAGAGAGGATAAGGCCAAAGCATATGTTAAGACTTCGTTATCACTTGAATGAATAAGTTATTCAAAAGTTGGAAGTGCTGATTTGTATATGCATTACATTGCCAAATAATTTCAATAACAAAGGTGGCAAAATAAAATGCAATAGTTAATCAACAAGATCAACAAGATAGTGTGAAAGTTAAGGGTATCAACAAACCTTAACTTGACAAGAATGAGTACCAATTAATTTCCAGGATGACTACAATATGTAAACTAAGTTAACTATTCAAGGACAATGGTTTGTATCCATACGTGAAAAACTATCTTCTATCCATAGCTGCTCCAAAAATTTAAGAAAATTTCCATTTTTAATTATTTCCATGGGGATAAATTGAAATCAAAATGCTACAACTGCAAACTATGTGGGCTCACTAAATGAAGTACCAAATTCCTAGAATTTATAGATGTCACAATATTAATGGCCCGTCACAAGGTTTTTCTTGATCTTACTTTAAATAGTTTTTATTTAAAAAAAATAAAACCTTTAAATGCTTTGTATGTTCTTTGCTTTATCCATTTTTTTTAAAGTTTTATATGTGCTTTGCTTTATCCATTTTTTTTAAAGTTTACTACTAAGTGCCAAGGAGAGCAAGCCCATTAGAGCACTGGAAGATTCCACGAAGAAAAGCATCTACACAACTTGTCAATATGACTATCCATCGCTAAGCAATATAAACAATTAAAAATTTATTTTAAAAATTTATTCTTGGGACTATTTTCAGTGCACACAAAATAATAAAAAAGCGCCCAACATCAAGGAGATTTCCCAGGAATCAAAAACCAAGTGTCAAGGCAAGCTATAAGTATTGAGAGTATGTGACAACACCAAGGGAAGAATCTCGTGTGAGATCTAACGTGGTGGTTTCCTTTGCATTTCATATGAGCAAAGGATGGTATTCAAAACCACTCTTGAAGGGTGTGAAATCCATAAATCCCATAAATGCAAAAGACCTAGCACTACATCAAATCTTAAAGAAACATAAGAAAGAACTTGGTAAAGCCAAATTCACACAAGTAGCATAATCTTATGAGGAGTCTAACTTCTATTGGTTGCGAGTCATCACAAAATTGAAGACACTTTCAAGAGATGTTAGCAAAGAGAACTGAATTTTGTAATATGTCTCACACAGAGTTTGAAGGTAATGACTTGGGTATTTTTCCAGGAGTGTCAAATAATTAGGTTTTACAATGACTAGCATGGCTTCCTAAATTCTATCATTGTATACTTTGTGTTGTATTCAAACCATTGCATAAATCAATTGATGACCGCAAATTCTTGGAGTACAGAAGTTGCTTGGATGCTCTGAAGACTGGCTTTATCTTCATGTTAAGACATCATAGCAATTGGATAAAAGGAAGAAAATCATTGTTGACACTGACTCGGGTATAGATGATGCCATGGAAATATTTTTGGTTCTTTAGTCTCCCGATGTAGATGATTTTGGTCTCACTAAATGTTTTGAGATGTCTATAAAACTTTGTCAACAACAAATTCCCTTAATCTGTTAGAAGTTTCAACGAGAAAAGATATCTCTGTTGCAGAAGATTCACATACATCAATTAATAAAGTTCTGAAGCTGCGAATTGCAAACTTTGTCCGTAGCAGAGATGGCCTTGGGAACACCAATATTGTCCCACCAAAGGGAATTTGATTCCACAATCAACATCAGATATGGAAGCTCTACTTGAAAACCCAATGAAGATATTGAAACCCTAAGATGATTGTCTCAGAGTACAATTGCTATGTCGGAGTTATTGTTGATTTGGATTGCTTCATTAGTTCAAGGAGGAGTTCGAGCTACTTATATGCTGTACTTGAATTACTTGGAACTCTTTTTTGTCATTATTTGGGAGGTGGTATGCTGCAAAGGTATTTGTTTCCATTCGAGATGGAAAAGCATGAGCTCTCTGTCAACAAGAATATTAGTAAATATCAATTGGGATCCATCAAGTGGGATGCTCAGAGATGATTGTCTAAAGCTGGCTTTGTTCGATGTCTATTAATATCAATACCATGAATTCATATTAAGATTGATTCGTCATTCATAGCTTGTGTGTTTCACCATGGCATATGGTTTAGCAGAAGCATTATCTCAATTTTGACAGAGTAAACTACAGATTTAGGTGACAAAGGCATAAAGGAGGCACTAATAAAATACATTTCAAATTCATATGTTAGCTACAACTCTATAGTTGTTTGGGATTTTCGGTAGCACCTTCAGTACAGGAATTTTTCTGGTTTGCAACATCCTGTAACTAGAATTTTCACACAGCCTGGTGAATTTAGAGCTTCCACAGGGTTTCTAAGGATGTTAACTTCGAAGTAAATTCTTAGTTACATTTTCTTACGTTTGTAAATATCAAGTATCATCTCAAATATGAATCAAATAATATGTTAGTCAAAGTCTTCCTAAAAAGTTGGATTTTTTTGGGTTGAAATCTGGATCGATTCACTTCTAGGCAATTGTATTTGTTTGGGGTGAAATCTGAAATTTGATTGCTTTGTGAATGCACCAGTTCATATTTGACGCAGTTAATTTATACACCCAAGTGAGATCACTAACGAATGGATGATATGCACATTTATGAAATTGGGTATGTGAAACTGATATGAAGAAGTATAGAGGGGAAAGGTATATGCATATTAAGCTAATGAGGATGTTTTTAGGTAAATGACTGAATGTTGGTGGCATTAACAGCCTACCAGCACTTAGGAACCATCAAATATTAAGAAGTATCATATCAAAGATAAATAAATATTAATAATGTTTGCAGGTTGCCATGATGTAAGAAGAACTGCTGTTAAGGTACGAGAGCTGTTAAAAGTTCAAAACCCAACCGCAAAAACAAGCCCTAATAAAAAAACCATTCATGTCCAATAGAGAGTATAAACAAAATTTTCCATTGCAAGGCCTATTGAATGCTTGAAGATTAATGGACACAAATGAGTTTTCCGGGTTAAAAAAAATACCTCATTGATAACCGAAACCCTTAAGAAAAAATAGAGCATTCTAACTATATGTAGACAGTCCTCAATAGAAAGATGCAGACAATATACACTCACAGACTAAAATACAATGCATTCATTTTACACACATTTCACTGCACGGTTACTCTGAGATTAACAACGTATTAATAAAAAAAATAGAGTTTCTTACTAGAATATCGCCACGGTTCGCCATGCCTGTAGAGAGTGATGTCGCTGCCATTGCTACTTGCGCTGTCCCAAGGAAGTAGTTTATTACCACAGTCCAGCGCTGTCCCGAGGAAGTAGTCTCTTACCACAGTCCATAGAAAGTATGATGAAAAACCCTTGCTGTAGCAATCTATCAGTTCAAACCAAATATTATTGAGGGTTGAGCTGCTTGGGAATGTATTTCATGTCAATGTGATGTAGTGCTCAGTCTTGGGGGTGATTTGAGCCCATTAGAATGCATTCTAAAAATTTACATCCCGCGTCCCAATTCTAGATTGAGTTACCCTGCTCTCTTCTTCCACAAAGATGACAAGGGAGGCAATTTTGACAAAATTTAGCGCCCAACTGCGATTTTTGTTTTTTGAATTTCGTGAAATGGTTTTTATTTTTTATTTATTTTTATTTTTTTTATGTTTATCTTTCATCAATGGACTAGTTCACCGCAAACGAAGGGTATTTATTGGGATATTGATCATCTTCTCCTACAAATACTAGCAACTTTTATATGGCCAGTGATTGTTTTAAATATGCCTCTAGATTCGATTTCTCTATATATGGACCTATCCTATATTTCTAATGTTGTTCTCCCTTGGATGTGTCCTCCCGGTCCATTAGTATTTGTGTTCCAATTGGGAGGAAGATAGGTGGTTTTTCCCGAGTGAGATGTACAATATATCCTTATGATGGGTTACTAAATTTGTAAAACAGGGACACTATGAGATATTGTTTGAGTACTTATCGGTGGTGGATGATGGGTGGCCCTGAATTCTGCTGATAAATTTGTGGAAGGTTGTGGAAACTATGTCCTTTGTTTTTTTGTGATTGGACCTACCAACATTTTTACTAACTCAATAACCCCTCTTTAGAATTCCTATGATATTCAAGTTTTCTTATGGGTGCTAAGAATATCGAGGAACATCATTAGAGTTACAGTGGTGATCTAATAATTGGTGTGAGTGCCTTTTCAATGTGACATATAGACAATTGTTGATGGGCATCTATAATGAAGCATTTTTCACCATTCTTTGCATAAGAATTTGACACAATTTGCCTTATTAAACCCTGCTATTATGACATAGTTTCTAATTTGCTTATGAATAATTTACCTAGATTATTTAATGCATGTGATGTACATTTTTTCATGGGTGATTTTGAGTAGGTATGCACACATTTCACTTATGAAGATAATGTGATTACATGTCTAAGAGAGCATGAACCAAGTCACTAATTTCCTCAATCATTATTCTAAACAACTATAATCATGGGGAGTATTCACAGGGACCTTATCCCTATTTGTCACTCCAAAATGTCCCAATGAGCAAGGAAGCATTTATTTCCCTAGTCGACTCCAATTTCCTCAAGAGTTCAAGTTGCACAAGCATTATAGGATTCAAGGATATACCAATTTAGATATATAGGAGCAACTTCCATCAATCAATGGATTGATGGAGCATTTAATTAGATTTCCATTTCTAGTACAAATAAGAGCATACGATGATAATTGAATGTTATTGAACTTAACTTCTATGTTATCATTTATCTTAAATCTGTTCAAATTAGAATTGTAGAGGACACTTTGGAATCCTCAACCTCTAATTACCCCTTTACCTCGTACCTAACCTTTATGTCTAACCCCCAACTGACTAACGCGATACCTTCAATGCCTCAATAATGGTCTTGTTTAGGGTCTACATTTGGTTGTTTTTGGGGTTGTCTTTTTCATATTAATGAAGAAGATTGTGGGTTTTGGCGGGACTAGGGGTCAATGTTTTTCACAATAACATATAAGTTTTGAAAGTACTTAGTACATGTTTCCATAGAGGCACCGTCTTAGACTCGGCTTCCAAAATGGTAGGATCTTTGTGCACTGTAAAGGCATAATATGCATATGTAAAATAGTTAAAATGTTTTTCCTTTCAGTACGACCAAATGAAACCTATCAACCCTTGAACAGTTGCAATAATCTATCTGACCATAGGAACAGTTGCAGCTCCTATCTATTCCTAAACAAGAAAAACAAATTTCGAACTTCAAGAAATGAAAGGATCCTTACCCAAGAGAAGACAATGAAAAAATTTATCCTAGTTGGATCCCAATCATGAGTCTACCTTCTGGTCTCATGAATCTACCATGTCCAAGGAATGGGGCCCAATATATAGATGAACTTATGTGACTATTGGCAATGGGGCGGGCTTCTTGGTCCTTGTTACCCCCTTATTACATAGGTGTTCACCTAAATTTTTCATGAGGATTCCTGAGCTTACTGGGATGATTCTGTGGACTAAGGGAGCAATTATTGACCTTTTCTTGACCTCAAAAAGCATTAGAAAACATTTTTGCGATTTTTTGTGGGTTAAAAAATACATAAATCTCTATTTTCTAGGCCTTTGTCAGCAGTAAGCTGTATCATTCAAAACTGAGCACGTTATGAAATTAAAAAAGATGACAAGGGACATGTCTGGGCATGCAAACAACCTAAGTATTCATCTCTGGGCACATATGAGGGTTGTTGTGACCTCAATCAGTAGAAGACAGTCCTAAAAGGTAATTCAATGCATAAAAGCTACCTTGATCTTCAGTTCTGGAGATATGACAGAGGTGAAACTCCACCTAATAAGAAGGAACAACAAGAAACTTTCAAAGATAGGACAATTTGATGGTAAAAGAATTAGTTCTTAGCCATATAAAAACAAGATAAAGGCTCAAGGATGTGTAAGTAAAAGCAAAGTATTTGTTGTATAAGACGGTACATTCCATCCTCTAGAGGTGACTAGCACACTTGGTCATGCTTAAAAGGGTACTTGTGATGTAGCCTCCTGTAGCAGCAACATTGAGAAACCTTTTCTGAACATGGTATGGTGAGGTTTCTTGGAGCAGCAACCCTGTACCCTATCATAGCTCATGAATTATTCTAATTTTGGTGGAGGATTTTGTCCATAATCCAATAAACACTGAAGCAACAGCATAGGAGAGAGAAGACAAATTTGGAGCTGGCATTTATGTCATTTCATGCCGATGGTTACATTCTAACTCTATTACATCTACTAGCATCTCAATGAGTGCAGGTTAAAAGAATGTTCTATATACATCGAGATATCTGCCATGCAGGTGCAAAGTTGCTTCTTGTTAAAAAACAATTTAATTGCACGTAGTGCTTCTGCCAATTTTATAAATCATGGCTTGTTCATAGCAAATTCCACCTGGCAGTTACATCTTGGAAAATATGGTTGGACTTATGAAAATATCCTTAGTATAAACTATAAACACACGGAACAAGAAGCGTGAGTATTCATTGCAAAAGGACAAAGGTGAAGGGCCAAAACCATAACCCCATTAGTCTTAATAATTCAAGTTTGATGGAAAAAGTAATTTGACCTATCACTTTTGGTATCAATAAATCTATTGCATCTAATAAGCCTCAAAATATATGCTTGCTTACAAATGTTACCAACAGACATCCTACAACAACCCACAAATACATTAGAAACAAACATATACAGAATCACAAATCATGGATTTCATACCAATCCTTTATCTGACTTATTTTGTGGTTTTGTATCTGCAATGTCCGTGGTTTCATTTTTTTGGTCAAGTTGTGCTCC
Organism: Larix kaempferi; assembly: GCA_027924585.1. NCBI lineage: Eukaryota > Viridiplantae > Streptophyta > Pinopsida > Pinales > Pinaceae > Larix > Larix kaempferi. The sequence continues at coordinate 1,531,567 of BSBM01000105.1, read as the reverse complement.
TGCTGCTGCAGTCACTTTGTCTCCCTCATCATCCGAGTCAAACAAAAAGCCATCCAAGGTCCCTGTAAAACATTAGAAATCAGAACTGTTTCAAGTGTTGGGCATATAAAAATGGTAGCAGTTCCTACTATCTCCAAATAAAATTGTCTCTCTAGATGTTATATAAATAATTTCAATACCATTTACAGGAAATTTCGGTGTCAAATTGCAGGAAGAAGGAAAATTATTTAAGAAAAAAGATAGAAAAAGCATAAGGAGAGAGATTAGAAGGCAAAAAGCATAACTCGTTGTATTGAAATAAATCAACTCATATCAATTCAAAACTCTTTGACTATATAAAAGAAAGAATACAAGCCAAGCGATGCAGAATATAAACTATTTTTAAATGGAGCTATCATCCATAGAGCTCAAGTACAATTTCATTTGTATGTTCAATAATCGGTCTACCAAATTCTTCTAACTACTTACACTTAATTTTAATGGTGATCATTTAACACTAATATCACTTTTATTTAACTTTATTATACACCAATATTCCACACTTGGCATAGATGTCTAGAGGGGTTGTTTCCACAATAACATATGACTTAAATCTATTCCTAATCATACATTCATGGATCCACTTACTATGTTCCAGAGCTTCATATTGCGCACATGCCGGAAGCATGCTCTTGAAGGTGATCAGATCCAGCTTCACACGGTCCCACTACATTTCATCAAAGAGCCTCAAAGCCTCATTAGAAAGCCCATTCTGAGCATATATTGAGCCATCATTGCATTCTATGAGACCACATCCCATTCAAGCATTTTGTCAAACAGTGGGCGTGCAATTTCATAAGACTCATGGTTTCTCATTAAATAGCATAACCTGCGTCAATTTTACCTTGTTCCCCTCCTACATCCATTGACAAGACAAAATACCGCACTGTAAAATATACCATATACAAAAAATGCAATGAATACTCTAGTAGACAGAAATAAATAAAAAGCAAGGATCCTTGAAGGTAAGCTAAGTGAGATAAAACCTCTCATTCTTTTTCTGCAAACAAATAATGATGATGAGCAAGTTTTTCCTAAGGTAACCATTTATTTAACCAATAGAGAAACAAATCCTACCTATCTTGTCATTCGAACAAATATGTAGAGCAGCCTGGCTGAGGGCATAAACTGGAGCTAAATGAGAGGACGGCAATGTTCTTAACAACTTGAAGAGAAGAATGGGAGGAAGACTAATTAGAATTTAGCATGACTCTTTTGTTAATAGACTTTGATGATGTCACGACTTCCTAGTTAGTGAGAATCCATGGGTGCCTGATGAAAGGAGCTAGAAGGATGAAGACTGAAGAACAGGAGAGAAGATGTTGTAAGATGACGTTTGGTTTCTAAAGCTTGAATTGGATCTTATAAATGTCTGACCTTGTTTCATGAAATGGCTTGCCCTCCTTACCCGAGCGATATCTTGTCTCCCATCTCAGGGTTTGATGTTTCATGAAATGGCTTTCCCTCCTTACTTGAGCGATATCTTGTCTCCCATATCAGGGTTTGATATCCCACAGTAGAAACCCTCCTAAATGGAAACATGGTATTACGCCATCCTATTGTTGGTGCGATGGTTGTGCCTCCTTCAAAGGTTGTTGGATTATCCAATGCATCATTGCATTCCATTGATCTCCTGTAATTCTAGTCAAGACACCGAATCTTGATCGAGTGCCTAAAGCCTGTGTGCCATAGGGGGGGAATTTTTTACAAAATTTGGTGCCCTCTTCTTTCAGAAAGATGAAGAGGCAATTTTGACCAAATTTGACTTCTATCACTACCCTTGATATGTATATGAGACCCTCGAGTTTGGTTTTTAAGAGATCAAATATTGCATGTAGTAAAGTGGATTGATGTGTTTCCATATTTAAGTTCAAAGTGATGACATATGAAAAGGATGATGATGATCACGAGGACAAGGTTGATGACAATGGAGATAATCATGAGATCAATGGTGGTGATTATGATGATAACAAGAGCAATAATGATGAGGACGAAGATAATGAAAATGATGAAGACGGTGATGACACTGATGATAATAATCATGATATTTGGTTTATAATTAGAGTCAAACCAACTGCTTGGAAAGTGCGATACTAGTTTGGGAAGGAATGGAATGGAATTATTTCCTTTGACAATGATGATAATGACAGTGATGATAATGACAGCGATGATGTTTAAGATGAGGACGAGGATGATGATGATCATGATGATGACGAGGACAAGGATGATAATGATGATGAATACCATGGTGACAACGATGACAATCATTATCAAAACAATGATAGTGACAATGATGAAAATGGGTAAGATATTGATGGTTCCACACACATCTAGTGGATTGTTGGCTTGATGGTTCTAGTGGATTTTTGGTGTGATAAAGATGAATTGTTTGGATTTGTGATTATCACATTCATATCCCCTGATATTTATAGCATGAAACAAACCTACATAATCCATATGTCATACCACATACCACTTAGTAGCTTGGTCGAGGATGAGATCCTTAATGTAGGAGGGTGTGGTGGACTTGCAAAGCAATATAAATATTGGGCTTAGGCCAAGCCCTAATATTTTACAATTTATTTTAACTATATATATATATATATGCATTGATAGCTAGAGTGGAATAGTATATTCATCTATATGCTACCATAGGAGATATAGGGGTCTAAAGGTGTGGTATACACATATGCATCCTCTTATCTCTTCGATGATCTTTCAAGAATGATTTGCAAGAAATCGATGGTATGATTTTCAACCCTTTTTATTACTCAACTTTAATTGCATATCATTATATGCCAGACACTTCCCCGTTTGATTAGAAGATTATCTATAAGTGACCCATATGAGCATTTTTCTTATTTCAAATTTTTTTGTATGTTCCTGTATTCCCCACTTTATCCTTCTTAAAGGTTCTTTTTAAAGATTCCATAATTAGACTTCTTTGATTTCGTGTCATAATTTGTTTTCCCTGTGTTTTCTCAAATGGATTAGAGTATTACTTGGTTGTAGCCTATTAGAATCTTATTAAAGTACAAGATAATATGTTATGAGCATGGAAATGTCATGAAAAGAATGATATAGTTAAAGCACATACAATCACTTACCTCCATGTATGCACTTGTACACAACCTAAATAACAAAAAAAAAGCTTGTATCATTAATCAACCACATGAAATATCAATATTCAATTCCAATTTTATAACAATCATGTGAAATTTTATAACAAATAATAGACTTCATAAGTTTTCACAAGCCTCCCCAATCTTCAAAAGGACATTTGTGATCCCTAGTTGGGAGAGAAATACAGGTTTGAACTAGTTTAGAAACACAAATCTTACCAAATCCAAAATTTCTTAAGATCAAAATAGTAATTGATCAAGACAAATATTCCACACAGATCCAAATATTCAGAGTTGGTTCCCGGAGTTTGATCCTTTGTCTGCCCCAGCCATGATCACACCCGTCTGGGTAAGACTCTCGAATCTACCCCTACATCTCTGGTATCCATGCTCTTTAACTATTAGAGAGTCTAACCCAGAGAAAGAATTCTACCCCTATCTGCCACCTCCTTCTTCGACTAGAAAAGGGGTCTATTCAGCTGTGATTTGGCGTTAATATTGAGTGGCATATGGGTAGTCAAACAATGTCATACCAGCAAGCGTTGGAAGGGATAACAGGGTATAGATCTGCTACAACAATCATTGGCAAGTGCATGAAATTAGTGGAAGGAGTAGCTCACAATATTGATGCATGAAATATTCATTAGATCTATGAAATATGTTGGGCATCAATATTCATATCAGATCTATATTACATTATTTGACTGAGTATAGAGGTTAGTTGCGGGTCTCTAATCTAGATCTTAAAGTTGATTGTCTTAAGGCAATTTATGGGTTACTATTCTTAGCTACATATCCTTGTCATTACTAGTGGTATATGCTATATCATTTGTGGAAGAAGTGGCCATGTTCCCTTAAGCATACAGGATTGATAGAACCCCATTTCACTCAGCATCACAACCTTGGATTGATTTTTAAGATAGTTTGTTGGTTTTTCCTAGAACATATTGGAGGAGATTGCACACAGGGACAACAGCTAAACATTTAGGTATCATCTTCAGCAAGAGGGTTCCTTTGTACTTGGAGAGTGGGCATCTTATCAAGTCATTAACAAGGCATTTCCAGGCATGTAGTTTGTTCATTATAATAAAATACATCAATCTTTGTTTGTTGGTTGTCTATTTATTAAGGTCTATTTAATTTTCTTTCACTCTACCTTACAACACTAATGATTCACTCTACCTTACAGCACCAAAGGAGAATATCAACAACGCATTTATCATTGAAACTAGATTATAATAAACAAGAATGCACGAAAATATGAGGACGTACCTTGCCCTTTCAAGGTTCTTCAATTCTACCACACCAATTGAATGGATCCCTTGGTTTGAGAGCCTATCCCAGTGATAGCGTCTATGGTAATGCCAGTCCCATATCAAAATGTAGTTCGAGCACTTGGTATGAAGGATCCCTTGGTTTGAGAGTCGGCCCCAGAGTGCGATCGATGAAGGATACCAAGTGCTCATAGAACCAGTCCATCCAAATCGCGCAAGATTGAACCAATTTCTTAAAAAAATATCACAAAATGGAGTGGGGGGAACCAGTATTCCAAATGGCGTGGGATTCCTAAACATGATTTTGATTTTGATTTCATTCCCATGATGAAAAAGTTAATTAGACATTTAGTACAAGGCTAGGCACGTCACATATTAAAATACATTTATATGGATTCGCAAGAAAGCTACTAAATTCAATAAATTATTAGATACATTGTTTAAGTAAATAATTATGATTCTACTTTAGAACTGAGCAGAGCGATGGAGGATGCATCCAGTACAGAAGCTTTTTGGGTCTCTTCAGGGTTTTTCTGGTATTTTAGAAGTGCATGAAGACTTTCTCCATTTAGCTTTGTATATGTGGAAGAATGGAGTATTTTTTAGACATGGAATGGGAGGTGGAGACTTGAGTCACCCTTCACAAAAAGGGGAAAACAATGAGAAGAAAGGGTGATGGAATGAAAATTACTAGCATGTTGAAATTGGCAGGAAAATTTTCATTTGTGGTGTTACAGATCTAAAAATTACCAACATATCCCACTTGTAGTTGAAATTAGATTCACTTTTTAGAGATTATGTGATGTCGCAAGGCCTTAATCATCACTCAAGAGCAACATAGGGAATTGTTACATATAGGCTAGATATTCCATATGTAGTAGTCTAGGTTAACATGCATGGACCATCAACCCCATAGTAAATTAATATGGTATTAGGCCCTAAAATTAGTTTATAGGCCATGGTATAGGCCACAAGAACCATCGTCAATGTTACAAATATTGAAATGGCCACAATATCTCGATTGTAAGGTAAAGTAATTATGTGTACGACCCTACACATGGACCATGAATCATATAGCAAATATATTAACCATGGACCATTATTTAGGCTATGAGAACCACTATTGGTTTACATAACCTATAAATATTAAACCATGGTTGGTTTATTGGTTTACATAACCATGGACAAACCAACAACAACAATGACATCGACGATGGTGACAATGATAATCATGATGATCTCACATGTAGGCTAGAGATTCTTATGTGGTAATCTAGGTTAACATGCATGGACCATCAATCCCATGGAAAATTAATATGGCATTAGACCCTAAATTTAGTTCACATGCCATAATCCAGGCCATGCGAACCATCCTTTGTGTTACAAATGTTGAAATGGCCACCATAAATAATGCCACTAATTAGACACTGACCTAACACAACCAACCCATGTAAATGGCTCATGCACTTGACACACTTGATCCATGCAACGAATTCATGCACCTAGGAAGCTTCAACCTCTAACCACCTCACCTCGTACCTAACCTTAACATCTAGCCCCAAACCGAATAACATGATAACTTATAAACCACTTAACCACTAGTACCAGCAAAACCAGAACCCATTGCCCACTAACCCATTGATCCCTTAGGTGCCTCGCTTCTAATCCAAAAACTCCCCAAAGCCTACCACATCATGAAATTGTAGAAAATATCCCCTTAAGCCAGTGTCCCTCTAACCCTAACCCACTAACCCCTAACCCAATCACTAGCATGCCTACTGCACCAAATCAACACACTAACACAATAAACTTTGACCTTGGTCTATTTATAACCAAGGTTTTAGATCAAAGACTTTGACATCATGAGTTTTAAGGGGGGTTCCAAAAAAACCGCCTCCAAAAGTTCAATTCTCATGACTTTTTGTGGGGGTTTTGACAAACCGCCCCCACAAGTTATGAGAATTGGGCTTTTAGGGGGGATTTTCAAACAACCGCCTACAAAAGTTCAATTCTCATGACTTCTAAGGGGGGTTCAAAACAAACCGCCTCCAAAAGTAAATTCTCATGAATTTTAAGGGGGGTTCCAAACAAACCGCCTCCAAAAGTTCAATTCTCATGACTTTTAGGGGGGTTTTGACAAACCGCCCCCAAAAGTGATGAGAATTGGGCTTTTAGGGGGGGTTTTCAAACAACCGCCTCCAAAAGTTCAATTCTCATGACTTTTAAGGGGGGTCCAAGCAAACCACCTCTCAAAGTTCATTTCTCATGACTTTTAGGGGGGGTTTTGACAAACCACCCCCAAAAGTTATGAGAATTGGGCTTTTAGGGGGGGTTTTCAAACAACCGCCTCCAAAAGTTTGATTCTCGTGACTTTTAAGGGCGTTCCAAAAAAACCGCCTCCAAAAGTTCAATTGTCATGACTTTTAGGGGGGGTTTTGACAAACCGCCCCAAAAAGTTATGAGAATTGGGATTTTAGGGGGGGTTTCCAAAAACTGCCCCCAAAAGTCAAATTTCAAGACATTTGGGGGTGGATTTAAAAAAACCGCCCCCAAAAGTCCAATTTCCATGACTTTTAGGGGCAGTTTTAAAAGACCGCCTCCATAGGTCTGAAATTTTTTTTAGGGGGGGTTTTACCAAGACCCCCGCAAGCCAAAACCACCCCTAAAGGGCTATTTTGTTGTAGTGCTAATGGCTTCCCAAATGCAGAACGAACCTCCCAAATTTTAGTACAGAAACATGGATTAGTTATATGACTTCAATGTGCACCCAAATGCATCATTAATCAGTTCCTAAAGGTTGCTGCAACTTGTTAGGATATCTCATCGTTCAGTATGTACTTTGCATGCAGTGTGCATGCATGCATGCATCTGCATGCTACCCAGGCACTAGTTTGATGCCTCTAGCACCTAATCCCTAGTCTTCCAACAACCGGTAGCTTCCTTCCACTCAGTTTTATACCTCCTAGTGCTTAGTGCACCCAGCATGCACCTACCACCTGAGAGGGGCGCCTTTTCTCACCTACCACTCCAATTCACTTCTGTTAGCTAGTTGTCTTTCCTTGATTTGAGGCTAGACTGACTCCTAACTGTTGTTATCACTCCGATGGACCTCTAGTGAGACTTGATGTCAGAACCCGAAATTTCTGAAAAATTTAATTTTTTTTTTTTTTTATAACAATAAATGTTAACTAAATTGCCTTCCTGGTCCTATTTTCTTTTTAATTAACTAATCGAAATTTTGTTTTAAAAGGTGCTGTTATCATACTAATGTAATTTTTGATTTTTGATGTTGACTGTTTCGTTTGTAACTTCAAAGGGAGAACTAGCCATAGCTGACTGGCTTACTTAGCTTACGAGCTAATGCATAATTTGTCTTTTGTTCACAGGTACCTAGCCTTAGCTGACTGGCTTACTTAGCTTACGAGCTAGTGCATACTTCGTCTTTTGTTCGCAGGTACACCGGGGAAGTATGGATCACTGAAATTTAATTTTTATAGTATCAAACTCCTTTTCCTGCACTGTAAAAACTCAAAGAAGATCTAAATATTATTACTGGTTGTCGTGTAAGACAGTAAGGTTCCTTTCATGAAATTTATGCTTGATATAAGATTGATAGCCTGCCTTGTCATGAAATCTCTTATTCTGGATAGTATTATTAGGCTTTGCGATGAATTACAATGTCCCCGTCATATATATTGCGTTATGACCACGACTCTATGTTAATGCTGTGAACTATCACTGGAACAAGTTGTTTGTATCATGTTCATCGTATGCATAACGTGACGTTAGCATTATGTAACCTACTGTCAACTATTAGCTGTGATTATTGGTTATTAACATGAGTTGGAATTGTGACACCTCTAGCGATGTTTCAATTATATTCATCTATAATTTATGGTCCATTGTCTACTTAGTATTTTTGTTTAACTTATGTCAAAATCTCTGTTCCTTGTTTTTAATCTACGTTCATAGTATGGACCTGTAGATGATTTTATATTCATACATCACAATACTAAAGATTGTTATTCTCATAGTTGATTGTTAACAATAGTATTGGGAGAATTATGATAATAGAACTTATGTAACCACGGGTATCCAATCATATTGGCAAGGTAATATTTCAATGTTTTAATGATGTGGAGTTCTCTTTTGAAATTGACTACATCATTTTTCAATTGATTGTAGGGGATATATAATGTACCCTTGACACTATCGATGGCTTGGTTTCAAATTATGCACTATACAATGATTGTATATAAATCATAGGGAATATTCATACTACGAATATGACTTTTATCCATGCATTGATATAAAATCGATCAACAATAATTCGAGCTGCAGCTGAACTATAGGAATTTGACCCATGGTAAGTTGATAAATTAAATGGCTACGTGGTTGGATCTCCTCCTTGAGTTTGGTGATATATAAACCAGTCTTGAAACCCTTACCTGGTTATTTCTCTGCCTTCGGGCTCGGGTTGTAAGAGAGAAACCCTCCATGTCTGAACTCGTCGATTGGACATTGTAAAAATGCAATTTTCTTAAGGTTATGGTCACGTAGTTTATCCTCTGGTGGTTTAAAAGTCTGTGGGATCTGCTAATGGCGTCTGCTACAGATCATTGGGCATCTTGGTATCGTTGTTGTCACTGTGTTTAAGCCACCTGCTACTTACAATTTTACACGGTTGCTGGTGTGAGTTATAGGCAGGGTTTTCTCTGTTGTTTTAGCCATGAGGTGGTCGTGAAAAGGGTTTTAAAGTGTGCTTCCTGACTGGTTCATTCACAGCTTAAGGGTTTGTTCAAAAAAAATATTGCCTATCACGGATGTCAATAGAGAGGTACTGGAAGTTTTCATTGCTCATCCTTCTGACGAATGTGATGGGGTTTTGCTACCTGGCTCAACTCGTGGCTACCAGGTTGTCCACGGGGTTGCTTACTCCGTAGGCTCAGGTAAGAAAATATCAATGGTTTCATAGATTTCTGTTTTGCAAAAGATTGTTTATATTTAGATTAAATGTTGACAATTCTCGGCACTTTGTAATGTGCAGGTCATGCTGTTCCTGAAGGTGCACGGGGCTTCATCTCCAGCGCTGGCTCCTCCGGGTAAGCCTGGTTATTCCATGGATGTCTCTCCCTTTGTCGGTTTTATTGTGCTAGGGTTATGTCTGGAAGGACCTCCTTTGTAACTGGGTTGTTGTCGTTTTTGGTGACCTGGATACAGTCACATGTATGAATCTATTTACTTATAGTAGATAGGGTTTGTTACCCTGGCATGGTTACGAAGAACAATCTACGGCTCAGTCTGTTATAAGGCCCTGGGGTTGTTATTGTCATTGTATTTTCAATGTGTAGGGTTTTTACCCAACCCTGTATAAGTTAAAAATAGATACTGTAACTGCTGGGCCTGTCATGTGGCCGTGTATCATCTGCGTTTTTATTAAATGAACAAGTGTTTAAAATATAGGAATTGTTTGGAGTTTCTCAAATACTTGCAGAGGATGATAACTCGGTTGTAGGTGATAACAATTGTGTTTGTTTCTCTGCGTTTTTCTTTGATTTTGAGTGTTAATGATTGAGTTGGGGTTCACTACCCTTACTACGTTAGCCAATAAAAAATGTTGTTAACCTTGGTGAGTTGAGATTCTCTCCCCGGTTAATATATATATATGAATGTGTTTAAATTCTGTGGTGGCTGGAAGCGAGTTGTAAAATTTTGGTTTTGTGTTTACATACATTAACGAATGTCTCCCTGTCAATAGTTAATAATAGGGTTTGTAAAATCCAACAATGGCTGAGTTTATCGATAGCTTCTCTACGTGTTTATGATGTTTGACTATTGATATGAAAACCCCACGACAGTGCTGTGTATTACATGTAACATGAGCTCGAATTGAGCAGTAACCTATGCTGGCGATAATGGATGGGTTTGGATGAAGGCAAAGAAAATGAATTTTTCTATGTCGTAAGACTCGGCTTCGAGCCAGTCAATGAGTTTGTTCTTTAGATAACTCTGTCAACTCTGTTGTAACAACCTGGCTATAAATACTATAGTATTAGGTTAAAAGAAAATAAACATCTCTCGCCATGATTCTTCGTTTACAGTTTATGTGTTTGTATTTGACTACGGTTTTTATTGAATAAGATTGTATGGGGAAGTTTTAAAATGAAACATTAATGCAACCACAACTTTTGGATAATCGATAACAGTCAGTTATGTCCTGAGTATTGATAAATTTACTGATATAAGTTTTGTTCACCTTTAGCTCGATACAGAGAATAACCTGTATTCTAGTTTGACTGAAATATGAAGCAGATATAAACTGAAATAATTGCTCTAACAGAAATTATACCTGTAAATTTCTCTATTGGGAATATTTCTCTAAAATTCTAAAATTTATCTATGTGTCGGTTCTTGTGATTGTTTTAATAAGTGTATTTTCGGAATGACTACTGTATAATATTCTATATCTATTATTTAACTATTAATAATAACTCTATAATAAGTCACTATGATATTTTATTATTGTAATAGTAACAAATATATTCTGCATAATATAATTACTCGATTATGTTATAATAGGAAAAATTCTAAGACATATAAATTCTGCAAATTCTATCATAGGATGATACAGAGGCTACTTTACTGAAAATAAATACTGTTCAAACACAGAAAAGATAGTCCATTCTGCATTTAAATTTATTAAATAAACAGCAGGAAAAGTGGCAGAACCTGTATCAATGGTAGACAATAACAGCAATGGGAGGCTGTTCCTCCCTACCAATTCCTGGAGAGTGCCCAGACAGCACTTCTCAGGACCCCCGAGCTTGCTCTGGTCTAACTGGATGGAAACTAGGTACAGCCAACTATTCCCTCAGCCAAAACAGCTATACTGGAACCAAGTTACTGCAACATCCTGACTCAAAACACTTCCTTACTGTTTTTCCCACTTCCTCAATGGGACTCCTGAATAACATTCACCTGAATGTATTCTCCCTCTAGAACAATGCTAAACCCCCAGCTCAGTTCATTGAGTACTATTTAAAAGATTGCCTAGGTCTTAGTTGGGTTAACTGTCATTAATGAGCCACCTGCTCAGATTCCACTTTCTTGGGGAATCATGACCCCAAAATATAGGGAAGTTGCCACCTGCAACTCGGGAAGTGTTTGAGGATGCTGCCACTTGTCTTTTGTCTTTCCACCTAGTTCCATCCACCAGTTAGACCAGTAACCTCTTTTAACAGCTCTCCCATGCTGTTGTCTCCATAATTTATTTATTAATAATAATTATTCAGAATTTACATTCCATTTCTGGAGACTCTGCTGAGTCATCCATTCCTACTTAGCATTAAATTTAACATAATGTCTCAGGAATATTAATAAAATAATTACATTATTTTATTAAAATTGTGGTATGTGACATACACACCCCCTTAAAATGTAACATCGTCCTCGATGTTACTTATTTCTCTTCTTCAGCCACCTGCTGGAATAGATGGGGGTATGTTTCCCGCATCTTACTTTCCAGCTCCCAGGTAGCTTCTTCAGGACTAAGGTGCTTCCATTGCACCTTCACTTGTCCAATTATGCGATTCCGTAGAGTAATTTCCCTCCTCCCGAGGATACAATCCGGTTCCACCAGAACTTCCCCTTCTGGTTCTACCTGTACAATGTTCCAATCAATAACATGAGTAGCATCATGAACATATTTTTTTCAAAACAGAGATATGAAAAACATTGTGTACTTTTAAATTTGGTGGTAATGCTAACTGATAAGCAACTTGACCGATTCTAGATAAAATTTCAAATGGACCACAGTAACGTGGTGCTAATTTTGCACAACTTCCTAATCTTAGGGAGCTCTTCTTTGGCCTTACCTTGATGAACACATGTTCACCTACCTGGAACTCTTTAGGAGTTCTTTTCAAATCTGCTTGACTCTTTTGCCGATCCTGGGCAATCTTCAAGTTTTCCTGCACTTGTTTCACAATCTGTTCCATTTCTTTCAATAAATCAGGTCCTAACACTAATTTATCTACTGGATTACTCCAAGAGATAGGAGTGTTACATTTTCGTCCATACAGAATCTCAAAAGGACTAAACTTAGCTGATGATTGATAGCTGTTATTGTATGCAAATTCTGCTAAGTGTAAATAATCCTCCCACTTACCTGGTTGATCTTTAACGTACATCCTTAACAGATCTTCTAATACCTGATTAACTCTTTCAGTTTGTCCGTCCGTCTGAGGATGGAAAGAGGTGCTGAAATTCAAAGTGGTGTTTAAGCCTTTGAACAAGGATCTCCAAAAATTTCCTGTAAATTTAGGATCCCTGTCTGATATAATAACTTTTGGAATACCGTGTAACCGAAAAATTTGTTTTAGAAAGATATCTGCTATGTTTGCAGCCTTGTATGTGGTTTTAACAAGAATGAAATGTGCTGATTTACTCAATTTGTCTACCACTACCATAATTGATTCATTCTGATGTTGATTTTTGGGTAAACCCGTAATGAAATCCAGGCTGATTATTTCCCACTTTTAGCTAGGAATAGGTAAAGGTTGCAACAATCCAGCTGGATGTTGGTGTTCTGTTTTCACTTGTTGGCAGTCCAAACATCTAGCTAAATACTCAGCTGTTTCAGATTTCATGTTAGGCCAAAAATATTCTTTTCTCAACATGGTGACGGTCTTTTGGTAGCCTGGATGCCCGGAGTAAGGGGTTTTATGAATTTCGTCTAGAATTAACAGTTTAACTTTAGGTGCATTTGGAACATACAGCCTGTCCTTAAACAATAAAAATCCAGTTTCATTTAAACTATACCCTTTTATCAAACTTTCTGTGGGTTGTTCTTTGGCTGTAGTTTGTAAATGCTGATAATTTTCATCTAGTTTTATCCCTTCAGCCAGCTGTTCATTTAAATCAGAGGTGTAAGTGCTGCTAGCTGATATAAAATTTAGCTTTGCATTTCTGCTCAAGGCATCAGCCACCTTATTTTCCTTCCCTTTTATGTGTTGAATTTCAAAATCGTATTCACTTAGGAATGCCAACCACCTGGCTTGTCTTGCATTTAAATTAGGCTGATCTAAAAGGTATTTCAGACCTTTATTATCCATTAGTAAAGTGAATTTTTTGCCTATTAGGTGGTGTCGCCACATCTTTAAAGCATGAATTACAGCAGCTAATTCTAGGTCATAGGTGGCATAATTCTTTTCATGGATTTTCAGCTTCCTAGATTCGTAAGCAATGACATGTCCCTCTTGAGTCAGCACCCCGCCTAAACCATCATTACAAGCGTCGGTGCAAACTACGAAATCTTTATTTGGGTCCGCTATTCTAAGAATAGGTGCAGTTGTCAATAAGGTCTTAAGTTTCTTGAAGCTTTCCTCACACTTCGCATTCCAATCAAACTTCTTGCCTTTCTTTTGCAAGGAAGTAATTGGGTTGGCTATTTTTGAAAAGCCTTCAATAAACCTCCGGTAGTAACCGGTAATTCCCATGAAAGATCTAACGTCCGTTACATCTTTTGGTACTGGCCATTCTTCAATCGCCCGAATCTTTTCGGGATCCACTGAAATCCCTTCCTTAGTGACTACATGTCCTAAGTACTGGATTTCGTCTTTGAAGAAGTCACACTTACTGAATTTCGCAAAGAGCTGCTGTTCTCTCAGTTCTTGTAAGACTATACGTAAGTGTTCTTTATGCTCCTCCTCACTCTTAGAATAGACTAAAATGTCATCGATGAATACGACAACAAATTTATCTAAGTACTTATGCATTATGTTTTTCATTAAGCACATAAAAACAGCTGGGGCATTAGTAAGCCCAAATGGCATTACGACAAATTCGTAATGTCCATACCTTGTTCTAAAAGCTGTTTTGAAAATGTCTTCTTCTTTAATTCTCACCTGATGATAACCCGATCTCAGATCGATCTTAGAGAATACCGTAGCTCCACGTAGCTGATCAAACAGATCATCTATACGAGGTAACGGATACCTGTTTTTAATCGTCATCTTGTTCAGTTGACGATAATCTATGCAAAGTCGCATAGTTCCGTCCTTCTTTTTAACAAAAATCACTGGTGCCCCCCAAGGGGATACACTGGGTCGAATATAATTCTTGTCTATTAACTCCTTTAACTGAGTTTTCAATTCGTTAAGCTCCAAAATAATCATACGATACGGGGCTTTTGAACTGGGAACAGCACCTGGTACTAGCTCAATTGTAAAGTCTAGCTCCCTCTTGGGAGGTAATTCTGGGATTTCCTCAGGAAAAACGTCAATAAATTCATTGACTACAGGGATGTTCTCTACTGTTTTCTGATTGCTTTCAGACTTATCCGTCTCATCTGTAATAGTTACAGCGTAGGTCTTGCACCCCTTTCTGACTGCCCTTTTAAGTTGTAAGGCAGAAATCTGCCTAACTACTGTTTTCCTAGGGATACCCCTGACAGTTACAGGCTGTCCACTACTGTTTACACATCTAAAAGTTTTGTCAAAACAGTTTAAAACGACCCTATGTTCTTCCAACCAATCCATTCCGATAAGTATGTCATAAGAGCCAAGTGGCAAGACGTTTAGTTTAACTGTAGTTCTAAAATCATTCATGTTTAAGATACATTCTTTTACATAACAGTTTACTTTCCTTTTTGCCCCAGTAGCTAGTTGTACTGACCAAGAATTATCAAATCTTTCAATAATCAAATTACATTTTTCCACCAGCTGAGGTGAAATATAACTAAGACTAGCACCCGGATCTATTAAAATAGTTACAGGGGTTTTGTCAATCATACCTCCTACTTCCACCATGGAAGTTTGATAGTCAGCTTGGCGGTTTTCCAACGCTGCATTGATTCGGGGCATAGTTCCTGCAAAGTCTCCAACTGTCATTTCATCTTGAACAGTATGAATATTGCTGATTTGTTTCTTTCTGTTTGGGCAGACTGAAGCATAATGTGGCCCATTACACTCCCAGCACTTGACAGGTTCTTTTCGCTCAAAATTTTTGGTGTAGTTTCCATGATTATTAGGAGCCTCCTTGCTGCTTTTGTAATTGTTGGAATGGCTGACAGCTCCATTTTTATTTCCCTGGAAGCTTTTACCATTAAAGTGGTTTCCGTTTTTGCCATTCTTGAAACTTTTATGGGAGACAAACTCCTTTTTCTTGTACTCGATCGGATTGCTGTTCTTTTTGGCTTTCCAGCTGGCTATCCCCTTTTTCTTTTTATTCTGTTCATAACAGAAATTAGCTTTTCGCATAGCTTCTTCCAATGTTTTGGGGTTGTCATATTCAATTCTGTCCTTGATATGATAGGGCATACAACTAAGAAACCGTTGTATTTTTGGTTTCTCTTCAACAAAATACGGTACATACCGCAACAGACTTAAGAATTTACTGTTTAAGTCCTTCATCGTCATAGATCCTAGCTTTAGTTCATAAAATTCCTTGGCCCTCTCCTCATAATACTGTTCAGACAGGAATTTCTTCTTGAAGTATATTTTAAAAGTACTCCAATTAACTTCTCTCTCTTTAATCCCCTTGACCCTTTTCAGATCTTGCCACCATATGTCCGCTTTTCCCGAGAGGTTGTAGATGGCCATTCGTGCCTTCAGCTGATTTGAGTAATTATAAATCTAAAAATATTTTCTCATCCCGGATAACCAGGATTTCGCCTCTTCTCCAGTTTCAGATTCTCCATTGAAAGTTGGGGGCTTTATCTTCTTAAACTCCCCGGAAATCTCTTCATAAGGCCGGTACTTTTTACTTCTATTATGCAGCTCAGCTTCACTGCTGTCACTGCTAGTGTAATAACTGCGTTGTCCCTTTCTTTCTTCAGATGATGAACTGCTGTCGGATTTAGCTGGTTTTGTCCTTTTAGACCCTCTTTGATGACTAACTTCTTCTGAGTCAGCTCGTTTGCTCCTTCCTTCTATCTGAAATTTTTCCATCAATAGCTGATTTAACTGCTCCTGAGTTTTTAGAATCCTTTCATTATCCTTCTTGACTGTTTCCATCTCTGTCTTTAATCCTCTTATGGTCTGCATCAGCTCAGTGGTGTGAGCAATTACCTCTTCTGTCTCAGGTTCTCTTGACATCTGTCTTGTCACAGTGTTTGGAGATTCTTGCTCAGTGTATTCTCCTAGTTTTTCCATACCTGCCTGTAAAATTCAGAAAAGGAAATTTTCTGCTCTGTATCATGAAACAGAAATATAAGTTAGTACTTTATATGCACATTTAAATTTTCCTTTATGGTTACTGTTTTTGCGGAAGTTAGTGGTGTCACATCCAAGCCTAGTGTCTGAACCATGCTCTGATACCACATGTCAGAACCCGAAATTTCTGAAAAATTTAATTTTTTTATTTTTATTTTTTATAACAATAAATGTTAACTAAATTGCCTTCCTGGTCCTGTTTTCTTTTTAATTAACTAATCAAAATTTTGTTTTAAAAGGTGCTGTTATCATACTAATGTAATTTTTTATTTTTGATGTTGATTGTTTCGTTTGTAACTTCAAAGGGAGAACTAGCCATAGCTGACTGGCTTACTTAGCTTACGAGCTAATGCATAATTTGTCTTTTGTTCACAGGTACCTAGCCTTAGCTGACTGGCTTACTTAGCTTACGAGCTAGTGCATACTTCGTCTTTTGTTCGCAGGTACACCGGGGAAGTATGGATCACTGAAATTTAATTTTTATAGTATCAAACTCCTTTTCCTGCACTGTAAAAACTCAAAGAAGATCTAAATATTATTACTGGTTGTCGTGTAAGACAGTAAGGTTCCTTTCATGAAATTTATGCTTGATATAAGATTGATAGCCTGCCTTGTCATGAAATCTCTTATTCTGGATAGTATTATTAGGCTTTGCGATGAATTACAATGTCCCCGTCATATATATTGCGTTATGACCACGACTCTATGTTAATGCTGTGAACTATCACTGGAACAAGTTGTTTGTATCATGTTCATCGTATGCATAACGTGACGTTAGCATTATGTAACCTACTGTCAACTATTAGCTGTGATTACTGGTTATTAACATGAGTTGGAATTGTGACACCTCTAGCGATGTTTCAATTATATTCATCTATAATTTATGGTCCATTGTCTACTTAGTATTTTTGTTTAACTTATGTCAAAATCTCTGTTCCTTGTTTTTAATCTACGTTCATAGTATGGACCTGTAGATGATTTTATATTCATACATCACAATACTAAAGATTGTTATTCTCATAGTTGATTGTTAACAATAGTATTGGGAGAATTATGATAATAGAACTTATGTAACCACGGGTATCCAATCATATTGGCAAGGTAATATTTCAATGTTTTAATGATGTGGAGTTCTCTTTTGAAATTGACTACATCATTTTTCAATTGATTGTAGGGGATATATAATGTACCCTTGACACTATCGATGGCTTGGTTTCAAATTATGCACTATACAATGATTGTATATAAATCATAGGGAATATTCATACTACGAATATGACTTTTATCCATGCATTGATATAAAATCGATAAACAATAATTCGAGCTGCAGCTGAACTATAGGAATTCGACCCATGGTAAGTTGATAAATTAAATGGCTACGTGGTTGGATCTCCTCCTTGCGTTTGGTGATATATAAACCAGTCTTGAAACCCTTACCTGGTTATTTCTCTGCCTTCGGGCTCGGGTTGTAAGAGAGAAACCCTCCATGTCTGAACTCGTCGATTGGACACTGTAAAAATGCAATTTTCTTAAGGTTATGGTCACGTAGTTTATCCTCTGGTGGTTTAAAAGTCTGTGGGCTCTGCTAATGGCGTCTGCTACAGATCATTGGGCATCTTGGTATCGTTGTTGTCACTGTGTTTAAGCCACCTGCTACTTACAGTTTTACACGGTTGCTGGTGTGAGTTATAGGCAGGGTTTTCTCTGTTGTTTTAGCCATGAGGTGGTCGTGAAAAGGGTTTTAAAGTGTGCTTCCCGACTGGTTCATTCACAGCTTAAGGGTTTGTTTTAAAAAAAATATTGCCTATCATGGCTGTCAATAGAGAGGTACTGGAAGTTTTCCTTGCTCATCCTTCTGACGAATGTGATGGGGTTTTGCTACCTGGCTCAACTCGTGGCTACCAGGTTGTCCACGGGGTTGCTTTCTCCGTAGGCTCAGGTAAGAAAATATCAATGGTTTCATAGATTTCTGTTTTGCAAAAGATTGTTTATATTTAGATTAAATGTTGACAATTCTCGGCACTTTGTAATGTGCAGGTCATGTTGTTCCTGAAGGTGCACGGGGCTTCATCTCCAGCGCTGGCTCCTCCGGGTAAGCCTGGTTATTCCATGGCTGTCTCTCCCTTTGTCGGTTTTATTGTGCTAGGGTTATGTCTGGAAGGACCTCCTTTGTAACTGGGTTTTTGTCATTTTTGGTGACCTGGATACAGTCACATGTATGAATCTATTTACTTATAGTAGATAGGGTTTGTTACCCTGGCATGGTTACGAAGAACAATCTACGGCTCAGTCTGTTATAAGGCCCTGGGGTTGTTATTGTCATTGTATTTTCAATGTGTAGGGTTTTTACCCAACCCTGTATAAGTTAAAAATAGATACTGTAACTGTTGGGCCTGTCATGTGGCCGTGTATCATCTGCGTTTTTATTGAATGAACAAGTGTTTAAAATATAGGAATTGTTTGGAGTTTCTCAAATACTTGCAGAGGATGATAACTCGGTTGTAGGCGATAACAATTGTGTTTGTTTCTCTGCGTTTTTCTTTGATTTTGAGTGTTAATGATTGAGTTGGGGTTCACTACCCTTACTGCGTTAGCCAATAAAAAATGTTGTTAACCTTGGTGAGTTGAGATTCTCTCCCCGGTTAATATATATATATGAATGTGTTTAAATTCTGTGGTGGCTGGAAGCGAGTTGTAAAATTTTGGTTTTGTGTTTACATACATTGACGAATGTCTCCCTGTCAATAGTTAATAATAGGGTTTGTAAAATCCAACAATGGCTGAGTTTATCGATAGCTTCTCTACGTGTTTATGATGTTTGACTATTGATATGAAAACCCCACGACAGTGCTGTGTATTACATGTAACATGAGCTCGAATTGAGCAGTAACCTATGCTGGCGATAATGGATGGGTTTGGATGAAGGCAAAGAAAATGAATTTTTCTATGTCGTAAGACTCGGCTTCGAGCCAGTCAATGAGTTTGTTCTTTAGATAACTCTGTCAACTCTGTTGTAACAACCTGGCTATAAATACTATAGTATTAGGTTAAAAGAAAATAAACATCTCTCGCCATGATTCTTCGTTTACAGTTTATGTGTTTGTATTTGACTACGGTTTTTATTGAATAAGATTGTATGGGGAAGTTTTAAAATGAAACATTAATGCAACCACAACTTTTGGATAATCGATAACAGTCAGTTGTGTCCTGAGTATTGATAAATTTACTGATATAAGTTTTGTTCACCTTTAGCTCGATACAGAGAATAACCTGTATTCTAGTTTGACTGAAATATGAAGCAGATATAAACTGAAATAATTGCTCTAACAGAAATTATACCTGTAAATTTCTCTATTGGGAATATTTCTCTAAAATTCTAAAATTTATCTATGTGTCGGTTCTTGTGATTGTTTTAATAAGTGTATTTTCGGAATGACTACTGTATAATATTCTATATCTATTATTTAACTATTAATAATAACTCTATAATAAGTCACTATGATATTTTATTACTGTAATAGTAACAAATATATTCTGCATAATATAATTACTCGATTATGTTATAATAGGAAAAATTCTAAGACATATAAATTCTGCAAATTCTATCATAGGATGATACAGAGGCTACTTTACTGAAAATAAATACTGTTCAAACACAGAAAAGATAGTCCATTCTGCATTTAAATTTATTAAATAAACAGCAGGAAAAGTGGCAGAACCTGTATCAATGGTAGACAATAACAGCAATGGGAGGCTGTTCCTCCCTACCAATTCCTGGAGAGTGCCCAGACAGCACTTCTCAGGACCCCCGAGCTTGCTCTGGTCTAACTGGCTGGAAACTAGGTACAGCCAACTATTCCCTCAGCCAAAACAGCTATACTGGAACCAAGTTACTGCAACATCCTGACTCAAAACACTTCCTTACTGTTTTTCCCACTTCCTCAATGGGACTCCTGAATAACATTCACCTGAATGTATTCTCCCTCTAGAACAATGTTGAACCCCCAGCTCAGTTCATTGAGTACTATTTAAAAGATTGCCTAGGTCTTAGTTGGGTTAACTGTCATTAATGAGCCACCTGCTCAGATTCCACTTTCTTGGGGAATCATGACCCCAAAATATAGGGAAGTTGCCACCTGCAACTCAGGAAGTGTTTGAGGATGCTGCCACTTGTCTTTTGTCTTTCCACCTAGTTCCATCCACCAGTTAGACCAGTAACCTCTTTTAACATCTCTCCCATGCTGTTGTCTCCATAATTTATTTATTAATAATAATTATTCAGAATTTACATTCCATTTCTGGAGACTCTGCTGAGTCATCCATTCCTACTTAGCATTAAATTTAACATAATGTCTCAGGAATATTAATAAAATAATTACATTATTTTATTAAAATTGGGGTATGTGACACTTGACTACCTATTCTGAGTCCATTTAACTCCTCATGTGCCCTCCACTAAGCCTCCTTCCCTACATTAGTGCCATTACCATCAATTACACTCAGTTAGACTCAGTTTGACACCTGGATGACAGTTACTTGTGCATTGATGATCACCACTGATTGATGACGAAGACTCCTAGTTGGAGCCAAACTATTCCATGCATTATATTCGAATGGCCTCCTTGGATAATTCGAATTACTCACTCATTGTGACAATATTGTATTGTAATTCTACTAGTTTGGATTATAGAGCACTGATGCATCTGTCTTGCACAATTTTTACTCCAATTTGTTTTACATCATTGTGATTGATTTACTTGTTCAATAGATCTACTGTGACTAATTTTACATGGTATCAAAGCCATGGCAGGGACAAGATCTCTCTTCTACAGGTGTTCTACATGAAGATTTGAGTGAATTTGCTCAAAAATACTGCAGTTTTGGCATGCAAAACTCCTCTTGCATTCGCTAATGCTGAAAATTTCTCTCCAATACCACTCTAGAAGCTTGAGTTTTCCATAGAATTCCTGGAATTGATACATTGGATCTTAAGCTTGCTTGATCTCCAATCCCAGGTGTGATGCAACTCTAAAAGAGTGGATTGTTAGACCTTGCGGTTCTTGTTTTGATTGTGATTTGCAAGTTAATCTTCTCCATCAATTGCATTCGCTATCTTCTGATTTGCAAGTTCTTCTTCATCAATTACACTCGCTATCAGTGATGGATTACTCTTATTCCAAGCCTATGCTAACTCCTTTCAATTATTTTGATTGGAAAGATGACATGGAGATTATATTGCGCTCAAAAGGGTTCTATAGAGTCACCATGGGCCTCGAATTGGAGCCAAAGACATTGCTTGATAAAAACAAACACTTCAATAAGCTTGATGAAGCTTATGGTCTTCTTTGCCTCTCTATCTCCAAGTATCTTCATTTCCATCTCAGCGGATTGAACACTCCAAAAGCAGTATGGGAGATACTTGACAAACTTTTTGGCAAGCAGGACGAGCTTAGAGCTTTTCAATTGGAAAATGAATTGATTGCTCTTAGTCCTGAGAATTTCGAGACCATCAATGAGTTTTTCACAAGATTCAAGCATTTGGCTTTGCAATTGAAGAACAATGGAGTTGTCAAAGAGGATAAACAATTGATCCTCTCCATTCTTTCAAAGCTTGGTAAATATTTCTTGGTATTTGTCTCTACTTTCAATTCCGGTCGACTGACTACCCCGAATTGGAAGATGCCTACCTTGAATGCCTTCATTGAGTCCATTACCAAAGAGCATGATAAGCTAATTCAAATGGGGTCCATAAGCTCCAAATATTCAGCTCTCTTTGTTGGAGGATCCAAGAATTCGAATGGAAAAGGGAAGCAAAAGAAAGAGAAGCCTAAATTCGAACCTTCCAAGCAAAGAGAGAAAAGCAAACCATCGGATGCACCATTCGGTTCAAGGAACAAGCAAAAGGGTAAAGAGGGTAAAGAAAAATCTAAATGTTCTTATTGCAACCATGGCTTTCATCCTAAAAGTTCATGCATGAAGAAAAAAATAGATCAAATGGCCCTCCTTTTGGAAAAGAATAACATAACTCTTCTCAACGGTGCACGGAAGAAGGATAGAAATGATGATCATGAAAGAGGTCAAGCACTCATGGCAACTGTTTCGAAACCCACCACTCTACTGATAGATTCCGGTGCCTTGAATCATATGGCTGCAAATATTGAATCATTTTCTTCATTTGATCTAAATAGCTCCATCCCCATCCATTTGGGAGATGACTCAAAAATTTCATCAAAAGGTAAAGGTACCATCCATTTAGAGCATGGAAGTTTGCAGAATGTTCTTTATGTTCCTTCCTTGGCTTTGAATCTACTTTCTATGTATCAAATGACACACATTGGTGCACCGAAGAAAGTTACATTCATCCCTAACAAAGTTGAAATTTCTGATATTGAAAGTGGAAGACTTATTGCAGTCGGAAAGGAAAATCATACTGCAAAATACTATGAATTTTCACACTTTGTGTCACTTGAAAAGCTCACTACTCTTCTCACTCATGGCAATGAGGTTAGTAGGATTTGGCATGAAAGGTTTGGACACCTTAATTACAAGTATTTTTTGTTGTTACAAAACAAATCCATGGTTAATGGTCTTCCGCACCTCCGTTCCTTGAAGGGAATTTTCCCAGGTTGCATCAATGGGAAGCACCCCGAGCACAAGTTCGACCACGGCAAAGCTAGCAAAGCTTCTACTATTTTGGGTCTCATACATTCTGATATCAGTGGTCCGCTGCCAAATATGTCCATGAATGGTTCAAGGTATGTTTTGACATTCATTGATGACTTCTCCCGCTTTACTTGGGTCTTCTTTCTCAAAAACAAGTCAGAAGTGCTTGGAAAATTCAAGGATTTTAAGGCTTCTATTGAGACTGCCATTGAGAGAAAGATAAAATATCTTAGATCTGATAATGGCAGAGAATATATCAAGATTGAGTTGCTGCAACTTTGTGCCAAAAGCGGAATTCAGATCCAACATACGGTTCCCTACACACCCCAACAGAACGGTGTAGCGGAAAGGAAGAATCGATCACTGAAAGAGATGGCTACCTGTATGCTTAAGTAAAAAGGTTTGGATGCAAATATTTGGGATGAAGACATGAATGTTTCTGCATACATTCAGAACCGAGTTACACATTCATCCGTGAAAGGTAAAACTCCTTTCGAAGCATTCACTGGTCACAAACCGGATGTGTCCAATTTGAGGGTTTTTGGCTCCACTGCATGGGCTAGAATTCCTTCTGAAAAGAGAAAATATTTGGATCCACAAAGTACCGAATGCATCCTAATAGGATATGGAGAAGAATCAAAATCATATAAACTCATGAATGTCAGATCCAAAAATATATTCATAGAGCGAAGTGTGAAGTTTGAAGAACCGCTTCAAGATCTGAAACTAGTCGAGGAAAACACTGCTGATCCGTAGCCTCCACAAGAAGAAGATTCAAGAGAATATGAATAAAACATTGGATCTGATATCTATGATATTTTATCAAAATTTGATGGTCATGAAATATTAGGTTTAGATTTCAACCATAATGATCCTCCTCAATTACCAAAGTGGGCCCAAAACACTCTACAATTTGCTGCTCCAAATATTGGAAATCTTGCTGATCCAAGGAGAACAAGAGCAGACTTTCAAAGAGCAGGTATGGATCTTTCTTTTTATGATCCATTATTATATAAAAAATGTTATTTGAGTATTGGTTCATATCCCAAATCGTACTATCATCCCCACCGAGACCCAAGATGGAAAACCGCCATGGATGAAGAGTACAGTTCTCTTCAAAAGAACAATACATGGGAGCTAGCTTCTCTTCCACCTGGAAGAAAATTGGTCCAATGTAAGTGGGTCTACTGCACAAATTTGCTGCTGATGGCTCTATCAGCAAATACAAAGCTAGGCTGGTGGAAAAATGTTTCTCCCAAGTCCAAGGAGTCGACTACACTGAGACTTTTGCACCGGTTGCAAAGATGGATTCCATCCGCCTAGTTTTGGCTATTTCTGCATCCAAGCACTGGGAAGTGAACCATATGGATGTGAAGAGTGATTTTCTACATGGAGATCTCGATGAATAAGTATATATGAAGCATCCAGAAGGATACATATCAGATCCATCATTAGTTTGCATATTGAAGAAATCTTTGTATGGATTGAAACAGGCCCCAAGAGCTTGGTACGCAAAGATGGACTCCTTCCTTCTTTCTTAGAATTTCGAAAGATGCAAATATGATCCGAATGTGTATCTACAGCAAGTTAAAGGTAATTTGTTGATTGTTTTTATTTATGTTGATGATCTTATCATTACTGGTAGTGCTCTCCTTACAATCAACAAGCTAAAAGCTGCCTTAAATCTAGCTTTTGACATGAGCGATTTGGGCTTACTGAAGCAATTTTTGGGCTTGGATATAGCTCAAAATTTTGATGGGATCACATTATCTCAGCAAAAGTATGCTTCAGACTTGCTATTAAAGTTCAATATGGCAGAATTTAAGGTAGCTCCATTTCCATTCCTCTCAGGAATCAGTCTTGAGGAGGGAAATTCTACACCGCTTGCAGATTGCATTATGTATTGACAGCTAATTGGTTCACTACTATACTTGACACACTCAAGGAATGATATTTATTATGTCGTGAGTGCTGTATCAAGGTATATGCAGCATCCCCATGAGCTTCATTGGAGGGAACCCAAGCAGATCTTGCAGTATGTGCAAGTTACGAGACATTTTGGCATACACTATGCTGCAGATTCTGAGCTAGATTTCATTGGTTTCACTGATTTAGATTGGGCGGGTGATAGCATTGATAGGAAGTCCAATTCCAGATATGTTTTCATGATTGGCCATGGCCCTATTTGCTGGTCAAGCAAAAATCAGGCAGCCATTGCACTTTCTTCAGTAGAGGCAGAGTATTGAGGGGCAGTCAATGCCTGCATTCAGGTAGTTTGGTTGCAGGGTATTCTTTCTGAGTTTGATTTTGGTAGCACTAATTCAACTGTCATCTTTTGTGACTATAAAAGTGTTAACACCCAAAAAGTGCTCACTAGCTCATTCCCCTATTTACATGACCCATTTGTCCACTTTTTCACCATTTGAGCCTCTAAAGCCAACAAAAGGTCACCAAAAGACCTTAATACACCCCTTTTTCCACTCAAAATGAGTATTTTTCCTAAAAACGCATAAAAAACCCTAAAAAAGGGTCCAGAATTCCCAAAAATATTAAAAAGGGAATAAAAATATTCAAAATATTCAAAAAAGGAAAAAGGAGGGAAAAGGTACCTAAACCATGTTGGTCAATACCATTGGTTTCCACAAAACCATAATGGTATTTCCCACCACCAAAAACTATAAAAAGGTGGTAGGGGCCCCTCATTTCACATCCATCCATCTTCCTATCCTCATGCTGCCAAAATCTCCCTTGAGCTTTTGGCCATTGTAACAACCTTGGAGAAAGGACCCTTTGGAGTTTGGAGCTGCTCACCCTTGGAGCTTCTCAACTATCTTCATCATTTGGAGGTATTACTATTGCAAGCACTTGCTTGCCCCCATTATCAATACCTGTTGGCTTGGTTTTGCAACCAAGCTTAGTGCTATGGGCACCTGCTAACTAGTAGCAGCAGTTTCAATATTAAGCAAAAACAATAAACTAAATCTAAATCTAAACTAAACTAGCATGTGCATTTTTGAATTAAAAAACAAGAATAAGAAATATAAAAAATAATTTTGTGTTGATAATGGGGGAAAGCAAGTGCTTACAATAGTAATATCTCCAAATGATGAAGATAGTTGAGAAGCTCCAAGGGTGAGCAGCTCCAAACTCCAAAGGGTCCTTTCTCCAAGGTTGCTACAATGGCCAAAAGCTCAAGGGAGATTTTGGCAGCATGAGGATAGGAAGATGGATGGATGTGAAATGAGGGGCCCCTACCACCTTTTTATAGTTTTTGGTGGTGGGGAATACCATTATGGTTTTGTGGAAACCAATGGTATTGACCAACATGGTTTAGGTGCCTTTTGCCTCCTTTTTCCTTTTTTGAATATTTTGAATATTTTTATTTCCTTTTTAATATTTTTGGGAATTCTGGACCCTTTTTGAGGGTTTTTTATGCTTTTTTAGGAAAAATACTCATTTTGAGTGGAAAAAGGGGTGTATTAAGGTCTTTTGGCGACCTTTTGTTGGCTTTAGAGGCTCAAATGGTGAAAAAGTGGACAAATGGGTCATGTGAATAGGGGAATGAGCTAGTGAGCACTTTTTGGGTGTTAACAGATTGCCCCCTGATGTGTGAGGGCAGGAGCTCATCGTATGGCCGATAGACATCATAGTTCTTTTGTCTTTTTTTTTTTGGGGGGGGGGGCGTTGGGGAGGAGAAGAGACCATTTGGAGTCTGGATCCACGGACCTTGGAAGCTGCAAAAAATAAACAAATGTTACATGGCCTCAATATGAATGAGGAATAATCTCTGATAATGGACGAGGCGGGCATACCCATGCTCGTATCAAGACATATACATAACAATTAGTCCCAAGAAGGGGGATCTAATACATAAAGAATCTACTGGTACATCATAATGGTCTAGAGGGGACATTATTTTGGGATATACTCATGATCATAACATGACTGATCTCAATAACTGATACACTGGAATAACTGTTGAACTGCTGAAACTGAAGGTGTCCAACATCTGTAGGGACTCAATGACTGAGAGTCTCTCTGAGAAGTATTTGTAACTGCATACTCGAGGGAATATGAAACTGGGGTACATCTGAATACTGTCGCCATACGCAACCCGGATATCTATAGGAAAAGTGTAACTGGTTGTATCCATGGGTAGAATCTCAAATGTGGAGGAGTCAGATGGTATCCGGGGTCTTCGATTAATAACTGAACGAACCAAAGCCCTGTGCGAGTCTCAACGATGCGATCAAGGTGATGAGGTTGAGCATGTGAGAAACAATCATTTGGAGAGGCACTGAGGACTATTCTCGAAATGATTCGTAGGCACTCATCATAAATGATGATGAGTCCAAGACACAGGGACCTCTAGGTCTATCCTCTGGAATAAATTTGGTTATCGTCGACAGAGGGAGACCAGCAACTAACAAGGCAATGATGTTTCCTTGATAGGAGCGCGAGGTGTAAAACTGAAGTGTGGTAGTACTGATGGTAGGACTGACATACTTGTGGGGATGGGAAGTAATTGGGGTCATATAGTGGGAAGATTCAAACTTCCTTTGTTCATAGCATGATGACATGGTTGACCTAGCAGCACAGGGAACTGACTTGTAGGTGTGGGGATCATAGCTTTTAGGGACTGAAGGGTATGTATTGACTCTGGGGGGGTCAAGCTGATGGGTGCTGTCGAGGGATTCTCAGGGTGACATATTGCAGAATACTCTGAACAAAGACGACCAAAACGGGGAAGCTACCCTATGAGTAGACGTGATCTGTTGTGGCACCGAGAAGCACCATTGGGTCCTTCTTCGTAGTTTTAATGAGCTCCAAGAAGGGATAAAAGTGTGCTCTGAAATGGTACTATCTTGTGGATTTGTGAGCCCAGGACTGTTCGGGCTCATTGGTGCTTTCATTTTTAAGGAGTCTGAAAACGATAAGAAGACTCTGCAGTGGTTATGACTACTGTCCTGTTGGTTTTACGAGCTCAGGATGGTGATTGCTCATGGTCGCTTTCATGTTTAGAGAGTCTGAAAGCGGGAAGTGGACTCCATTGGTGTTCTTTTTCGTAAGTTAGTCTCCAAGGCCCAAAAAAGCATAAAATGATGCAGATGGAGAACTCTTCTAGCTGATGTGACTAGAGTATTCCTTTTTCGTAATTAGTCTACAAGGTCTGGAAAAGGGGTAAACTTATACCAGGTAGACGCCCTTTCAGATACGTTTAGCGAGCATGAAAGGAAGCAAGGTTGCTCGGCGATCTTTTCATTGTTTTAGGAGTCATAAAAGAGCTTAACAGAAACTCCCTAAGTGCCTTTTTCGTAAAAGGGATTGCTCGGCCCGAAAAAGGGATAAAATTATACCGAACAAAAAGGGATTGGTGAGAGCGAGAAAAGGTCTCAAGCATCATCATGAGTGCGGAAAACTGAATCCGGTGACATAAAGATTGTCAAAAAGGGGCAACGGCCAATGTGGCACGCAAACCGAGGCAACGAGGGGTCATGGGAAAAATGCCCAAAAATCTGGGCGTGAGAGCGAGAAATGATCTCAAGCGTCATCACGAGCGCGGAAAATTGAATCTGGCGATACAAATGGTGCGAAAAACGGAGGTCATAAGGACTTCAGAATGGTCAAAGCAAATAACTAGGTTAAAAAATTGCTACAAATAAAGGTGAGCCCACCAAGCCAATGATGCAGTGGTGGGGAGAAATGATGACCCGCGGGGGGAAATACTATGTGTATAAAATCAACTCAAATATACAAGTGACACGTGACCTCAAAAATGGTTGAGATCATGAATATGAAAAAGTGAGCAGGGTTAATGACTTGCCCCCATGCTATGTGCATGGGGTTTGTGATTGTGGATCACATATGTGTTGGTTTGAACGATGGGCTCATTGAGGTGTTGAGATAGAGATGATGGGGAAGGTTCAAAATGATTGATCATGCCCCCAATCCCGGGGTCGAGGTAATCTATTATGCCCCCTAACTCAGAGGTGTCAATGTGGTGCAGATGTTGTCTCAGAGAGAGATCAATAGGGCATTGAGAAACTGCTGGCGGGGTGTTATACCATGAGGCTGTGGGCTGTGGTGGCATACTGAAGTGATGATATGATGATGGGGGATTCCCTTTGTGGGGTGGATGCCCCCAGTATCTCCGACGAGGATCACGATGATGATGAGTAGGCAAGGTTTTGGGCCTGCCCCCATGTTGTGGACATGTGGTTTCCTGGTCGATTTGAAAGGGTTGAACCTGTGTGTCAAAGGGATCAATGGAAGGGGCTGACCGGACAAAGGGGTATCCAATGGAAATCATGTAAATGGTGTTAATTTCTTCCGAGGAGGAAGATGGTGGGGGATGAATTTCCTCAATGAGAAGAGGGGATATCTCTAGGTCGACATTATTCACCTCGTACAGTGCTGCTCTGTAATCTGGGATATCAGGGCAGTGATGTGAATAATGGACGTAGATTCTACATATTGCACAAGGATGGTTTGTGCGTAATGATTTATCACGAGGTTTGGGGTTTGAGTCTATTTTGACAACCGGGATGTTGGGGTCGTCGTCAAGCATTTGCATGTGTTCCTGTAATGCAGGTAACTATGGACACTGATGGGTTGGATGGCCTAACTCATCACACAACGAGCATTTAGGAGGAGCACGAAACACGGGGGGAGGTTTAACTGCCTTGGGTGGGGGTACCATAGTGTATGGTTGGGGGCCTCTACCCCTAGTGGGCCTGATGAGAGGAGGGGGATTTGTAGCTTACGAAGGGGTAGTGATACCGAGAAGTGGTTGAGTAGAAGTGACAGTGGGTTGCACCGGTTGTAGGATGACATTTGGTGTCAACTATCTTCATCTTGATTCAAATCTCTAAGCTTCGATTTTTCTGAGGAGCTTCCAGCTGTGCTCACAGATTTCCAAAATTCCAAGTTTTGCAGAAGCCCTAATTTTCCATCTTTCCGATCAAAGTCTCGAACTGGGGTTTGATCAAGCCTGGCCTTCTGCCCAACCAAAAAATATGATCTTGGCCTCTAAATTTTGATTTTGATGAGTTGCATCCAGTCGTGTTCTCTGATTAGAGAAATTCCAACTTTCTACAAAGCCCGAAATTCCGGAAGCCATGAATGAAGGTGCTAAAAAAAATTATGTTTTGACAGAAATATATACCTGATTGTTTCTGGTGTAACTCCGAACTTTTTGATCCACAGGGTCTGAAAAGGTTTCTTGAGATAGCCTGACTTGTTATCTTTCCATCCCGACAGGTCTAACCTCAATTGGATTCTCTAAGAGAGAGTTATTCCAAGTGTCGCAACGTGACCTGTTTATGGGATAATAGAAGAGAGTGAACTTGTACGGTGTGCCACGTGTCATTGGTTCAACTTCTGCCTCTGAAAACATTTCCTGAGATAGCTCGAACTGTTATATTTCCATCCCGATAGGTCTAACCTCAATTGGATTTTCTGAGAGAGAGTTATTCCAAGTGTCGCAACGTGACCTATTTATGGGATAATACAGGAGAGAGAAATTGTACGGCATGACACATGTCACTGTTTCAAATTCGGCCTTTAAACAATTTTCTTGAGATAGTACAGTCTATGTACTACCTGTCACTTTTTACGAAATTTCATTTGGATATTCCTAGCCCAAGTTATGACCTTTTTCCCAAGGTCACCTGATTTTGACTCAGATCTGGAAGAGGCAGAAACCCTATATTGTACAGATCATAAATCACAAAGTAAAACGAATTAGAAGTTTTCCTTTGGACACAAGGTACATGGGGATCTGATATTCGACCTGCAAAAGTTTCAGATCCGAACACTTCTCCAAAATGGATTTATAGCGAAAGTGCTACGATGACTGGTTTTTGCTATATCAAGCCCTAGCATCGTAAGTGCAAAAAGTGTCATACATGCCATATCATGCCTTCTTTCAGGCTAGCTCTGATACCATGTTAAATTTTCAGAATTTACTTCAATCTGATCTAGGATCTTAACTGAGAGAACAACATGTACAGAAAATCTACAGCATATCATTCATGGACACAATAATGCAAGCACACAAGAGACACAAAGTTTACTTGGGGAAAACCATAAAGGTGAAAAACCCCAATAACTTCCTCAAAGATAGATAGAGCAATGATACAACCGGAATACAAGAGATAGTCTTCTCCTAGAAATAGAGCCTCCTCCTTCACAAGTGCGCCACTCTCCCAAGTGTGAGTGAGAGAATAGAATGTGTAAAATGAGAGAGAGACACTCTCTATTTATACACTAACTTGACTTGACCTTTAGTCAACTAGGTCGGCCTCAACTTAACCACTTAACATAATGCTGACTGGGCTGACCCACACTAGGGTGGTCTAATAACCCTTTGACCCACATGGCTGACCCCCAATAGGGTGGTCTAATAACCCTTTGACCCACGTGACTTATACAGGGCCGACCCTAACAAGGTGGTCTAATAACCCATAAAGTATAAGTTACGACACTTACAATATAAATGACGACACTTCCGTATAGAGGAATAATAACATCTCTATAGGAATACAACATACATATATGTGAAATACATTCCGAAGTTACATATACATCAACACATGTTTATAAACTTCCTTTGAACAAGACCATGCGACAGATGGATAAACTCAGGTAGCGTAGAATCAAGACTGGACATTGACACAATTTTGTGATGTAGTAGGCATCAACACAATCCCCATAGGGACTCGAAGCTTAACCTTTGGAGGATTAATATCTAAGTAATGATTTCAGCTTCCTAAGGCCATACTAAATCCAAACCTTCGATGGATAGAATAAAAAAATTGTGCTTTGTTCAAAGGTGACATGACTGCTACCAACATAAGACAATATCATTTTCGCATCCTTCTTTTTATGTTTTTTTTATTTTTTTTGTCTTTTTCATATTGTAGAAACCTTAAAAAGAAGAAAATAGTGCTTATAGTACAAGTAAGAGGAAATGAGTGTCGTGGGAAAGCAAACTAGTTCCATGCAGTGGAACATACCTATGCTCAATGTAAGGAAACATGTGTATGATAAAGTCACTCGGGGTGATGTTTCCTCTGAGGTCAAGGAAAATCAAGCTGCAAAGGATAAATGATAGGCTCTTCTTGTCTAGGATTAAGAAATGCTTAGGAAATTTGGCTTATAATGATGAAGGACGAGCCGACATTAGGTAAAAAATGAAAGTAGGTCAATGATATGCAATTACAACTTGATATAAGAGGGAGTCCCTGTGGGTGATGTCCAGAATATAATATGAGAAGAAACATGAGGTTTCCATGCAAAATCATGGAGGGACTATAATGGAATCCCGACCATAAGGAGGAGCTGCAGCATGGGCACTATTAATGCCTAAAAGTCATACACATGAGACATTTTGGCGATTCATCCAGTAAGGCGTCATCAACATAAATAATGACTCTCACCATAGGCATCCTCAATAGATCCAAAACACAACATGAGTCCATAAGTGCCAAGAAACAGTCAAAAGAAAGGGTAGTGCGTGTAATACACAGTTACCCACACTACAATGCAGATTATCTTAACAATGCTCGTGCTACACCTGTGCTACTTTTCCTTCGATAGCCACGCTACTGTCAAAACAGCGAGACCACTAATTCCCAATGGTGCATTGAAGGATCAATGATCTCCAGGGATCCAAATTTGGCTCCTCACACACTTGGTGGCATTAATCAGACCCCATTATGTACCTTGGAACTAGGTCATAGAGGAAGAGAGTTCACATTTGGATCTAGTTGTTTGTTGGCTACTTCTTGGCCTATAAAAAAAATCCATTGGCATGAATTTGTAGAGAGAAATTAGAGAAAGGTTATGCTGTTGCATTTGAGTCGGAGCTTCCTTGTAGCCCACCATTTCCTACCATTGTGACCATTTGCAAGCTCCCTTGCCACCTTCTATCTAAGTGTTTCTCCCCATTGTTCTACCATCTACTTAGGATTTAGTTTAGACAAGAAAGGCCTCCCTAAGGGAGATTATTGGCTTCCATTGAATCCCACACCTCCTAGGTGTTGTACAGCTATTCCATTGGGAAATACAAGAGTGTTTTAGCATATCTTTGGTTGTTTTTGGAGTTTGCATTCTCCCCCATATTTTTCATTTTGTTTTTACTTATACTTCTATGTTTGAGTGTGAGCTACATTAGTAATCTCTTGTAGGATCACTTAGAGGAATACCAATCAAACGAACAATAGGGGCTCCAAGGAATGAGGCATAGATGCAACCTACAAGGATTAGCTCCTTACCAAGTGGAAGAGTGCACCTATGCAATTTTTTCCACAACATCTCTAATGGAGACCATACTTATTTTTGTTCATTTCTTTTTAATCTAGGTTGTTTTATGCTAAGTATCTAATTTTGGGTATTTATCACTTGTAGGAGATAAGGTATTCCACCTCTTTCTTCCAGAATTTGGCCCCATCACGACAATGATTTATTTCCACATGGTAGCATGGATCCCGACATCTCTCTCATGTTGGAAGCGCAAAAATGACTCGTGCAACGCAGGTTAGCACTGTTAGACCTGCGCTACCCCTCCAAGGTCATCCACACGGAAGTCCAGTGTACTACCCATGCTACTAAACGCGTCTGTTTTGAATTAACTTGCATTGTCAGCATAGCAGAGTGCGTTTTATCCGCACTACTGTTGTTTATTTTATTTTTATTTGCATAGCTTAGTTCGACAGTCCAATTACTGCTTACTAGTGAACTTAAATTAAGGCTAGTTCACATAATTACTTAATTTTTTAGCAATTAGTTCACCTAGACCAAGATTGGGAAGTAAAGAGTTCATATCTATTGAAACTTTCCTAGGTAACTGACTTTGAGGCTTCCAAAGGGTCCCATTGTTGTCACTAGTATTCAAGACCATTTCTTGTTTATGCACCAATTGACATGTTTTTAGTAGTATTGCTCGTGTAGAAAACATTTTTTACAGAAAAGCAATGACCTAAAGACCCTTGTCTCTCGAAGTATGCTCTTCACTTCGCACTTCATGTGAGCTTGGTGAATAATAAAAGGGTGAGAAGTGTGAAATACCTCCATTGCACACTTAGTTAGCATCTTTGATTCGCAGAGCATCATTAGCTTCTTTTGGAGTTAAGAGTACCTATTACTTGATATGCTCTTCTAGTTAATTTATCAATATCAATTTTCTTTCATCACGTGTGTTTGCACCACTAGCACACACTAAGAGAGCTAAAGACTCTTCCGATCCAAATATTCTCTTCACCTCGTACTTCATGTGAGCTTGGTGAAAAAAAAAGGTAGGGATTGAGAAATACCTCTCTTACACTCCATAAGTGAACACTCAAAATCCTTAAAATCAACACTGTAATGGTCTTAAGAAACTAAAATACTCCACATGAGGTCACAAAACAATATTTTAATTAGGTAGGATTGATTGGGCTAGGCATCCATTAATTCCCACCAATCTAGTTTCACTAGCAATATTTTGAAACATAGCATTTTTTTTCCTTTAGGGTACATACAAAATACTACTATAATGGAAAGTGTTAAAAGAAAACATGGATTAGAAGTGCGCCCTGACGAAGGAGGTGAAATTCGAGGTATAGTTTCCATGCTGTCCCCTACAAGCCACTCAATTTATTGTACGGAGACAACACTATACCGTGCATGCCAAAGCACTGATCCACACTTGACGCAAGGTTTCTTAGTGGCCCAACTTAGGATATCACCAAGGAGTAATTGTGGGTGCAATTGCCTCATGAAGTTATCTATTTCCTTTGGGAGGTGTTGCCAATTCTTATTGATTCGAACATTGACCCCATTTCTTATAGAACCAACTCTTTGTTACCTCCACTAGTCGATTGTTGAGTGGATACCATTATCACCATCAATTGTGCTTTTGGGAGGCCGAGTTACATTTGAGAGAAAGGATGTTAGGTCTTCTAGGGAATTTACATTTATTTTCTTTTTATGTACAAGTCAACTAACTCATAATAAAAAGAACCTACATGTGGGAACTTATGCAATTAAAACAACATTGCACATGTCACTCACTTATCGCACCATTTTGCATCTGTTTTGGTTGGCATATTTTTGCACTTGTTCAATTGTGTTTAAATTCCACTTTCATTCTCATTTGACACAACACATTCACCATTGAGGAACAAAAAAACATCCCAAGATAGTCTCGTAGACTGCAAGGCCTATCCCCTCTCTCGAGGGGTGGTTTTACACCTACCCACCTTATTACACACAGAAGGTACCCTAGCCGGGGCTGTTCCAGGCTACATTGATAGGATCACCTAGTCGAGGCCAAACCTTACTAGGTACATTTTCTCCTCTCGAATAAACTATTAATTACATCACTTCTTCCCCCATCTGAAGCAATACCCTGTTGGATTCTCCCCTCGAAGATCCCTCCATCTTGTTCGACCCATCCTTTCTCATAAGAGGTCAAACGTTGTTTACAAAACCACCTGGGTCTCCTCCTCATGGAAATCACATCCCACACACAATGGAAAGACCAATTGTCCCTACCTTATCATTTACGGCTAGTTTAAATCCACCTGATTTGGCCAAACTAACCAATGATCCCATTGATCATGATGCGACATGGTCGGCTATGCCAGACAAGATTCCTTCCAACATTCCAAAATTTGAAGGAAAACAGGGAGACGATCCCGCCAACCACATTATGTCTTTCCACTTATGGTTTTCATCTAACAACATAGTGGATGACCCTTTGAGGCTTCGCCTCTTCCAGTGTACCCTCACGGGAACAACAACAAAATGGTGAGTAAACCTCACAAGTGGAACCCATTCCACATTTGTGACATTGGCCACCACATTTCTTACATAATTCCAACTTCCAATCCGACATGATCTAGGCCTCGAAATTCTCATTGATTTTTGTCAAAACACTTCCACCCACATCGCGGACCACATCCATGAGTGGCATAGACACCGCACATTATGCAAGATTGAAATACAACCTCCCTTTTTGTTGGATTGGTTTATCAAATCTATCCAACCCTCCATAGCTAAATATGTCACCACCTCCATGCTACAAAGCGAGGAAGAGGCCATTCTGAAAGCGCAACATTTCAATCTTATATATCCATAACTTGGGTACCTTTACACAATCTTCCTTGCTGCCATCGTCATTGGTCATTGGATCCTACACCTTTGGGCTTCTCACATTTGGCGGATGGGATTATTGGGTCCAATTCCCATTTAGGAAAGGTTCCTCCTACCACACCGACACCATTCAACATGGCTATATACTACCCATCCATGCCACTTGTGTTGGTACCCCCTCCACCAATACCAACACCCTCAGTTGGTCAATTACAGTATGGATCGTATACTCCTACATACCCAAACGTTAGCCAACTGATGACAGTTCCTACACCGCCAATGGCACAAGTCATTCCTATATCCACCTCTTATGGAACAAAAATTGCATTTATCCCACCGCCAGGGTATAACCCATATTATCCTTTCCCATGCCGTACTGGTCAATGACCTCCCCACTGCATGGGGGTAAACCTAGTTCAACCTACTTATCTGCATGGGGGTAAACCTAGTTCAACCTACTTATGTTCAACAAGCTCAACAATTCAAGCAATTGAATGCCATAAACCCCCATAATATATAGACTTAGGGGAAGAATAAAAGTAAGAACAAACCAAATCAATAGTCGGGGAAAGGGGGAAACCCCCCTCCCTAGCAAAACTCGAATACAGGTAACCAAAATGAAGGGACTAACAATCCCCCAAAACAAGGGAAGAATCTGACCTTGAAAACCAATTACTGCTGCTCCATTTGTGGAGACTATAGACATTACACTCATCATTGTCGTCTTATCCCTGACTGCCAACAATTAGTCGAGGCTAAAAAGAAGATGGTAACAAACCCTCCTTAGGTAGTGAATCCTCCCCAACTACAAACCGTCATGTTACAACAACCCTTTGCAAATCAAGGGGTAGTCACACAACAACAAGACCCTCTCCCACCTGGCGATGTCTCTTTTCAAAATATATATACATTGGATGTAAACCTTAAGATGTGAGCCAAAGGTTATGACGGGCCTTCTACCCCTCAACTGGAAGACATTCTTAGTCCCTTGGGGGGGCCTCTACAGATACCACGCTTGAATACCGAATAAATCCTATGGATTTTGAAAGTTCCACTTTTCCATACCCCTAATAACCGTCACATAAAAGCTTTCCACAATTACAGTATTGTGGATGACTTGGCTCAATCCCCTGCAACTATGTCCACATTAGAAGTGTTATAGTCTTTCCCAACATAGAGAAAGACATTACTCAATGCAATCGGTGTCATTGACCCTTCCAAATCGCATCTCATGACCTTTGATATTGACAAAGATGACCCGTGACTACCATCGTCAGTCGCATTTCAAGTTCCAGTTACAGTAAAGAACGTCATGATTCATTGATGTATTATCGATGAAGGTGCATGCGCTTGTGTTATGTCTTCCAAACTATGGAATGGATTAGCGTCTCTTGATTTGGTCCCCTCGTCTATTTCTCTTTGCACATATGATGGGAGACCATCCCAACCAATAGGATCGTACCAAAATGTCCCCATAGAGATGGGGGAAAGATGGTTATGATTGATATCGAACCAGTCAATGCAGAACTCGACTACAACATCCTCTTGGGGTGTAGTTATATCTACGACATGAATGCGGTATCCTCCCCGGACTTCCGTCTTATGGTGTATCCATTAAATGGGAAGGTAGTTACCCTCTACCAACTTAACTACTATGACCCCAACACCACAAGGAATCCCACAAATTTCTTACTGACTATACTGGGTGATGATCAACCATATGTTGACGCTTCCCACGGCATGTACAAGGACTCCAATTTGTTAGGAGTATATTCGGGACTACCACCTAAGATCCCTACATCGATAGGTGGCCTAATGTGCACAATTTTCACCGTTGAAAATAGAGTCTCTTCACCTCAACACTGTCATCAGCACCACCCCTGAGTCATGGAATTGAAGAAACGTTGATTCCATTAGTACCACCAATTTTCCAAATCCCATTCTTGTATCCTCCCACGGGTGTACAAGGGACGTTAGTTATGGCTTTGTTAACTCTAGCTAGGCTAAATTTGGGAATCCCAGTTTGGTACCTTACACCACCCTTCCCAGAGATGGCTTTCAAACTAGTCGCCCATTATGATTTTGTCCTTGTTTCAGCTAGTATGGATGCAAGGCCCGTAACAAATCCAGTTACAACATCCTAACCTATGACATCCGCAAGTACACCACAATCATTCATCGCTAAGACCACCAATGGGGGCACCAAACAATTGAAGTTAAAAGATCCCCTGTTACCCAACCCAATAGGAAATTCTAAGCCTAAAGTAGGAGGCATCAACCAACAGGAGTTAAATGCCCCAGTTATGATCAATACTCCTAATCAAAGGGTTACACCATTGTGTTCTCTTTGCAGGAAGCAAGGCCACGCAACCAACCTATGTCCTACTTTCTTAACACTCCCATTAGCATAACACATGCTCTGTTGACGGTGAAAGGGGTCACATCTCCTTCATCCACATCTAAGTCCAAGACATTACATATGAATCATGCATGTTCCATATGTTTTTAGTATTGGAACTATACACACCATGCCCCAATCTCCCCCACTTTCAGGAGGCATTAGAAATCATTCGTCTAACTCAAGTAATGATGCAGGAGCATCAGGGCCTAGGTAGATCAGTCGAGATTGATCGATCGAAGGGAGCCGACCAATGGGAGTGCCAATGACCACTAGTGCGGGAAGCAGGTTGACTTTTTGAAGTCAACAAGTCGAGCAGAAGCAGTAGGGGTGTGACCGACTAAAGGATTAGCGGATGTCGCGAGGTCAAGGATCGACAGGGAATGGTCGAAAGATGATGAGCGATGTAAGAGGTCGGGTAGTCGACAAGTGGTCGAACTACGACACGACAAGGTTAGTGAAGCCAAGTGTAAAGGGGAAAGGAGTGAGCCGACAGGATAGTCGAGATGTGATTGACTGCTATAGCAGGGTCAGAAGGACAGAAAGTCAATGAACTGTACTTAGTAGCTGTTCGGGGTTGCTGAGGAAGTTATGATAGTTATGGCGAGTTGGTGAAGGACATGACAGAGGACGTCATGGATAGAGGCTGTATAGCACATCTAGAAGCTGACAGTGCAGATTCACAGGATTTGGACAGGATCAACGAAAGGAGGGAACGCGTGTCTCGGGATTGTGATAATCTTGGAAACAGCACCCGCAGAGTAGAAGAGGGAAAATAAGTCTTTAGTCTAGACATTGTTGAGGAGAGCAGAGCAGAGTGCAAAGCCGAGAGAGTTGTGAAGAGTCACACAGGCCGAGTGCAGAGTGTTGAGATCAAACCATAGCTCAGAGTTCCAAAGGTGAACCAGGAGAGGGTGAGGTCGACACATAGGGAGAACACACCACAGTTACTTCATTGTTGTAACGGCTGAGGCCGATTGTAGTTAGTTATTTGCTTATAGTTATTTTACATTGTAACCGATTTCAGAGAAGTAATATAAGCCAATCCAGGCATCTTGTTCTACACCTTGTTTGTGTGAGCATTGTGGTTTGTGTCGTGTGTATTGTTAAGCAAGAACCTTATTTCCGTAGGGTGACTTGCGTCAGTTGGTATCAAAGCCCGGAGGCGAGTCCGGTTAGAGAAGAGAAGACCATACCAACCTGACTTATGTCAGTGTTGAAGGTGTGAGAATTTTCACCAGAGGTTGAAGATGGCTCATAGAGGCATTAATTTCCAAGGACGAAGAGCGCGTGGCACAGCAGCCATCACAGTGGATCATGAGATGTTCAACGAATGCGTCCGAACGATGCGGACCTTGAAAAATGAAGTCACAGCGATCAAAGAAAGCCAGAGGCATGGTTGCATTCCTGAAGCGCTAGACCACATCGACGAGGAAGTGGAAGCTTGGGAAGCCGCAGCAGAAGAACCAGAGGAAAAACTCATCAAGCTTCTGATAGAAATGAGAGGTCAGATAGATGTGCGTACATACTCGGGAAGCCTGGACCCAGAAGACTTGATCGACTGGTTCAGATAGATGGATAAATACTTCGATGTGGAGTAGATATAGGATCCTAAACGGGTTAAGATTGCGTGTCTAAGGTTGAAGGGTCATGCCTCGTTGTGGTGGGACAATGTATAGGCTGACAGGCTAAAGAAAGGCAAGGAGAAAATCAAATCTTGGGATAGGATGGTTGACAAGTTGAAGGGGATGTTCTTGCCAAATGACTATGTGATTTCCTCATTCACGAAGTTACAAAACTTTCGACAGAAAGAGATGACCATGACAGAGTACATAGAGGAGTTCTACCAGATGTCGATTCGGTCAGGACAAAATGATGAAGGAGAAGAAGCTGTCGCCAGATATGTAAACGACCTGAAGTATGTTGTTCAGGATGAGCTCAGCATAGCGATATTCAGAGCAGTTGGAGAAGCCTATCAGCTAGCTTTGAAGGCAGAAGAGAAACTGTCGAGAAAGTCCACAGCGACTAGAGGTAGGATGACTAGTCGGGGTGGGAAGACTGTCTCCGTGAAAGGTCAAGGTAGCGACTACAAGAGAGAAGGTGTCGAAGATAAGCGATGCACAGAAGGGACATCGACGAAAGAAAGAGCACAAGAGAACGGACACGATGGTCATGAGAACCGTGGTTGAGGCGCATATAGTCGAAGTGGTCCATCCGACAAGAAGGGAGTTAACAGACCAACCATAATCTATTACAAATGTTGAGGAATGGGCCATAAGGCATATGAATGCCCAGAAAACCTACATGCTGCAGAAGAGTTGAGACCCAGACGTCGAAAGGATGAGCACGTCAACGAGAGGGAAGAGTCGGCATCAGATAGCAGTGGAGGTGAGAAAAATAAGAACCGAAATCTGACGGTTCAGAGAGCTTTGTTCCAAGA
This sequence comes from Larix kaempferi, assembly GCA_027924585.1. Lineage (NCBI taxonomy): Eukaryota > Viridiplantae > Streptophyta > Pinopsida > Pinales > Pinaceae > Larix > Larix kaempferi. The sequence continues at coordinate 1,490,282 of BSBM01000105.1, read as the reverse complement.
AGATCAACGTGACCTGATGGAACCAACACAATGGAAGGCAATCTTTCAAACGAAGGTGCGGATCGGGGAATGGCATTGCAAGACCATAGTTGATTGTGGGAGTACAGAGAATCTTGTGTCAATGGAAGTCATCGACAAGATTGGGTTGAAGTGTCATGAACACCCACACCCTTACAAGATCTCATGGTTGCAGAAAGGACACCATGTTAAGGTGACCAGACAGTGCCTGATCAACTTCAGATTTGAAGGATTAGAGGATAGCATACTGTGTGATGTAGTTCCCATGGATGCATGCCATCTATTGTTAGGGAGGCCATGGAAATATGATCGTAAGATGATCTATGATGGTCGAGATAACACAGTCATAGTGTGGAAGAATGGCGTGAAATTGACTCTTAAGTCGAGGCGAGGAAAGCAAGCCGACAACAAGGACGGTGAGAGCAACCTTTGGGAAAAGCGAGTGTTGATGAGCACCTCCAAGGAATTCCTCGCAGAGGATGAAAAGCAGTTGGGATGTTATGCAATCATTCCAAAAGGACCATATGTCGAAGGAACGACTGATATGGAGAGCATTCCGGTCGAAGTTGAGGAGTTGCTCGAAGAGTTTAGGGACATAATGGCTAATGAGAAACCGACGGGATTACCGCCGACAAGGAGTATATCCCATTAGATCGACTTAATTCTAGGGTCGAGTCTGCCAAACAAAGCGCCATATAGGATGAGTCCAGCAGAGGGACAGGAGCTCAACCGATAGGTCCAAGAGTTGTTGGACATGGGATTGATCTGAGAAAGCTTGAGCCCGTGTGCAGTACCAGCAGTATTGACACCAAAAAAGGGCAGGGAATGGAGGATGTGTACTGACTCCAGAGCCATAAACAAGATCACAATCAAGTATCGATTTCCATTGCCAAGGATGGATGACTTGATGGATTGCCTGAGTGGAGTGACATACTTCACGAAGTTAGACCTGAAGAGTGGATATCACCAGATCAGGGTCAGAGAAGGAGATGAATGGAAGACAACATTCAAGACAAGAGAAGGGTTATATGAGTGGTTAGTCATGCCATTCGGATTGACTAGTGCACCCAGTACATTCATGAGATTGATGAATGAAGTGCTGAAATCGTTCATGGGAAAGTTTGTCGTAGTCTATCTAGACGACATTATGATTTTCAGTCAGACCAAGTCAGAACATTTGGAGCACGTTCGACAAGTATTGCAGAAATTGCAGGAAGAGAAGCTGATGATTAACCTACAAAAGTGTTTCTTCATGAAGAAGGAATTGGTGTACTTGGGATTTTTAATTTTAGGTAAAGGGTTGGAGATGGACCCCGAGAAGGTGAAGGCAATAGTAGATTGGCCGGAACCGACAAGTACGATTGCAGTGAGAAGTTTCCATGGACTTGCTAGTTTCTACCGGAAGTTCATTTGGGGATTCAGTTGGATTTGTGCACCATTGACATAATGCATGAGAAAGGGCGAGTTCAAGTGGACGAGTAAGGCCCAGGAAGCTTTCGACAAATTGAAGGAAAAGGTCACTGAGAGCCCAGTGTTGGCGCTCCCAGACTTTGACAAAGTTTTCCAGGTTGATTGTGATGCAAGTGGAACGGCAATTGGAGCAGTATTGAGCTAGGAAGGCCGACCAATTGCATTCTTCAGTGAAAAACTGAATGGGGCGAAGCAGAAGTATTCAGTCTATGACCAAAAATTTTATGCGATCATCCAAGCATTAAAGAAATGGAGGCATTATTTGTTGCCGCAGGAATTTGTGTTATACACAGATCACCAAGCACTGAGGTATATGAATACTCAGTCGAAGTTGGACCAGCGACACATGAAGTGGGTGGAGCTACTCCAGATATATACGTTCGTGTTGCGACATAGGTCGGGCAAGTCGAACAAAGTTGCCGACGCATTGAGCGGGAGAGTTGCGCTATTGAGCACGATGATTGTTCAGGCAATAGGAATAGAGTCGATAAAGACGAAGTATGAAGCTGATGAATATTTTGCAAAGGCATGGAAGGCTTGTCGAGAGCCTTGGAGCGTCGACAAAACTCCATATTTGAGTTATCTCATTCAAGAAGGTTACCTGTTCAGGGGAAGTCAATTGTGTATTCCCAGAGGATCAGTGAGAGAGAACCTAATCCGAGAATTTCATAATGGAGGGTTAGCAGGGCACTTTGGAATTGACAAGACCAAAGCATTGATCGACGAAAAGTATTTCTAGCCAAGGATGTCGACAGATGTCAGAAAATGGGTTCGACAATGTCAAGTTTACCAGTTGGCAAAGGGAAAGAGTCAGAACACGGGGTTGTATACACCATTGCCAGTACTGGAGAACCCGTGGGAGCATCTTACCATGGATTTTGTGTTAGGATTTCCTAGGACACAGCAGGGGAACGACTCAATATTTGTTGTATTCGACAGATTTTCGAAGATGGCACATTTCATACCATGTAAGAAAACAAGTGATGCCACAGGGATCACTGTGCTATTCTTTAAGGAAATAGTCAGGTTGCATGGGTTTCCAAAGAGTATCACATCGGATAAGGCTACAAAATTCATGGGGCATTTCTAGAGGACCCTATGGAAGAAACTCGACACGAAGTTAGAGTTTAGTTCGGCATATCATCCGCAGATAGATGGACAGACCGAGGTTGTAAATAGAAGTTTGGGAAACCTTCTGAGGTGTTTAGCAGCCGATAGACCCAAGCAGTGGGAGAATATGTTGGCACAGTCAGAGTTTGCATATAACAATTTTGTGAATCGGTCGATAGGACTGAGCCCTTTCCAGATTGTTCAAGGGAGGAGTCCACATGTAGTAGCAAATTTGGTCGAATTGCCGACAGAAACCAGGAAGAGCACGGATGCAGAATCATTCGCAGAGCATATGCATGAAGTTCATGAAAATGTGCGGAAGCACATCGAGAAGAGTAATGCGGCCTACAAGTTGAGAGCCGACCGGAGGAAGAGACTATTGTCATTCCAAGAAGGGGACTTAGTCTATGCATATTTGCGGAAGGAACGATTTCCGACAGGAACATACAACAAGCTGAAATTAAAGAAGATAGAACCATGCAGGATTCTGAAGAAGATTTCAGACAATGCCTATGTATTGGAATTGCCGGAAGACTTGAACATTTCAGCAACATTCAATGTCTCAAACCTATATAAATTTGAAGAAGGGTCGAGTAGCAATAAAGGAGAAGAAACAAGTATCGACTGGATGGAACAGATTCCAGACCGACATAAAGAAGGGATCACAGAAGTAATCGATGAGCACGAAGTGGGGCATACTCGTAGATCACGCATGAAAGAATACTTGGTGCGATGGACCAATGATGAGTTGCAGGAAGCGATGTGGATTTTCGAAGAGGAGTTCAGGAGGCTGATGGAGCAGTCAAATTCTTTTTCACCTGGGGAGACTGATGCAGGAGGATCGGGGCCTAGGCAGATCAGTTGAGATTGATCGATCGAAGGGAGCCGACCAGCGGGAGTGCTGATGACCACTGGTGCGGGAAGCAGGTTGACTTGTCTAAGTCAACAAGTCGAGCAGAAGCAGTCGGGGTGCGGCCGACTGAAGGATCAGTGGATGCCACGAGGTCGAGGATCGACAGGGAATGGTCGACAGATGATGAGCGATGTAAGAGGTCGGGTAGTCGACAAGTGGTCGAACTACGACACGACAAGGTTAGCGAAGCCAAGTGTAAAGGGGAAAGGAGTGAGCCAATAGGACAGTCGAGATGTGACTGACTGCTGTAGCAGGGTCGGAAGGACAAAAAGTCAATGAACTGTACTTAGTAGTTGTTCGGGGTTGCTGAGGAAGTTATGACAGTTATGGCGAGTTGGTGAAGGACGTGACAAAGGACGTCATGGACAGAGGCTGTACAACACATCTGGAAGCTGACAGTGCAGATTCACGGGATTTGGACAGGATTGGCGAATGGAGGGAACACGTGTCTCGGGATTGTGATAATCTTGGAAACAACACCCGTAGAGTAGAAGAGGGAAAAGAGGTCTTCATTCTAGACACTATTGAGGAGAGAAGAGCAGAGCGCAGAGTCAAGAGAGTTGTGAAGAGTCACACGGGCCAAGTGCAGAGTGTTGAGATCGAACCATAGCTCAGAGTTCTGAAGGTGAACCAAGAGAGGGTGAGGTCGACACATAGGGAGAACACACCACAGTTACTTCGTTGTTGTAACGGCTGAGGCCAATTGTAGTTAGTTATTTTCTTACAGTTATTTTACATTGTAACCAATTTCAGAGAAGTAATATAAGCCAATCCAGGCATCTTGTTCTACACCTTGTTTGTGTGAGCATTGTGGTTTGTGTCGTGTGTATTCTTAAGCAAGAACCTTATTTCCGTAGGGTGACTTGCGTTAAGTAACGATCGAGGAACCTCCTTCCTTAAACCATGAATTAGCATCTATTAATGTGGTCAACACATCAGCGACACCGTTAGCCACCCCTCCCAAATAAGTTGCACCAGCAGCCAAAACTATGGTGGATCCTATAACGACATAATATTTGCATCATTCTAGTCTTACTCCAGTGTCACCACACTAAGAAAGCTCTTTCTGTGGGCATTCCACGCACATGATCCCTCCTAGTGCCATCACTTGCATTATGGATCAATTCAATTCCATGGAAGTACAACCACAATTTCATGCTTGAGTACCTCCACCCTACTAGTCTTTTGGCGAGACCTCTCACTTCTAATTTCAGTGCCCCATTCTATGCTCCAACCGAGAAGCTCGCCTCGAACTAATGAGACCATAAGGTCAACTCGCCTCCCTCCATGCAACCCCACAGAGGTCACAAACCAAGGAAGAAACACCTACCTTACTGGATACCATCAATGCTGAATCCCCTTTGGCTGGCATCCTCAATTGTATTGATTCATCATCTTTCAACGAAGGCTTGGATCCCCCACAACCATCGCATGTTTCCTAAACATCAAGGAAAGGAAAGCTATAAGTTAATGGTTATTATTTCTGCATTGTCAATACCATGGTCACGTTCTTTAGTACACTTTGTTATGTGTGATGTATGTGCAGGATTATGATTGAGACATGCAGGAGACTCTTGTTTTTCCATTATAAGAACAAGACTCCATCCCTCAGCAACACTGTATATATTCTCTAACAGGTATCATTCTGAAAGTCACATATAGTCAATGTTTTCCCTCTTCTTACAATGCATTTACCAGTATTCCCACTGATAATCATAGGTCCCTCATTCCCAGTATTGATATACCATCAACATCATCACTTCGAATAGCATGTTCCCCCATGGGTGTACACACCATTTGTCACCTTATCATCAATTGACACCCGTGATTTCAACCCCCCATAAGTCCGAGGAATATGATAGGACTTCAAAATTATACCCCTTATCTCATCATTTTTTAGTTATGCATTTACTCCCCTAAGTAGAAAACCTCAAATTCCTCGTCCCATGTTATGAGGAAGATTCAAAAATCCCACTCATGCCTCGACGAGCACTTTACCCTCCGTAATATTCTTCGTATCATAACCTTCGTAAAGACACCTATGGGGATCCCACCCTTAGACATAACCAATTCTATTTAGTTATCCTGCAGGTATACACTGCATGGCATTGATTCATGGGGCAACTGTCTTTGTGTCTGCAAGTTAACCTCCGCTTCATTTTGGAAAGCGTCCCACGATCCAATCAAAGTTATGGGGACTCCACCCATCATCAAATTGGTCCCCCGACACACCCAAAACTGTTGGGAGCCACAAATATACTTTCTGTATAAAAAAGTTCCCTCATCACCTTACATTGCGGGAACACCATATTATTTTGGCAGCAACCCATGGACTCCTTTGATCGATGTATTTGAGACTCCACATACTTAGTAGTTTTTTGTTTTTCTGATCATCATTAGTTTCTATAGCCACTACGACATCTCAACGCTGCTCATAAAGTTGCTCAAAGTGGACTAAACGTTGTTCTTATTCTGAAGTGTCAAGTAGGAGATCTATGGCTATATTCAAAGAAGGGATTTCGCATCCAATAGGAAGAATAGACTCCACACCATGAACTAATTGGAAAGGTGAAAACCCAGTGGAATTCTTTATGATGGTTTGATATGCCCATAAAGCGGGATATAGCACAATGTGCCACATGGGTTTACTCTATCTGATAGTATTTTGTAGGATGGCCTTAAGAGATTTATGAATAGCCTCCACTTTTCCATTTTCATGGGGATATTAAGACGATGAATGATATTGATTAAACCCCAATTTTAATGCTAATTCCGACATCATTTTATTTTGAAAATGACTGCCATGATTAGTGATAATCTATTTTGGGATACCAAACCGAGCTATAATTTGATTGGATACGAAGTGGGTTGCAATCTCACTAGTGAATTTAATAGTTGGCATGACCTCTTCCCACTTAGTAAAATAGTCCAAGACCATGATGATATGTTGATGTCCCCCAACCGAAGCTAGGCTGAAATCCATGAAATCCACCCTCCACTTAATCAAGGGACTGATAATGATGACTGGATATAATGGAGCAGGACGCAAGCACACATTGCGAGAGAACACCTAACGAGGCTGACATCTCTTGACAACATTAACACAGTCTTTAAAGATGGATGGCCAATAGTAACCAGCTCAAAAAAATTTCTAAGTTTCTACAAGCCTGGTTAAGTGACCACCACACGCTCCACTGTGGAAGCCATTCAACAAAGCCTCTACTTCCTCGTGGGTTAAACAATGACGCATAATAGAATCTTCCCTTCAGCAATACAAAGTGTCACTGATGATGAGGTAGTTTTTAGCTTGATAAACATGCAGAGGGAACTTGAAAGTCCGGAGATAAACAATAATGTCTCCATGAGAAGGGTCCGAAGTTGATATAAGGAATATATTCTCATCCACAAATGAGTCATCATAAACTGTATCCTCATCTTGCCTAGGGAAAACAAACATCAACTCTGCAAAGACTAAATAATTTTTGGATTTTGCTGAGACAAAATCAAGGTCAAATTCTTGTAAAATCACAATCCATTTATTGTATTTCTCCCCAATCATGTGTCTTTTCAATCCCCAATCATGTGTCTTTTCAAAACAAATTGAAATGGATTGAGGTATGCAATGAAAATAGTCTTGCGAAGTAAAATGTAGTGACACAACCTCTGGACTACATGAACATTTGAGAGTGCCAACTTTTCCACATGAGAATACCTAAGTTTAGCATTTACTAGATTTAGACTAATATAATAGATAACATTATCCTGGATCTTGTCATCCTCCTAAACTAGGACCATACCAACCATCTCTTGAGATGCAGCGATATAAATCAAAAGTCTCTACTATAGTTGGGAGGATGAAACATAGGCACTGATACTAGGGCCTTCTTAAGTGCATCAAATATATCCTAGGATTGCTCATCCCATATAACGAAGCATCCTTCTTCAAAGACACATAAATCCTTGGTAATGTTGGCATAGTTTAGTATAAAGAAACATAGAAAATTAGCTTCCCCCCAAAGACTTTGATGTTGAGTAATTGTGCATAGGGGGAGGAAATAGAAGTATTGCCTCAACCTTTAATGTGTCGACCATAATTCCCTCTTTCAAAATGATAAATCCCAAAAGGTGACCAGTTTTAACAAAAAAATGCATTTATAAGGGTTTAAGCAAATCTTATAACGCCGACATATTTCAAATACAATTCAAATATGAGTTGGATGATCCACTCTCTTGCGAGAGTGAGCAGCAAGATTATCCAAATAAGCCTCTACAATATGCTTGAGATCATGGAACAAAAAGTTCATATCCTGTTGAAAGGTCACTCCGGTGTTTTTAAAGTCGAAGGGCATCTTATAGTATGCAAATGTTCCCCAAGCACATATAAATGTTGTCTTATGTTGATCCTTGGGCTTGATTTGGATCTAATTATAACCAGAAAATCTGTCCATAAACGAGAAAAATAACTCCCCGCACATTTGTCCAGGATTTGATCAATAAAGGGTGTGGGGAAGTTATCTTTTTTACAAGCTTTATTCAGATCTCTAAAATCTGTGCACACTCAGATGGTTCCTTTCTTTTTATCTATAGGAACGGGGTTGGATACCCATTCATTTAAGGGAACTGTGTAGATGAATCCAGCTTTAAGAAGCTTCTCTACCTCTACTTTGATGGCAAGTGCCATTCAAGTATTGACCACTCTTAGGCATTGATGAACATGTTTACCATTAGGGTCAGTCTTGGTTTCATGCTCGACAATGCTCGAGTCTATTCCTGGCATTTCTTCATAACACCAAGCAAAAACATCTCGATATTCTTTAAGTAAATTGGTGTAAATATGAATCTCTTCAGGTGATTAGTATGCACCGATATGGACATTCTCCACTTTGCCAATATTTTGAGAAATGTTGATCAGAATGGTAGGAGAGATATATTCCATGTTCCCTTCAGCATATATGCCATGCATATATAACGAGACCATGGGGTGACCAAATTTCTCACTTACGGTTGAATGAAACACATCATGCTTGATCCTATCGTGTTCTAGGAGGAAATAAGATCTATGATGGAGTTCTTCCCAAGTCCTTTCGGGGCCATTCATGTCCTCGATAATAGCTTCATACAAAGGAAAAGTATAGTCAAGAAAATCATGTGAGCATGATGAGTTGATCTCCTAAGCAAGAGGTAGTGCGGGATCTTCCTCCTCCGTCCACGAAGAGAAAAGATCAGGGTTTGCGATGACTTGGTGTATAGCTTTATAAGCAACCTTAGGTACAAATAGCGGCATGGTTGTTTTGATGTGTGGAAGCCCTTCACATGATGGAGTCGAGGAAGGGAAATTAATATATGAAGTGCAGAATGACGCCAAACTCAACGATGATGGGGCACCATCAGAACTGGAATCTATAAATGAGATTGGTGTCGAAAAATTAATAGTTCCGATGAGAGAGGAATACATGTCGACACAAAAATTCTCAGTTTATTGCTGAGAATTTTCAATTTTAGGGACCGTATATCTCGGCGATGCGGAGGAATTGGACCTAGTGAAAGATAACCAATCGATAGTCATGAATTTTCCTTCACGAGGAAAGAAAATCACGCAAAACATGGACGACACAGTTTCTTTCATAGCATAGATCCAATTCCTACCTACTAAAACATTATAGTCAAGGGGCACATCAACCACCTTAACCTCAAATGGAACAAATTTCCCACCCAATTGGACCTGGAGAGAAGGTAGAAATCCATATGGTCAAATTGAAAATACATCGAACATAGTTAACATGGTTATAGAATTAGATAACATAGCATATCCCAGGGCCTTTTAGTAAGATAGGGACACCACTGACATAGAAGCACCTTCGTCAACAATAGTACATTTGACGGTCATATCAAGACATTCCACATGGAATTGGAAATCCAGATGGTAAGGTAAGCGAGGCTGAAAATCAGTGGTCTCAAACCTGATGACACTAGGTCCGCTTAAATGAAGAGCTTTGATGGAAGATAGCAAGGCATTCCTCTGTGTAGGACATGTCTAGAGTACCTCCAAAACTAACTAGCACATGATGTTTGGCCCAGATCTTGAACAATGGAATAATTATGGGCAACTCAGGCATTAGGGTTATGGGTCGTGCGCTTAAGAAATCCTTTCAGAAAGCAAAGTAGAGGGTAAGGATTATCAATCTGCAAAGGGATCTCCGGTGGAGGAGGCTCTTTCACCATAGAAGGTTGTAGAGAATCATAATCACGAGAGTGAGTGGCAACATTAACCTCCAACTGGACCATATTAGAGCATCCATGGGCACCATAATGGGCCAAAGTATTTGAATTTACACCAGACCCATTTCCAATGTTGGAAGCACTCAAAGTCATATTTTGATTATGAAGAAGTGGATTTGTTAACACATATCAGCTCTGTGTTATGAGATTCGAGGATTCATCCATTATGGGGCACAAGTAAGTGAGATGATCCTGTGAGAAAAGCTTACAAGGAAATTTCACCTTCTGTTTTTGCTTCTTGTCCCCACCAGCATTATTGTCATTTTTTTCATCATTTGGATTTCATTTCCTATTATTATTCCCACCCTTTCGATCATTATTCCCCTTCTTCTTATTCCCTCCAAGATGTTGGTTACCTTTCAGTTTCGTCGATTGCACATAATGCACATCTGACAACTTGGTGTGAGAAGACGAAGTTGTGGCTTGTCCAGCTATAGATGGGCTAATGGAAAAATTATGTATCTGATTCGTCACCTAGTCTGCAGTCATGGCACTTGTGTCGCCTACGATGTCAAAGACATGATCCCTTGAAGTTGGCTTGGTTTCATGACTCGATCATGGTGTGTCAGGTATAATTTCGTAAAGAAGCCCAGATTGTGCATAGATCAAGTCTAACTACTGGGATTTAAAAATAGCTTGTTCCTCCATCGTTACTCCTGACGTTGAGACATCCTTTGCAATATAAGGGAAAATGGACTTAAGGAACCATTTCAACAGGAACTCTGAACCTCTTTCATCTATGCTACTCCTAAATATGATCTGAAATGTTAGTGGCTTTATTCTGACGGAATGTCGATAAAATTTATGTGCTTGGGTCATAACGGAATGACAACTAAAATTGGTTGAGAAAACCTAGGGCTAAGTCGTTAATGTAATGTCCCTATTTTGACCCCATTGCATTAAAATGTAAATGATGTAATGTTGTTATAAAATCGTGGTGAGGAGCTCAAGGCCAAGGCCCTGCCATCAATTTATTGATGTACATGGTTTATGTGCTAGCCATGCACAATGGAATTGCGAATATTATGTAAACATGCATTTTAATAAAATACCCACAACTAGCTATGCAATGCAACAAGAGATGGGGGCATGATTTTACAAGGAATTGGGAGGGAAACTTTCAAACCCTTGAACTAATCAAGTCAATCCAAGTGTCAATGAGAGAACCCATCAAACCCCCAACTACCCATGTTGACTTTTGTACCCAATCATTCATTTCTCCCAAGAGTTGGTTGAAATAGTTAATGCCTTGGGGAATGGGAGGTATGGCTGTCCAAATTTGGGTATGGACAAGCCACCCTTCATGGAAAATCGTGTTTGTCTCCTTGGGCAAGTAAAGAGCCACGGAATTGATCCCCAAGCCATCCTTAACCCATGAGTTTGCCTCTCTCACGAGTTTGGAGTTTGCTGGGCGTTTTCCTCCCTGGTTTTTCTGTGTTTTCCTTCATCTTTCTAGCTGGGAAGGGTGTTTTTGTTTTGGTTACCAGTGGGAAAGAGAACAAATCGATTTGGGGTTTCATTGAGGCCGTTTGGGCCATTGGAATGCTCATAACCTAAAGGAGAAATCATTTTTTCTCCCTGTGGTCGAATTTCTCTTTCCACTATTTGTTTTGGTGTGCCCACGATTTGGGGGGAAATCCATGGCCATCTTGTTGTAAATCCCATTGTTAAAAATGTGTATCCATGCCCAATGATTGTTTTTTTTTGCTATATGTGTGAGAGTAGGCTAGGGTATGGGTTATGGGTATCCATGGCTTTGGCTTAATCTTGAGTGCAAGCATCCAGAAATGAAGAGGGTTCAGATTTAGCCTGATAAACGCAGCTGTGGACTGGCTTGGCTTAGACGAAATGATTATTTGGCTGCACCTAAGCTTGAATGTCCCCTTTTCCTTGTAGAAATCATGCCCAACTTGGGGGTGGTCTCTGAGTGCTGAAAGAATACAGGATGGGAAGAGACCTATGGTTGGGTGGAACGTTGCAGCGACATAGCTAGTTGCTTGGGACAATTGCGTAATGAAGATGAGTATATTCTTTATGTGTATTTACTTCTGCAATGTTTAATTTGATGACTATTTGCATATGCTCGATGAGCATGAAATGTGTGTGGATGATGTTTTATTTCCACTGTGCATGTTTGTTGAATTGCATCTGCACGCATTTGTTCTAATTCGTATGAATCTAATGAATGGGGTTGAGTTTATGTATTAGCCTAGGAATTGGTATCATGTTCCCTTCCTCAAATTGGGTCCGCGGGAGGGGACGTTACAGGTAAGGTCTGGTACATGCCCTTAGATAACTCGACATACCATTTCACATCAGGCACTATGAGGGTGCATTGAAATAGTCTCAAATGAATATAATCATGATTTAAGGAATTCAATGAACACCAAAGGTGAAAGGTAGTAACATGATCACCCATATCCTCAACCATCTTACCATCAAACTTAGGAATGTCCAAGGGAATCTTAGTGGGGACCTGGGGCCATGCTAAATCATGACACATAGCATCGTTCATTAATCTAGATTAGTCTTGCAAGTTCAAGATAACCAGAAACAAGAGCCTAGGTTGCAACGCTTGAGGCCATGTACCTGTGAAAGAATGACTCTACGGATAAATTCTCGTATGCATCATATTAGAGACCATGGGCCACGGTGGATTCTGGTAAATACCATGACCCTGACCAGTAGGATAATAACCCCTTCCAAATTGATACATATAATGATGAATAGGCATTTGCATGGTAGGCATCCCTTGGGAAGAGAAAGCAACATTACCAAAATTGCACATAGGATGGTGTACATTGGCCCTTGACACAGGGTGAAGCATATATCCCCCTGATGGAGGAACTCTAGACAAAGGATGACCCATATTAGATGATACATTCCCTCCCAGAGGAATGGCCTAAATCGAAGGAAGATGCGCCATTATAAAGACATTCGTAGGAACTCGCGTGGTAGATGATAAACAAATGAATGGGATATATGAACTAGAACCATCGCCGATGTGCTCACCCCCACCCATAAAAGGATTAAAACTGGTATTAGGAGTTGATAAAGGGGGAGGAAATCCCCCAACAAAAGGAGAAGAGTGAGGGATTTGACTGTGCTCCCAAACTGATATGTGTTAAAGGGGGCCAACATGCCTCCAATCCCAACACCAGAGCTACCACTGCAAACTGATATGGAGGATGGGATACTTGATGATGGATTAAGCATGACAAAAGTAAATGGATTAGTGGTTTCAACAATTGATGGAGCATCACTGCCCGATAATCCTAATGAAAAAAGTCGACAAATGATATGATGACCAAGTATACTCAAAAGGATTCATTGTAATAGGTTGGGATGAATAAACAACAGGAGAACCCATGAACACAAGATTCCCTAGGACCCACTAGGTAGTAGAAGAGGGAGTCCCATGGACTCCCCCACCCACTTTTGACGAAGGGGTCGAAGGGATCCTTGACATATCGGACACGGAGATCATAGTAAGAATTATTTGAAGCTCTCTATGTGATATATAAGGACCACCTATAGTATCTCTATGCCTCTTACCACCTATAGTATCTCTATGCCTCTTATGACGAGACTGCAAAGGATCATCGGGTGGTAAACCTAATAACCAACGAGAATGGTGGATGGCTAGAACTAGATCCACGATGACGTCAAAGAAGTCATGAAAACGATATCAAACTCTAAGGAAAACTAACCGACAATGAGCACACTCTTAGAAAATCTAACCCAAATGGAGACAAGTAGTGAAGATGGATAAGGGGTATCCCGACACTATAGAAGGCATTCCTTTCCCACGAGGGGCCCGAGACTCTACTACTATAGTTGGAGGTAACATAATAAGTTATATGGGCCCTCAGACTTCAAACTGCAATGTTATGTGTTGTTCGACCCCTATATGACTCAGGGAACTCACAAAATAACCCTTGCTAGTACCTTGTGTAGTACACAGGATAAGCAACTAAGGTCACCATTTATAACCAATGCTCGGGGTGAACAATCGTAGGCCAATTCCACTCTATGGGAAAGGTAGCTAAGCCCAAAGCTCAAGAAGCACTTAGGTGCTCCCGGAACCCCAAGATACGAATAGAACTTGGATATATATTCGACACTAGGAAGGTATTGGAGGGATATCTCCTCAACTAACTTTCACGCGACCTCGTCCTTGACTCATGTGTAACAAGAGCTTCCCAAGAACACCAATTATACCATGGATTTCACCATTCCGTGGATAGACACCTAATGTTGAGTTTCATAGTCTTGGAGAAGTTTGCTCACAAAATCCTATTCCAAGACTCTAAAACCTATACTTGACTGTGCAACCTAAAAAAAAAAAATCTTTCTAATCAATTTTAAAGTTAAACGTTAATTTTAGTTGGGAGTTGTTTACTCAAAAGAATATGTTCGTACAACTAGCAATCTTTGTGACTCAACAAAAAGAAAGAAGCATACATGAAAACATTGCTAAAGAAAGCGGCATACATAAAAACATTTAAAGCGGCATACATAAAAACATTGCTAAAGAAAGAAAGAAGCATACATCAACAAATTATGAATTTTAAGGTTATTTATGAGCAAGAGGGGTAGGATGAGTTTACAAACGACAAGGTAGACCATCAAGAGACATGTTGCATAGAGTGTGGCAAATCATGCTATAACAACATCATATATTTTATATAAAATTTGTAAATTAATTTTAATTATATACTCTATGTTAAATCATAAAACAATGCAATGTAAATTCCAAAGGACAGGAAACAAGGTCAAAATAAGAATAAATCAATTGGTAGAGGGGAGCGAAAACCCTACGATTTGCAGTAGCTTGGGCGGCCAGGGCTTCGCCCAGCCGCCCCTCCTGTACTGGTTTTTTGCAGGTTAACTGAAGGATTCGGTGGCATCGCAGCTTAGGGCCTCTGTGCAAATGGTCTGAATCTGCGGGCTTTCTGTGGCGGCGGCGGTTCGAATTTTTCAGGCTCCCTTCTGGGGCTATGGCACCTCGTAACCCCCAGCGAATACCCTGTGCAGCTTTCCTCTTTGCCATCGCATATCTTGCGATCTCGTCGGACTTCGATCCGCTCATGAAGGGAAGCACGCCTCAAGCTTCTGCGGCCGGCTCTGCTCTTCTTGATCGTGGCCGTGTGTTGGCGAGCGAGAGCAACGGCGGGGCTGCACGTCGAGCTTCGTTCCCGAGGGTTGCCATCGCTGGATGTGCCTGGCCACATGACTCTGTGCGATCTCGGTACAAGCTGCGCCTTCGTGCTTCTTTGGCTGCCGATCGCGTTCCAGGATTCACGCCCTGAACCAGACTGGCCGCCGAGGGTTCTTGGAGGGAATTTGGATTGCTGTTTCTGCAGGATGATGGACGGGGTGCGGTGGAGGCACCTGGGCGTAGGGTGTCTGGCTGTTTTCTTCATCAGTAGATGCTGGCTGTTCGCCGGTTTGGGAGATCCAGAGTCTGCTGCTTGTCCACAGACTTGGATCTGCTGTTTCTTCTGTTGAGGGATTCGGTTTGAAGACGTCTTTTGGGTTTCTTTACTATTCAAGATTCATCTTCTTGTGGCGAAGTTTGATTGGGTTTATTTTTTTTGGTTCAGCTCTTTATAAGCTGTTGTATCTGCTTATATGAGACAGAAATATGTGAAAATGTAGGGATCCTTGTGATTCTACTACATCTGCAGAATGTAATTTTAATCATCTTTTTGAAATAAAATTACGGACATTTTCCCAGGAAAAAAAAAATTCCAAAGGACATGCTTATTTTGTATTAAAAACAAAATTTAACAAAAAGATATATAATATGTGCAAAAGTAAATATCATACTTTGTATTTCTTTAAAATAAAAACTTGTAAACAAAATTTATACGCTCTCCAATCTTATCTTATCTTATGATATCCCATCTTATCTTTATGATTGGTGTGCAACCATATTCAAAAACGTAATCTATTTTCAACCACAAAATTGAAATCTCGACAGAGTCTTCAGATTAAGATTTAAACAAACGATGTCAACAAGCAAATGTACTTCAGTATGGTGGGAAGAAAATCCCTGAAAACAATTTACTCCGGCATGGTTTCAGTATGATGGGCTTCTGAATTTCAAATGTGAATCGATGGGAACTTGGCTGCCTGAATTTGTAAGGATCCATGTCAAGCTCGCTGTCTCACCTGTCGTGAAATATTGGAGAATGGAATCATTTGTACGGCATCTTCACTTGCAAAGCGGAACGGAGGTCCGAAATAAATTGAGAACGTTTCTGATCTCTCCTCTGGTTAAGTCACTCGGTGAAGTTCTTTCCTGATAGCTGCATCTACTGATTGCAAATGCATTTTACATTAATATCAGAGGTGTTCCAACACTTTTCCTGTTCCTGTTCTTCCATTTAAACAAAAGGAGAGATAAGAAACCGTTTCAATTTATTTCGGGCTTCCTTCATTAGGTTGAAATCTTGTCTACCGCATGTTTAAAGAAGCCGTACTAAAAACATTCCAGTCTTCAGTCTTCCACGATAGGTGTGAGGCAACTCTAATATCACAGGTACATCTGCTAATCTACATCATTTGTTTAAGTTTGCCTGGAACGCTTTTTGTAAATTCAATTTTGTGGTTGAAAATAGATTAGGTTTTTATAATTTCAATTTTGTGGTTGAAAATAGATTAGGTTATCCGATATGGTTGTACAGAAATCATCCGAGATGAAAACAAAGAATAACATCTTTATATTTAAAATAGCAATGGCCTTTTGGCTTTGAGGAGGTGTAGTAATATGTTGATAGGTTGTTGTTGAAGGATTTGACGAGGTGCAATAATATGTTGATAGATTGTTGTGGAGAATGAGATAGTTGAAAATGAAAAACAAAAACTACAAAAGAAAGTATGTGGAATAATGTAAACATGCCATTGTACTTTAGGCTTTGAGGAGGTGTAGTAATATGTTGATAGGTTGTTGGTGAAGGATTTGACGAGGTGCAATAATATGTTGATAGATTGTTGTGGAGAATGAGATAGTTGAAAATGAAAAGCAAAAAGTACGTAAGAAAGTATGTGGAATAATGTAAACATGCCATTGTACTTTAGTACATAACAAATGGACTTAAAGTTTTGTATTAACAAGGAAGGGTCTACTTTAAAAATCCCTTTCAAGATTATATCACACACTCGAATATTCACATTATTTATGTTTATTGTTGTCGCTTGTGTTATCAATAAGGGGATATACAATAAATATATACTTCCTTTTAAATATATGTGTGAACAAATAAAAGTTTGGTCCTACATAGTTACTAATTTTATGTGTGTTTATGATGTAAAATCAATAAAGTTTTATAATGATTTACTTTTGACATATTTATAATATTTATACATTATATGTAAATTAAACTTAGTTATAAATGTTCCATTTTCTTCAAAAACATTACGAAAGGAAATAATAATAAAGAGACATGCATTTTTTATTAGACATTTGTAATCACACAGTTCCTAAATCAAAATGGAAATGGAATGATAACCAAATATTCACATTTTTGTAACATATTCACAACCATAACCAAATAGATATGTAACATATTCACAATGATAACCAAATAAATATTTATATTATTCCTAAAACAAAATGGAATAATAACCAAACATTCACATTATTGTAACATATTCACAATCATAACCAAATAGATATGTAACATATTCACAATGATAACCAAATAAATATTTATATTATTGCATACTTGATTTTGGGATATACTTTCATGCGTTGTGAGCTATGCAAAGGATGCATAAATGACTCCAAAGGTTCCTATTAATATTGATGGATATTTGAGTGTAGACATCTACTTTGATGGTCAAAGTGGTTTATTAATATTATTAGGTACTTAAGTTTGTGTATATGCATTTATGTGTTTTTAGTTATTATTATCACACCTACTTGTACTAACTCACACATAAAATTCAACTCTTAAAAACAAAAAACAAAAAGTGTTTATGTGCTTAAAGCTTACCTCGACTTCATGGCACATCCTTGTAAAACTAGAACATTCTAAAACATATTGTATTTTCTTAGAAGTATAGCTACTCTCGTGTAGTTTCATTTTATTTAGGTATTTAAAATTTTAAACGGATTTTTTTCAACATTTTTTGTTTTTTAAATTCAAGGAGTGCAAGCAAAAAACATGTTAATGTAGAGACTTTCACCTTTGATTACATTGATGCATTTTTTAAAAATTTATTATCCTATTTTTAAATTCATTAATTGATAAATTTATCAACTTTTATCTTGTCTATTATCTATTATAAAATCTAAGATGAGATAAAATTTAATGTTTATGAAAGATATCATAAACGTTTCTAGAAGTGTGATAAAATACAAAATCCAACTACCATAGCCCCATTTAAAGGCCCACTTAAATCCCCAAAGTCTCCCTCTTCTTTCCTCTTTTGCTTTAACTTTTCCAAATGTTTTGCTTTACTATATAGGCTTCCATTTTCATCTCACATATGGGGAAATCCTCTATAAACAACATCTTTAAATAGGCCTCTAAAAAATACAATCTTTGATGTTAAACTCTTTATTTTATTTTGAGGACTCATCATCAATGCTTTCTTGGTAAGCACTTTGTTAGCATCCTTGATTATGTGTGTTATCTTTGTCACCCCTATTTCTATCAACTCGATGCTATTTTTGTTGTTCAAATATTTGATTACATCTTTTGCAATCTTTGTAAAAGACTCAAACTCTACTTTTCTCATTTTTATTTCAAAAGTAGCAGTGGTGGCCAGCTCTAGTTAATCGTGCATCAACTAAAAATATTCCCAATGCTCGATGCCTTGTCCTACTATCTATCCCCACAATATTTCTTTAGTTCCTTTCATGGGGATTTTCTCAATAATCCTTGCTTTAACTAATAAACCTTGTCTTCTAGCTCATCTTTCTCATGTTCCTGATCTATTTGGATCTATTCTGCCTCTCCTATTAAGGGATTTCTTGGACTGAATTAGTTTCCGATTGAGTAGATATGGATATTCGTTTTAGCTTCATTGGTGAAAGTTTCAATTTAAGACCATCCACCCTTTTCATGTACTCCTCCATTTGTGACTTATGGTATAACATATTTTGTTTTATTTCATCTCAATCCTCCTGTAATGTTACCATCTCTTGAGTTTGGACATGCTCTATGTTAGGGACATGCAATTTATTTTTAAGCACAACAATTTCATTTTCATTTTTCTATAGTAGGGAGTGTGAATAGGTAGTTTCAGTAGGATCAACTCCCAAGGCCACAATTTTACTTTCTGGTTCCTTGATAGTTATTTGTTTAGCCCTGGTTGCTAACTTTTCTTCCTTTAGTGACTTCTCCATCTTCTCTAATGCCAGTCTTAATTTCCTTTCACTTGTTGAATATTGTAATACATATTTACACAACAATTCACTTGACTGCCTATTAAATTCAACTCTATCCAAGGCATTGAATTATCTAAAATAAACGTTATGCTTGTTTGCTTTCCAATCTTCAAGTGTTTTCGAGATTGGTACTTTTGGTTCCAAAACTGCCGTTTTGAGAGTACTTTGCTTATCATAAGAAACTATATGTTACTCTTTCAAGAGTAGCATGTTACTCTTTCAAGAATATGATTTTGAAATTGTTGTTAAGCCAGGAAGACTAAACTCAGGACCTAACCATCTTTCTAGAATTGAGTCAGACGAAGAACCTAAAAACCTGGAAGATAGTCTACCAGATGTGCAGTTATTTGCTATTCAGATAGCAGATGACTATGTTAGGATATTTAGACACTTAGGAGTTAGTTAAGATCAACTTGTGTAATATATCCATTAGGGAAAGTGTGTTTCTTTAGTATTCATTAGTATGCATTTGTAAATATTTAATCTGACGGTCACGATATGTTCGTGATCCGACGACTCAACTTCTCTTAGACCACACCTAACCTTGAACCGTGGCTTAACACCCGATTGGTCCATGATCTCTATTTAAAGAGCATGGAGGGTCATTGTCTAGTTGATCGATTATGAGAAGCTAATTTGTAAATTTCTTTCTTTGCATAATAAATTGCTCCGTAGAAGCTATTTGGTCGGGGCCGTGGAGTGTTTCCCTCTCGAGGGTTTAAACCACATCAAAACATCGTGTGTCGATCTGTGATCTGTTTGTGTGAAGTGGTTTCTCTAGGTGTTCGATCTTTTTGGAGTACCCTATGTATCCAAACATGGTATTAGAGCTTTTGTGTAGAGTCGCTTCCGGTTATGATCTAGATCTTGAACTGGTGTTGCTGAAACTTGAAAATGTTTCTAGTTCTGGCATTTATGTACATTTTTAGGCTGAGGGAGGTGTTCCATTGCGCCTGGAGTGCCGTTTCCATTGGGAAATAGTTTCGTTTGATCGAAAATGGTTCTCGGTTGCTTCAGAAACACGTATTTCATCAGATCTGAAGGTATAATGTTACAGTGATGTTTTATTTATTTATTTATGTTTTAAAAAAATATCTCATATTTTATCAGTTTTTATTATTAGATTTTTTTAGTTTCGGATTGTTGCTTTCCCTGTCTGTGTATGCTTTTTGCCGTGCACCTTGTGCGATCTCGGCGAATCAAAAACAGAAAGGGAAAGGGTTTTTCTCAGCTGCGTATGCTCTTTGTCGTGCACCTTGTGCGATCTCGGAAAATCATAAACATAGAATTTTCGGGCAAGCTAACGAGATCTAACTCCACAAGTGTGGAAAAGTTTTTTTTGTTTTGGTTTACGGTGTGATTTGTAGGAAAAATAAGCAAGCACGGAAACCGAGCAAGAAGAGTAAAAAAAAAAAAAAAAAAACCCTTCCTCCTTCCCATATTTTACATACCTTTTAATCTAGCTGACTTAGTTCAACATTGCTTTATTCCTTAATAGGTCTTGAGTTCAAGTATTAGGAAGTTACTTTTAAAAGAAAAAATGTATGCAATTTCTATTTTCAAGTTACTTTATTGTAAAAGTGCATCTCACTTAAATAATAAAAAATAAAAATAACAAGTGAGTCACTTAAGTTCCTTTTATTGCTGCACTATTTAAAATAACATCATTGTAAAAGTGAAATCACTTAAAGCAACTTTCTTGTAAAGTGATTGTCAAAGGTTCATTTTGGGAAGAGGGAGACCTTTTTTTTAGTTGGTCATTCTCTACATACCACGTCACTATTGGGACACCTTCAACATTTTCTTTGTTCAAGCATAACTTCATCATACAGAGTCAGTTTTCAGTGCCTTTTTTTTTAAACCACCTATTTTTTCGAGCTCATCGCATCCAGACTATTGGTTTCTATTTTTATCGCCATTAATTTACAAATATGGCCGCCCCTTGTGATATTCTACTTACCAGTTCTAACTATTTCTCATGAAAATCTCGTATGGAGGATGTTCTACGAAGTAGAGGTATTTTCAAAATTACCTCAGGGAAAGAAACAGAACACACTGATGATGATAAGAAAATAAAATGGGAAAATAGATGTAATGAAGCTCGTGGATTGATTGGGATGTCAATCTCTATTAATTTGCGGTTCCACATATCTGGAATTGATGAACCTGATGCTACTTGGGACAAGTTGGAATCTGTGTTTGGTAAACACAATGAGATTCGAGGTCACCAACTCGAAAATGAGTTGATTTCTTTAAATCCAAGTGATTTTTCATGCATACAAGATTATTTATCTAAGTACAAAACTCTTAAACTCTTATGTGAAGAATGCAATATTAAGAGGGAAGACAAACAATGCATTTATTATATTCTTTCCAAACTTGGACCTGCATATTCTGTTTTTGTATCTACATTTTGCTCCATGAAAGAATCCTTGAATGCAACTAGCTATCAAGAGCCTAGTCTTGAATCCTTTTGTGATTCCTTGATTAGAGAGCAAGATAAGCTCATCTATATTGGAATAATTAACAATGGAGATACATCTAGGAAGGCCTTATTGTCTCAACAGAAAGAAAAGTCCAAGCCTCCCAAGAAACAAAATTTTCACAATAATAAGTCCAACAAGGGTCCCAAACCCTCTAGTCAGCTCATTCTTTAAAAAATGACAAAGCATCCAAGCCAAAAGGCAAGAAGATTGAGCGTCATTGCAACTATTGCGGGAAAGATATTCATGATGAATCTAAGTGTTTCAAGAAGATGACAGCCTTGGAAGCAACAATGAAGAAGCACCACATCAACCTAGATTTGCCTTCAGAATCTACCTCTCATGGACATGCACTTTGTGCTTCTGGTTATTCTTATAATGCATCTTCTTCTTCTACTTTAAATGAATGACTCGTTGATTCTGGAGCATCTTATCATATGGCTAAGGATCAAGCCATCTTTTCTACTATGCATGAATGTACCATGAAACAAATATTTGTTGGTGATGATAGATCTCTAAGTGTTGTAGGAGCTGGAATAGTTCCAGTAGATAATGGTCATTTCAGTGATGTACTATGTGTTCCAAGAATTTCCTGCAATTTGTTATCAATCTATCAAATCACTCATTCTGGTGAAGGTAAAACTATGACGTTTACACCTCACCAAGTTGTAATCAAGGATTTTAAAGATCCTCTACAAGTCCTAGCTACCAGAATTGTTGATGATATTACCAGGTTGTACAAATTTAACAACTTTGGTTCATCACCTTTTTCTTTAGTTTTTGTTGCTCATAGTGATAACTTGAGCAAACTTTGGCATGAGCGATTTGGTCACTTAAATTATCGTTCATTGAAACAACTATGTAAAGACAATGTGGTGACAGGTCTTCTGATGGTATCTTGCAGGGATGGTGTTTGTTCCGGTTGTGTACTCGGAAAACATCATCTGGACAATTTTGATAAACGTGCCTCTTGGCATGCCTCGGTTCCCTCGAAGCTTGTGCATAGTGACTTGTGTGGACCTCTTCTATCTGCTTCCTTTTCTGGTTTCAAATATTTCTTAACTTTCATTGATGATTACACCAGATGCACTTGGGTTTATTTCCTAAAACTTAAGAGCGAAGTATTTAACATGTTCTTGGCCTACAAGGCCCTTGTTGAAAAACAATCTGGTCATCAAATTATTAAGTTAAGATCTGACAATGGAGGATAATATGTTAACAAAAAGTTCACAACTTTCTGCACTGAACAAGGAATCCAACAACAACACACTGTTCCATATATGCCAAAACAAAATGGTGTAGCTGAACGGAAGAACCGCACTTTAAAAGAAATGGCTAATTGTATGATCCAATCAAAGGGACTAAGTCTTCAATTTTGGGCTGAAGCCATAAATTGTGCAAATTACATAGTAAATTGCACCCCCACTAAAGCTTTACAAGGTATCACACCGGAAGAAGCATGGAGTACAATTAAACCAGATGTAAGTCACTTCAGTGTGTTTGGTAGTGAAGCATGGGCTCACATTCTGGATGAAAAATGGAAAGCATTGCAGCCTAAAAGTGAAAAGTGCATATTTGTTGGATATTATGAAGATGCAAAAGGTTATAGACTTCTTCAACCACATTCTCAGGATTTAATCATTAGAAGATATGTTAAATTTGATAAAAATCTCTTGTCTTGTGAGCCTAACTCGGTGATTGTGCCATATTTGGCCTGCGAGCCTGATTCGGCGATTGTTCCTTTTTCTTCTTCCAACTTCCTTGACAGGTTTCCAACTCTAGTTTCTGATGATGACAATGAGGATGAAAATCCACCTCTGCCTGCTCATGTTCCTCTAGTTGCACCAGCACAAGTGCTTCCTCGATAGGTCTGTTCAACATGTGAAGCAGCTAGTGATCTTGTCGGTGATCCTAGAGATCAACGTCGAACATGTTCTCAGTTTCAGAGAGCCTCTTCTCTTTTGGATCAAGTTTCCGAGAATCATGATCCAGAAACCTTTGCAGAAGCTTTAGGAAATCCAGACTGGGATGCATCTATGGATGAATAATATCGTTCCTTAATGGCGAACGATAGTTGGGATCTTGTACCTCTTCCAAAAGGAAAAAAACTTGTCAGATGTAAATGGGTCTACAAAACTAAGTATGTATTAGATGGAAGTGTTGAAAGACTTAAGGCAAGGTTAGGCTCCAAAGGTTTTTCCCAAGTTGAAGGGATTGACTACAATAAAACCTTTGCTCCTGTCGCAAAAATGAACTCCATCCACCTTGTTCTTTCCCTTGCAGCCTTACATAACTGGAAAGTCCATCAAATGGATGTCAAGTCTGCCTTCTTACATGGTGATTTACAGGAGGAAATTTACATGGAACAACCTCCTGGATATGTTTAAAATAAATCTAGCCTTGTCTGTCATCTTAAGAAATCCTTATATGGCCTTAAGCAAGCTCCTAGAGCTTGGTATACCAAAATGGATAGCTTTCTCCCTCACACTGGTTTTTCTAGATGCCATTTTGACCCCAATGTCTATACCCAGAAAGTAGGAAACCATCTCATCATACTTGTTCTATATGTTGATGACCTTATTATTATTGGTAGTGACCTTAAGCTTATAACCCATGTGAAATCTAGTCTTAAGCAAAATTTTGAAATGTCAGACTTAGGCCTTTTGCATTATTTTCTTGGTCTCCAAGTCCTGCAAACCAAAGAAGGAATCTTTCTTTCTCAATCTAAGTATGCTTGTGACCTTCTTCGTCGCTTTCACATGGAATATTGTACATGAGCCCCTTCTCCCTTCTACTCTGAAGTCAAACTTTCTGCCACTTGTACTTCACTTGAAGTAGATGCCACCTTGTATCGTCAGCTTGTTGGTAGTCTCTTATACTTGACTCATTTCCGTCCTGACCTTTCCTTTGTTGTTGGTCGTGTTGCCTGTTATATGCAAACACCTCATGAAAGTCATTGGAAAGGAGCTAAAAGAATACTTTGATATATTCGAGGTACAATTCAGTTTGGCATTCATTACAGTACAGGGGGGAAACCTTTGTTGGTTGGTTTCACTGATTCAGATTGGGTCGACGATCCTGATGATTGAAAGTCTACTGTAGGTTATGTTTTCAGTTTGGGATCTGGACCTGTCACGTGGGCTTGTAAGAAACAACAAGATCTTGCTCTTTCTTCAGCAGAGGCAGAATATCGAGCCGCAGTTAATGCCAGTCAGGAAGCTTTATGGCTTCAATAGATCCTTTTAGAGTTTGGATTCAAGTAGCAACATACTAATCCACTTTGGTGTGACAATCAAAGTGCCATCAAGCTTGAAAAAGATCTAGTCCTACGTCAACACAGAAAACACATTGAGCTACATATGCACTTCATCATAAATCTTATTCATGATCGTGTTCTTGAAGTGCCAACCAACAAAGGTGCCTGCCGCGACATTCCTCCTTGCTTCACAAGCAAAGAATGGAACTACGTATAACTGAGAAAAGTACTTACTGAATGATTTCTTGGACAATGTCCGGGAAACTCAGGAGAAGGGATCCCCATTTCATTACAGTTGGCTCCTAGTGCTAATTGCATTCGTGGGCTGGAAAGAGCCGCTTTTCTACCAAGGCCATACAATCTTCCCCAGGAGAATGCAGAGGAACGCGTTATGCCAACTTGTGGCAAATGCGAAGCCTGATAGACAACAGAAAAACAACGAGATGTTTTACATCTATTATGAATAGTTGTGCGATGTTATTTGGCGAACACCACGCATTTCCCAGCAGTTGACAACTGCGTAGAGAGGAAGGCTCAAGTTTAGGGCCGATATGCATTTTACATAGATTCATCCAAGGGATGATGCGGAGATAGAGTTATGGTACCCTAGGTTCTATCAGTTGGATATTGTTAAAATAGACTAGATGATGGTGGATTGGTCACTGGAATGGAAGGTGCACATCCCAGAGGATGTGAAGTCCACCTCTGAAGAAGCCAAATATGAGAATCTAGAGGAAGAAAGGGGCACAGAAAGTGCACAGGACAAAGATACTTCGCAGGACAAGACTGAGGGTCAGGCGGAAGACAAAAGGAAAATAACTGAAATCCCAGCATCAGCAAAAGGACAATGAAAGAATCACAAGGCTAATTAGCCAAAACTGCAGCCGATGCTGCATGAAGATGACTGCAAGACCATTGAAGTAAAGGTACATGAGCACTGGGAAGAAACGCTGGCTTTGAAAGAGGCCAAACAGGAAGAGGCATAGGTAAGCCTTATTCAGAACCTCGAAGCAATAAAAGCCATGGTTGTGAAGATCGGACAAGTCTTGCAGGACTTGGTTCGAGAATCAGACTCCGAGGGAAATTTAGGTGGGTCCAGCCGAAGGAAGAGGCAGTCACATGCTTTGAGCTTGCACCCTCAGGTGGTACATATTGGGCCATTGAAACTTATTTTTCCAAATGAACAGCTGGCCAAAGAAGTAGGGAAGTTGGAACATCTCCACCTCAATATAAGGATGTTTCCAATTGAAGACTTGCACTGTCTGCACATGACGGTTGTGGAGGAATTTCAAGAAAGAGGCCTCGCTTCCCATGATCAGAACATCTAGCTACAAAAGAGCTATGATGAGCTGAAACTTGAATCAGCTCAAAGCAATAGGGAACTGTCCAATGTTTAGGAGAGGAACCGTAGGCTGAAGGAAACAATGTCGGCAGTCTGCATCAAAATTGCAGAGTGCGAAGAAGAGCTGGATGTTGAGGACACAATAATTAAGATTGGGGCCAGAGTAGAAACTCTTACACCTGAGATGATGGACATGGAAATTTACTATAAGGAAAAAATTGTAGACTTGGAATCTCAACAACCTAGCACCCCCCCAAATGATCGCGCAACTTGAAGCGAAGAAGTTAAGGCCACAATAGACATCATCTCGACCGAAGTAGCGAGATGTCAAAATCTGCTAGAGGAAGCCACTACAATGTTGGCCGGATTAAACGAAGATCTAGACCTTCATAAGTTGCAAAATGATCTGCAGCAAAGGTAGTAGGAGGTCGACATCATGAACGCGGAAATAAAGAATTTTCCCTCAAGGCAAAGGATACAAAAGTTCGCAAAGGTAAAAGAGCTACAGAAAGAATTGAAGGCGTTAAGGGAAAGAGAGGTTGTCTCTTCTACGAAGTTGTAGCCCATAGAGGAAGAAGCACTCGCACTAATGAAGCACATTGATGGGAAGTTTGTAGAACTTCAGACCATAGAGGGCATAGTGAAAGAACAAGCCCGGGAAAAGGTCTCATAGGAGATGCTGGAAACCATTAAAGAGTTTGAGCATAAGGCGAAGGAAACGGTTGCAGAGCTCACTGCTGCTTTGCACGACTTCACTGTGAAGTTGAGTACCTCCGAGGGTACACAGCCGAGGTCACCCACCGGAAGTGGATCGGGAACGATCCACGACTAATTGTTAGGGGCTTGTTGGGCATGGTCCAAGTTGGCACAATTTTGATGAAGCATAGTTTTGGAAGTAGCGTAGTTCAGACTACGAAGTTCAAGTGGCATAGTTTTTTCAATGGCGCAATTCGGATTGCGAAGTCCACTTGGTGCAGTTCGGAGTGTGGAGTCTAAGTACAACGCAGTTTTGTTGATGCGCAGTGCCAGCACAGCAGCTATTTTGGGCAAAGAGTATAAGTAAAGGAAGCGGTCGAAGAGATGAAAGCGACCTGTTTTGGGTAAGCGACTCCATGATTCCCGAAAATTGGGTAAGGAGTAGCGTGGAAGCGGATGAAAGCGACCTGTCAGTTAGAGTGGCGAAAAAACCATTAGAAACAAAGCCACGGTTCGACAGCGACAGGAAGGCCATGGGGGGGAAAGTGACCCGCCACTATGCAGTTATAACCGTTTCATGATGACTACGGCTGTTAGAATGGCGTCAGAGCCACGAGTTGCCCAACAAAGCAGCCAGAAGCGATTGGAGCAGTTGTCGACTACGACATGCAGGGTCGGTGGAGTAACCGCACCAACTTTTGTTACACTAGGGTTTTTGGCCCATACTCATTGTAAAGACGTGAACTAAGGGCACGATCTATAAAAGGGGCATTTCTGTAAGGGGAAGGGTTAATATTTTGATCTCTAAGTTGGTTTTGTTGACCTCTATTGAGAGACTGAGCATTGTAAACAGCCTCTGTAACTTTGTGCACAGAGACCCGTCGAAGAGAGAAAGAGGCCCTGCAGCTGCGTGCGCAGAGACCTATTGTAGAAAGAAGAGTCTGCAGCTGAGTGCATAGACTGGAACTGTTTAACCCTTCCCATTAATAGAATCAGTAGTTCCCATGGACTTAGAACCCATCCAGGGGGTGAACCACGTAAATATCGTGTTATGGGATTGAATCTATGTGTTTGGTTTTGTTAATGGTTAAGTTCATGCTTATGATTAGATGTATCTTCACTTTTATATGTATTGTCCATATGAATGAAAGATGAGAATAATATGTTAAGTGTTGAACTTATATGCTTGAATTTTGAATGTGTTAATGATTCTGAATATGATGAATGCATGAGTCATTTGGGTAAAACACTAAGTCAGTGAAGTCTGCGTTAAGTATGATTCCCTCGAAATGCAGCGCCAGAAGTGCGCGGTTTCATTGTATTTCACCATATTGCATAGGTCCGCAAAGTATACAGTCCAATATGCTTATTTAATGCAAAATTTACACTAAGTGAAGTCTGTCGAAGATGTGTGATTGTTAAAGGAGTAGCATAGTCTTGAGTCACGTTGTCCTGTGTTAAGCAGTTGTTTCAAAGTGCGCAGTCCCATTGTGCACTATAGGATAAGTGACAACCGCGAAGTAGGTGAAGCTTCGCGCAATCCCCCAGTCTGTTAACCGCGCATTACCTGATTGTAGAAACATGATTCTGTAATCCCCCATAACTTCACCTTGGGTGAGACCTCAGTCTGCTCACAAACTTTTTCCGAAAGGGTCAGTGAAGAGTTTTGTTGGACCACAACTGCGTAGAATCCGGGTCAATACAAGAAAGTTAAAGGATGAGATTCATAACCAACACTTGATATTGCCCAAATGGTCTCTCTTGAATCTCCTATAGTAACCCGTGATACCATTTACTAAATTATATATTTTTTCTCAATTATACGATTCATATACCTTTATGTATGCCTATTTATATTTGTATATAATTACACCTATACATAACTATATAAACAAAGTCCCCACTAACTTGGTTGTTAACATTAATACTTAAATTATCTAAGAAAATATATTGTCATACACCTAAACCCATTATTTTATCCATGATGGGTGGGGTTCATAGGTTCCAAACACTATCCTAACACCCCCCCATAGGCCTAACCTTTGGTCATGCTGCAATGTAATCAAGATAAGGTTTAATGGTATGCAAATAGTCGGGTAATTTTATGAATTTCATGGAATGTTACTTAGTCATGTTTACCCTAATCGCCCCCACGATGTGCTCCATAAGCGTCTCTGGGATCCAAACTTGCAAGTATTGACCCCTAAAATATTTGGAATTCATCAATTTTACCCTAAGGAAGTAAATAAATAGTGGATTCCACATGGAAATTCCACTTACCTTTTGTTTGATGATGCATTGAATGCTTGATCCTGATGTTCTAGTTGGCATGGCTAGTGTGGTGCATTGACACACCCTTTTATGCTTTCTTGTCATGCAATTGCTTTGTTGGTTTCATACTATGTGATGTGAGTGGGGTAGGTGATCCCATGGCCTAGTGACTAGGAATCCATGCCCATACACACTCACTTGGTGCATTTAATATGATGTACCCTCCATTAAATTGGCTTTGGACAAGGTGGCGATTGCATTGATTTCCTTGGATTTTGGTTACTTCATCACTAACCCTAGTCACATTTCGTGCTTCTTGTTTTTCACTGTGGTGTGGACGTGAGGCTCATTCATTTTTCTCTAGTTCGATTTGATTTCTCGACTCTCTCTACAACTAGGTATTTGTTTGTGTGAGTGTGAGGTGGTTCATTATTTGCATTGCTTGTCGTTCTTCTACTTTTTCTTTATGATAACTCGTTCAAGTTTAGACTTGATTGCAATCAGTGATGGTGGACCTATTCTGACATGAGATACCCACTAGAATAGGGTTTGAGTCCTCCCCTCAGTAAAACAATTCCAGGTAAATTACACACTCTTATCTTGCATTTCTTTTATATATTTTTTTCAGTGAAAAAATCACCTTCCTGCATTTTATATATATATATATATTCTTTTTATTTTTATCCAGTGTATTGAGTTTGAATTTGGGTAAATGTTATGTTATTCTCATTTCTTGGCTTTACCGAGGTTCAACCTCGTCATGGACTTGACCTATAGTTTTTGTTTAAAACTTTTAATTTTCTATTAGGTGTTAAGCCTGTAGTCACAATTTATTTACCTTGGGTTTGATACTAGCCATCGGTGCCCTGGCCCAGAGACTCAAAGCTTGGATTCTATCATCATGCTGACAGATACAATAGCTACTTTACTGTTGATTAATATATGCACTTACTTGGGTTTTAACGGAGGCTAATGCATGCATAGAGTGATCGATGCATTTCACAATTATCTTCCTTTTATTTACTTACGAACACTTTGCAGGGTTATCCAAAGGCATGGATAACTTGAACAAGCATGGTGCTAATGGCCATGATGATTGTTATCACTTAGTCTTTCTTATACGGTCATTTTAATTAGTTGGGAGTATAGGTTTAAAACGTGTATTAGATTCCTACTCTAGTTGCACCTTCAAGCATTCATATTTGGACTTTGTTATGGTCGCACAATAAAGACTTGCTTACACATGGTTAATTAATTTGGATTTGGTCAACTTCTTGCTTGATATTATCGTAGCTTTGATCTATATGTACTTGTGTAAAGCTATTTTCTATTGTATCATATTTGATTATTACTTTGTATAGACTATGAAATGACTATTGACTTTTGAAATATTGTAGATAGTTGTTATGCTGGTTGTGTTTACCTGGTTTGATTATTTACAATAAATATTGGTTAGCCCCTTTGATTGAGAATTAGTTACTTATTTTGAATGATATAATGCTATGTCTATGTGCTTTTGTATTAGTGTACATAATATTTATTTTATGCTACTATGAATGGGTAGAAATCTATGAAATCATTAATTAGACAATAAATAAACAATAGTTGTAGCAGACTATGAAAGTACGCTAAACCATGGATATGATAGGTAGAAACTGTACTTAGAGTCTACTACTACTATAACGTTTACCATTAGTTCAAGTTAGGCATGAATATAACCTTCACATCTAGGCTTCTAGATAAATAACTTCGAAACATTACCAACCAAATTTGCACTTTACTTCAACGAAAAATATATTTAAAAAATTGAACAGCTCTCTAAGATAAACAAAGATTAGGAGTTAGTATAGAAGCATAAACAAGGAAGTAAACTACTAAAAAATTCTAAAAACATAAACCTTAAAGTAAATTTTTAACTAGTAGCAACAATAGTACTAAAACAAATAGATGAGAAAAACATTGCTATAAATAAACTCAGTAGATACATATTCGAACCTGTTATGCTAGTAGAATAAACGAGGGTTGGAACAAACCCATTCCACCAAACCATACACGACCAAGCGGCCAATATACTTGATTAGAAATCACCCCTGAGCATAAACAATGACACCGTAGAGGCTAACATATCCTAGTCTCACTGAAGTGGAACTCTTTCATCTATAGCAAACTCTAGTATCAACTCTAGGAAACAACCCTTGCTCTAACAACACATCTCTCAAATTGGAACATATGCCTAACATAATCAAGTTCTCACAGAAAAAGTTCCCATCCATACTAATCAATGTCCTTCCCTCATACATATGCATATAAATAATATTTTCCTATGTCTTACTCAAGACCCAACTTTCCCTATTTCGGAATTGGTTGGCCTTGGATTCCCTCCTAGATGTTAGGAGGGTGGTTCCTTAAAATAACTTTATGAAATTTGTCATCTTTCCCACTTAAGAAATAGGCCTATGTTCCAAACCTATACGGTCATTCTTTTCCAAGTTCTAGCATGGCCATTCCAACTATGCATATATTAAATATAAGTGTTTTTAACTATCTTTTACAACTTCCTTCAAATTAGGCCAAATGGCAAGCTCCTAGCTTGTTCAAAATATAAAATAAGAAGAATAAGAAGAAGAAGAAGAATGTATTTTTCTCACTTAGTCACAAATTTGAATTTCTCAACCTTAGTCAAAATAATTATCAAAGCTTAAGCATGGGGGACATTACATACCCCCCCACCTTAAATCTTAACACCGTCCTTGGTATTCAAAACTAGATTTGATAACATATCAAAAACCATGGATGGATATGACTTCTTCATAGCATCCTCCATTTCCCATGTAACCTCCTCGGAGCTATAATAATCCCATTGTAGTTTTAATTTAGATATAGCTCAATTCTGGAGCAACATCTCTATCCTGCCAGGAATGCAAGTTGGTTCCGCCTAGAAATTTCCCTCGAGTTCTACCTTTATTACATTCCAAGCAATAATGTGAGAAGCATAATAAATATATTTCTTTAATAAAGACACATCAAAAACTTTAAGAAAATTTATGATGGTTGGTAATGCAAGTTGATAGGTCACTGGAGGCCTATTCCTTGCAAGTATCTGAAACAACCCATAGAACTTAGGCACAAGATTGGAGTAGTTCCCTAGTCTTAGTGAACGTTTCTTTGTCTTCACTTTCAAATACACATGGGAACCCACTTGGAATTATTTTTTATTCCTTTGTCGATCGACATAACTATTATTACTATTCTGTGCCACCTGTAAATTTTTCCATATATTATGTACCACATGTTCCATCTCTTCCAACATGTCTAGTCCTAAAATCAATCGATCTACTGGGTTTTACTAGTTCACTGGAGTAGTGAATTTCTATCCATGGAGTATTTGAAATGGCCTCATCCAGGTATATGTTCGGTAACCATTATTGGATTCCAAATCCACCAAGTGGAGGTAGTCATATGACTTAGTGGGTCGGTCCATAAAATAAATATATAGTATGTCCTCTAATACCCGATTTGTTCTTTCTGTCTTCCCATCCATTTGCAGATTGTAACATACCCAATTTCCTCATTACCAAATTCGAGAAAATGGAGTATAAATTTTTTCCTTTTACTTCATTCAAACATCCAAATATATTAGTCCCAATGTTTGCTTGTTATAATATCCCAGGTACATCCATCTTATTCTCATTTCAGCATAAACGAAACACAATCATTAACAAATTACAAGTTTCACTTAGCTGACATATAACTTCGAGAATATAGTTGTCAGCATATTCATAGAAGCATTCAATATTTCATAAATGTAATACTTTATCTTCATTATATCAACTATCATAATGTCTATGCATTAATTAATAACTATCTAGTCAAGAAACATGAGTACTACTAATTTTGACGGAATATGAAATAGTTAATATTGATAACCACTAGAAGTCATGTGTTTAACCTTATTAACTCTACCATTCTTGTAGTCATAGACTTATGTCTAATAGAGACTAATCATAATCAAATTTTGTGAATATGAGAGTATTATATATTGATCCCACCTTTCATGTTAGGAAATCCCACAATATTTCCCTTTGAAGTCACCTTCACCTAATTAGTTAAAATAAAGGTCTCGTTGGGATTAGATTTTTGGACTTAGCATTTTTTGGGAAATAGTTTTGGTGTGGACAAAGGAAAGACAAAAGTGGTTCGGAAAAACGATAAACTTTGACGAAGAAAGAAAGAAATCGGGGAAATCGTTATGTTGATCAAGTCAAATGATTGGAGTTGATTGAGTTAGTTAGAAATGGTCCACACTGTATTAATGAGTCAGTTAGTAAGATAGTGGGTTAGTGGGAGAGGGGAAAGCTAAGTGCACCCTATAAATATGTAATAAGGGAAGAGTTTTGCATTGGTTCCAGTTGGTTACTATTGGTTACTATTTTGTTGCTACTGTCAGTCGATGTGGTAAGAGCACATTTTGATTCTGTAATGGATTATTATGTTATTTCTATTGGAGTTATTTTGGAGAATCTGAGTCGCTAATGTGTAGGCTATGTGCAAAGATTCCCCGTATATTATGAAGAAATATGTAAGTCCTGATTGAAGTGCTTATTTTGTTAAAATTCAATATGCTAAGACAGAAAATAGCAGCATTACATTCCATTTCACAATAATAGCATATACAGGATCACTGAAGAAACAACAAGCATAGCATAAACACAAGAGACAGAGATTTATCCTGGGAAACCCTCATGGGGTAGAAAACCCAGCAAAGCTTCCTCAATATAGATGACCAGCAATATACAAAGATGCAAACCCTGAGCATAAGCTCCTTCTCCTCCATAGCAGACCTCTCCTCCACAAATGCGCCTTTCTCAAGTGAGTGAGTGTGTATAATGAGGAACACACCTCCTCTATTTATACACTACTCTGATATGTATTTTACACAAGTACACGTAGGCTCGTATTTAACCAATAGGTTAAATACCCCACTACAACTAACTGGGCTGACCCCTCTAGGGTGGTCTAATAACCCTTTGACCCACATAACACATACAGGGCCGACCCCTACTAGGGAAGTCTAATAACCCGAGTTACCACATTCCGACGGAGGAATAAA
This sequence comes from Larix kaempferi, assembly GCA_027924585.1. Lineage (NCBI taxonomy): Eukaryota > Viridiplantae > Streptophyta > Pinopsida > Pinales > Pinaceae > Larix > Larix kaempferi. The sequence continues at coordinate 1,455,931 of BSBM01000105.1, read as the reverse complement.
CATCTCCGGATATACAATAAGATCTTCACGGAGAAATGAAACATCTCCGGAATAATAAAGTACAAATATAATATTCTTTGAAGTTACAATATCTCAACACTCCCCCTTAACGAGAAGGATATTATAACAACATCTGCACGAGCAAGGAGTCATCAACATCATACATGATACATCTATAAATCATTGGAAGCTTTCTTCAATTTGTCTTCATCAGTAACTCAAACAGTTACTGGTACATCAATGTCAACATCAATATCAACATTACGATCATCAGCATCGTAATCACACGATCAGCAGCATCATCATCACACTATCAACAGCAGCACGATCAGCATCGTCATCATACGATCATCAGCATCGTCATCACACGATCATCAGCATCGTCATCACACGATCATCAGCATCATCATCACACGATCATCAGCATCGTCATCATACGATCATCAGTATCGTCATCAGCATCGTCATCACACGATCATCAGCATCGTCATCAGCACCGTCATCATACGATCATCAGCATCATCACCGCACGATCATCAGCATCGTCATCATACAATCATCAACATCGTCATCATACGATCATCAGCATCGTCATCACATGATCATTGGCATCGTCATCACACGATCATCAGCATCGTCATCATACGATCATCAGCATCGTCATCACACGATCATCGGCATCGTCAAGGAATGATGTAAACCAGTCATGTACCTTTTGAACCGAAGTCCAGGGACGATCCAGTCCTATCATTATCGAAGACATACGTCTACGTCTCTTCTTTCGGACTTAAGTCCAGGAATGATCCAATCCCTTCATTCTCGAAGACATACGTCTACGGCTCTTCTTTCGGACTGAAGTCCAGGAATGATCCCAATCCCTTCATTATCGGAGACATACGTCTACGGCTCTTCTTTCGGACTGAAGTCCAGGAATGATCCCAATCCCTTCATTATCGGAGACATACGTCTACGGCTCTTCTTTCGGACCGAAGTCCAGGAATGATCCCAATCCCTTCATTATCGGAGACATACGTCTACGGCTCTTCTTTCGGACCGAAGTCCAGGAATGATCCCAATCCCTTCATTATCGGAGACATACGTCTACGGCTCTTCTTTCGGACCGAAGTCCACGAATGATCCCAATCCCTTCATTATCGGAGACATACGTCTACGGCTCTTCTTTCGGACCAAAGTCCAGGAATGATCCCAATCCCTTCATTATCGGAGACATACGTCTACGGCTCTTCTTTCGGACCGAAGTCCAGGAATGATCCCAATCCCTTCATTATCGGAGACATACGTCTACGGCTCTTCTTTCGGACCGAAGTCCAGGAATGATCCCAATCCCTTCATTATCGGAGACATACGTCTACGGCTCTTCTTTCGGACCAAAGTACAGGAATGATCCCAATCCCTTCATTATCGGAGACATACGTCTACGGCTCTTCTTTCGGACCGAAGTCCAGGAATGATCCCAATCCCTTCATTATCGGAGACATACGTCTACGGCTCTTCTTTCGGACCGAAGTCCAGGAATGATCCCAATCCATTCATTATCGAAGACCTCACGTCTACGGCTCTCTTTAGGACTGAAAGTCCAGGGATGATCCCAATCCCCTCAACTGTCCACTAAGGACTTCATTCTCGGAGACCTTACGTCTACGGCTCTCTTTAGGACTGAAAGTCCAGGGATGATCCCAATCCCCTCAACTGTCCACTAAGGACTTCATTCTCGGAGACCTTACGTCTACGGCTCTCTTTAGGACTGAAAGTCCAGGGATGATCCCAATCCCCTCAACTGTCCACTAAGGACTTCATTCTCGGAGACCTTACGTCTACGGCTCTCTTTAGGACTGAAAGTCCAGGGATGATCCCAATCCCCTCAACTGTCCACTAAGGACTTCATTCTCGGAGACCTCACATCTACGGCTCTCTTTAGGACTGAAAGTCCAGGGATGATCCAATCCTCTCAAGTCCACCAAGGACTTCATTCTCGGAGACCTCACGTCTACGGCTCTCTTTAGGACTGAAAGTCCAGGGATGATCCAATCCCCTCAACTGTCCACTAAGGACTTCATTCTCGGAGACCTCACGTCTACTGCTCTCTTTAGGACTGAAAGTCCAGGGATGATCCAATCCCTTTCTGTATTCTCATCTATACAAGAGCAGTTATCACATTAGCATGTATTCTCACCAATACATCAAAACATGTATACATCACACCAAAACATGTATACATCACAACTAGCATGTATTCTTACTAATACATCAAAACATGTATACATCACATCTAGCATGTATTCTTACTAATACATCTAACATCAAAACATGTATACATCACAACTAGCATGTATTCTTACTAATACTCCAAAACATGTATACATCACACCAAAACATGTATACATCACAACTAGCATGTATTCTTACTAATACATCAAAACATGTATACATCACACCAAAACATGTATACATCTAGCATGTATTCTCACCAATACATCTATCATCAAAAGCATGTATAAGTAAAGCTAAGTATTCTAAGTATAAGAGTCCTAAATCTAAATATTTCTAAGTAACTCGGTGTAGAGAACAGGTTAACTCATCAACGACCTTGTTGTTTGATGAGACAATCTCATCAGTAGTGACTATACTACTCCCCCTTTCGAGGAGGGTCCTTTTGAACTACACCAAGCTTGTCTCGGAAGTATTCAAACTTCACTCGAGACAGAGGTTTGGTTGGTAACTTCTTCACTTGACGTAGAGGCTTGGTTAGTACAACGGTAACCTGTTACAAATTCAAACTTTTAGAGTTCCTTTCTGTGTCATATCTTGTTAGTTCCCTATGTTCTTTGACTTATCATGGAACACTAGATTCTATGTGTCAGAACCCAATAATTCTGAAAAATTTAAAAATTTTTATTCGTAACAATAAATGTTAATTAGGTAGTATTTCTGATATTATTTTAATTTAAACAACTAACATAAACTGTTTAAAGACTTGGTTTTATTAAAACTTTGATTTTGGTGATTGTAATTAATGATTGTTTGTTTTGAACCGCAAGGGAAGAGCTAGTCGTAGTTGACTGGCTTACTTAGCTTACAAGCTAATGCATACGTCGTCTTTTGTTTCTCAGGTGCGCCGGTGAAGCAAGGATCACTGTATATTAAACTTGGTGAGCATCAATACTCCTTATACTTCAAAACTTAATGATCGTCATGATATTTCTTAATCAGCTAGTATCGTCAAGTGTTACGAAGATTTACATTGTCTCAGTTATAATTATGTTTTTATGATTATTATGCTATGTTACTGTTGTAACTAAAATGAAACATTTGTGATATCAGAATTTCTGGCTGTAACAGTGTTTATGCATCATGTGACCTGTTGTCAACTTAACACCGGTGACTACTGTTTTGTTCATGCATTGATAATGCGAGTTGAGAAGGTGACGCCTCTAGCATTGTTTCAATATGATCCTACGCGTCGAAGTCCAATGTCCACTTAGAGTTTAACTTATGTTACTTGACGGTGCCTTGATTTTAACTATCTTTACGATGTACACCTGTAGATGAAGCTCTATTTCAACATCTTAATAATCGAGGTTTATTTTTCATATTGTTACTGTTAACAATATAATTGATGGCAATTCTGATGATAGTATTTAATGGCAATATATTTATTGTCTTAAAGACTTGGTAATATTTCAATTATTAATGATGAGGCATTTTCCTTTGAAGGTTGACTACCTTGGTTCTTATATGAACATAGAAATGTAATAAGCCTATGGCATTAATCTATGGCTTGGTATTAATTTATATATATAATGATTGTGCAATAATCATAATATTCTTTACATTGGCAAACTTTATGTTCTATAAAGTGTTTATGGCTGTATTTATCATACTAGGCCATAGAGAAAACTCCAAGGTCGAAGTTGACCAACATCTTGTGTAGAGTCATATGCTAATGACATTGACTTATGCCCTGGTTTCAATATAATTGTGCATTAGCTTGATTTTTGGCATAGTCCTAATGTTTTCCCTTACTATGGATAATATTTATAATTAAGATATGTTAAAGTATTATCCACCCTATTAAGTTATGGAATAAACCATATGTGATGTTGACTAACTTTTATTTGTATCATTGTAGTGATTATACAATCCCCAGGCTTGGGATTCTCGACGATACAATTGTAAGGCATGCACTATATGCCAATGATTATATATCATTTGCTATCCTATATGTTTGACTTATATATGACATGATTTGGAATCGGTGTAAAATGATTTGAATTGCAAATTGAACTATATCATCTCGACCCATAATACGTTAACGTATTTGTTTGCTACGTGGTGGAACCTCCTCCATGCGATGGGCGATATATAAGCTTCTAACGAAACCCTACAGGTTATTGTAGCGGCCTTCGGGCTCGGGTCCTAAGGATGAAACCCTTCCCTGTCTGAGTTTTGTGTTGAAAGCACTGTAACAATGTGCAGAGTGTGATGGTTATGGCCTTGAGGTTCCATTCGGCAATAGGGTATGTCCTCGGCTCTGGGGATAGCGTCTGCTATGGTTTTATTGCTTCGTGGTCTCGTTGCTCTTTATAAGTTTAACTCCCAGCTATCTACAGTTCGTCACTGTGCTGGTGTGGGTATGAGATAGGGTTTCAGTTATGTCTTTTAGGTTATGAGAGGGTTGATGCCATTGGGTTTTGAGTTTGCTTCTCGACTGATTAAGCTCCAGTTTGAGGTTTCTGTCTGCAAGGTTTGTCTGTCGTGGCCGTCATTGGAAGAGTTTGAGGGTGTTCCTTGCTCTTTCAACCGACGAGGTGATGGGGTTTCAGTGTCTGCTCCCACCGGTGGCTTCCAGAATATCCACGGCTACATTGCTCAGGTAATAAATAACCATTTTCGCAATTTCTGTTTTGCAAGCAGTATAGATATACGATTATTTAAAACTCTCGGAATACACAGTGTATTAACATCTTGCAGTTTTGAATGTGCAGGTCACGCGGCTCTGAAGGTGTACAGAACTTGGTCACCCACGCAGGCTCCTCCGGGTAAGCCTGGTTATCCACGGCTGTCTCTTCCTTTGCTGGTTTTAGTGGTTAGGGTTGTGTTTCAGGGGCAACTCCTGTGTGTTGAGGTCATTATCGACCTGATGTTTGTAGGTGCGGTCATATGTTTGAAGTTGTTTTGTTTGAAATGAAATTGGGGTTTGGAACCCTGTTAAGTTATGGAAGGCCATTCACGGCCAAGAATTATGAGGCCAGGGTTTCGGTTGTTGTAATTTGTAATGGCTGAGCATGAGGTTTTTAACCTCGCCATATGATATTTATGCTTAATATATACCCTGGGCCTGGTATGGTCGTGTTTATGTTTTGATAATTTATTAGCATGTGTTTGGGATGTATGAATAGATGTAATCTTCAATGCGTGCAATGGATGATAACTCTGTTTATAAAATGAAACCCTAAGTTATCTCTCTGCGTTTTTATTCTATTGGAAAAGTTAAAATAGAACATAGGAAAGTTTAGAGACTGTACTTGTAATAGTTATATTCATATGGTTGTTCTGGCGAATTGGGGGTTTTGTTCTGTGTTCAATGCATAAGTGTGATATTGTTAACTCGGTGGTGACTGGTACGAGTTGTAACAATTTATTTTGAATCTATATAATTATTAAATAAAACTATGAATAGAATAATATATACGTAGAAATATGTGTTAAGATGCTGTAGGTTCTGTCTGTCATAAAAAGCATTCTCTGCAATTGTTTTTCAGTCTGTCAAAGAAATAATATAAGGCTACGGCCATGTAGGGTTTGTGGACTACCTAAGGAAGAATATTTGTAATGAAAAAATATTATTACTGTGTAAACTTAAGATGGTTTGTAACAGCCAATGATGGTTGTGTTCGTCGACTGTTTCTCTGTTGTATTAATATGTTAGATTTGTTTTAAAAATACTTCTGTTATTTCTATTAAAATGGCATGTCTACTGTGTTCTAAAACTAGATAGAAGAAAAATAATAATCTGCAGTTATTTGTGTTTGTACTTGACTACTGTGTAAATGTTTAATATGATGTAGAAGCTGGTAACAATGAATTATTATCACAGTTGCCCCTTCAGTTTAATCAACAGTTGTCAACGTGTTCTGTGTAAGAATAATTCCTTAAGATGAGTGTTGTTTAACTGTTAACTCGATAAGAGAATAACACGAAACTAAAGTTAACTGAAATGTGCAATATATATATATATATATACAGGTAGCTTTCTCTGACAGGAAAATAGCTTGAAGTAAATCTAAGATTTATCTAAGTTTGTTCTTATGATTGTTAATAGCTATAAATCTAGAATATCTACTTGTTTAACAATTCTGTCTATTATTTAACAAATAACAGAGTTTCTAGATATGCATAAACATGGTATTGCTAACTGTAACAGTAACAACTAGGTTCTGTATATGATAAATACTCTATTTAAATAAAAATAGGAAATCTTTATAACATCTGCGTTTCTGAAATTTATAACAAAAGAAAGTACAGAGACTGATCTACTGAAGTTGAAAACAGTCAAAACATAGCTGTGCTAGAATATCTCATATGAATTTAAATTAAACCAATCAACAGGAGAGTGACAGAACCTGTGACTATGGTAGACAATAACAGCAATGGGAGGCTGTTCCTCCCTACCAATTCCTGGAGAGTGCCCAGACAGCACTTCTCAGGACCCCCGAGCTTGCTCTGGTCTAACTGGCTGGAATCTAGGTACGGCCAATAATTCCCTCAGCCAAAACAACTACACTGGAACCAAGTTACTGCAACTTCCTGCTCAAAACACTTCCTTACTATTTTCCCACTTCCTCAATGGGACTCCTGAATAGCATTCACCTGAATGTATTCTCCCTCTAGAACAATTGCTGAACCCCCAGCTCAGTTCATTGAGTAGTATTTAAAAGATTGCCTAGGTCTTAGTTGGGCTAACTGTCATTAATGAGCCACCTGCTCAGATTCCACTTTCTTGGGGAATCATGACCCCAAAATATAGGGAAGTTGCCACCTGCAACTCAGGAAGTGTTTGAGGATGCTGCCACTTGTCTTTTGTCCCTCCACCTAATTCCATCCACCAGTTAGACCAGTAACCTCTTTTAACAGCTCTCCCATGCTGTTGTCTCCATAATTTATTTATTAATAATAATTATTCAGATTTTACATTCCATTTCTGGAGACCCTGCTGAGTCATCCCTTCCTACTTAGCATTTAATTTAACATAATGTTCTCAGGAATATTAAAAATAATTACATTATTTTAATAAAATTGGGGTATGTGACATACACACCCCCTTAAAATGTAACATCGTCCTCGATGTTACTTATTCTCCTTCTTCAGCTACCTGCTGGAATAGATGGGGATATGCTTCCCGCATCTTACTTTCCAGCTCCCAGGTAGATTCTTCAGGACTAAGGTGCTTCCATTGCACCTTCACTTGTCCAATTATCCGGTTCCGTAGAGTAATTTCCCTCCTCCCGAGGATACAATCCGGTTCTACCAGAACTTCCCCTTCTGGTTCTACCTGTACAATGTTCCAATCAATAACATGAGTAGCATCATGAATATACTTTTTCAAAACAGAGATATGAAAAACATTGTGTACTTTTAAATTTGGCGGTAATACTAACTGATAAGCAACTTGACCAATTCTGGCTAAAATTTCAAATGGACCACAGTAACGTGGTGCTAATTTTGCACAACTTCCTAACCTTAGGGAGCTTTTCTTTGGTCTTACCTTGATGAACACATGTTCACCTACCTGGAACTCTTTAGGAGTTCTTTTCAAATCTGCTTGACTCTTTTGCCGATCCTGGGCAACCTTCAAGTTTTCCTGCACTTGTTTCACAATCTGTTCCATTTCTTTCAATAAATCAGGTCCTAACACTAATCTATCTACTGGATTACTCCAGGAGATAGGAGTGTTGCATTTTCGTCCATACAAAACCTCAAAAGGACTAAACTTAGCTGATGATTGATAGCTGTTATTGTATGCAAATTCAGCTAAGTGTAAATAATCCTCCCACTTACCTGGTTGATCTTTAACATACATCCTTAGCAGATCTTCTAATATTTGATTAACTCTTTCCGTTTGTCCGTCAGTCTGAGGATGGAAAGAGGTGCTGAAATTTAAAGTAGTGTTTAATCCTTTGAACAAGGACCTCCAAAAATTTCCTGTAAATTTAGGATCTCTGTCTGATATAATAACCTTTGGAATACCGTGTAACCGAAAAATCTGTTTTAGAAAGATATCTGCTATGTTTGCAGCCTTGTATGTGGTTTTAACAGGAATAAAATGTGCTGATTTACTTAATTTGTCTACCACTACCATAATTGAATCATTCTGATGTTGGTTTTTGGGTAAACCCGTAATGAAATCCAGGCTAATTATTTCCCATTTCCAGCTAGGAATAGGTAAAGGTTGCAGCAATCCAGCTGGATGTTGATGTTCTGTTTTTACTTGTTGGCAGTCCAAACATTTTGCTAAATATTCAGCAGTTTCAGATTTCATGTTAGGCCAAAAATATTCTTTTCTCAACATAGTGATAGTCTTTTGATAGCCAGGGTGCCCGGAATAAGGGGTTTTATGTATTTCGTCTAAAATTAACAGCTTAACTGTAGGTGCATTAGGGATATACAGCCTGTCTTTAAACAGCAAAAATCCGTTTTCGTTTAAACTATACCCTTTTAGCAAACTTTCTGTGGGCTGTTCTTGGGCTGTAATTTGTAAATGTTGATAATTTTCGTCTAATTTTATCCCTTCAGCCAGCTGTTCATTTAAATCAGAGGTGTAAGTGCTGCTAGCTGATATAAAATTCAGTTTTGCATTCCTACTCAAGGCATCAGCCACCTTATTCTCCTTCCCTTTTATATGTTGAATTTCAAAATCGTATTCACTTAGGAATGCCAGCCACCTGGCTTGTCTTGCATTTAGATTTGGCTGGTCTAAAAGGTATTTCAGACCTTTATTATCTGTTAGTAAGGTAAATTTTCTGCCTATTAGGTGGTGTCGCCACATCTTTAAAGCATGAATTACCGCAGCTAATTCTAGGTCATAAGTGGCATAATTCTTTTCATGGATTTTCAGCTTCCTAGATTCGTAAGCAATGACATGTCCTTCTTGAGTCAGCACTCCGCCTAAGCCATCATTACAAGCGTCGGTACAAACTATGAAATCTTTATTTGGGTCCGCTATTCTAAGAATAGGTGCAGTCGTCAATAAAGTCTTAAGTTTCTTGAAACTTTCTTCACATTTCGCATTCCAATCAAACTTCTTGCCTTTCTTCTGCAAAGAAGTGATTGGGTTGGCTATTTTTGAAAAGCCTTCAATAAACCTCCGGTAGTAACCGGTAATTCCCATGAAAGATCTAACGTCCGTCACATCTTTAGGTACTGGCCATTCTTCAATCGCCCGAATCTTTTCGGGATCCACTGAAATCCCTTCCTTAGTGACTACATGTCCTAAGTACTGGATTTCATCTTTGAAGAAGTCGCATTTGCTAAATTTCGCAAAAAGTTGTTGTTCTCTTAGTTCTTGTAAAACGATACGTAAGTGTTCCTTATGCTCCTCCTCGCTCTTAGAATAGACTAAAATGTCGTCGATAAATACAACCACAAATTTATCTAAGTACTTGTGCATTATGTTGTTCATTAAGCACATGAAAACCGCTGGGGCATTAGTAAGTCCAAATGGCATTACGACAAATTCGTAATGTCCATACCTGGTTCTAAAGGCTGTTTTGAAAATGTCTTCTTCTTTAATTCTTACCTGATGATAACCCGATCTTAGATCGATCTTAGAGAATACCGTAGCGCCACGTAGTTGATCAAACAGATCATCAATACGAGGTAACGGGTACCTGTTTTTGATCGTCATCTTGTTTAGTTGACGATAATCTATGCAAAGTCGCATAGTTCCGTCCTTCTTTTTAACGAAAATCACTGGTGCTCCCCAAGGGGATACACTGGGTCGGATATAGTTCTTATCTATTAACTCCTTCAACTGAGTTTTCAACTCGTTAAGCTCCAAGATATTCATACGATACGGGGCTTTTGAACTGGGAACAGCACCTGGTACCAGCTCAATGGTAAAGTCAAGCTCTCTCTTGGGAGGCAATTCTGGAATTTCCTCAGGAAAAACGTCAATAAATTCATTGACGACAGGAATGTTCTCTACTGTTTTCTGGTTGTTTTCAAATTTATTTGTCTCGTCTGTAATAGTTACAGCATAGGTCTTGCATCCTTTCCTGACTGCTCTTTTAAGTTGTAATGCAGAAATTTGCCTAACTACTGTTTTCCTAGGAATACCCCTAACAGTTACAGGCTGTCCACTACTGTTTATACACCTAAAAGTTTTGTCAAAACAGTTTAAAACGACCCTATGTTGTTCCAACCAGTCCATTCCGATAAGTATGTCATATGAGCCAAGTGGTAAAACGTTCAGTTTAACTGTAGTTCTAAAATCAGTCATGTTTAAGATGCATTCTTTTACATAGCAGTTTACTTTCTTCTTAGCCCCAGTAGCTAATTGTACAGACCAAGAATTATCAAACCTTTCAACAGTCAAATTACATTTTTCTACCAGCTGAGGTGAAATATAACTAAGACTAGCACCGGGATCTATTAATATAGTAACTGGGGTTTTGTTAATCATACCTCCTACCTCCACCATGGAAGTTTGGTAGTCAGCCTGGCGGTTTTCCAACGCTGCATTGATTCGGGGCATAGTTCCTGCAAAATCTCCAACTGTCATTTCGTCTTGAACAGTATGAATATTGCTGACTTGTTTCTTTCTGTTTGGGCAGACTGAAGCATAATGTGGCCCATTACATTCCCAGCACTTAACAGGTTCTTTTCGCTCAAAATTTTTGATGTAGTTTCCATGGTTATTAGGAGTCTCTTTGCTGTTTTTGTAATTGTTTGAATGGCTGACGGCTCCATTTTTGTTTCCTTGGAAACTTTTACTATTAAAGTGGTTCCCATTTTTGCCATTCTTGAAATTTTTATGGGGAACAAATTCCTTTTTCTTGTACTCGATCAGATTGCTGTTCTTTTTGGCTTTCCAACTGGCTATTCCTTCTTTCTTTTTATTCTGTTCGTAACAGAAGTTTGCCTTGCGCATAGCTTCTTCCAGTGTTTTGGGGTTGTCATATTCAATTCTGTCCTTGATATGATAAGGCAGGCAACTAAGAAACCGCTGTATTTTTGGTTTCTCTTCAACAAAATATGGTACATAACGCAACAGACTTAAAAATTTACTGTTTAAGTCCTTCATCGTCATAGATCCGAGTTTTAGTTCATAAAATTCTTTAGCCCTTTCTTCATAATACTGCTCGGACAGGAATTTCTTCTTGAAATACCTTTTAAAGGTACTCCAATTAACTTCTCTTTCTTTGATCCCTTTGACCCTTTTCAGGTCTTGCCACCATATGTCCGCCTTTCCCGAGAGGTTGTAGATGGCCATTCTTGCCTTTAACTGATTTGAGTAGTTATAGATCTGAAAATATTTTCTCATCCCGGATAACCAAGATTCTGCCTCTTCTCCAGTTTCAGTTTCTCCATTGAAAGTTGGGGGCTTTATCTTCTTAAACTCCCCGGAAATCTCTTCATAAGGCCTGTACTTTTTCCTTCGGTTGTGCATCTCAGCTTCACTGCTGTCACTGCTAGTGTGATAACTGGGTTGTCCTTTTCTTTCTTCAGATGAGGAACTGCTGTCAGATTTAGTTGGTTTTGTCCTTTTTGACCCTCTTGGATGATTAACTTCTTCTGAGTCAGCTGGTTTGCTCCTTCCGTCAGTTTGAAATTTTTCTATCAATAGCTGATTTAGCTGTTCCTGAGTCTTTAGAATTCTTTCATTATCCTTCTTAACCGTTTCCATCTCTGTCTTTAATCCTCTTATAGTCTGCATCAGCTCAGTGGTGTGAGCAATTTCTTCTTCTGCCTCTAGTTCTTTTGACATCTGTCTTGTCCCAGCATGGGGAGATTCCTCCTCAGCATATTCTCCCAGTTTTTCCATATCTGTCTGAAAAATTCAGAAAAGAGAATTTTTCTGTACTGTACATTAAACCGAAATATATGTTAGTATTTTATAAATAAAACAAAATCTTCTTTTATGATCGCTGTTTACGGAAGTTTAGTGGAGTCACATCCAGGCCTAGTGTCTGAAACCTCGCTCTGATACCACATGTCAGAACCCGATAATTCTGAAAAATTTAAAAAATTTTATTCGTAACAATAAATGTTAATTAGGTAGTATTTCTGATATTATTTTAATTTAAACAACTAACATAAACTGTTTAAAGACTTGGTTTTATTAAAACTTTGATTTTGGTGATTGTAATTAATGATTGTTTGTTTTGAACCGCAAGGGAAGAGCTAGTCGTAGTTGACTGGCTTACTTAGCTTACAAGCTAATGCATACGTCGTCTTTTGTTTCTCAGGTGCGCCGGTGAAGCAAGGATCACTGTATATTAAACTTGGTGAGCATCAATACTCCTTATACTTCAAAACTTAATGATCGTCATGATATTTCTTAATCAGCTAGTATCGTCAAGTGTTACGAAGATTTACATTGTCTCAGTTATAATTATGTTTTTATGATTATTATGCTATGTTACTGTTGTAACTAAAATGAAACATTTGTGATATCAGAATTTCTGGCTGTAACAGTGTTTATGCATCATGTGACCTGTTGTCAACTTAACACCGGTGACTACTGTTTTGTTCATGCATTGATAATGCGAGTTGAGAAGGTGACGCCTCTAGCGTTGTTTCAATATGATCCTACGCGTCGAAGTCCAATGTCCACTTAGAGTTTAACTTATGTTACTTGACGGTGCCTTGATTTTAACTATCTTTACGATGTACACCTGTAGATGAAGCTCTATTTCAACATCTTAATAATCGAGGTTTATTTTTCATATTGTTACTGTTAACAATATAATTGATGGCAATTCTGATGATAGTATTTAATGGCAATATATTTATTGTCTTAAAGACTTGGTAATATTTCAATTATTAATGATGAGGCATTTTCCTTTGAAGGTTGACTACCTTGGTTCTTATATGAACATAGAAATGTAATAAGCCTATGGCATTAATCTATGGCTTGGTATTAATTTATATATATAATGATTGTGCAATAATCATAATATTCTTTACATTGGCAAACTTTATGTTCTATAAAGTGTTTATGGCTGTATTTATCATACTAGGCCATAGAGAAAACTCCAAGGTCGAAGTTGACCAACATCTTGTGTAGAGTCATATGCTAATGACATTGACTTATGCCCTGGTTTCAATATAATTGTGCATTAGCTTGATTTTTGGCATAGTCCTAATGTTTTCCCTTACTATGGATAATATTTATAATTAAGATATGTTAAAGTATTATCCACCCTATTAAGTTATGGAATAAACCATATGTGATGTTGACTAACTTTTATTTGTATCATTGTAGTGATTATACAATCCCCAGGCTTGGGATTCTCGACGATACAATTGTAAGGCATGCACTATATGCCAATGATTATATATCATTTGCTATCCTATATGTTTGACTTATATATGACATGATTTGGAATCGGTGTAAAATGATTTGAATTGCAAATTGAACTATATCATCTCGACCCATAATACGTTAACGTATTTGTTTGCTACGTGGTGGAACCTCCTCCATGCGATGGGCGATATATAAGCTTCTAACGAAACCCTACAGGTTATTGTAGCGGCCTTCGGGCTCGGGTCCTAAGGATGAAACCCTTCCCTGTCTGAGTTTTGTGTTGAAAGCACTGTAACAATGTGCAGAGTGTGATGGTTATGGCCTTGAGGTTCCATTCGGCAATAGGGTATGTCCTCGGCTCTGGGGATAGCGTCTGCTATGGTTTTATTGCTTCGTGGTCTCGTTGCTCTTTATAAGTTTAACTCCCAGCTATCTACAGTTCGTCACTGTGCTGGTGTGGGTATGAGATAGGGTTTCAGTTATGTCTTTTAGGTTATGAGAGGGTTGATGCCATTGGGTTTTGAGTTTGCTTCTCGACTGATTAAGCTCCAGTTTGAGGTTTCTGTCTGCAAGGTTTGTCTGTCGTGGCCGTCATTGGAAGAGTTTGAGGGTGTTCCTTGCTCTTTCAACCGACGAGGTGATGGGGTTTCAGTGTCTGCTCCCACCGGTGGCTTCCAGAATATCCACGGCTACATTGCTCAGGTAATAAATAACCATTTTCGCAATTTCTGTTTTGCAAGCAGTATAGATATACGATTATTTAAAACTCTCGGAATACACAGTGTATTAACATCTTGCAGTTTTGAATGTGCAGGTCACGCGGCTCTGAAGGTGTACAGAACTTGGTCACCCACGCAGGCTCCTCCGGGTAAGCCTGGTTATCCACGGCTGTCTCTTCCTTTGCTGGTTTTAGTGGTTAGGGTTGTGTTTCAGGGGCAACTCCTGTGTGTTGAGGTCATTATCGACCTGATGTTTGTAGGTGCGGTCATATGTTTGAAGTTGTTTTGTTTGAAATGAAATTGGGGTTTGGAACCCTGTTAAGTTATGGAAGGCCATTCACGGCCAAGAATTATGAGGCCAGGGTTTCGGTTGTTGTAATTTGTAATGGCTGAGCATGAGGTTTTTAACCTCGCCATATGATATTTATGCTTAATATATACCCTGGGCCTGGTATGGTCGTGTTTATGTTTTGATAATTTATTAGCATGTGTTTGGGATGTATGAATAGATGTAATCTTCAATGCGTGCAATGGATGATAACTCTGTTTATAAAATGAAACCCTAAGTTATCTCTCTGCGTTTTTATTCTATTGGAAAAGTTAAAATAGAACATAGGAAAGTTTAGAGACTGTACTTGTAATAGTTATATTCATATGGTTGTTCTGGCGAATTGGGGGTTTTGTTCTGTGTTCAATGCATAAGTGTGATATTGTTAACTCGGTGGTGACTGGTACGAGTTGTAACAATTTATTTTGAATCTATATAATTATTAAATAAAACTATGAATAGAATAATATATACGTAGAAATATGTGTTAAGATGCTGTAGGTTCTGTCTGTCATAAAAAGCATTCTCTGCAATTGTTTTTCAGTCTGTCAAAGAAATAATATAAGGCTACGGCCATGTAGGGTTTGTGGACTACCTAAGGAAGAATATTTGTAATGAAAAAATATTATTACTGTGTAAACTTAAGATGGTTTGTAACAGCCAATGATGGTTGTGTTCGTCGACTGTTTCTCTGTTGTATTAATATGTTAGATTTGTTTTAAAAATACTTCTGTTATTTCTATTAAAATGGCATGTCTACTGTGTTCTAAAACTAGATAGAAGAAAAATAATAATCTGCAGTTATTTGTGTTTGTACTTGACTACTGTGTAAATGTTTAATATGATGTAGAAGCTGGTAACAATGAATTATTATCACAGTTGCCCCTTCAGTTTAATCAACAGTTGTCAACGTGTTCTGTGTAAGAATAATTCCTTAAGATGAGTGTTGTTTAACTGTTAACTCGATAAGAGAATAACACGAAACTAAAGTTAACTGAAATGTGCAATATATATATATATATATACAGGTAGCTTTCTCTGACAGGAAAATAGCTTGAAGTAAATCTAAGATTTATCTAAGTTTGTTCTTATGATTGTTAATAGCTATAAATCTAGAATATCTACTTGTTTAACAATTCTGTCTATTATTTAACAAATAACAGAGTTTCTAGATATGCATAAACATGGTATTGCTAACTGTAACAGTAACAACTAGGTTCTGTATATGATAAATACTCTATTTAAATAAAAATAGGAAATCTTTATAACATCTGCGTTTCTGAAATTTATAACAAAAGAAAGTACAGAGACTGATCTACTGAAGTTGAAAACAGTCAAAACATAGCTGTGCTAGAATATCTCATATGAATTTAAATTAAACCAATCAACAGGAGAGTGACAGAACCTGTGACTATGGTAGACAATAACAGCAATGGGAGGCTGTTCCTCCCTACCAATTCCTGGAGAGTGCCCAGACAGCACTTCTCAGGACCCCCGAGCTTGCTCTGGTCTAACTGGCTGGAATCTAGGTACGGCCAATAATTCCCTCAGCCAAAACAGCTACACTGGAACCAAGTTACTGCAACTTCCTGCTCAAAACACTTCCTTACTATTTTCCCACTTCCTCAATGGGACTCCTGAATAGCATTCACCTGAATGTATTCTCCCTCTAGAACAATTGCTGAACCCCCAGCTCAGTTCATTGAGTAGTATTTAAAAGATTGCCTAGGTCTTAGTTGGGCTAACTGTCATTAATGAGCCACCTGCTCAGATTCCACTTTCTTGGGGAATCATGACCCCAAAATATAGGGAAGTTGCCACCTGCAACTCAGGAAGTGTTTGAGGATGCTGCCACTTGTCTTTTGTCCCTCCACCTAATTCCATCCACCAGTTAGACCAGTAACCTCTTTTAACAGCTCTCCCATGCTGTTGTCTCCATAATTTATTTATTAATAATAATTATTCAGATTTTACATTCCATTTCTGGAGACCCTGCTGAGTCATCCCTTCCTACTTAGCATTTAATTTAACATAATGTTCTCAGGAATATTAAAAATAATTACATTATTTTAATAAAATTGGGGTATGTGACACTATGTCATCTTGATACAACTCTAAATATCACATAGGATCTCAGTTGGTTCTATCTCTAAGTCAAACAATCCTAAAGCCAAACTTCTTCACAACTAGCAGAGCAAGCAGCCATATATTCCGCTTGTGCTGAGAGCCACACTAGACTGCTTCCAGCTAAACCACGAGATCATGGCTAATCCCAGACAATAACATCCTCTCGATGTGTTCTTCTTGTCTGATACACTTCCTTCCCAAACAGAATCTGAATAGCCATCTGAAGTCATGATCTTCAAGATAGCATAGATCAAATTCTATCGTGTCCTTTATGTGCCTCATCACATACTTTGCAACTATCAGGTAAACACATCTAGTTTCCACTAGATACTAACTCAAGGTGTTCATAACAAAGCATATATCTAACCTAGTATATGTTAGATATATCAAAGACCCAATAAATTGACTGTACAGAGTTATATCCACTAACTCTGATGAGTTATCCCCTAACAGCTTCAAGTTGGAATCCATAAGAGTGGCCATTCCAACACCTCAAGTCATATTTCTCATCATACTTTCCCTGGTTGAGAAATATTCCTTCTGAGCCTTGCCATACTTCCAGACTTAGGAAGTAAAGCATCAATTTGAGATCTTTCATTTTTCATTTCTGCATTGAATGATCTTCTGCATATCTATCTGTGCCATCTCTCGTTAGATGGGTCTACTGATATGAGCCTCAATATCATTCGAACTCTGTGGTGAGTTCCTTCTTGCATCCATGTCATATGTGTATCATATTCAACCTTGTAGCAAAGGTTGAGATCCACATCACCCATGGTGATCATTAAGCTTATCAAATTATTATCGATCCTAGGTACCTATACAGAACCTGATTCATACTTCTTCTTTAATTACACCATACTTGGAGCAAACATATTGTCATGATTCTCTTCCCCTTTCTAAGAGAATCTTCTAGCCATGAGCCTTCTATATTTTGTTTGATTTGTAAATCTTCTTGTTTGAACATCCACCACTTGTACGGTGTCCATCATTCTTCATGACCTTTCCTACAAATCAAAATTAAGTACATGATTAGTAATACTTCATAATCATCAAAAGATAACCCATTATGCATACAGATATCATTTACATAGTGATGCAACTATTTTGACCAATACTTTGGCACAACACTTTCCCATATCCTGTATGCATACAGTGGCTATCTAGATGCCTTCCATCTCTACCAGAACATACTATCGAGAGTGTGCACAACTCTCAGCATGTCAGCAAAGAGGTTTCATTCTAGACAAGCAACAATGGAATGTTTGTCCAAACATATGCACATTAGTTGTATACTGTTCAATGCTCTATGAATGTTTACACTCAGCATTATATATTCTAGGAATACAAATATGCATGCAGGCAATATCATTACTATTTCAAATAGCAACTCAAATACTTATCTTTTATGTTTGTGTGGCTGCCTCCCGCTTGATCTTCTGTATGTCTTTTGAACTTCTATTCATTCTGTACCACTGTGCATGCTCAAGAGTCATCCTCATGATCTCATACACAAACATACACTCATTAGTATATTCTAAATGCTATCAAAACATTATAGTACTAAATAATCTTGAAAACGTATAGTCATGATTATAGTTAATAAACATTAGTATTCAAGATTCCAGGGAAGTCTTCTTTTACTCATGCATATCATTGATAAAATATATAATATGCATAATCCCTTGATTACTAACTTTATGAATAAGCATAACCAATCATTCCAAGTATACTTATATAAGGGATCCTAACACAAGGTAAGATTCATGGGAAACATACCTGGATTAGTATACCTACTTGGTTATGTACAACATACCTAAACAACCTCTTCAATGATTTAGAGATCCTGAGCTAGAACCTGCATGTCTCATAGGTTAAGCATAATATAACAAAGTCATACATACCTCGTAAGTAGAACAAAGATTATGGATGAGTCTTTGTCTTCATGTTTTCATGGTCATGGAGCCTGATTTGTCTTTTGTGATGTACCTGTATCTTGTTAGCAGACAACCTCAACCTCACACAACACCATAATGCATTAGTACAATCATAAGTGTCAACACCCTAACCAATGAATATCTTCTATCATGCATTCATAATTTTGTTAAGGTGATACAACAAATCTAAAATCAAGATTGTACTAACTGTAATAACATGAAGACAAACATACCATAAACTTAATCATGAACAAATCTCAAAACATACCTCGATGAGTCATACCTGTCGAGATCGCTTGTAATCTCCTTATGTAAAGCCTTAGCCTCATCTCCCTCTGAAACATGAACTCCTTCACTTATGTAGGTGACCAATCCATCTTCTTCTAGGATTAACCCTATCCACTTGATTTGCAAGAACTGGACCTGGAGCTGGATATGGGTTTGTCAGAGAAACCCCAAAAATTCAAACTTTGAATTTCAAACTTCCGAAAGGATAGAGATATGCGCCTTGATGAGCAGATCAAACTGATATATTCAGAATTTGAAAACTGCAAAGTTTTACTCCTTAATTTTGCCTTTGAAACTTTCGGATTCACTGGACGTGACCCTGAACTGGGGTTTGATGAAGCCCACTCTTTTGCCCCATCAAAAAGTTTGATCCAAAGCTCTAAGCTTCTATTTTTCTGAGGAGCTTCCAGCCGTGGTCACAGATTTCAAAAATTCCCATTTTTACAGAAGCCCTAATTTTCCGCTTTTCTGATCAAAGTCCCGAACTAGGGTCTAATCAAGCCCAGCCTTCTTCCCAACCAAAAATTCTGATCTTGGTCTCTAAATTTCTATTTTGATGAGTAGCATCCATCCGTGGTCTCCGATTACAAAAATTCCAACTTTCTCCAAAGCCCTAAATTCCGGAAGTCATGAATGAAGGTACCAAAAAAATAATTCTGTTTTGACAGAAATATGTACCTGATTGTCTCTGGTGTAACTCTGAAATTTTTGATCCACAGGGTCTGAAAAAGTTTCCTGAGATAGCCTGACCTGTTATCTTTCCATCCTGACAGGTCTGACCTCAATTGGATTCTCTGAGAGAGAGTTATGCCAAATGTCGCAACGTGACCTGTTTTGGGAAAATACAGGAGAGCGAACTTGTACGGCGTGCCACGTGTCACTGTTTGACCTTCGGCCTCTGAAAACTTTTTCTGAGATATCCCGGCCTGTTATCTTTCCATCCTGATAGGTCTGACCTCAATTGGATTTTCTGAGAGAGAGTTATGCCAAGTGTCGCAACGTGACCTGTTTATGGGATAATACAGGAGAGCGCACTTGTACGGAGTGACACGTGTCACTGGTTCAACTTCTGCCTCTGAAAACGTTTTCTGAGATAGTGCAGACTGTGTACTACCTGTCACTTTTTACGAAATTTAATTTGGAGCTTCCTAGCCCAAGATATGACCTTTTTCCCAAGGTCACCTGATTTTGACTCAGATCTGGAAGAGGCAGAAACCCTATATTGTACAGATCATAAATCACAAAGTACAACGAATTAGAGGTTGTCCTTTGGACACAAGGTACCTGGAGATTTTAGCTTCTTCCTGTGACAAGTTCAGATCCGAAAACTTCGCCAAAACGGATTTATAGCGAAAGTGCTACGATGACTGGTTTTTGCTATGTAAAACCCTAACCTTCAAATTGTCGTAAGTAAAGCAAGTGTCTTTAGTGCCATACCTTGTCTTCCTTCAGTTCAGCTCTGATACCATGTTAAAATTCAATATGCTAAGACAGAAAATAGCAGCATTACATTCCATTTCACAATAATATCATATACAGGATCACTGAAGAAACAACAAGCATAGCATAAACACAAGAGACAGAGATTTATCCTGGGAAACCCTCATGGGGTAGAAAACCCAGCAAAGCTTCCTCAATATAGATGACCAGCAATATACAAAGATGCAAACCCTGAGCATAAGCTCCTTCTCCTCCACAAATGCGCCTTTCTCAAGTGAGTGAGTGTGTATAATGAGGAACACATCTCCTCTATTTATACACTACTCTGATATGTATTTTACACAAGTACACGTAGGCTCGTATTTAACCAATAGGTTAAATACCCCACTACAACTAACTGGGCCGACCCCTCTAGGGTGGTCTAATAACCCTTTGACCCACATAACACATACAGGGCCGACCCCTACTAGGGAAGTCTAATAACCCGAGTTACCACATTCCGACGGAGGAATAAACATCTCCGGATATACAATAAGATCTTCACGGAGGAATGAAACATCTCCGGAATAATAAAGTACAAATATAATATTCTTTGAAGTTACAATATCTCAACATATTTGGCTGTGACTCATAATAAAAGACAAGCAGTTCCATGGTTTTTCCTAGGATGGGTTTCCAAGTTAAATATGGTGTCTTTATGTCTTGTGATGTGTGATGTGATATGTGATATGCGTTTCTTTCCTCTAATTGAGTATCTGGATGAATGCCTAGATAAGATCATTGTGAATGACATGAATACGAAATATAATATAAGTTACATTAATCTAGCGATGTTACATGTCTTGTCGAAGTGACTAATGTGTTGAAGCTCTGATCATGTCGATGTTCTAAAATAGTTAATGTTATGGGTTGTTTAATGAATACATTGCGCTTCACCCTATTCCACTTCTATGTTGGGTAAACTTGGTTCCTGCAGTCTCCATAGGTACTTTAGGTGATACTTCATCTGCTTTGCAGGTGTTGCCAAAAGGGATTAAACTCCCTTTCGGGCTGGTATCTGTGGTAGTGGTGTTTGCTGGTATGATGTTGAATGTTCGAACACTGGTCGAAGTAAAAGTGTGCCAACAAATGGCTCAATTGTCGGGATCAGGATTTGTGTCAAAAGGAATGTTGTGGAATCTGACTAAACCATAGATCCAAGATTGGGTAGATGAGAAGTTGAAATAATTTGTGAAAGTGTGCATCCCTGGTTGGACGATGAAGGTTGGTTAGACAAGTATATTTTTACTGACATTCATGAGGCATTCTTTGGCAAGTTTCCTGTAATACTACATGAATGGTTAGCAAGATTAATTGAACAAAAGACAAATTTTCAAGGAGGTACGCCTCGACGTTGGATTCCATCATTGATATAGCAACTGAAAGGTGTGAATAACAAAATTTCACTTGCAATAGACTACTGGCTAGACATTGTACTAGACTGGTATAATACCAATTTTTTTTTGACACTATTAAGCCATATAGTGCATCATAATAGGAGTTATTTGAAGGTCCATGTGGTAAGTACCTTAAGTCATTGAACTTGTTGATCAAGAAGTTACTTTGTGAAAAGGGTGTGATGCAAATGGAATCTGACGAGTAGAGCGATTTTGCACGGTGGGAATGGGTATTATATGGATAAATGGGATGACCTGAAATGATAAGGGGAGAAGAAATTAAGCTAGACGAAGAGTGTGGATTTCAACGGAGTGGGAGATGGTTCCGGTCAAACAAGAGGAGGAGAAATGCGATAGGAAAGAAGCGTTGCACTGCAACTGAAAGGAAAGAATATGAACCAGTAGCACAGCTCGACAAGGATTCTAGTGACGAGGAAGATGAGTACTAGCTCATTTCTGAGGACGAAGGCTACGACATACCCACGACCCTGCGTACATATCTGGATATTGAGGTAAGACCTAATATTTCTTCTCACTTCTTTCAAACTAGTCAGAGTAGTGGCAATAGTCAAAATAATACTTCGACGAGTGGGAAGGCTCGAAGTATTGGTCCATTCGTAGTGAATCAACCAAGACCCCAGAGGCCCATAATGGATGGGGATGATATGAAGTTTCCTATTTTTAATGGGAATGGATATGAATATCTAGAACATAATTGGTTTTTATGAAAAGCAGTATGGACTGTAAACAAGTACAAGGTGACAATGCCAAGTTAGCACAGTTAAACACAAAATTTAGAGGTCGCGCATTAGAATGGTTTATGAAATTTTATGAAGTCACTAGCAATCAACCTGCAAATACCTTAGTAGAGGTTAAGGAGGGATTGAAGACTGAATTCAAGAAGTTAAAGTCTAAATATTAGTGCATTACTGAATTAAAGGAGATCAAGCAAGCATTGAATCTCGAGTCCGTTTGGGATTTCAACCAATGATTTAAAAATTTAATGGATCATGCAATATTTCTGATGAATGATTTAAATCATAAGGAATGGGAATGGTTTATAGATACGTTACTACCCCATATTAGAGTCCCACTCATGCAACAGAAGATCCCGATGCAAATAGAAGCCTTAGAATTGACTATGAAGTTAGAAGCATCACTTATCAGGGAGATTGGAGCTGGCATGGCTCAAATCTAGTCACAGTTAGAAAACTTGTCTATTCATATTCAAGCTATCAAGAAACGTAAAGAAAAGTGAGAATATGTTTGGTGCACTAGGTGTAAAGAATATGGACATTCTAAAGATCAATGTACGACGTTGCATGATTATCTTAATGTTGGTAATTGAGTCCATTAAATCCTATTGTATGGTTCCTAATTTGTCAAACTAAAGGACACCGACCATAAGATTACAGAATATGGTAAGTACTCCTCAAAGTTTATGGTGAAAATTTTGAGCATATCAGTTGCTCACTGGGCACAATGCAGACACATTTCTTATGAAGGGAGAAGGTCAGGATGATAGAAGTGACGTGCAATTTAATCAAAAGCAACATGGATTCATAGGTTGTGGACGAGGAGGATTTGGTCGTGGTAGAGGAAAATTCATATGTTATAATTGTAGTACCCCTGGACATTATGCTTGAGAGTGTCCGCACCCTGCTACGACTTGCACATATTGTAGGGAACTAGATCATACCATTGAAGACTGTCTGAAGCTTATAGTGAAATGGAAGGAAAACCAGAACCATAATCAAAATGTACATAAAATTTTAATAGAACTGTGCCTAAATCATCCTATTTTTGTTGTGGTAAAAAGAGGTGGAGCTACGACAAGTGGGGATAAGAACAATTGTAATAATAAAAAAGATATGAGAGTGAGGCCACTAGCCCAGAAGACACCACAGTTTGATGTTCATAAGGAAAAGTGAATATTATTTGAAACTCGGAATGAATTTATGAAGGGTCCGTAAATATAATCCCTGCCACCCATTGTTGAAGAAGGACCTATATATGACATGCCACCTCAAATCCGACAAGTCTGCACGAAAGAAGAAACTAGAAAAGGTAGGTGCTCTTCATTCTTTCCTAAAAAGTTGCTTAGATTTGGTTAAATATGAGAATCCATTAAGAGAATTGAAAAAATTAATTGAGGAGTTTGATCAAGAAGTGAGATCTGAAAGGGTTGTCAATCATGTTCAGAAAAAGGCTCAAGACTGATTAGGAACTGCAACTTAACGCGCAAATTGGTGATTATGACATGGATTTTGTTATTTTAGATTTGGGTTCAGATGTAAATATCCTGACCAAACAGACATGGAAAAATATGGGTAAGCCAAAGTTAGTATGGTCTCCTATTCAGTTACGGTTGGAAAATCAACAGAAATTTATACCATTTGGTAGAATGGCTGGGGTCCCTATTGAACTGGAGGGACTACGAAATTTTGCAGAAATCGAAGTGATCGAAATTGTCGATGACACTAATTTGTATCCTGCATTATTGGGGATAGATTAGGCAACTCAGAATCATACCATTATCAACTTTAAAGAGAGAATCCTACATTCGAGAATGGAGAGGTTAGAGTTGTCGCACATCTGGATCCATTGGAAAGAAAGAGGTATGTTGAACTAGTCAAGGGATATTATGAGGCTCAAGAATTTGATAACATCTATAATATATCCTCTAGGATAAATGATTATATCAATCCTATAGCAGATGCCACGCTAATTTTGCGAAGTGTTAGTTCATGTTCATCTGATTCTAGTGAAGCTCTAGAGAATTGGCAGAATAGTTTACATGAAGTATCGATGCGAAGATGTTCCCATGTCAGAAAATCATTGTGTTGGGTTAGAATAGAGGTATGTAATATTCCTACTTATGAAGGTTTACCTAATGTGGATAAATTTATTGATGAATTTGAAGATAAGGTACTTGAACAATAGCGCTTATTAGCCCTGCATGTCACTCTGAAATCCATTCTGGCGAGGTGGTGGGCTGTGCATAAAAAAACTATCATTGATTGGTTGCAGTGTCGAATATATTTAGAAATTAACTTTAGTGAAGGGATTACTTATATTGGTACAATGTATACTGGGCTGACTAGCCCTGCTGATCATTTAGCTACCTATACTACAATTTGGCAGGATATACCAAGCAAGAGTGGGTACATATAATGTTTATGCATACACTTGACATTATACCTAGGAATTGGTATATGTTGTTGGAACTGTGACAAGGAACTATATACTGGGACACCATGACAATGCATTTCAAACAAATATTCAACTATGAGGATGAAAATGCTACAATAGATGTGGCTCTGAAGATTATCAAGGAAAAAAAAATTGAAAAAAATTCTTGACCAATGCCTAATATGTCACAATGGACTGCGATAGTGGAGAAAACGATGAAGTGTTATAACATCAATGAAGGGCTAGAGGATAATGATCCGAGGGATATCTATATTCCAAAAACTGAGGAAAGTTGCGATTTGAAGGGACCTGCGATTACATCTGACAAATGTTTGAAGCTGTTGAAGATTTAAAAGGTAAATATAGGCTCTCCTGAAAAAACAAAGTTTTCAACTATAGTAGATTATTGGGATGATGAAATGGTGGGAAAAATTATTGACCTATTGCATGAATTTGAAGATTTGTTTCCTACAAAGTTTTCAGAAATGAAAGGTATTGCTCGTGACTTGGGAGAAATCAAAATCCCACTCAAACTCGGTACAAGGAAAAAGTAAGAGCATAGCTCGACATAATGCTCGACGCAAGTATCATTGAGCCTGTTGAAGAATCAAAATTGACTAGTCGTATGGTAGTCCAAGAAAAGAATATTGGGGAGATTAGGATTTGTTTTGACTTTCGAAAGTTGAACGATGCATGTCTACATGATCCTTTTCCAACTCCTTTCATGGTTGAAGTGATTGAAAGTGTCAAAGGTTAGGAAGCTTTCACGAATGGATTTTCTCCCTATCATCAAATAAATATTGCTAAGGAGGACCGACATAAGACGCCATTTGCAACAAAATGGGACTTCTTCCAATACATGGTAATTCCTTTTGTCCTAAAGAATGCCCCTACAAATCTCTCATGAGTAGTTGTCGCTGCATTTAAGGAATTCATTCATAATTTTTTAAAGGTATATTTTGATGATTGGACATTATATTGGTTGCTCAAGAATCTGTTAGAGCACTGTAGATAGTATCAAATTTCTTTGAATTTGAAGAAATGCATATTCTGTGCTCCATTTGGTATATTACTGGGACATATAGTTTATAAGGAAGGATTGTTAGTAGATACTGCAAAGATTGTTATTATATTTGAATTGCCTCCACCTACTTTAGTCCGACAATTACAAAAAAATCTGGGCCACACAGGATATTAGAGGAAATTTATCAAATGCTATTCCTAAATCACAACGCCAATGGAAAAATTACTCAAGAAGGATGTGAAGTTTCACTGGAATGATGAATTCTAGGAGAGTCTCAACAAGTTGAAGGAGAAAATGGTTACAACACATATTCTGGTATTTCCTGACCAAGAAAAAGAATTTCATGTTCATGTCGATGCTTGATATGTTGCTCTGGGTGCGGTGCTCTCTCACCCAGGTGAGTGTTCTATCAACTATCATATTGCATTTGCTAGTAGGAAATTGTCCACTGTAGAAATAAATTATACTACGATAGAAAGGGAAAGACTTTCCATGGTGTATGCATTACAAAACTTCAGGCACTATGGGATAGGGGGCCATTTTAAGATGTTTACATAGAACTCTGCTTTGAAGTACTTGATCAACAAGCTAGTGTTGAGGGGGAAGATACGTCGATGGTTATTTTTCTTTTAGGAATATGAATTTGAGATCATTATCAAGCCTAGGAGGTTGAGTGCAGGCCCCGACCATATGTCAAGGTTGGAAACAGGCGAAGAACCGAGTAGTTTAGAAGATAATCCTCCAGATGCAGAGATATTTTCTGTAAGAATGTTCAATGACTACTTTCAATATATTGTGATTTTTTTATCCACAGGAGCAGTGCCGATGGGATACACAATTTCCCAGAAGAAGCAATTGGTCATTAAATCTATAGACTACCAGTTGATAACCGGTCAGTTGTATAAGTTAGAACCGGATAAAGTATTGTGTCGCTTTGTTTTGGAGCACGAGCTACCAATTATATTAGGTGAAGCCCATGATGAAGTGGTAGGTGGCCATTATGCGGGAAAATCCACATCATAGAATATTTTAAGAGCAGGGTTATGGTGGTCGACCCTTCATAAGGATGCTAAAGAATATTGTTAGAACTACGACGTATGTCAAAGAATTGGAAAGTCGTCGAGGAGAGATGAAATTCCATTGGTGCCTTAGGTTACTTTGCAGGCTTTTGACAAGTGGGCTATTGATTTTGTGGGGCCCATTTACGCACTAGGGAAAAGGATGGGTGCAAGGTATATTATTACTACGACAAATTATTTTACATGATGGGTTGAAACTGCACTAGTATGAGATTGCACTGTTATGACCACTGCAATATTTCTATTTGGGAATGCGGTCACCAAGTTTGGTTGTCCTCGTGTCCTTTTAAGCGATTAGGGTGTACATTTTGTTAATAAAACTATAGAGGATCTTACTGGATAATTTCAGGTCTATCATCAGAAGAGTACTTTGTATCACCCACAAGCAAATGGAACTTTTGAAGAGTTCAATAAGATCCCAGAACATGCACTAAAAAGAGTTTGTAATGTGAACTGCGACAACTGGGACTTAAGGATCCCTGCAATATTGTGGGCCTAAAGAATGAGATGTAAAAGGTTGACCAGTCAGACACCTTTCAAGTTGGTGTATGGACAAGAGGTTGTGATGCCTATGGAGCATATTATACCTAGTTTAAGAATTGTTTCTTTTACAGGTATGTTAGATACTCATGCTATTGAAGAGAGATTAGACCAGTTACTTCAATTGGAAGAGGATATATTTGTCACAGGTTTTCATCAGTAGGTACAGAAAGATCGAGAAAAAGCGTGGAATGATTGCCACATTACTAAGAAGCACTTTTAGCGAGGAGATCTTGTTCTTCTCTATGACAGCAAATTTTTCAAACATCCTGGCAAGTTACAGATGCATTGGTTAGGGCCATATGTTATTATTTTTGTCACAAAGTGAGGCGTAGAGCAGTTACATAAATTGGATGGAGAACTCCTCCAAGGATTGGTGAATGGAAGTCGGTTGAAGCCCTACAGGGATAGCTATGGACTGCCGAAGTGAACATGCTTGATTCCATGCTTCTACATAGTAAAAAAAAAATTGTCATTTGGAAACCCCAATTTATTTTTGTGTTGAAGTGTTTCTATCGGGGTCATTGTGTCAAAGTTCTATATTTGTCTCCTAGAAACCCCAACTTATTTTTGTGTCGCAATTATGTTTTCTTGGGGGGATTGGCATGCTATCGCAGTTTGATCTGTCGAAGTTCCAAAGGGTTCAACCAATCAAAGTTGTAGTTATGGAGCATTTATTGCTTCTTTTATGACGATTTTAGTGGTGGTGTTAGTGGGATTTTTGTATTAATTGGCGAAAAGATTGAAGTGTCTGAATAGATTCATTGCTCCCACCATCATATTTGGAAGATTGAGTACATTCAATTCACCTTGGGAATGATAGATGGATCACATGGAGGGAGTAAACTTAAAAATCCACCCCTCCCTCAGTCATTATTCATTGTGACTTGAGCAATTGAAATATAGTGAGTAAACCAGATCCGAGCCTTAGTACGCCAAGTGGAAAGAAGAAGTGCATAAGTGATACAATGCATGTCAATTTATCTTCTGGAAGTGAGGTCCAAGGATCCGTCGAGGAATTTCCGATGTGGGGCTTTGTTTCCATGAGTCATGAGCATCTAGAAGTGATTTATCCACATATTCTTGTCAATGTGTCGTGGAAAACATGCCAGACAAACATGTTGAATCCAAAGCCAAGGACAAAGGCATGTCATGATGCGGGATCATCCACATCAGGCTCTGCATCTATTTTCCCAGAGTATATCCCACCGCGGAACACGAGTGCACAACCCATGAAGCTTCGAAAGAATGCACGGGACCAGTTGGATATTGTGCTAGTGCCGAAGGGAGTTATAGTTCAAGGTGAAATTTTGCAAAACATTTAGAAGTTGTCATATGAAGACCATGATGCTGCCAAGTTTCCTAAATTTAACTATACGCACAACATGAGGGATGTTGTTTCATCCGAACGTCATCTGGTGGAACTAGAACAACAGCAGTGAGTTCTTGGCATGGAGAGAGCTAGCCTCTTAACATTACTACATATTCCACACTTTTTCGCACTGCGAAAGCAAATGCATGCGCGAAGCAGTTGTTGCTCTGTCTACATGGAGGGTTCCTATGGTTGGAGGCTAGGTGTTGATGGATACATATCTAATTTCCAAGATCATGGGCGTGCCTAGGGTTGGGTTGGACCCATCATAGTATTTTGTGGGAAAAGAGCAAGACCGTGACTTACAACTAGAATGAAGGATAAATATAGCTTTTCGAAGAGCAACAGGGGGTTCGAGGTGGCCTCTATCAGTGACTAGGATTTCCCATTTGCTGCGAAGTTGTTAGCTACTGAAATTCTATGTAAGGTTCAACCGAACCAGGTTACTGCTTGTGTCATTACTGCGGTAGAGAAGTGTGCCCAAGGAGTGAAAATGAATTGGGGTACTTTTTTCTTAATGAGTTTCTTGTGGACTATGCAGATGCGCAGTATAATGGTGTAATATCCCAAGACTTTGACCTTTTATTATGTGTTGGGCATAAGCCCCGATGTACATAGATGACTTTTATTATGTGTTGGGAATAAGCTCTGATGTACATGGATGACCTATGTGTTGGGCATAATCCCCAATGTACATGGATGACCTATGTGATGGGCATAAGCCCCGATGTACATAGATGTGTTGGGAATAAGCCCTGGAGTGACATGGGTTATGGTAGTATGTATGGAGTGTGCACTCTGGAGTACATAGATAACCCCACAAGATAAATAATGAGTGTTGGGCATAATCCCTAGAGCACTCCAACATGATGTTGAGCATAAGCTCTAGAGCATCAAATCTTTGGACATTGTATCCCTAGGTGTATTGTACAAATGCATCCTAGAACTAGTGTTGAGCAAAATATCTGGAATTGCACTAGCGTAACGCCCATTGAGAGTGTTGAGCATAGGCTCACACTAGGGGTTACATCACTTAAGGTGTTGAGTTTGAAAAAATATGAATAGCACCCATACTCATCATATTTATTCAGATTGACTAATTGAATCATTATCTATATTCTCATCAAGGATTGAAATACACTGCCACGAAAAACGAGGTAATAGAGCATGCAAGGGGATCTAGAACTACCTATCTTAGTTGACCGACCAAAACCACAAGAGACTATGGTAATGAATTTACATAGATTAATGAAGCATCAAAAATATAATTATGCTATATGATGCATAAAGTAATAAAAATATAATTATAAAAGAGCCTCACTTATGTACAATAAATATGTGTGCTTTATAATATATATGAATATATTATACATATAAAGTTGCATGAATAAGAAAAGATAAATAAATTAAATGCGTGGATTATATATACACATATATACGAAAATATTATATATGTGAATTTATTTGAATAATAAAAGATAAACTAAATAAATAACCAAAACTTCTTTTCTAAACTCGAAATAATTTAAAAAGTTCAAGTTATCAAAATTTATAATTAAAAATAATCTACAAACTATAATACATATAATTCAGGCTAAGAGTTAAATGCAAGAAGCTATTAAAAATAATGATGTTAACTCAAGATAACTAAACTGCCCTAGTCCAAAGATACCTATAAATATAAGGATAAAGAGCCATGAGAAGGCATTCTATCTTATTATCATTCTTTATGGTATTAAGAGAGATTGTTCAAATCCTGTATGAGGAAGATAGAACAATCCTGTATGAGGAAGATACCAACATTTATCTTGACCATCCTTTTGCCTTAGGTTCTCCAGATTCTCTTTCATGCCCGAACCAGCTCGGGGGTGATCCAAGTAAGAACCAGGAATGGTTCTGGGTCAAGGTTGGGAGGAACATGGAAGTTCTGAGGTTATCCAGTTACCACTCTATAGGTCAGCTGAGCATAATTTTAGATTAATTATTGTTTGAAGTGTTCAGGTGATAAAGGAGATCCAATCATTACATTTCAGGTACAAATTTATACCAATTGAATATCCAACTTATGTAGAATAATAGGATGAAATTTATAAGTATGAAATATTTATTAAGTTTTAAATCTCTCTTCCACAAATTTTGTTTAGTTAACATTATTTACTTCATGAGCAAGGGCATAAGCATTAGATCACTGAGTTGAATTAAATAGTTCTTATTGTCTATATTTAAAGGTATATATCTTTATATTTACACCGAGAACCGTTCTTGCACACAAAAGTTTTGATCTAGTAGAGCTCGCAAAGCTCGCTTGTGCTAGATATCCTTCCTTAAAACTTTAAAACTTAGTATAAACACTCTTGTTATACCGAGGTAAGAACCTCCCAAATTTTATAAAAAAAATAAGTTTCATTCTTTAACAGAACCTGGAAGTTTTCGCAAGACCCAAGTCTACGCTTAAGGAAAAAAAACTACTGTTTTAACAACAATGAAGAATTTACACATCTGAAATAGAGTCATCCCTTAAAATCCTCACAGATTAGGGATCCATTTCTTTAAAAACAAAGCTACACTAGATACTAAAATTTAAGCGTAATATTTTATATTCGGTTTAATACACATGCCAAACTAACCAACAGACGACACGATAAGTGAAAAGGAAAATAGTTTAATCCATCATTTATATGCACCCATTACAGGCGTAGGATGTTTCGCATTACATAGTAGTCACTTAGCAAAATGACTAAGCATCTAAAAAGGCATATCCATTGATACAAATAAATATTCGAAATAGATTAAGTAGGGCACCACAATAAAATTTATCACCATTCAAATCCAATAGATACAGGATCGGGATCAAAACCCTTAGAGCATCAATTCCAGCCATTTATTCTTGGGATGAGCTTTCCACGCTATAATGTTGGCTCAAAACCTTGGTGCTTATTATTAACTTTAATTAAAATAACATTGATAGAGCTAGGGCTTTGCCGAGACGTCTGTAGAAGTTTAACACTGAGTAAAGGCTTCCTTTTCACATATAGAGGGAGTTAGGGAACTGCCCTCACAACGTTATGCGAGTAATTTCAAAAAAAAAATGCACATTCAAAACAAACATAGACAAATACGAACCCTACAGGTCGATTTTCAAGTCACGACATTGATCAATTTACACCCACCTTTTAAATAAAATAATCTACGAAAAGTAACAGAGCTCACGAAAACTATGGAAGGAGCAGTATACAAATCATCAAGTTAAATTTACACAGAGTCAGTTACCAACACGATTTTCTCATTCAATTATTTTCCAGCACAACTCATAAATTGGTAAACTAGGGTCCACCCGAAAACATTTTAAATCGGAATTCCCAAAACAAAAATAGAGCATAACATTTTTATAATTCAACCAAAGCCAAATACCGAGCCCGAAGGTGTTTCATTGTTCAAACAGAAAACCAATTTATACACTCCAGTTGCAATACAACAGTAACATCAACTTCATAGGCCGAGGGCCAACTTCCCATTCATCAACATAAACGCCTCCACAGGCTTATAAATTCTTTATATACAAATTATGGGCTCAGAATCCATACAAATAAATTTATCTATGATACCTTTAAATAGAATATGCCCAGTAAAACACCATACTTTCACCTCCTTGTTTCTCCCAGGAGGAAAATGCCTTAAAACCAAAACGTAGTACAACCCATACAGGATTTCCCAACACTCACAACATACCATTTTGTATGAGGGGAAGAAAAGGGTAGCCATGGAACCAAGATTACTAGGACCTTTTCATGCCGGTGTTCACCTTGCCCCCAACGCTATGCATTTTTTAAGTCTCGACACCTCAAAACAATGACCACCTGTCAAACATTTAAAAGTTAAAGGTTTAGTAAACAAACTAGAAAACTATGATTTAAACATTGATTAGATCAACAATGAAATATTTCAAAAATAGATAGCAAAGAGATGCGTCTTACCATGATAAGTAAATGTGGTTCTTGCACATCCTGTAGCTTGGGTAAGCGCATACCATGAGCTCTACTCAGGTCAAGCGGATGGATCCTCCATGGATCAGTTGAGAGCTCTGCTCACCCACTCACAAGACAAAACATCAAACTTTGGAGGCAAGTCGAAAAGGGTATGGTTTTATGCACCCCCTCCATCGTGGTAGTCACCATGTGGAAATCAGATGGGCTGAGTTAATTCCCAACCACCTCCACTAAGGGAGAAATTTCAATACCCATTCTCTATAGTTAGTGACATACACTTCATTTCCTTGAGAGTGGTGGCATATAATGCTTGGAATCCATAGTATAGGATAGGTTGCACTTAGGGTTCTTTTCACCTTAAAAATCTAGGGGTTTGTTGAGAGGCACCTACAACCACATCCAGCATGGCTTAGCTCCGGAAGAAATAAGGAAGTGCAGGTTCGGTTAAAACCCTCCCTACACCACACATACTTCCAAGTTATAAAATATATACTTAAGCACAGTCATTCAATGAGAAGGACGAGTTTATAACTACAAAGAGTATACCTCAAACAGTAAACAAACGTCTTAATATACACACATTTACACGTCACAAAGTAATAACAATATTATTTAGGATATGTACCATTATCATCATATAAACTTTTATCCATACTTTTTCCCTATCCTTGAACGTGAATGTAGACATCATTATAATTTCTAAACGATACATCGAATCAACATGCTTGTATAAAAAAAGTAGGAAACATTTAAACAGAGTAAAATAGGACATACAAGTAATCGTTAGAAAAAAAATTCTTTATCAAAGTAAGAAATATAAGCCATTAAGATACCAATCAACAACAGGAATCTATAAGAGGTTAAAATTATTCTTAACAAAGTTATACATCACTGAAGTAATTTCTAATGAACCTTAGCTCTTAATGATATTATTACCACATACATTTTTTTTTTTTTTTTTTTTTTTCTTCAGTCAGATTTAAGGGACATTATAAGTGGTATCAGAGCCCAGATTCAAACACTCAGAGACCTTTTGGGCTCACTAATAAAAATGTTTTCAAAACTTTACTTATGAATTTTACAAAACTAACAAAGTACAAACTCACTGAATTCTACAGATATAAGAACAAACTGAATCATGAATATAGAGAGAAACAACAATTGACACGAAAACTTGGATTCGCCTCCTCGAGAAGAGGAGCTGGTGGTGGTATTAAATGAAAGTATCAGGACAGATAAGCCACCCAAGCTAATGAAAACAAAATACGGAGCCGGTTTACAACACTACAACCTATGGACTTGCAAACAAGCGATTGTGCTATGTACTCCATATAGTGTATAAATACAAGACGTATTCGATAGTAAATTACCTAATCAAAATTTCTTTATCTTATTGACATGCATAATATATCAAGTATGAGCTAAACTAATATATCATTAAATATTATTTTATATGCTATAGTCAAGCAATTAGAAGGATTACATAAGAAAGAAAAATGTTTTAAAACCCTATGACGGATTTTGGTCCCAATTAAAAATGATAGCGTTTAAAGCCTTTAGTAAAATAAACCTAAGGATAAAGATGGATATGTTCACCTCCTCTATGATCGTGAAGTCATGAAGTATGCATGCATACACATAATAATTATCTTCTATATAGAAATTTAGAAACAAACATCAAAGAACATTAAGCGGGAATAGCGCACAACTACAGAGTGCATCTACAAAATAGTATGGTATAAGTGACTATACTTAAGGAAGGAGGACGCAAGTCATTCGTAAGAAATACTTTAAACCTAGAATAAAGTCCATGACTAATAATGGCATGAAAAGAGTTCCAAAACTTAACAAGACTAGTTAGATGCATTAGAGGTGCATTAGCCATTAGTAATTGAAGACAAATGCTCGAGAATATTATCACATGTGTTGCGTCATAAATCGTAAGTACTAAAGAAGCATAAAATGAGCTTCGATATTTGAATATGTGATAAACAAGTTGCTGGAAATGTTTGCTTAGGCAAGGTATGCAATATTTTTTGTAGAGATAAAAATAATTACCTTCTTGTATGAGTAGAAAGTCAGGGCATGCATTCATCCCATAGTATAGAAAGTTATAGGAAAATAAAAGGTCTAAACCATTGGAATACATAGTGTATGAAGCACGAGAAAAAGTTCATGTATTAAAGTACTAGTAAAACATAAACAAGATGTAGAAGCAAGGGAAGAGTCTCAGATACTCGACATGAGTAGTTAAATTCATGAAAGTTGGTACATATTGTACTCGGTCGTAAAATTTTGAAACAATTGATATGTTTATTAAGACATATGTGGTTACCCTATTCTATGGATATCTGCATCGTACGTTATGAGTAATAAAAGCATGAAAATGAGACTAAATGAATGATAGTAGAATTTCATAGTAAAAATACAAATAGATGTGCGTGATACGTTTACATACATAAATGTCGAAAAATGAGTTACAATAATTTTTTTGTGAAAGTTGTTATTGAAGCATTTGTGTTAAAGTTGTCTGAGGAAAGGACATAAATACCAATAGAAGTACTAAGAGTATAATATACAAGTTTATAAAGGTATAGCCTATGATTAAAATATGAACAATACAAATATATGTCCAAATCCAATTTTGACTATACTTGTCAAAAAAGGAGTGAATGCATTAGAATTACGCATGAGAATGTTTGGTGGCAAACAATATGTTTATAGACAATCAAGACATGAACTTAATAAATGTTATGTTTTTCTTTATGATGAACAAGTGATTATGATGTAAATAACATTTGGAAAGAGATTGTAAGTGAAGTGTGCATATGGGTGCAATAGACTTCACCAAAGGCTTGTGAACATAAGGTAATACATGAGGTATTTTCTAAAAATAATGGTATGCCTGTTTAAAACAAGTAGCATGATGTTGACTTACAATTAGACTAATGATAGTCAACTATAGGAATAATTTAATATATTTAAGAAGTTAAAAAAGGAACAAGATGATCCTTTTATGAGAAATGTTAAGTAAAATAAATAGCATATGTATAGCAATTGACTTAAAGAAATTAAGAATTGTTGAAATTATTGATACATGTTTGTTATAAGATACTAGAAGTATCATGTTTTGTTTAAAATTATGTTTAGCATATTTAAGACATGCATAGAGTGTTAATCAAGTCTTGAAGGGATTAATATGATCTCATGTTGAGTTGGGAGGAACCTCAGATCGCACATAAACAGTCTTGGACTACACCATAGTGTAAGACCAAAATCCTTGAAAAGGTATTTGTTTATGACCGTTGGAATAGGCCTGAGGTGAATTACCATGGGCTTGTCTTAGGCTCACGGGTTGAACTACCTATATATGTATATGTTAGTACTATTACAAATATGAGTTTTCAAATTCTCATTTGATTCATGTTATGCTTACTTGGTGTATTGAATCTATTTTACAAAATCAACCACTTATACTAGGAAACGAGAACTCGATACAGTTCTCGTTTTTCTCTCTCCTAATTTTAGTAGCTATTTTTACCTCCATTTCAAAAAGGGTTGATATAGGTTGTTAGCACCTAATTATTTGCAACATAAATGCAAAAATATGAAGGGTGGACCGTTAGAAAGTTACCTGGTGGAAGCCTAAAATCCTCTTCATTCTCCATGACTAAGGTGCTAGGGTATAAAAAAAAATTGCTGTAGGCATGTTGAATATAGTGCACTTGAATAAAATGCAAAGGAAAGTATTAAAATGACCAAAATGACCCTAAAGGCTATAGTATGACAACTAAATATCACAAGGGTTAACTTTGGTACAAGTTCCGCCGTTGGATGGGTGTGAAAGGGAGATCAACGGCCCTTATTGATAGTAGCGTAGTCGAGATGCAAGGAGCAGATGAGAGAAAGATGGTTGCATTGGGTTTTACCACCGAACAGGCGGCCGCAGGAGAGCGCGTTGCATGGAGGAAAAGTTGTAAGCAAAACCTCCACAAGGGCATGCAACACCACGATGGTGGGACTGGGCGCTAGAAATCAACGGCTAGGCTTTGTTGTCATAGATCTGACGGTGCGGAGCGAAGGTTATTATTCCACCATATGGGTTGCAGGTGATCAATGGTTCGGGATGCGGAGGTAGTCAAATCAACAACGATGTGATGTTGAAGCCGTGTGGGAGATAGGTGAGGTGGACCCCGTTGGAGAGAAGGTTTAAGGAGTTAATCATGTGACAAGCCTCCACTATAGATGTGGGGTAGGAGGTAATCAACGGTTCACGATGATCGACGCATCGAGAAGAATCATGCTGGATAGAGGAAATGGTGGTTGCGACGAGTAAAACCATTCGACAGGTGTCAACACCAGGGATGGTCGCAAGGAAGGAAAGCGGTATTGGAGACCACTTTGGGGTGTCCGCGATACCATTTTTTGGACACGTGGTCCCAAGATGAACAATGCAGAGCGAATATAAAGGGATGATCCAACGGAAGACAAGGAAAGGTAGTCAAATCAATGGTTAAGTGGGGATTAGATCTAAC
Organism: Larix kaempferi; assembly: GCA_027924585.1. Taxonomy (NCBI): domain Eukaryota; kingdom Viridiplantae; phylum Streptophyta; class Pinopsida; order Pinales; family Pinaceae; genus Larix; species Larix kaempferi. The sequence continues at coordinate 1,418,379 of BSBM01000105.1, read as the reverse complement.
GACGTAGATCAGCGCACGAGAGATCAATGGATGCAAAAGGTATACAGCTGGCAGAGAAGGCTAAGGTTTAAAGAAAAAGGTTTATGTATACAAGAGTCAGCGTGGGAAGTTGACATTTGTTCTCGAACTTGTCGAAGTCAAAAGATTCTCGGCGTGTGGGAGATGACGAAGGCGACAGGGATTTCGACAGGGCATGTGCAGAGCTTGCAAGAAATTTGTAATATTTTATGAGGCCGCTAAGGAAAATATCCAGCTGGAAGAGTTACTTCACTATCTTTTGTCTCTTACTTAAAGTAAATTTCATTTAGTAAAAGTATAGGTGGATTTAAAAAGGAGTTAGGCCAGTTCTACCTATTTTTTGTTTGGTAATGATAGTGGAAAATGAATCCCGAGTAGGTGTCATTTTGTTGTAACCATTTTTGGTCTGAATGAGTCGAGCATGAGACTCAAGACATCTATAAATTCAATGTAATCAATGAGTAAAAGGTTGAAATTTTTTTGGAAACATATATGTTGCTCTGTGTAAGACATTGTTGAGCAATTTTTGAATAAAATTGACAGAGCTGAGCAGGTGTTTTAATAGGGATTCATGTGTGATTGGTCTTGTAGTCTGTTCTTTATTTTTCCCATGTGAATTGTGTTTCTTTCATTGTTAATCCATTCTGTAAATGCTTTTTCATGTTTGGTTTAGTTTAGTATCTAGTTGGAATTCATAGATATTATGCTCCATTTTGATCATACCAAGCATTCCACAATTATTTTCTACTAAAGTCAATATATAATTCATGTTTCCATGCTTTATATTGATGGACTGTTCATTTCTCTTCTAACTCACCAACTAAAAGCTCTTTGACTGCAATCTCGTGGCTACCTTGCCCCTGTGTGAATGTATTTGCAAAGCATTTGTCAATAATGTTCATGTCTTGTTTGATTTGACTCCATCGCCCAATAAATATCCATGTTGTTTTCCAACCAACAATTTATAAAAACAATTCGTCCTACCAAAAGTCTGACATTCTGAGAATGTGCTTGATTGAATATTTTGAGTAACGAAGGCTGGTGTGTTTCTTCATTGCTGACAAATTTGAGTATTTCCAGTTTTCATAAGTTTAAGAGAGATCCCTCTTTGACTGTGTTGGGTCAGTAACACAAGCTAAAGTGGTTAGTGGTTACCCTGATTCTGTCTCTCCACAACCTTGGGGTAGGTTTTGGGTGTTAACAAATTGGTGTCGTTGCCAGGGAAAGAGTATTCTATCATCCCTGGGAGAACAAAAAAGAAGTTTGAGTTTCAGAGAAGGAAAAATTTATGTGGGAAAACATAGGTTTCCAAATTTTTGAGAAGGTGGTGTATTTTTTCCCTGGCGATTCCACTCGTTGAGATTTGTATTCAAGGAAGACTCCACTGAGGAAGACCAGCAAGCCAAAGTCCATTTCTAAAGAAGTTCGAAAGGCATCCTGGCCCCTAAAAAGATCCATACTAGAGGTAACCTTTTTTCCGAAATTCTGCAGGAGTGGATAATCCCGAAATTTTGCTTAGACATAAGACCGGAAAGGATAAGGTTAGTGCATCTAACAGTGAAAGAATTGTGTCTAAAGAATAATCATCTATTTTTCATGAATTAGATACAGAGATAAACATCGGAAGGCCTCTGCCGAGGACAAAGTCTGAATCATATCTAAACTTAGGTGAAGAAAGTTTGAATACTCCTGATTCATACCTGTTAGATCCCGTATGGTGTGGGTTGCAGAATACCTCCAAAGTTGAAAGGACTAAGCCTTGCTTTCACATCCCTCAGTCTCATACCATAAACCTTGCAAATAGCCTTGCTCAGAATATTCTCCCGAATACCCATCCCCTTGTGCAAAATCCTCCATTACCCATGGCTGCCAGATTTTCCCCTTTAGCTCTACCGCCCGTCTTACATGACATCCCTCAAAACTATGCCCAGAGGATCGTCTCTTATGATGGAGAAGGGGAATTTTCAGCCAAGCAGCATGTAGATAGATTTGAGGATTTTGCTGATTTGGAAGAGGTGGATTATGATGACGCAAAGATGAGGCTCTTTGCCCAGAGTTTGTTTGGGGAACCTAAGAAATGGTTCAGGCAGCTGGAAAATGCTTCTATCCCTGATTTTGCATCCTTTAAAGCATTGTTCTTAGAAAGGTGGGAAACGATAAGGAGTCCCTCACTAGTTCTCTCCCAGTATAACCATTTGAAGAAAGGGGGTTTTGAGTCCGTACATGAGTTTTCTACTAGGTTTATGAAGGCATACAACTCTATCCCTAATGATATGAGGCCCTCAATAGGTGTTGCGAAGCTCCATTATGCAGATTCCTTTGAGGGGGATTTATCATGCACATTGAGAGAAGGAATACACCCACCCTGCCTACTATGTTGAAGGATGCCATAGAAGTGGAAGCAAACATGATGGCTTCAGGAAAGATGAAAGGTAAAAAAGAAGCAGATAAGAAGAAAATAGAAATCCATACCTCTATTTCCACCTCCTCCTCCTCTACCAGTGATGCTAAGTTTGAGACAATGATGAAAACTATGGAAAATATTATGGATAGGTTGGCCCTAGATAATAAGCCTCCTGGTAGGGAGCATCCTAAAAACCAAATAAGAAACCCTAACATTAGGAGGCCACCACTCCCTCAAAGAAATCAGAGGAACCCTGATGACCAACAGATAAGGCCTCCTTTTGCTGAAAATATAGTTGATTAAGAAGGACTTGAAGATCCCACTGATGATCATATTCACCACTTTGACAGCTTGGACCATGAAGTATTTTTGACCAAAAGGGAACATGATTTATTCACCAGGGAAGCACTAGCCAAATTCCAGAATTAGATTCTGAGCAGTACCAAATGGGTTACCAAAATGTTGTTGATGACATTCAAAGGAAGCTAAAGTTAAGAAATCGAGATGTAACAATAAACAAATGACAGCCTAGTAAAACTCATCCCCCCAGTATAAAGCAGAATGTAGAAAAGCCAAAGGAGAAGCAATAGGAGACTATCGCATAGAAAACACAAGAGGATGAGGGGCAACATTTCAAAGAAGTTAAGCAGCCCGAGGTCATGGAGGTAGTGAAGCCTATTTCAACATTCAATCTAAAAGCCGAATTGTCCAAGGTAAAGATCTCTATCCCCCTCAATGAACTGTTAGAGAACAATGAATATAGGAAAGAGATAACTAAGTTGGTAAAAGGGCAGGGTGATTGTCCGCATGATATATTGGAGGTGACAGATGATGCTCCTACCATAATATTTGGGTACAAGCTTGAAGAGTCAGATGATGAAGAAGTTCCCCCTTTTTATTTAAGTATGAATCTCCATGGAAAAATCTTACATAATGCACTGATAAACTCTGGGGCTTCCAATAATCTAATTCCAAAATCAGTAGTAGATCAGTTGGGTTTGGAGGTTATGAGACCATACAAAGACCTTTACTCGTTTGACTCCAAGAAGGTAAAATGTCTAGGGTTGATTAAAGACGTGGTGGTTGTTAGAAAAACAGGATCGCAGAGCAATAACAATAAACAGAAATGCAAATATAATCACACATACACATTACAAGAGAGACACAGATATATCGTGGTTCACCCAACTTGGGCTACGTCCACACTGAATTTGCCAGTCCTTATTATTATTACCGTCCAGCAAGTCGAAGGGATACAACCTGCAGCACAACCGCTGCACTTCCTCTTCTCTGTTTTTACAGTCTCTCTCCAGATCTCAAAGATCTTTACAATGCATAAAACCTAATACATCAACCAACCCTAGCCGTATTACAATGTCTTTCTTTTATAAGGGAAATACAATGGGAAAATACCACGGGATACCCAAAACCATGGGCCCGCAAAACAGCTGGCGAAAACAGCCCCAAAAATTTTCTTCGGGGGTGTTGCCCCCGAACCCCCATTTCTCGGGCGCGCTGCCCCCGAACCCCCGCTGGCCCCCGAACCCCCCAGCCAGGGGGGATGGGCCCCCCTGGAACCCCGTGGGGGGGTGATGCCCCCCCACACCCCCCCGCTGGGGTGAGTGTACAGTCCACCTACACATCATATAGAACTGGGGTACAAACACGGCTAATACAATATCATCTATGAGACTAGAAGATCTGGCTCCACAACCAACAGTGGTAACTCTTTCCCAATTGCCTGCTAAGAGTATTATGATGGATGTTGTAGTGGCTGATGTGCCTACGAAGTTTGGGATGCTGTTGTCAAGATCCTGGGCATCAAACTTGACAGGAACTATGCACATGGACTTATCTTATGCCACTATACCACTTTTCGGGAGCAATAGAAGGTTGTATAGAGAAAAAATGATGGCTTATGTGGTTAGCAGCGCAGACAAACCTGAAAATCACCCTGTATATGTTGTGGACAAAGACATGGGGTCCTCTATCTTTTTCAATGATGGTCCGCGCATTGATCCTGAACCTCCTCTATACATTGAATTTAATGAAGATAAAGAGTTTGTAGCAAGATATGAAGCTTCTGAAAGGGTAAAAAATGAAGAAGGTTTATGTTCAATGTATTTTGATGGGTCCTTGATTAAGAATGGAACAGGAGCAAGGGTCTGGATCATACCTCCTGACAGGGAATCCAAAGCTTTATCATACAAATTAACTTTGGAATGGACTAACAATGTGGCCGAATACGAATCTCTGCTCCTAGGATTACGAGCATTGAAAGACCTGGGAGCAAAAAGGATATAGCTGTTTGGAGATTCATAATTGGTACTTAACCAGGTGAATGATAGCTATCAAACTAGACATCCCAGGATGAGGGCTTACAGGAATGAAGTCCGGGATATGTTTGGGAATTTTTTCACAGAACACAAGATCAGGGTGATACCTAGTAGTGAAAATCAGGTGGCTAATTCTTTGGCCACCACTGTTGGTGGTTTCAAGACACCTATCTTTTCTCAAGAAAAGTATGAAGTGGAGGTGGTGAGCAGACCTTCTATTCCTGACAATTCCAAATACTGGAAGGTATTTGATGATGATTTACAAATTAAGAGGTTCTTAGAGCTGTCGGATAAATTTGCAAATGTACAGATTGACACAGTGAATCAAAACTTGGAGGGTTTGGTAGACGAAGAATAGGCAGGAGATGAAGAAACTGATAGCAAAGGATGGAAAAGTATGCTAGGTGGAAAGGACATCATTCAGCTGAAGAGCAATTACATCCCTAAAGGTTAGATACATTTGGAGAAGCTATTTGACCAGAATGACGTAGCTAAAAGCCCCAAGTTTGAACCTGCTAGCGACGCTGTAGAAGACCAGAATATAGGCACTAAAGAAGAGCGTCGAATGGTGAAGCTGTCTAAGAAGCTGTAGGCTAAGAAAAAAGAGAGATATGTAGAATTAATGAAGAAATATGTTGATTCTTTCGCTTGGAATTATGAGGACTTAAAGGAATATGACACCTCCATAATACAACATTCTATTCCAATCAAACCAAGAGAGAATCCTTTCAAGAAGAAGCTGAGGAGGATAAATCCAAAACTGCTGCCTGTAATATAAAAATAAATCAAAAGATTGTTCAATGCTAAAATCATTGTCACCCTAAGGTTTTCCCAATGGATAGCCAATCTGGTTCCTGTAAGGAAGAAGAATGGGGAGATCGGAATTTGCATAGATTTCAGGAACCTTAACAGGTATTCACTGAAAGATAATTACCCTTTTCCTAAGATGGAACATATCTTATAGAAAGTAGTAGGGGCAGAAAGGATCTCTACCATGGATGGTTTTTCAGGATATAATCAAATCAAGGTATGCCCAGAAAACTAAGAAAAATTGCCTTTACCACTCCTTGGGGCACTTTCATGTATGCGAAGATGCCTTTCGGGTTAATGAATGCAGGAGCCACTTTCTAGCGTGCAATGGACATAGCATTTGCTGAGGTGAAAGACAAGTTTGTGGTGGTGTATATGGATGATATAACAATGTATTCCAGATCTGATGAGGAACACTTAAAACACCTAGAGTAGGTTTTCATTAAATACAAAAAGTATGGTATCTCTCTTAACCCAAAAGTCTCATTTTGCATTAGAGGAGGCCAAGCTTCTGGGGCATATTATTTCTAAAGAAGGTATCAGGATTGAACCTGAGAGGGTTTTTTCTATTCAAAAAGTTGGGGAGCCAAGAAGTAAGAAAGAGGTGCAGTGCTTCATTGGGTAGGTGGGTTTTCTAAGGAGGTTTATTCCAAGTTTTGCAGAAATAATGAGAAATATCACCAATATGTTGAAAAACGAAAATCAGATAAAATGGGCAGAGGAAACCGACGATTCCTTCAAGGGTATTAAGAAAGTTATCACCGAGGCCCCAGTATTAGCAAACCTAGATTTTTCCAAGGATTTCCTATTTTTTTCTTATGCATCTAAACATACTATAGCAGGAGTGTTGTTGCAAAAGAACGCCCAAAATGCTGAGCAGCCAATTGCATTTTTCAGCAGGGTGTTGAGAGATGGAGAGCTAAAGTATGATATCATGGAAAAGTAGGCATATGCCCTGATAAAGTCTCTAAAGGATTTCAGGGTCTATGTCCTCCATTCACACATTATCGCCCATGTCCCAAACAATGCTGTAAAGACTATCCTCACCCAGGCCGATCTCGAGGGAAGAAGGGCCAAGTGGATTTCTGTACTACTAGAATATGACCTAGAAATAAATCCTACAAAACTGATAAATGGGTAGGGTTTGGAAAAATTGATGACTAAAGCCAACTGTGATTCTTTACAGCTGAATTTCTTAGAAGACTACCCAGATCAAGAGGACACAGGAGTACAGGTAAGGCAAGAATTCTCTGCATCCCCCTGGTATGTAGACATTGTTTATACATTGCAGAATTTACAGGCTCCTGTAGGTTTGAGCAAAACCAAGGCCAGGTCTGTGAGGTTGAAAGCCGCAAAATATTGTATTATGAATTAGTTTTTGTATTCGAAGGAACCGAGGGGCGTGCTGCTGAACTTCTTATTAGAGGATGAGGCTCAACATATCAAGAAGGAATTCCCTAAAGGGGATTGTGGTGGACATCATTTCTGGAAAGTGACAGTCAACAAGATCTTAAGGGCGGGGTTCTATTGGCCTACCATGTTTGCTGATGTGTACAAGGAAACCATTACATGTCACCAGTGCCAGATCTTTGAAGGAAAGAGGAAGGTTGTTTCACTTCCCATGCACCCAATCATAGGAGAGGCACCTTTTCAGCAATGGGGGCTAGATTTTATTGGAGAAATAAACCCTAACTCCTCTAGCCAGCATAGGTGGATTTTGATAGCTACTGATTATTTCACCAAATGGATTGAAGCCATCCCCACTAGGAATGAAACTGAGGGTGTCATCATGGATTTTCTAGAAGATAACATCCTGTCTAGATTTGGCTTCCCCAACAGGATAGTGACAGACAATGCCCCAACATTTAAATCTAAGAAGATGATAAACTTTTGCCACAAGTACCATATCAGTCTGAATCATTCTATAGCATACTACCCTTAGGGAAATGGACTAGCAGAGTCCTCTAACAAAACCCTGGTAAGGATCATAAAAACGTTATTGGAGGAAAATAAGAGGGCTTGGCACACAAGACTAAAATATGCTCTATGGGAAGATAGAATCAGTATAAAGAGGGCCATTGGAATGTCGCCTTTTAAACTGGTATACGGAGCTGAGGTGGTGTTTCCGGTATACCTAGGGTTACCAATTATGAGGTTATTACAAAGAATGGAAGAAGCGCCGAATCACATGCAGAGGAGGGTGAATCAAATAGTTGAATTGAACGAGCTGAGAAATAGGGCCTACGATAAAGTACAGATGCACCAAGAAAAAATGAAGAACACCTTTGATAGGAAGGTGAAAGAGGAGCAGTTTCAGGTGAGTGATTTGGTATTGAAATGAGATGCCCCTAAGGAAGATAAGCATGGAAAATTTGACCATATCTGGATGGTGCCTTATGTTATTGCAGCAAACCGAGGGGTGAATTCTTTCATCCTGGAGCGTCAGGATGGATCTCCCTGGATAGGAGGTCCAGTCAATGGGAGATTTTTGAAGCGTTATCTATCCTAGATAAGGCAGGTAACCGTTGTACCATGACCTGTATATATTTCATTTTGTATTTTTTTTAAGTACTGATGGCGAGCCTAAAGATTTGAAGCCTGAAGTGAAGGCCCTAAGATCTAGGGGGTTAGAAATGGTTTTTGTTTTGATTAGCATGTTTGGATCAGATTTGCAGCATGTACAGTTGTGATTTTTGGCCTAAAGTTTTTAGTTCAGAGTTTGTAGGGTTTCCCAATGGATCAGGCACTTGGTCTATGCAATTCTTTGGTACCTCATAGGGAGGATAGCATCCCCAATTGGAGCCAGTTATTAGCACCTAATTATTTGCAACATAAATGCTAAAATATGAAGGGTGGAGCATTAGAAAGTTACTTGGTGGAAGCCTGAAATCCCCTTCATTCTCCATGACCAAGGTGCTAGGGTATAAAACAAATTTGCTGTAGAGGTGTTGAATATAGTGCACATGAAGAAAATGCAAAGGAAAGTATTAAAATGACCAAAATGACCCTAAAGGTTATAGTCCAATAGATAAATATCAAAAGGGTTAACTTTAGTACAAGTTCCACCGTTGGATGGGTGCAAAAGGGAGATCAACGGCCGTTGTCTGAACAGGTGGCTGCAAGAGAGCGCGTCGCATGGAGAAAAGGTGGTAAGAAAAACTGCTGCAAGGGCGTGCGACACCATGATTGTGGGACTGGGTGCTATAAATTGGCGGCTGGGCTTCGTTCTCATAGATATGACAGTGCAGAGCGAAGGTTATTATTCCACCATATGGGTTGCAGGTGATCAATGGTTCGAGATGCGGAGGTAGTCAAATCAATGACGATGTGATTTTGAAGTTGCACGAGAGATAGGTAAGGTGGACCCCATCGGCGAGAAGGTTTAAGGAGTTAAGCATGTGACAATCCTCCACCGTAGATGCAGGGTAGGAGGCGATCAATGGTTCACGATAATAGGCGCATCGAGAAGAAGCATGCTGGATAGAGGAAATGGCGGTTGCGACGAGTAAAACCATTCAACAGGTGTCAACACTAGGACTGGTCGCAAGAAAGGAAAGCGGTATTGGAGACCGCTTTGGGGTGTTCACGATACCATTTCGTGGACACGTGGTGCCAAGATGAACGGTGCATATGGAATATAAAGGGATGAACCAACCGCAGACAAGGAAAGGTAGTCAAATCAATGGTTAAGTGGGGATTAGATCTAATGGTGGAGATCAACGCACGAGAGATCAACGAATGGAAAAGGTATACAACTGGCAAATAAGGCTGAAGTTTAAAGAAAAACATTTATATATACAAGAGTCGGCATGGGAAGTTGACAATTGTTCTCGAACCTGTTGAAGTCAGAAGCTTCTCGGCATGTGGGAGACGAAGGCGACAGGGCTTTCGACAGAGCATGTGCAGAGCTTGCAGGTGACAGGTAGGTCCTTTCAGCTAAATTCTTCAGTAATATAAGTGTATTTAGCGTAGGAAAATGGAGGGATATGCGAGTGTAAATATAGTAAGGGTCAGGAGTGCCTTGGAAGATCGAGACTTCGATATTTTTGACACAGACATTCAGTGTCCTATCGCTGAAATTAAGAGAAGGTTGAAGCTTTTGCATTCCGAGGGCATAGATGTGCACAAGGTGTTTCAGTCCTCTTTTATTTTGTTTTTCCCTGATCAAATTATGTCGTTTCCCAAGTTTGTGTCCTGGTGTGCATCAAACTATGAGGGAACCCAGAAGGTTATCATGAATTCCCAGAAGAGTAGAATCATTTGTTCAATAGAGTCGTCCATTGTAAATAATTCCTTTGAAATGCCCGAGTCACAAACCCCTGAGTCGGAGATATTTTATGTGGAGTCGATAGTAGCCCGGTATCGTCAAATTTCTCCTGAGAATCGACAAGCCTTTTTTACCACTTGCCTTAAACCTGACCCGAAGATTGAGGACACTTCATACCCTTTAGATGTCAGTCTTTTCAATGATAACACCCAGTTAGTCCTTTCGTTACTTTCTCAATTTTTAGGTCAAGATAATGATACAGTGGTAACTGAGTTGCAGTTGAGTCTGATGTTTAGAATTAGTGTCGGTTCACCCTTGGTAGATTATGACTCAGTGCCAAGTCTTAGGTTCAAAGAATTTGTGGAAAAAGCTATTCATTCTCAGTTGGCCATTTTTCCCAGTACAAGATGTTTCAGGTTTCAATCCCATTTGATGAAAATGGTTATGGTTAGTAGTCAGGAAGAGTTGCATTTTGCCCCCAAGGTTTATGCGGGCACTTTAGATGACAATATATTCAATTACATGAATTCCATTTTATCTGAGTTGTACAAATTGGAGAAGACTTGGAGAAGACTTGCCAAGGGTCTTACCTGAAATGAAAACCTTGATGCAGTTGAAGAAGGAGGTAGTCGTGGGGGACTGGTTTTTATTGAAGGATTCCACATTCATTAGGTTGTACGATTTCGTACATGAACCTTACATACTGCCTGCCTTCCTAACCTTGAGAAGTTGATTTGAAGTATCCTTGGACAATAGGTCCTCTTATTGTGAAAAGTAAGGAAGCCATTTCAGATGTACAAAGATTGCTGGAAGTCATGGAATTCAAGAAGGATACTGCGATGGACTATGATCCTCTCCACATTATTTCTAAAAGGACGAAATTGAATAACCTTAAGGTTTTTGAGCACAAAGAAGTGGAAGGGTCATTGAAGGGGAAGAATTTGTTGCAGTTTGAACTAGAGGTGGAGACAGTGTCAAACTTATAAGGGGAAGATCTCAGTTTGATAGAGGCATCCATAGAGGTTGATGCTGTATCAAAGGTTGCAGAAGTTGGGGAAAAGAGGAGTCTACAAGAAATAATAGACAAGCATGATGAGGCAAGAGAGGGGAAAAGAGATCTAAGGTTGAAACCCAAGAATTGGTCGGGACATGGCCATATTTGGTAGTTTTGATAAATAATGAAGTTGGTAAGGAGGGAGAAATTTTGAACCCAGATTTACATATACATGAGTATAGTTTTCAGAAAGCTAGAGAAAGTGGAGACACAAATAGGTTCGCATCAAGAGATGAAATGTTTGAACAGTATGGTCGGAATAAACAAACTTCTCCTCAGTTTGTTTATATTTTGTTGCCCAAAGTCAGGGACTTATCGAAGTCAAATGTCACTCTGGTGACTAGCCGGAACATCAAAGATGACACTTTGAATCTAGAGGTAGCTACTCTAGATCAATTGACTGAGATGAAATTCAACTTGAAAAAGATATCAGCACCAGATAAGATTCAGTTGCACAAGAAGATCGCAGAAGTTATCTATGAAGATTTTGTACAGGCGATTTTGAGGGTTGAAAAATTAGAAGGAATTGTAAGCAAGATGGACAGTCAACTAAAACAAGAGAGACTGGAAAATAAAGCTTACCGATAGAAAGTCAAGAAATTACAATCTGACTTGGTCTCAAGTGATGGCGGGGGCAAAGCTAGCCAAAAATTGTTGACAGAAAAGGACAATTTGATTCAAACATTGCAGAAGAAAATGAAAATCCCAAATACTCAATTAATTCAGGCTCCTGTTGAGTTGAAGTTAGAACAAGAGAAAGAGGCTTTAGCCAAAGAAGTCGGTGAAACAAAAGCGGAGTTGTTGAAGCTGATTGAAAAGAAGGTGGGGTGGGAAAGGGATAAGATGAGTTTGGAAAAATAGATTGATGATTTAAAGAGTAACTTGCCCGATTTGGCCATGCAGCAGTCAAATTTGAGTCAGAATACAGATGAAAGCGGTACTGACAGCCTTTCACGGGATATGTCCCAGGCTAGCTAAAATGATGTGGAAATTAAAGAATTAAAAGAAAGGACTCAGAAATTGGAGGAGAAAAACCTGAGAATGGATGAAGAAATAAGGGAATTGCATACCGAAAATAAAGGATTGGTGGATACTAATCAAAGGTTTATTCCCCAGGTGATTGGACAAATCCCAATGCAAGGTTGCAAGCATTTAATTTGGGATAATATTATTGAGATGGCCACTAATTGCAAACCTTGTCTAATATGCATAAGAGCGAGAGAGAGAGCAATAAAGGAAGCTTTGAAAAGTTGTGCATCAACAAGAGGAAATCTAAGCAGAAGGTCAAAGGATACAGCTCAGGATGCCATAGATTTTCTAAGAGGCTTATCTGAAGATGAAATGAATACAATGGATATCAAGAATAGAATTTTAGCGATCACTTGGGCCAGAAAGACACTAGGAAAGTACACTGATGTGGAAAGTATTGAAGCTTGTTGTGCAGGGATGACAGAACAAGTTACTGGTGTCAAGAGAAAGTTTGAAAAGGTTTTCCAAAGGGGATTTCCCTCTTTTTGAAATGAAGATGATGAGCTAATTCTTGGCAATGATTATGAAAATTTGTTGTCCGCGATAAGGATGGATCATGAAAAATTCCAGAAGCTAACTCATGTTCTTACAGGTAAGATATTATTAGAAAAGCTGACGGGAGATTTCGAGATTATGAACCTGCTGAAGAACATGAGAGAGGAAGTCCCTACTATGTCAAGTGAAGAAAATGTGGAGCTAAAAGTTTTGGTGAAGGAAATGGTATTGCACGAGAGCATCACGGCCAACCAATGGAGCTACGTGGAGAAATATGGGAAAATGAAGTATTCACTTCATAATCCACAATAGTTGTTGGTTTTTTATTTAAAGTCAAGGACTTTTGAAACATTTTCATTTTAAAGAAATTTGTAATATTTTTTGAGGCGGCTAAGGGAAATAGCTAGCTGGAACAGTTACTTCAATATATTTTGTCTCTTACTTAATAAATGTCATTTAGTAAAAGTATCGGTGGATGTAAAAAACAGTTAGGCCAGCCAGTTCTACCTATTTTTTGTTTGGTAATGATAGTGGCAAATGAATCATGATTAGGTGTCATTTTGTTGTAACCATTTTTGGTCCGAATGAGTCGAGCATGAGACTCAAGACACCTATAAATTCAGTGTAATCAATGATTAAAAGGTTGAAAACTTTTTGGAAACATATATGTTTCTCTATGTAAGACATTTTTGAGCAGTTTTTGAATAAAATTGACAGAGCAGAGCAGGTGTTTTATCAGGGATTCCTGTGTGATTGGTGTTGCAGTCTGTTCTTTCTTTTTCCCATGTGAATTGTGTTTCTTTCATTATCAATCCATTCTGTAAATGCTTTTTCATGTTTGGTTCAATGTAGTATCTGGATGGAATTCATAGAGATTATGCTTCATTTTGATCATACCCACCATTCCACAATTATTTTCTACTAAAGTCAATATAGAATTCATGTTTCCATGCTTTATATTAATGGACTGTTCATTTCTCTTCTAACACACCAACTAAAAGCTCTTTGAATGCAAGTTGGTGGCTACCTTTCCCCTGTGTGAATGTATTTGCAAAGCATTTGTCAATAATCTTCATGTCTTATTTGATTTGACTCCATCGCCCAATAAAGATCCATGTTGTTTTCCAACGAACAATTTATAAAAACAATTCGTCCTACAAGAAGTCTGACCTTCTTAGAATGTGCTTGATTGAATATTTTGAGTAACGAAGGCTGGTGTGTTTGTTCATTGCTGACAACTTTGAGTATTTCCAGTTTTCATAAGTTTAAGAGAGAGCCCTCTCTAACTGTGCTGGGTCAGTATCACAAGCTAAAGTGGTTAGTGGTTACCCTGATTCTCCCTCTCCACAACCTTGGGGTACGTTTTGGGTGTTAACAAATTGGCACCATTGGGGGGGAAATAGTATTCTATCATCCTTCGGAGAATGACAAAGAAGTTTGAGTTTCAGAGAAGGAAAAATTTATTTGGGAAAACAGAGGTTTCCAAAGTTTTGAGAAGGTTGTGTATTTTTTCCCTGGCGACTCCACTCGTTGAGATTTGTATTCAAGGAAGACTCTACTTAGGAAGACCAGCAAGCCAAACTCCATTTCTAAAGAAGTTCGAAAGGAATCCTGGCCCCTAAAAAGATCCATACTAGAGGTAACCCTTTTTCCGAAATTCTACTAGGAGTGGATAATCCTAAAATTTTGCTAGGACATAAGACCAGAAAGGAGAAGGCTACTGTGTCTAGCAGTGAAAGAATTGTGTCTAAAGAAGAATCATATGTTTTTCATGAATTAGATATAGAGATAGACATCGGAAGGTCTCTGCCAAGGACAAAGTCTGAATCATATATAAACTTAGGTGAAGAAAGTTTGAATACTCCTGAGTCATACCTGTTAGATCCCGTATGGTGTGGGTTGCAGAATACCTCCAAATTTGAAAGGACTAAGCCTTGCTTTCGGATCCCTCAATCTCATACCATAAACCTTGCAAATGGCCCTGCTCAGAATATTCTCCCGAATACCCATCCCCTTGTGCAAAATCCCCCATTAACCATCACTGCCAGATTTGCCTCTTTAGCTCTACCGTTCGTCTTACATGACCTCCCTCAGAACTATGCCCAGAGGATCGTCTCTTATGATGGACAGGGTTAATTTTCAGCCAAGCAGCATGTAGACAGATTTGAGTATTTTGCTGATAGGAAGAGGTGCATTATGATGACACAAAGATGAGGCTCTTTGCCCAGAGTTTGTTTGGGGAACCTAAGAAATGGTTAAGGCAGCTGGAAAATACTTCTATCCCTGATTTTACAGCCTTTAAAGCATTGTTCTTAGAAAGGTGGGAAATGATAAGGAGTCCCTCACTAGTTCTCTCCCATTATAAAAATTTGAAGAAAGGGGGTTTTGAGTCCGTCCATGAGTTTTATAATAGGTTTTTGCAGGCACACAACTCTATCCCTGATGATCTAAGGCCCTCAGTAGGTGTTGTGAAGCTCCATTATATAGATGCCTTTCAGGGAGATTTCTCATGCACGTTGAGAGAAACGAAGTCACCCACCCTACCTGCTATGTTGAAGTATGCCATAGAAGTCAAACATGATGGCTTCAGGAAGGATGAAAGGTAAAACAGAAGCAGATAAGAAGAAAATAGAAATCCATATCTCTACTTCCACCTCCTCCACCTCTACCAGTGATACTAAGTTTGAGACAATGATGAAAACTATGGAAAAGATCATGGATAGGTTGGCACTGGATAACAAGCCTCCTGGTAGGGATCAACCTGAAAACCAAATAAGAAACCCTAACTTTAGGACGCCACCACCCCCTCAAAGAAATAAGAGGAACCCTGATGACCAATAGATAAGGCCTCCTTTCCCTGAAAATCTGGTTGATCAAGAAGGACCTGAGGATCCCATCGATGATCATATTCACCACTTTGACAGCTTGGACCATGAAGTATTTTTGACCAAAAGGGAGCATGATTTCTTCATTAGGGAAAGCACTAGCCAAATTCCTGAGTTAGATTCTGAGCAGTACCAAATGGGTTACAAAAATGTTGTGGATGACATTCAAAGGAAGTTAAAGTTAAGAAATTGGGATGTAACAATAAACAAAGGACATCCTGGTAAAACTTAGCCCCCCAATACTCAGCAGAATATAGAAAGTCCAATGGAGAAGCAACAAGAGACTGTTGCACAGAAAACACAAGAGAATGAGGGGCAACATTTCAAATAAGTTAAGAAACTCGAGGTCATGGAGGTAGTGAAGCCTATTTCAACATTCAATCTAAAAGTCGAACTGTCCAAGGTAAAGATCTATATCCCCTTCAATGAACTACTGAAGAACAATTAATATAGGTAAGAGATAACTAAGTTGGTAAAAGGGAAGGGTGATTGTCCGCATGATATATTGGAGGTGACAGATGATGCTCCTACCATAATCTTTGAGTCCAAGCTCGAAGAGTGAGATGATGAAGAAGTTCCCCCTTTTATTTAGGTTTGAATCTCCATGGAAAAATCTTACATAATGCACTGATAGACTTTGGGGCTTCCAATAATCTAATGCCAAAATCAGTAGTAGATCAGCTGGTGTTGGAGGTTACGAGACCATACAAAGACCTTTACTCGTTTGACTCTAGATGTATGGGGTTTATTAAAGATGTGGCAGTCACTCTTGCCCAATTTCCTGCTAAAAGTATTATGATGGATGTTGTGGTGGCTGATGTGCCTACGAAGTTTGGGATGCTATTGTCAAGATCCTGGGCATCAAAATTGAGAGGAACTATGCAGATGGACTTATCTTATGCCACTATACCTCTTTTCGGGAGCAATAGAAGGTTGTATAGAGAAAAAAGGATGGCTTATGTGGTTAGCAGCGCAGACAAACCTGAAAATAACCCTATATATGCCGTGGACACAAACATGGGGTTCTCTATCTTTTTCAATGATGGTCCGCGCATTGATCCTGAACCTCCTCTATACATTGAATTTAATGAATATAAAGAGTTTGCAGCAAGATATGAAGCTTCGGAAAGGGTAAAAAATGAAGAAGGTTTATGGTCAATGTATTTTGATGGGTCCTTGAGTAAGAATGGCGCAGTAGCAGGGGTCTGGATCATACCTCCTAACAGGGAATCCAGAGCTTTATCATACAAATTAACTTTTGAATGCACTAAAAATGTGGCCAAATACGAAGCTCTGCTCCTAGGATTACGAGCCCTAAAAGACCTGGGAGAAAAAACGATACAGCTGTTTGGAGATTCATAATTGGTAGTTAACCAGGTGAATGATATCTATCAAACCAGACATCGTAGGATGAGGGCTTACAGGAATGAAGTATGGGATATGTTTGGGAATTTTTTCACAGAACATAAGATCAAGGTGATACCTAGGAGTGAAATTCAGGTGCCTGATTCTTTGGCCACCACTGCTGGTGGTTTCAAGACACCTATCTTTTCTCAGGAAAAGTATGAAGTGGAGGTGGTGGAAAGACCTTCTATTCCTGACAATTCCAAATATTGGCAGGTATTTGATGATGATTTACAAATTAAGAGGTTCTTAGAGCTGTCGGATAAATTTGCAAATGTACAGATTGACACAGAGAATGAAAACGAGGGTTTGGTAGATGAAGAATAGTCAGGAGATGAAGAAACTTATAGCAAATAATGGAAAAGCATTCTAGGTGGAAAGGACATCATTCAGCTGAAGAGAAATTACATCCATAAAGGTTTGATACCTTTGGAGAAGTTGTTTGACCATAATGACGTAGCTAAAAACCCCAAGTTTGAACCTGCTAGCGACATTGTAGAAGACCATAATTTAAGCACTAAAGAAGAGTCTTGAATGGTGAAGCTGTCTAAGAAGCTGCAGGCTAAGAAAAAAGAGCGATATGTAGAATTAATGAAGAAATATGCTGATGCTTTCGCTTAGAATTATGAGTACTTAAAAGAATATGACACCTCCATAATACAACATTCTATTGCAATCAAACCAGGAGAGAAGTCTTTCAAGTAGAAGCTGAGGAGGATAAATAAAAAACTGCTGCATGTAATAGAAAAAGAAATCAGAAGATTGTTCAATGCTAAAATCATTGTCACCCTAAGGTTTTCCCAATGGATAGCCAATCTGGTTCCTATAAGGAAGAAGAATGGGGAGATCAGAATTTACATAGATTTCAGAAACCTTAACAGGTCTTCACTGAAAGATAATTACCCTTTGCCTAAGATGGAACATATCTTACAGAAAGTAGTAGGGGTAGAAAAAATTTCTACCATGGATGGTTTTTTAGGATATAATCAAATCAAGGTGTGCCAAGAAGACCAAGAAAAAACTGCCTTTACCACTCCTTGGGGCACTTTCATGTATGCGAAGATGCCTTTTTGGATAATGAATGCAGTAGCCACTTTCCAGCATGCAATGGACATAGCATTTGCTGAGGAGAAAGACAAGTTTGTGGTGGTGTATATGGATGGTATAACAATGTATTCCAGATCTAATGAGGAACACTTAAAACACTTGGAGCAGGTTTTCATTAAATGCAAAAAGTATGGTATATCTCTTAACCCAAAAAAGTCTCATTTTGCATTAGAGGAGGCCAAGCTTCTGGGGCATATTGTTTCTAAAGAAGGTATCAGGATTGACCCTGAGAAGGTTTGTGCTATTCAGAAAGTTGGGGAGCCATGAAGTAAGAAAGAGGTGCAGTCCTTCATTGGGCAGGTGGGTTTCCTAAGGAGGTTTATTCCAAGTTTTGCAGAACTAATGAGAAATATCACCAATATGTTGAAAAAAGAAAATCAGATAAAATGGACAGAGGAAGCCAGAGATTCATTCAAGGGTATTAAGAAAGCTATCACCGAGGTCCCAGTATTAGCAAGCCGAAATTTTTCCAAGGATTTCCTAATTTTTTCTTATGCATTTGAACATACTATGGTAGGAGTGCTGTTGCAAAAGAACGCCCAGAATGCTGAGCAGCCAATTCCGTTTTTCAGCAGGGTGCTGAGAGATGGAGAGCTAAAGTATGATATCATGGAAAAGTAGGCATATGCCATGATAAAGTCTATAAAGTATTTCAGGGTCTGTGTCCTCCATTCACACATTATCGCCCATGTCCCAAACAATGTTGTAAAGAGTATCCTCACGCAGGCTGCTCCCAACGGAAGAAGGGTCAAGTGGATTGCTATAATACTAGAATATGACTTGGAAACAAAAGCCTACCAAACTGATAAAGGGGTAGGGTTTGGACAAATTGATAACTAATGCCAACTGTTATTCTTTACAGCTGAATTTCTTAGAAGACTACCCAGATCAAGAGGACATGGGAGTACAGGTAAGGCCAAAATTCTCTGCATCCCCCTGGTATGCTGACATTGTTTATACATTGCAGAATTTATAGGCTCCTGTGGGTTTGAGCAAAACCAAGGCCAGGTCTGTGAGGATGAAAGCCACAAAATATTGTATTATGAATCAGTTTTTGTATTGGAAGGACCCAGGGGGTGTGCTGCTGAACTTCTTATTAGAGAATGAGGCTCAACATACCAAGAAGGAATTCCACAAAGGGGATTGTGGTGGACATCATTCCTGGAAAGTGACAGTCAACAAGATCTTAAGGGCAGGGTTCTATTGGCCTACCATGTTTGCTGATGTGTACAAGGAAACTGTTACCTGTCACCAGTGCCAGATCTTTGAAGGCAAGAGGAAGGTTGTTTCGCTTCCCTTGCACCCAATCATAGTAGAGGCACCTTTTCAGCAATGGGTGCTAGATTTTATTGGAGAAATAAACCCTAACTCTTCTAGCCAACATAGGTGGATTTTGATAGCTACTGATTATTTCACCAAATGGATTGAAGCCATCCCCACTAGGAATGCAACTGAGGGTGTCATCATGGATTTTCTAGAAGATAACATCTTGTCTAGATTTGCTTGCCCCAAGACGATAGTGACAGACAATGCCCCAACATTTAAATCTAAGAAGATGATAAACTTCTATCACAAGTACCATATCAGTCTGAACCAATCTACAACATACTACCCTCAGGGAAATGGACTAGCAAAGTCCTCTAACAAAATCCTGGTAAGGATCATAAAGAATTTATTGGAGGAAAATAAGAGGGCTTGGCACACAAAACTAAAATATGCTCTGTGGGTGGATAGAATCAGTACAAAGCGGGCCATTGGAATGTCGACTTTTCAACTGGTATACGGAGTTGAGGTGGTGTTTCCCGTATCCCTAGGGTTACCAGTTAGGAGGTTATTACAGGGAATGGAAGAAGAGACGAATCACATGTAGATAAGGGTGAATCAAATTTTTGAATTGAACGAGATGAGAAATAGGGCCTACGATAAAGTACAGATGCACCATGAAAAAATGAAGGACACCTTTGACAGGAAGGTGAAAGAGGATCAGTTTCAGGTGAATGATTTGGTCTTGAAAAGGGATGCCCCTAAGGAAGATAAGCATGGAAAATTTGACCAGATGTGGGTGGGTTCTTATGTTATTGCAGCGAACCGAGGGGTGAATTCTTTCATCATGGAGCATCAGGATGGATCTCTTTGGATAGGAGGTCCATTCAATGGGAGGTTTTTGAAGCGTTATCTGTCCTAGAGAAGGCTGGTAACCTTTGTACCATAACCTGTATATATTTCATTTTGCAGTTGTTTTTAAGTACTAATGGAAAGCCTAAATATTTGAAGCCCAAAGTGAAGGCCCTAAGGTCTAGGGGGGTATCCATGGTTTTTGTTTTATTAGCATTTTCGGCTTAGATTTGTAGCATGTACAGTTGTGATTTTCAGCCTAAAGTTTTCAGTTCAGAGTTTGGAGGGTTTCCCAATGGATCATGCACTTGGTCTACACGGTTCTTTGCTACCTCACGGGGAGGATAGCATCCCTAGTTGGAGCCAGTTGTTAGCACCTAATTATTTGCAACATAAATGTTGAGATATGAAGGGTGGAGGATTAGAAAGTTACCTGGTGGAATCTTGAAATCCCCTTCATTCTCCACGACTAAGGTGCTAGGGTATACAAAAAAATGTTGTAGGGGTGTTGAATATAGTGCACTTGAAGAAAATGCAAAGGAAAGTATTAAAATGATAAAATGACCCTAAAGGCTATAGTCTAACAGCTAAATATCACAAGGGTTAACTTTGGTACAAGTTCTACCATTGGATGGGCGCCAAAGGGGGATCAATGGCCCTTGTTGATAGTCGCGTAGTCGAGATGCACGGAGTGGACAAGAGAAAGATGGTTGCGATGGGTTTTACAGCCGAACAGGTGGTCGCATGAGAGTGCGTCGCATGGAGGAAAAGTGGTAAGCAAAACCGCCGCAGGGGCATGCGACACCACGATGGTGGGACTAGGTGCTAGAATTCAGCGATTGGGCTTCGTTGTCATAGATCTGACGGTGCGGAGTGAAGGTTATTATTCCACCATACGAGTTGTAGGTGATCAATGGTTCAGGATGCAGAGGTAGTCAAATCAACGGCAATGTGATGTTGAAGCTGCGCGGGAGATAGGTAAGGTGGACCCCATCGGCGAGAAGGTTTAAGGAGTTAAGCATGTGACAAGCCTCCACTGTAGATGCGAGGCAGGAGGCAATCAACCGTTCACAATGATTGACGCATCGAGAAGAAGCATGCTAGAGAGAGAAAATGGTAGTTGTGATGAGTAAAACCATTCGACAGGTGTTAACACTACGGCTGGTCGCAAGGAAGGAAAGTGGAATTGGAGACCGCTTTGGGGTGGGCACATGGTGCCAAGATGAATGGTGTGGATGTAATATAAAGGGATGATCCAACGAGAGACAAGGAAAGGTAGTCAAATCAATGGTAAAGTGGGGAACAGATCTAATGGCGGAGATCAACGCACGAGAGAGATCAATGGATGGAAAAGGTATACAGCTGGCAGAGAAGGCTAAGGTTTAAAGAAAAAGGTTTATATATACAAGAGTTGATGTGGGAAGTTGACATTTGTTCTCGAACCTGTCGAAGTCAGAAGCTTCTCGGTGTGTGGGAGACAACGAAGGCGACAAGGCATGTGAAGAGCTTGCAGGTGACAGGTAGGTCCTTCCAGCTAAATTATTCAGTAATATAAGTGTATTTACTATAGTAAAATGGAGGGAGATGCGAGTGTAAATACAGTATGGGTTAGGAGTGCCCTGGAAGATAGAGACTTCGATATTTTGACACAGACATTCAGCATCCTGTCGCTGAAATTAAGAGAAGGTTGAATCTTTTGCATGCCGAGGGCATAGATGTGCATAGGGTGTTTCAGTCCTCTTTTATTTTGTTTTTTCCTGTTCAAATTATGTCGTTTCCTGAGTTTGTTTCCTGGTGTGCGTCAAACTATTAGGGAACCCAGAAGGTTATCATGAATTCCCAAAAGAGTAAAATCGTTTGTTCAATATAGTCGTCCGTTGTAAATACTTCCTTTGAAATCCCTGAGTCGCAAACCCTGAGTCGGAGAGCTTTTCTGCGGAGTCGATAGTAGCCTAGTATCGTCAAATTTCTCCTGAGAATCGGCAAGCCTTTTTGACCACTTGCCTTAAACCTGACCTGGAGATTGAGGACACTCCATACCCTTTAGATGTTGGTCTTTTCAATGATAACACCCAGTTAGTCCTTTCGTTAATTGCCCAATTTTTAGGTCTAGATACTGATATGTTGATAGCTGAATTGCAGTTGAGTCTGTTGTTTAGAATTAGTGTCAGTTCACCCTCGGTAGATTATGAGTCAGTGCTGAGTCTTAGGTTCGAAGAATTTGAGGTAGAAGTTATTCATTCTCAGTTGGTCGTTTTTCCCAATACGAGATGTTTCAAGTTTCACGCCCATTTGATCAAAACGGTTATGGTTATTAGTCAGGAGGAGTTTCATTTTTCCCCTGAGGTTTATGCGGGCACTTTAGATGATAATATGTTCAATTACATGAATTCTATTTTATCTGAGTTGTACAAATTGTTTTTTGGAGAAGAGTTGCCAAGGGTCTTACCTAAAATGAACACCTTGATGCAGTTGAAGACGGAGGTAGCCGTGGGAGACTGGTTTTTATTGAAGGATTCCATAGTCATTAGGTTGTACAGTTTCGTACATGAACCTTAAATACTGCCTGCCTTCCTATCCTTCAGAATTTTTACTTTAGAGTTTGTTAGGAAAACGTTGGTTCTAGAAGATGAAAAATTTTCGAAGTTCAAGAAGGGAGCTATTTTGAAGTATCCCTGGACAATAGGTCCTTTTATTGTGAAAAGTAAGGAAGCCATTTCAGATGTACAGAGATTGC
The DNA here is from genome assembly GCA_027924585.1 of Larix kaempferi. Lineage (NCBI taxonomy): Eukaryota > Viridiplantae > Streptophyta > Pinopsida > Pinales > Pinaceae > Larix > Larix kaempferi. The sequence continues at coordinate 1,395,718 of BSBM01000105.1, read as the reverse complement.
TGGAAGTCATGGAATTCAATAAGGATGCAGCGATGGACTATGATACTCTCCACATTATTTCTGAAAAGAGGAAATTGAATAACCTTAAGGGTTTTGAGCACAAAGAAGTGGAAGGGTCATTGAAGGGGAAGAATTTGTTGCAGTTTGAACCGGAGGTGGAGATAGTGTCAAACTTACAAGGGGAAGATCTCAGTTTGATAGAGGCAGCCATAGAGGTTGATGTTGTATCAAAGGTTGCAGAAGTTGGGGAAAAGAGGAGTCTACAGGAAATAATAGACGAGCATGATGAGGGAAGAGAGGGAGAAAAGAGATCTAAGGTTGAAACCCAAGAATTGGTCAGGACATAGCCAGATTTGGCAGTTTTGTTAAATGATGAAGTTGGTAAGGAAGGAGAAATTTCGATCCTAGATGTACATATACAAGAGTATAGTTTTCAGAAAGCTAGAGAAAGTGGAGACACAAATAGGTTCGCATCAAGAGATGAAATGTTTGTATAGTATGGTTGGAATAAAAAAACTTATGCTCAATTTGTTTATAGTTTTTTTCCCAAAGTCAGGGACTTATCGAAGTCAGATGTCACTCTGGTGACTAGTTGGAACATCAAAGATAACACTTTGAATCTGGCGGTAGCTACTCCAGATCAATTGACTGAGATGAAATTCAACTTGAAAAATATATCAGCACCAAATAAGATTCAGTTGCACAAGCAGATTGGAGAAGTTATCTATGAAGATTTTGTACATGCGATTTTGAGGGTTGAAAAATTAGAAGGAATTGTAAGCAAGATGGAAAGTCAGCTAAAACAAGAGACACTGGAAAATAAAGCTTACCAACAAAAAGTCAAGAAATTACAATCGGACTTGGTCTCAAGTGATGGTGGGGGCAAAGCTAGCCAAAAATTGTTGACAGAAAAGGACAATTTGATTCAAACATTGCAGAAGAAAATGAAAATCACAAATACTCAATTAATTCAGGCTCCTGCCGAGTCAAAGTTAGAACAGGAGAAAGAGGCTTTAGACAAAGAAGTGAGTGAAACCAAAGCAGAGTTGTTGAAGCTGACTGAGAAGAAGGTAGAGTGGGAAAGGGATAAGATGAGTTTGGAAAAACAGATTGATGATTTAAAGAGTAACTTGCCCAATTTGTGCATGCGGCAGTCAAATGTGAGTCAGAATACAGATGAAAGCGGTACTGACAGCTTTGCATGGGCTATGTCCCAGGTCAGCTTAAAGGATGTGGAAATTAAAGAATTAAAAGAAAGGACTCATAAATTGGAGGAGCAAAACCTTAAAATGGATGAAGAAATAAGGGAATTGCAGACCAAAAATAAAGGATTGGTGGATACTAATCAAAGGTTTATTCCCCACGTGATTGGACAGATCCAAATGCAAGGTTGCAAGCATTTAATTTGGGATAATATTATTGAGATAGCCACTAATCTTAGACCTTGACTAATATCCATAAGAGCGAGAGAGAGAGCAATAAAGGAATCTTTGAAAAGTTGTGCATCAACAAGAGGAAATCTAAGCAGAAGGTCAAAGGATATAGCTCAGGATGCCATAGATTTTCTAAGAGGCTTATCAGAAGATGAAATGAATACAATGGATATCAAGAATAGAATTTCAGCGATCACTTGGGCCAGAAAGACACTAGGAAAGTACACTCACGTGGAAAGTATCGAAGCTCGTTGTGCAGGGATGACAGAACAAGTTATTGGTGTCAAGAGAAAGTTTGAAAAGGTTTTCCAAAGTGGATTTCCCTCTTTTTGGAGTGAAGATGATGAGCTAATTCTTCACAATGATTACAAAAATTTATTTTTCATGATAAGGATGGATCATGAAAAGTGCCAGAAGCTAACTCATGTTCTTACATGTAAGATATTATTAGAAAAATTGGCATTAGATTTCGAGATCACGAACCTACTGAAGAACCTAAGCGAGGAAGTCCCTACTATGTCAAGTGAAGTAAATGTGGAGCTAAAAGCCTTGGTGAAGGAAACGGTATTGCACGAGAGCATCACGGCTAACTAATGGAGCTACATGGAGAAATATGCAAAAATGAAGTATTCACTTCATAATCCGCAATAGTTGTTGGTTTTTTATTTCAAGTCAAAGACTTCTGAAACATTTTCATTTTAAAGAAATTTGTAATATTTTTTTAGGCGACTAAGGGAAATAGCCAGCTGGAATAGTTAATTCACTATCTTTTGTCTCTTACTTAAAGTAAATGTCATTTTGTAAAACTACCGGTGGATGTAAAAAGCATTTCAGCCAGTTCTACCTATTTTCTATTTGGTAATGATAGTGGCAAATGAATCCTGATTAGGTGTCATTTTGTTGTAACCGTTTTTGGTCCGAATGAGTCGAGCATGAGACTTAAGACACCTATAAATTCAGTGTAATCAATGAGTAAAAGGTTGAAAACGTTTTGGAAACATATATGTTCCTCTATGTAAGACATTTTTGAGCATTTTTTTAATAAAATTGGCAGAGCCGAGCAGGTGTTTTATCAGGGATTCCTATGTGACTGGTCTTGCAGTTTGTTCTTTCTTTTTCCCATGTGAATTGTGTTTCTTTCATTGTTAATCCATTCTATAAATGCTTTTTCATGTTTGGTTCAGTGTAGTATCTGGATGGAATTCATAGAGATTATGCTCTATTTTGATCATACCAAGCATTCCACAATTATTTTCGACTAAAGTGAATATAGAATTCATGTTTCCATGTTTTATATTGATGGACTGTTCATTTCTCTTCTAACTCACCAACTAAAAGCTCTTTGACTGCAAGCTAGTGGCTACCTTGCCCCTGTGTGAATGTATTATCAAAGCATTTGTCGATAATGTTCATGTCTTTTTTTATTTAACTCCATTGCCCAATAAAGATCCATGCTGTTTTCCAACCAACAATTTATAAAAACAATTCGTCCTACCAGAATTTTGACGTTCTGAGAATGTGCTTGATTGAATATTTTGAGGAACGAAGGTTGGTGTGTTTGTTCATTGCTGACAACTTTGAGTATTTCCAGTTTTCATAAGTTTAAGAGAGAGCCTTCTCTGACTGTGTTGGGTCAATAGCACAAGCTAAAGTGGTTAGTGGTTACCCTGATTCTGCCTCTCCACAACCTTGGGGTACATTTTGGGTGTTAACACCAGTATCACACATTTTCATTTTGAGGGATTTTTTTGGGCCTTTGAATTATCTTTGTCATAAAATATATTTAATTTCTATTTTCAAGTGTGTTTTTAGAAATTTAACAAAATAACATACATTTATAAGCAATTTATAATAAAAAACATATACATTTTACAATTTTTTCTATAAAATAAGACATTTTTATGGACAAAATAAAACATTTTTATTGACAAAATTGTAAAAAATTCCTTAAAATAAAGGCATTTAATACCATTTTCAATGAATTTTCAGAGTTTTTCGGTATAAAAGTGATACTATTTCATATTATTTTCCAAAATGTGACGAGTCACATAAATTTAAGAAAAACTATACCATATATTTGTAAAAAACATATTAAAAATATTATATATAGAATTTTTTTTTCTAAAATATAGTCTGAAATTCAAAACATTACTAAATATCTTATCAAAAAATTGCCAAATTTAACATTTTCTTCAAGACATGAAACTAATCAACACTTTAAGTTAATAGGCACTTTTGGTCTCTTGTAATATTTATTGGAATGAGCATAGCTGACACATCTTTGTGGTTTAGAGTCTGTTTCTATTTCATTCATTAATAGAATTTGGGTTTTTTTATATTACTATGTTCTTTGCAATATCTTTGTTTGTATATTTCCATTTTATATTTGTTCCTTCATTGTATGAAAAAACTAGATCAAACATCTCTTCCCTATACCATTGATTTTTATGAACATGATATTTATAAAAAGGGGAAAGATATTTAATCAATTGGAACACAGATGTGTAAGTGTTAAGACTCCATAGGAGGTCAAATATTTGTATTTTATCAATATTAAAAAGAAAAATATAAGATTATAGCAAGTGACTATAATCACAATCACATTAGAGAAAACAAATAATTGGTAGAAAGGCACAAAGCCTAGTTCGTGGCTTAAAAATTTAAACATGGAATATATCTATATATCTATGTAGAAAGGTTGAACACCACAAAATTCACAAGGAGGGTTATCTTAATTGGCAATATAAAATATGCCTTTGCACCATTCTTAAAAAGATATGTAGAAAGATAGAACACTCCAAACTTCACAAGGAGGGTTATCTTCATTGCCACTATATTCCTATCCACCACTCTTATCAATTGTTTCTTCGAATATAATTTTATTGATTTTAATATAAGATATATAACAAAATTCTTAAACTATTGAAAACCTATGTACAAGATTGTGACAATGAGGTATATATGTTTGTGAAAAGATCATAACATTGAGCTAAAGAGATACCTATGTATAATAAATATTATTTTTATTAAGATTGATATCTACATTAAAACCTTTTACACTTTTTATAAAAATCAAAATCATTATTAAACATTAATAACCTAAATTTTCTATCTTTGGAATGATGGCAATAATCTAAATCTTTAAAATGAGGATAGTTGTTAATATACACATATATTTGATAATTTTTTTAAATATAGTTACACATTATTTCTTTTAAAAGGACACAAAAAACTATAATTTGATATTTATATTGAATCAAAAGTATATCATTTTACAATATTTCCAAAAGTGTTATACTCATTTCCTAACTAAATCCAAAAAGCAAAAGATACAAGAAAATCCACCCTTCAAACCGCTATCACCAAGTTAGAACATTCTTCCATCCAATATGAGAGATGTTTTAACAAGGATACATTTCAGAAATTTAAAGCAAGAGACCGTAAAAAAACGTTTTGCAAGATTTAAATTGAAATGGAATTTTGAAAACGTATGTGGATGTTTCAATAATTAATTCGTAACTTCTCACTCTTCTTAAGCACGAATTTACTGTTCAAGGGAAAAAAGGCACGCACAGATAATTAAAAATTTACTGCGCAATACATGAATATTTTCTTTTCCTTTTGCTAAGGACATGCGCTAGACCTAGCAAATACTTTGTTTTAAATTTTTTTCCACTTTTTATAAAACACTTTACTTCACAAAATGATCGCGCAGCGATTACATGCGCAATTCACCTTCACCATTTTACCGCGCGCAGATTTAAATGCGCGATTCAACCTTTTACTACGCACAGATTAACCACGCGTTTCTACTTTCTATTGCATAGTTGAACTTTGTGCAAATGCACAAATCTTGACTTCGCGCAATACTTTACTTTTCATGAAGTGTGCATTTCTCTAACTTTGTGGAACTTGACTTTGCGCACTTTATACAAATTACTTTTGCACACACTTTAAATTTTACAAAGATTAACTGCGCGGTTAACTTTGTATACTTTCTAAGTGCGCACAACTCAAACTTAAATAAACTTTATCTTAAAACATGAAACTTTCTGCCCAGTTACTCTTTGTTAAAATATAACTTTCACCACAGTGAAATACTTAGAAATCTTGATTTATTTTACTGCGCGTAAATGTAAACAGTCATTCACACTAGTAAATATGAAGAAGATGTGCACACAACAACATTTAACATTCTTGAGAATGAATGTATACGAAACTATAGACTTATATATTACTCAGTAAAACAGAGTAACTTTGTGCACTTACAGAGAGATGATATTAAATTCAATCTTTCACCATTTACACAGAGCTTGGGCTCTTGAGATACTTCACGGGATTCACTTCTCCTCTTCTTCACTTATCTCTATCTCTTCATCTCTAACCTAATCTTCTATGAGTGATTTACATTTATAGAGTTTCATATCAACCGACTCAAGATCGCTTCACTTGGAAGCTATAGGATTTCATTAAAGACTGCAATAAATTCTACCTAAGAAGTTATGATCCAACGAACTACAAATGTGGCTACTTAAATATTAACAATACGTGCGCCAGATTGGTTGAAAAATAGACTGACTATCTGACATTGTAGACTGTGCGCTAACACAAAAGGACTGACAGGGTGACTAACGGAGCCGGCGTAGTTAGATACGCTATCACCACATTAATTATGATATTTACAACACTCCCCTTTAATTATGAGCGGATGGGGATCTTTAAACAAAAGTAAAATATTACAAAATATTTCAGAGCTAAAACATGCTCTGTTCCTGACATAGTTCATTGCGCAGAACTAGTCACTCCCAAACAAGTTCGCAGAAATTGGAATGGGTCCTTTGCCAATGGTTTTGTAAGGATGTCTGCTACTTGATATTCAGATCTGCAAAACTCTAAACATATTTCCTTGTTGTTTATTAATTCTCTAATGAAGAGATACCTTGTGTCGATATGCTTGGTTCTCTTGTGAAACCCATGATTCTTTGACAGTGCGACAGCTGAACTATTGTCGCAGTAAATGACTGTGGGTTCTTGTTGGTTCTGTGATAGGTCACTTAACATTCTGCACATCCAAAATGCTTGACATGCAATGCTTGTAACTGCAACATACTCTACTTCTGCTGAAGAAAGAGTTACTATGGTTTGTTTCTTTGAAGCCCATGATACAACACCTGTTCCTACATGAAATGTATTCCCAGATGTGCTTTTTTTGTCATCTATGTTGCCTCCATTGTCACTGTCAGTGTATCCAATGAGTTTTAAATTTTCTGAGGTTGAATACAAAATACCAAAGTCTTATGTTCCACTTGCATACCTCAAAATTCTTTTACCTACTTGCCAATGCGATTCTTTTGGTGACTCCATGAATCTTAAGATTAGGCTGACTCCATACATAATGTTTGGCCTTGTTGCTGTAAGATCCATAAGGCTTCCAACAAGCCTTTTAAACAGCGTAGGATCTACATTGGATCCATCATCATTCTTGCTCAATTTAAAACCTGTTATCATTGGTGTTGGAGCTGTTTTGCAATTTAACATCTTAAATCTGCTCAAGACATCACTTGCATGCTTGGACTGTGATATAAATATACCATTTTCAGTTTGTTGGACTTCAATGCCCATAAAATACTTCATAAGCCCCAACTTAGTCATTTCGAATTCACTCTCCATGACTGTTCTAAATTCTTCTATGCCAAAATCACGAGTAAATATTAAATCATCTACATACAGGCAAACAATTAACTTATTACCTTGCGGGATGATTTTTGTGTACAGCATTGGCTCACATTCACTTCTGTGAAACCCATTTTGAATGAGGTATGAGTCAATGTGACTATAGTAAGCTCTAGGAGCTTGCTTCAAACCATAGAGTGCTTTTTTCAGTCTGTACACTCTGTGTCCTTGTCTTGGAACTTCATAGCCTTGTGGCTGCTCAACATATACTTCTTATTCTAAATAACCATTTATAAATGCAGACTTTACATCCATTTGATAAACAGGCCATTACTTTTGTGCTACGATGGCCAAAACTGTCCTGATAGTGTCCATTCGCGCTATAAGTGCAAACGTTTAATTGAAGTCTATGCCAGGCTGCTGTGTGAACCCTCTTGCTACCAATCTTGCCTTGTGCTTCTACACATTTCCAACAGCATCTTGCTTGGTCTTATAGATCCATTTCACGCTTATCACATCCTTGTCATTAGGAACATCAACTAGTTCCCATGTTTGATTCTTCTCAATGCATTCTATTTCTTCATCCATAGCTTGCGCCAAAACTTTGTCTTCAATTGCTTCTTCAAATGTTAGTGGATCATTAACTTGAGAAAATAATGCAAAACATGAGAATGAATTAGGTGTACCAGTCTCATATATCTCGCACAGACTTCTTGTTCTTGGCGGAGTTGCTGGTGTCGAACTGCGAGAGTTGCGTGAACTGCTTGATGGAGTTTGCTGCGCACTTGATGTGCTTGTCGTAGTAGCTTGAGCTGCACTGTGCATCAGAGTTGCTTGTGTTGGAGCATGTTCCTCAATCCTTGTAGTAGATGGAGCTGTGTTGTTCTGATTTATCTGGGGTGTCTCAACCACATCTTCTGCGTTGTCATCATGTTCAACATGTGACATGATTTTGACATTCTTTTCTACTGTTCCATCCCATGCTTCATTTTCTACAAACTGAACATCTCGACTGATGATGACTTTCCTTGCAATAGGTTCATACAACTTGTATGCTTTTGTGTCTTCAGAATATCCAATAAAGATGCATTTCTGTCCTTTATTATCTAATTTCCTTCTTAGCTCATCTGGAACATGTGCGTATGCTACACAACCAAATTTTTTTAAATGTGAAACATTATGTTTCATACCTGTCCATGCTTCCTGCGGAACTTTGTTCTTCATGCTCTTTGTCGGACATTGATTCATGATGTATACAGTAGTTGCCACTGCTTCATCCCAATATTCATTTGACAGATGCACGGCTACCAACATGCTGCGCGCCATCTCCATAATGGTTCTGTTCTTCCTCTCTGCGATACCATTCTGCTATGGTGTATACCGCGCAGTGAACTGCTTCTGTATCCCATGATTTTTGCAGAAATTTAAGAAATCATTTGAAACATACTCACCACCTCTATTTGTTCTCAATATCTTGATGTTGTAACCACTCTGCTTCTCCACGAATGCCTTGAACTGCTGAAAACAACTAAATACATCATATTTGTGTTTTAGAGAATAAAACCATGTTTTTATTGTAAAATTATCCATCAATGTGAGAAGATAAGTGCATACTCCCATGGATGGTGTTTGCATCGGTCCACAAATATCAAAGTGCATAATTTCAAGTGGTGTGTGTGCTCTGTATGACTTTCCAACTAAAAAAGTCTCTCTGTGTTGTTTTCCAAAGATACAACCTTTGCAAATCCTCTCTGGTTTTTCGATCAATGGCAATCCTTTTACCATGTCCTTCATGTGCAGTAGCTTCATCCCACCAAAATTCAGATGTCGAAATCTGAAATGCCATAACTAGTATTCATCTTTTATTTCTGTCTGAAACGCAGCTTTCATTGCGCTATCTTTTTCTTCTGTTGCGCAATGAATGTCTGCTGCTTTGCTCTCTGTGCTGAGCGCAGATCCATAATTTTCATTTTGTCTTTCATGAACAACTTGAGTTGTTTTTCCTCTTATGATGGGTCTTATCCTCAAAGGAAACAAGCGATTGCTTGTCATCTGCACTTCGGCTATCAACTGATTGCTTGGATATTTGTCTTTGATCAGACACCATTTTCCTATCATATGAAGTATGTAACCTTTTTCCAACAGTTGTCCAATGCTCATCTATTTATGCTTCAAACCTTGAACATAATACAAATCAGACATATATTTCTGCTCCCCCTGTTTTGTTAGAATATCAACAGTACCCTTTCCCAAAACAATGACTTGAAAATTGTTTCCAAGTGTTACATCAGTTTGAATTGATTTATCTAGACTATAAAACAAATTTAAATTACGAATCATATGATTGCTACAGCCTGAGTCTAAATACCATTTCATTTGGACTTTCTTGGACAGCATTGCATTCTAGTGGAGATGCGCATGCTAAGAATAGTGAGTTGTTAAGAGTGTTTTTGTTGCTTGACTGAGCTTCTCCTTGCTTTCCTTGATCATACCACTTCTTCCTGCATTCATATGCAAAGTGTCCATACTTCTTACAGTAATGACATTGAATTTTTGATTTGTCATACCTTTGTCCACTTGACTAAGTGGGAATCTGATTCTGGCCTCTACTAGTGACATGTGCAGGGCTGCTGCTGCGATCTCCTCTGAAATAACTTCAACCTTTGCCTCTAGAGTTTGATCTTCCTCTACCTCTTCCACGGCTTATGGATGACTGTGCTGCGAATGCACCTTCCAGTGATGTTTCTGAACCACTGATTCTATGTTCATGATTGAGAAGTAAGGCTTGCAACTCATCAATAGTAAATGTGGCCAGGTCTTTGTTTTCTTCCAGGGTTACAGCCAAGGATTCAAATTTCTTTGGAAGAACTCTAAGAACATTTTCCACAACTCTTTGGTTACCTAAAGTTTCTCCATGAGACTTTATTTGATTAACCAGACCAATAACACAAGTATAGAATGAGTCTACTGACTCTGTGTTTTTCATTGACATAGATTCAAAATCTCTTCTAAGAATCTGAACTTTGGCAATTTTTACTTTGTTGAACCCTTGATATGCAGTTTCTAGTGTGTCCCACGCTTCCTTAGCTGACTGCGCTGCTGCTACTCTTGGGAGTATTGATTCATGTGTCACTTGATGTATGTGAAACAATGCCTTTCCATCTTTATTCCTCTGTTCTCTCAGAACATCCTTCTCAGCTTGTGTGAGATTGTTGTATGCTGCTGCATCTGCTGGTTCTGCATAACCAGTCTCGACTATGTCCCATACATCTTGATCTCTAAACAAAGCCTTCATTGTTAGAGACCAATATTCACAATTTTTACCAGTAAATATTGGGGTTTGCAAATTACCCGAAGTGGAAGCCATTCTTAATCACTTTTCCCTTATGCAAATACAATTCTTACTTTTAATAAACCAAGCTCTGATACCAGATCAAGGGAAAAAAGGCATGCACACATAATTAAAAATTTAATGCGCAATACATGAATATTTTCTTTTCTTTTTGCTAAGGACATGCACTAGACCTAGCAAATACTTTGTTTTAAATTTTCTTCCACTTTTTATAAAACACTTTACTTCACAAAATGAGCAAATGCACAAATCTTGACTTTGTGCAATACTTTACTTTTCATGAAGTGCGCACTTCTCTAACTTTGCGGAACTTGACTTTGCGCATTTTATACAAATTAACTGCGTGGTTAACTTTGTATACCTTCTAAGTGCGCACAACTCGAATGTAAATAAACTTTATCTTAAAACATGAAACTTTCTGCCGAGTTACTCTTTGTTAAAATAGAACTTTCACCACAGTGAAATACTTAGAAATCTTGATTTCTTTTACTACGCGTAAATGTAAACAGTGATTCACACTAGTAAATATGAAGAAGATGTGCACACAACAACATTTAACATTCTTGAGAATGAATGTATACGAAACTATAGACTTATATTTAACATTCTTGAGAATGAATGTATACGAAACTACATACTTATATATATTACTTAGTAAAACAGAGTAAGTTTGCGCACTTACAGAGAGATGATATTAACTTCAATCTTTCACCATTTACATAGAGCTTGGGCTCTTGAGATACTTCACGAGATTTACTTCTCCTCTTCTTCACTTATCTCTATCTCTTCATCTCTAACCTAATCTTCTGTGAGTGATTTACATTTATAGAGTTTCATATCAACTTACTGTCTAAGTGCTGACACAAAAGGACTGACAGGGTAGAGTTGGTGTAGTTAGATATGCTATCAGCTCATTGATTATGATATTTTCAACAATTAGACATATTCAGATTCTTGTGACTTTTACAAACAATAATCATATACAAGTCCTTACAAACAATAATCATATACATATCCTGGGTATCGCCTACTTGACACTTGCAATCAGAACTGAAGAAAATCAACATACGAATTGGTATAAATTTCAAAAGATTGTTTCTTTCAAGTTCTTTTTGTGGTATTAAAATGCATTTAGATCATTACAGTATTAAAATGCTTTTTAAATTTTTAATCGCGTCAAACTTCTTAGAAATGAAACATATATTAATTGGAGTATTTCGTTGTGCCCAACTTATCACGGCAGAACAGAGCCATTACTAGTATCTGAGGGTGATGCCGAGCCCGAGAAGAGAGAAGATAGTGCTTGCTGTATCCACTAAAGGCAAGGGCATACAATAACAATGTGTAAGTGAGGTGGAGGTAGAGGGTCTAGCGCAAAAATTATTACTGAAGTTCTAACTGACTTTTGAAAAAAATCATATGAATGAATGTGTCTTATTATGAAACGCTAGAAACAACTTGTGTTGTTTGTGAAAAGTATAGGTATGAAAAGCAAGAAACGTCAAAGCATGACTAACAATGTGATGATTATGATATCCCCATTTACTTTACGATTATATGTGATGGGACTCATAGTACTTTGAGGTTATTGCAGGTAAGGGGTTAAGGAAGCTTCAATAAGACATTGCATTAAGAAGGAGTTTGAATTTATGGCGCCGCATTGGAGAATAAAACAATAATGAAATAGGCTTACCTCGCAGGGTTTCAGGGTTTCATTTAGAGTACCGTGGTTTCGAGAGGTTTAAGGTGGGGCCCGAACACATCTACTTGCAAGTAAGAAGAGACCCACACCAGCAATAGTTAACCATTGGGTTCAAGTTAAATATGGAAGAAGTGGATACTATGGTATGATTATGGCCGGCAGAATGGAAAGCACCCATCGAGCCAGAGAACATATCGCCAGATCCATCGCGGAAAGAATAGCGACAGGAGGTAACCTCGGACCAACAACAACAAACAAGTCAAAACACTGTTGGCTGCTTTCTGGAAAGACCTGAGTTTTCAGGAGGCGCAGCAACAAACACCCCTTTGGTGCACTGGCCCTTTCGGTGACGAGCTGCTCGGTAGCCCGAAGTCTCACCCGAAGTGGCTATGGGGGGCTAAGGAATCGGGTTTCCTTAACTGAGGTGGCGTGGAACCTACAGTTTTCTCTTACCTTCTTGCAGGTAACCCCTGAACAGAGCATCTTACTCTTCCATAGGTCATACAGCGCGACAGCGCTGGAATTTACTCGCCTCAGCCTAGCTGCGCGGTAGCCCCGCCCCTGCGCACAAGGCTTTTACCCGCTACGCCTGATACACTATGTATCATTTCTGGCCTTGCGCCATAGCGCAGTAACACACTCCTCGAGCGCTGCGGCGATAGTGTTCTTACAGGCTCCTTCGACACTGCACTAGTATGACTTCTAAGGGAGCTTCAAGGACTTACTTTACCTACTCATTCATAAAGATAGCGAAACATTCATGTAAACATAGATAGTAAAACAAAGACATGTAATCACGTAAAACATCACCATAACAACCAGAATTATGTGGTTCACCTCCACGGGGAAATCACGTCCACGGGAACTGTATTTTATATTATCTTGAGACAGAAATTACACAGTTCCGCTGCGCACACAGCTGCAGCCTTAGATCTTTCTGGGAAACTCCATGCACATAGCTGGGAGCCCTTCTCTTATATCTATTCTCTTCTTCTACAAATATTACAATGACTCAGACATCAACCTAGACTGTCTGTAAACTCAATGATTCTAGCTCTTCGGCTATCCAATTCTCTAACTCCTTAACCTTCTAACCAACCTATCTAACCCTTTTCCCTTTACAATTACACATATATATAGGTGGCCCTGAGGATCGCACCTTTACAAAATTGTGGGCCTTGCCCAACAGTGATCCCCAAAAACCCTAACCACTGACGGCTAGGTGTACTTTAGACGCCTCTTGCAGTTGCGTCGCAGCTTCTTGGTATGGGCGCCGCTTCATCGTTCTTTTCTCCTTGTCCTTTGCCTTCAATGCTTCGTCCCGTTGCTCTTCCTTGGTCCAAGCAACCATAAATTCTGTACTTAGCCTTAATGAGGGTAGCTGAGCCCTCTATTCCGCCGCTTCATTTATTGTGGTGGTTGAGCTTTCTACTTGGCCACATTTACTCTTCTTTGGCTTGTGCACGCGAGCTCCGCGATTTCCGGTCCGCACTCTGTGGTGAGCTCGTCCATCTGGCACTGTACCGTTCACTGTTCATTTCCGCCAAAAATGGTGCTTTTCCTCAAAATTAGCACTTTTCCTTCAAACTTAGTGCTTTTTCTCAAAACTTGGCATCTTTACCATAGCTGCGGCCTACGCTCCAACAGGCCCCTAACACTTACTTGTGGCTCATCCTTGAGCCACCTGCACTAGCTGGCGGTCGTTTTAGTTGTGCATCTGACTTGGCTTGGGTCACAGCGAAAGCTTGCTTCCACTATGTAATAACGGTGTCCATGTCTTGCACGCATTCCATGGCTGTCTGCACCAGGTCCGGAGTGGCTTCTTCTCCTTCTACAACATCGACCAACTCTTGAGACTCAGCAAATGATTTGACCTTGGCCTCTGCTTGGGCAGCAAGTTCAACATACTCATCCATAAACGACTGAATGATGTTGGAGAGAGTAGAATCTTTGTTTATGAGCCTATGCAGTTCTTGCTAGACTTTGCGGACTTCGCTCATCTTTCTCATTTTGGCTAAGTCTTCCAGGGACTTAGCTTCTTTGCTCAGAACAGTTAGGGACTGTTCTGCTGCTTCCACCTATTCCACAATGGCAACTTTAGAAGGGAGCTTCTCGAGCTCCACCCAAGCCTCCATATCTTGCGTCATTAACTGCTGGGCTTCTTCTGTTCTGCTCTTCATTTGGGTAGAAGCTATGCGCAATGCTCCAAGTTGTTCTTGCGTCTCATCTACGGGAGGCACTGCGACATGAGCTTCCAACTCGGCTAGCTGCTTTCTATGGTCCTCGGCCATAGCAACTACTTGTTGTTCTAGGGCTTGCGCCCTTCTACCAATGCGTTGCACTTTCTCAACTAATGGAAGGTCTGGTGAATCTGGCAGGCTGGCATCTCCTGGGCGATTTCATCAACAGCAATCCTTAGCCCAGTTTCTTGTGCTTCGTGAAGTTCAAGCTGCGCAGAGATCTCCTTGTAGCATGCCCTTAGCTCTGCTTCCTGCGTCGGCAGTCTTTGATTGGTGTGGAATGTGGGGAGCTCCCTAGCTCTCAGCTCAGTAGAAACCTACTCCTGAACCAAATGGAGAGTTTCCAACAGAATAAGTGACAAATTTATTTCAACAGGGCCAACCGCACTTACCTGCAGTGCAGCCAAAGGATCCGGGAGTGTCATGCTTGCAGGCGGGATGTGGACAATAGTGTGCCTCTCTATAGGTCCTTCAACCCGCTCGGTGCTTGTAGATGCTTGCGGCGCCTGCAAGCCGGATGTTGGCGCATGGGTCTACGCAACTCGTCCTGCGAGACCTTTCAACTCCACGAGCTGCAGGTCCAGAGCACTTCTGATATTGGCCTAAGAGGTATGCAGCTCATGAAATTTTTCCTTCAAGTACTGGTCAAACCTCACAGAAAGGGTCTCATGGGGATCTCCAGTTATTGTGGGGAAAATGCACCTATAGTTCAGGGGAGAAACTACCAACTTACGGTGATAAAGATAGACTTACAAGCATTCTGCAAGTATAACTAATAAATGAAGAGATTAGGGTTTAGAGATGTAGGAACCTTATTCAGAAGGTTGATCCTAGCTTTGCCTCCCTTGCTCTTCAATGCTTATCCAGTGTCGCAATGCCCAGACCTGCAAAACAACTTGATACCTTTCTCAAATACATTTGACTACATATATAATACTGATATTCATAATAGAAAGAGACATCAAACTATAATCAAACAGTAATCAAATCTGAGACACATTAATAGGTCATATTTGGAAAGAGAAGAATGTCTGATCTTTATTAATGAATGAAAGCAAGTACATAAAATTATACCTTCCTTCAAGCTTGGCACTTCACGAAACCTAGATTCAAGATCTCCTGCTTCCGTTCTCCAAGGATCCCAGCCTCTAAGCAATTGTACTAGGGTTTACCAAAACTGAAGCACAAGAGAGGGGGATGAGGGTCTCCATTCCTCCAGCATAACTTTGCAATTAGGCTTGCTCCCCTCACATGGCCCTTCTACCCTCCTTATATAATCAATGAGGAAGAGGAAAAGAAGTTATAACCACTCAAGAGGTTTCCCAACCAACTTAACTTACTCGAATTTCAAGATTTTGACCAAAACAAGAGTGTACCCTACTCTACAGTATACAAAGTCGCGTACATATGGAAATAGGCGCTACTTTAAATGAGACAAAGTCGCGTACACACGCTACTATTATAACAGTAGAGTCGCGCTCATAGTGAAAAATGGCCAAAAACAGGCTTTTCTGCTCATTTTCAGGAGATGGTTTGGTCTGGAAAAATGTTCCTAAGGGTCATATACATCAAATGGGTCAAGAATGAGGTAATTTCAACCATTTTTAATGTCCCAAATGACTCCTCCATCCACAAATGTCCTGTTGTGTGACTGAACTTGATCTCAAGAAGTGTCGTCATGCGACCAAGGGAAGCAAGTGTCGTCACGGACGGAGAGGTGTCATTTCAAGCTATAACAGATGCCCCCTAATGTATGAGGTCAGAGGGAGTATGGGAAACGATGGCCGAAATACATTATAAATAAAAAAGAGTTGAATCGTGGAGGAACGGAGAAACCAAGAATCATAGGCTCAAATGAAGTACCTGAAAGCAAAGGCAAAGTCAGACAAACTTATCCATGGGGTAACTGTCCATGTTCAAATGATGGAACATGATCTCCAAGAGGATACAATAATGATCCAAAATACTGATGCATATATCATGGCCACTAAAATACAAGCGTGGATCCATGAGGAACATAAGTCGAAACATAGCCACATAAATACAAGGTGGATCTATGTCAAAACTGGAGAACATAGCCATAGAGAACAAGCTGGATCTATGTCTCATCAAGAGCCAAAAGGAGTGGGGCTCAGTCTTGCGCAACTTGGGCGATAACATAAATGAGGTGATGCTATCGAGGATCCCAAGGTCTTCATCCAAAAACAACCCAAGGTACAAACCTATCCATGCGAATAAATGAGCTGTTGTCGAACATGGGAGGTATCGTTTGATTACCGGTCATTGATGTATACCGTTAACAAACGCGAGGGTGTCCACCGATAATGAAAATGGAACCCAAGGTACCTAGTACATTCAAGCAAGTGCGAATAGATGGTCTTGCCGTCGAACAATTGAAGAATCCATCGGATAGGAGACATTGATGTATTCCCATCTATCCAATAGCAAGGGAAACTGCCACTAATGACTGCAATCCCCAAGGTACTAACTGAAACTCTAAACTTCATTCCCAGAGCACAATGAGTTGAAGTCGATGGGAAGAAGTCCGTTGGAAGGGAGGCCTTAATGCATCCTCCATCATCCAACATGAGGGACACTCAAAAGGTATGAGCTTATTTGGAGTAGGACGGAACACAGGATGAAACATACTGACACCAAGGAATGGCCGACACATGAGGTCAAGGCAACTGCAGAATGGCCGACACAGGTTGTATCCTTGAACAGTGAGCACGACACAAGAGTGACTTAGGCAGCTTTGAACACAAAGAGACCACGATACATATCTGCAATGTAGGAGACATTAACAGATTCTCCAAATGATTGGAAGACTAACCAAACGGAGGAGTAGGAACTCTGAGATCAAGTTTACCCTAAGGTCAATACTAGAACCCAACTTGTTTGATAGACTCAAAACAGGTGCTTTGTTCAAGGAGATAGTTGACTTGCTGCCATCATATTGAAAGATATTTTAACATTCTTCCCTTCCCTTTCCTTTTTCATTTTTTAACGAGCTTGACAAAGAACTAAAGCATGCTCGACGGTATTTTCATATTTAAGGAGTCTGAAAAACCTAGAAGAAAACTCCATACACCTATCCGTGGATTTTATATCGAGCCCGGATTGGTCTGTGCTCGGCGGTGTTTTCTTGCTTATAGAGTTGAAAAACTTAAACAGTCCTCTATACACTTATCCGTGGATTTTATATCGAGCCCGGATTGGTATGTGCTCGCTTGGTGTTTTCACATTTCGAGAGTCTGAAAACCCTAAAGACGACTCCAAAGGTCCTTTTTCGTAAAGTTAGTCTCCTTCCCCGAAAAAGTGTAAAATGATGGAAGAAGAACTCTTCTAGCGCATACAAGAATATACCTAGAGTATACCTTTTCCGTAAATTATCCACCAAGGCCCGGAAAAGGGGTAATTCTATACCTAAGTGGATGTCGGTTCAGTTATTTTAACGAGCCCGAAAAGACAACTATGCTCGGCAAACTTTTCCTATTTAAGGAGTCTGAAAAGGGCTTAAAAGAACTCCATAGGGATCTTTTCCGTAAAGGTTTAACGAGTCCGGAAAAGTAAACTCATGACCTCCTTACTGTTTTTAACGAGCTCAAAGGAGATAGGAAAATGCTCACAACTTCCTTACTGTTTTTAACGAGCTCGAAGTGAAGATGAAAGAAATGCTCATAACCTACTTACTGTTTTTAACGAGCTCGAAGTGAAGGTAGAAGAATGCTCGTAGCCTCCTTACTGTTTTTAACGAGCTCGAAGGAAAGGTGGAAGACATGCTCGTAACCTACTTACTGTTTTTAACGAGCTCGAAGTAAGAGAAGAATGCTCGAAATGGGAAGAGACGAGTGTCAGGGACATGCAAAACTAGCTCCAAGCGCATGGAACAAAGCTATTCCTAATGCAAGGAACATGGGCAAGATAAGGACACTCAGGGTGTGTCTCCTCCAGGTAAAAGGTGTCAAATTGAAAAGGCAAAATGATACAGGGCTTAGCGGAAATGAGATCAGAGATGGAGGCTTATACAACGGGCTAAAAGCGTGGAAGCCGGCTTCAGGCTCATTAGCACAAGCGGGATCATAATAGATGCATATGCAATTTGAACACAAAGATGGGAACCTTATCAGGGATGGCCAGAAATATATGAGGAAGAAAGATATGAGGCTTCTTCTCAAAGTCATGGTGAATCTAAAAAGGCTCCCGAACCTATGAGAAAAACTCAGCATGGGCACCAGAATGGCATAAGGGTGCTGACTAGGATGACCCATGTTAGGTAGGTTCTGCTGTCGGACTGGTGCACAATGCATAAAGAGATGGCTAACACACCAATATCCAACAGGTTCGACCCTATGGCGAATTCGGATGGCAAAAGGTTCAAATGCAACATAACAGCGGGGAAGCCTAAACCTATATGCAAGGTTCCGAATATACCTGACATGGTCGCACAAGGTGTCGAAAAGGACCAGTAAGCAAGTATAAATCCAGCTAAGAATCCTGTCTCCAAGAAACATTAGTACCGGGATCATATCTAAAACATATGTAAAGGAAGACTCGATACAAGTCACTGTGGTAGAAATACTTTCAACTTCACTATCATCAACAGCAGGCATAAACAAAGCAGAGTTTTCGAATGAAGACTCTATGGTGCCAAAGCCCGAGGACTTACAATCAACAAGATCAAATTCAGGATGAAGATCAAAGTTGAAGGACATGATGGAATCTGCAGAAACAAATTCATCATCACGGGAGTTGAAAATTCTAGAAGCATAATCAAACTCAGCAGGAACACCGATTTGCTGATCTATAGGAGATTCCAAAGACTCAACAGTAGGAATATCAGACTTTAAGGTCAAACCGGGGCTGGACATGACTGCGACTGGATCAACATCCAAATGAATGGCAGACTGTACTATAGACTCTAGGAAAACTTCATCGGAAGGAAGTATATCATCCCAGATAGAATACATATCTAAACATTCAGATGGAGGTGTCACTTGGTCAAAAGCTGGGACCAAGTCCCGAGAAGGTAAGCATGAACTCAGAGACTTCTTCTCAGTAGCAGTTGAACTCAAGGAACAATATGCCACACGAGGCGCATGTGACATAGTAGTGCCTAATGACAAGGGATCAGACTGGTCTACAGTTGGGTAATAAGGAGGATCAACGAATGCAAGCTGGTCGATGGTGACAATGTTTTCGTTATGAGGGAAATGCATCACACGAAAAAGCGTAGACACCACAGCATGCATAGCATAAACGTAATCACGCCCAAGGATCATATCAAAGTCCACAGGGTCCTTTAGAACCATAAAATCAACTAAGACTGTTTTTCCACCCAAGGTAACAGGTGCCTGACGGAGGAATCCGATCGGTTCACTAGGTCTTCTATCGAAGGTCAACGGCCAATTAACAGCTGGAATAACATTAGGGAAACCCAAATCTCTCCAAGCATAAGCGGATAAGATACTAACAGAAGCACCTTCATCAACAATACATCGATCAACCGTATGGTTCCAGATATCAACCTTTATCTGGAAAGGTGTCGAAGAAGGAAGGCGAGGCTCGGCTAGACTATTCCAATCAAAGGAAACAATCCTAGGGCTTGGTAGGGGTTCACATGGCACAGATGAAGTGCCCCCTTTTTCAGTAACATCCAAACTGGAAATGCAGAAGACTTCAGTAGTAGGTGCATCAATCTCTGAAGGACTGATGGGATCGGTCGAAGATTGCATCGATTCAATCACTTCACTCTCCGAAGGAAGAGTGGGGTCGACCAAAGATTGCATTGGTTCAACCACTTTATCAACCAAAGGTTGATCTGACAGCAGGGAATCTATATACAACTCAGGAACAGAGGTTCCTTCAGACATGGACCACACTCTTCGTGCCTCTGGAATGGCAGGGCATCGGTGAGTAAGGTGATCTCCCTTACAAAGTTTACAAGGGAACTTTGGTTTCCGTCCTATAGGTTTAGACTCCTTTACAACGTCAGTACTCTCAGCATGACTAGCATTGGCTGACAGCTTGCCCCCAGCATGACTCACAGAGGCTGGTTGCTCAGAAGCAGAAGACTTTTGAACTAAGGACCACACTTTTTGCACTTCTGGAAGTACAGGGCACAAGTAAGTAAGGTGGTCTCCCTCGCAAAACTTACAAGGGAACTTAAGCTTCTGTTTGTTGGGTTTTTCGACAATGTCAACTCCCTCAGCATGACTTGCAGTGGCTGATCTGGTGTCTCCAGTATGACTCACAGGAACTGGTGACTTGTCATTAATATGACTAGCAGTGATCAATGACGTGTCCTCAACATGACTGACAGTGGTTGAAGACAAACCTTCAGTATGATTTTCAGTGACTAAAAGTTTTCTCCCAGCATGACCTCTAGAGGCTGGGTGGGTGCCCCCTGCATGATTTGCAGAGGCAGGGTGCTTGCCCCCTTGTTTTGGCATCTTCTTCCTATTCTTCCCCCGTCTATTCCTTTTAGACTGCTGGTTACTAGTATTGCTACTTTCGCCACATGAGGTAGAAGGAGGAGGAGAAGATGTTACTGGCAAAGGAGGCACAGGGTTCTGATGCTCTTGATTTGAGGTGCTCACAAAAGAAGCGTCAGGAGCATGTAAGGCATTCAGAGTGGAAAACAACCAAACCGGCAGCCCAATAGTGAATCCAGGAAGATTCAGAGTAGCCATTAAGGGAGCACCAATGTTTCCAATGAATGGAACAGCACAAGGATCCCCCGGAACAGGGGTACCTTGATTGGCACTCGCCGGAATGCTAGACATAGTTTCCTGCTCAAATGAACAAGAAGTTCTCTAAGGCAAACTAAAAAAAAAGTAGCACAAAGAGCACACCACTAAAAAAGGTCCTAGGTAAATCAAACCAGGCAAACAGATGCCTTCCGGAGAAGAGTCTGGGATGATGAGGGCCCAGAACAGATCAACGAAGGATGAAGGACAGTTACCTGGGGTCCACAATACAATGACTAAGGGTGCAAGCGCTGGAATCACCCAACCGCCCTCCCAAAGACCTGCAAGGGATTTCCTCCCACGTCTGTCCTAGGTACAGCAGATATACCCTCCGCTGTCACCTGTGTATGAACCTAGAGTCTGATACTAAGGATACCACAACACCGAAAAATCCTGGGGGAACAGTCACCGGTCGAATCAGAAAGCGTGGGCAGGGTAGCTAAGCCCGAAACTCGAAAGAGTCCCCAATACGCAATCCAATCCTGGCGTATGCTCGAACAGAAAGTAGGAGGGGTATTCCCACAAACTGATCTCACATTGACCTACTGCATATGCTCCCAGGCAAATTTTGAGTGAGGTGGGTTTGCCTAATGATAGTCTCACTACGATTTTTGCGCAATGTGTGATCTTGGGTGGTTTAAGGTGTTTTAAACCCAAGATCCTAACCAAGACTAGTTGGTGTAGTGTAACCTAGAAAAGAAAATGTTGCTAATTCATTTTATTAGGGTTCATTTTAAAGGTTACTTGATTACTCAAAAAGGTAGTGGGTGTGTGAGAGTGGTTATAATAGAAATAAAGTACTGAAAATGAAATATTTACCACCAAACAAATCTTTTTCTTTTCAATGCAAGTCTTAAAATTCTGATCTAGAATGCATGTGCAAATGCAATTTTTTAATCTTTTGAATGCAAAAAAGGTAAAAATAAAGTCTAAATGTAAAAAATTAAACTCAAAACCTAAGAATGCAGCTACTCAAGCAACTAGGTATGCAAAAGAAAACTTGTTCTTTTTGATGCAAAGCACTCTAAAATCTTTTAAGCCACTTGCAAGGTACTCTATTTATAAGATAAATCAAAATTCTTTATGCTTTTCAAAGGTAAGAAACAAAAACTGAAACTAACCTACTATCAAAGCAAAGCAAAGAAACTTTCAGGTTCTCTTTATGAAACAGTAAAAGCTACCAATATGACTTTCAAATTCTTATTGATGTAAGCATGCCAAACATTGGGAAAAGAGTACAAAAACTACTTTTAGACCCAAACGAAGCGAATGACCTACGAAGAAGTATGGTTTGGTAAAGTCAGGTCTGCACGTAAACAATGCAAACAAGGTCTTGAACAACAGCCAAAACACTTGAGCTTTCACTACAAAAGAAAAACTAAAAGCATAAGGGAGGACAAGAAACCAACCTAAAAGAGAAATTTCACTCAAATAGATACAAACAGGGTCAAAAAGAGTCAAGAGGTTTCAAATCCAGTGGAAATGGGGCAAGCAAGTTCAATCAGACTCAAATTAGGGTACAAAACACCAAACAGGTCCACAACCCCCCAACTTAAGTCAACAAACCCCAAAACTTTCCAAACAAGCCCAAAATGATCAAAAGAGGTTCAAATCATGAATGTAGGATCAATACAAGGATGGGAGACCACTTACAGGGATTTAACACAGACCTAAGGTCATCAGGGACCCCAAAAAATGCAACCACAGCCCCCAGATTTGGGTCCACAACCCAAAAACTCAAAAATTTCAAACCCAGATTTTGAGCGCTACTGTGTATGAAGGAAACTAGCGCTCATAGCAGTATGGGCGCTACTGTGTATGAAGGAAACTAGCGCTCATAGTATTATGGGCGCTACTGTGTGGTACAAACAGTAGCGTACAAGAAAAAAAAGTCTAAAAAACGGGGTTAAAACCCCCAAACTGGGTCCACAAAGGTTTGCAAGGGTTGGGAAGGGTCTGTAAAAAGCCTAGGAGGGTCAAACAGAGCCTACTAACTGATCCTAATCAAGAAAATGAACAAAGACCATCAAACAAGACTGAAGAAATGACCTTGGATACCCCTAAGCAGTTAGGCTGTCCCCAGCGGAGTCGCCATTCTGTTGTGGGGAAAATGCACCTATAGTTCAGGGGAGAAACTACCAACTTACGGTGATAAAGATAGACTTACAAGCATTCTACAAGTATAACTAATAAATGAAGAGATTAGGGTTTAGAGATGTAGGAACCTTATTCAGAAGGTTGATCCTAGCTTTGCCTCCCTTGCTCTTCAATGCTTATCCAGTGTCGCAATGCCCAGACCTGCAAAACAACTTGATACCTTTCTCAAATACATTTGACTACATATATAATACTGATATTCATAATAGAAAGAGACATCAAACTATAATCAAACAGTAATCAAATCTGAGACACATTAATAGGTCATATTTGGAAAGAGAAGAACGTCTGATCTTTATTAATGAATGAAAGCAAGTACATAAAATTATACCTTCCTTCAAGCTTGGCACTTCACGAAACCTAGATTCAAGATCTCCTGCTTCCGTTCTCCAAGGATCCCAGCCTCTAAGCAATTGTACTAGGGTTTACCAAAACTGAAGCACAAGAGAGGGGGATGAGGGTCTCCATTCCTCCAGCATAACTTTGCAATTAGGCTTGCTCCCCTCACATGGCCCTTCTACCCTCCTTATATAATCAATGAGGAAGAGGAAAAGAAGTTATAACCACTCAAGAGGTTTCCCAACCAACTTAACTTACTCGAATTTCGAGATTTTGACCAAAACAAGAGTGTACCCCTACTCTACAGTATACAAAGTCGCGTACATATGGAAATGGGCGCTACTTTAAATGAGACAAAGTCGCGTACACACGCTACTATTATAACAGTAGAGTCGCGCTCATAGTGAAAAAATGGCCAAAAACAGGCTTTTCTGCTCATTTTCAGGAGATGGTTTGGTCTGGAAAAATGTTCCTAAGGGTCATATACATCAAATGGGTCAAGAATGAGGTAATTTCAACCATTTTTAATGTCCCAAATGACTCCTCCATCCACAAATGTCCTGTTGTGTGACTGAACTTGATCTCAAGAAGTGTCTTCATGCGACCAAGGGAAGCAAGTGTCGTCACGGACGGAGAGGTGTCATTTCAAGCTATAACACCAGTCGCTTCTGCGGGGTGCGACAGCTTCTGCTTCTTGGTAGCCGATCCTGACGGACCTTCATCATCCTTTTGCGCGACCTTCTCCTTTCCTTTATCTTTCTCTAGCGCGTCAGGGGGTGGCATCGCGACAGCGATGTCAGCGGCCTGCTTCCATTCATCTGGCCAGGACTTCATAGTATCCTCCACATCCTGGGTAGTCATTCGGTAGAGCCCTACGGCCCATTCTTTCGACTGAATTCCGCGAGGGCGGAAATAGATTTCATGCAAGTTGGTAGAAAAGACCAACTTCGCTCCATAGAGTTCTACTGTCTCCTCAGTAAGCCTCGGCATCTGCAGGATGGTATCCCTGAGGAGATTCTAGTACTCAAATAATATAGCGCGGTTCATCTTGCGCTTCACGGGATTATTAGAATCCCAGAGGTTAACATAGTGCATCCCTGTAACCTTTCCTGAATGGCGCGGAAGAAACTGAGTGTTGGGCGGTTCCTTCCACCCGACAAAGGCACACAGGATCAAAAGCCAAGAGGAATGGAACAACTGATTGGCGGTGTCCTGAACGTTGCGACAGTCATCCAAGAATGTATTTAGGAGGAAGAGAGACCAGTTATACTGCTCTCCCTCCGCAGCTGCGACTGTGAGCTCTACAACAGCTCCAGGGACTTCTTTAGGTCGGCACTTCGTTAACAATCTGCCTGCGAGCAGACTGCCTGTGAATCTGAGTGCTTCATCTTCTACTGCAGTGAGGTCATAAGCCCGACCCTCCTCGAGACAATTTGTATTTTTGCACCACCTGTGCAGCGAGCTTTCGGTCCTTGTCTTTACCAACAAAGTGGACGTTGGGGTCCTTACCAACCTTAGATAGGCCGGTAATTTGATGAATTAGGTCCACATTCAAATCAATTGGCCTCCCTAGCCAAATATAACCACTGTGAACACAGGATAACAGGACTTTGACAACCGCATTAACTTCATTGCTACGCCCGAAGTGCGGTAGCTTCAACAGGTTCAATAGTCCAGGCCTCTCCAGGTTTACTGCAAATTGCTGCGGGACCGAATTCGTCAACTTTCTTAACAGGGTTATGGACCACTGTCAGATAGTGATCCGGCTCGAACTGCGAATACGTTCTATAATCTCCCAAGTTATAGTCAGAAAACTTAACCAGCGGGAGATGTCCAAGCAGGGATCCTTCTTCCTGCACGATTTCCACCATTGGTGGCAACGGAATCGAATACTTGGCATTCTTGGGGATACACACCTCGGGTGCATCATCTGGCCCGCGGAGGAATGTAGTTAACCAGATTGTCCAAGGGCTCTGGAACGGGTTCTTCTGGCTGTTGCTGCTACTGAGACGTCCGCGTGCCCCGGGACTGTCTGGGATCAGGAAGCTCGACAATCTTGATCGGGGTACCCATTCCGAAATCTAAACCTCTGCGTCTAAACCGACGGACAAATTCTTCAGTTGACAGGTTCTCCATCATGAAACTTACATACACGACTTAACACTGATTAGAGAAGGCGGAACAGCGTAGGATACGAACTCTGAAAATGGGAAAGCAGTCTGCACAACACGACTCTGAAACAATGACTTAGACTCTCAAACAAGACAACCATAGAATGCACTAGCAAGGAAAAGTAACTCAAACATATACGAATGAGGGGTATTTATAGCTAAAGGCGGTAGTAGATGCGGGAAAGTGGCACTAATAAGCGTTGGCGCCTAAAGGAATGAGTTCACAACACCCCTTACCCCCCCGCGCCTCTATGGTGCATTAAATGCGATGGACGGGCTCTGACAGCCTTTTGGGAGATAAGCTAAGGCCTTCGGCTCCTTAATTAAATGCGGATCTTAGGGAAATCAAGATGAATCTGTCGGATCAAATACAATTAAATGGCAGTCTCATCCTTCATTAAGACTCAGACGCGACTACAGAGCTTTCGTAATTCAAATTTTCAAATTTTCGGCGGGTAACTTCAGCATGGGTAACTGTGCATATAGAGGGGTCCACAGCGAGGACTCTGTAAGAGCAAATAAAATTAGACAACAGGGAACTCTGCAAGAGCGAAAGTTTGACAACCCGGGGGATTTCGCAAGAGCAAAAATAGACTTACTCAGAACAGGCTTTATTACTTGCGCGGATGGTTCGAGGAACTACGCGGAAGCCAGAGACTGAAAATGTCTCGCGACTTCTGTGTAGACTGCGATAAGTGCGATGCCTCTTTCAACTACACTGGAAATCTACACGACTTTAGGAATTGATTAGGTCGACAGGGCAGAGTGGCCGTCGCGGTAAAGCTTGAGCCGACTCCTATTGATCATTGTGGGCAGCAATTCTCCATTAAGCTTTGCAAGCTGAACTGCTCCACCTTCTGTTATCTTCATTACTTGAAAAGGGCCTAACCAATGTACATGAAACTTGCCTGGAAACTTGATGAATTTACTATCATAGAGGAGTACCAAGTCTCCTTCTTGAAAGATTTTATTCTTAATATGCCTGTCATGCCAAGCCTTCTGTCTTGCCTTCTGCACTTGTTGATGGAATCCAGCTAAAAGCCCGTCTTCTTCTAAGGCAACCAATTGTGACAGCCTTTCGCTCATAGTATCAGTATCTGCCATTTCTGTAATTTGAGCAATTCTAAGACTGGGAACAATGTATTCCATGGCCATAACTGCTTCTTGTCCATACACCAAACTGAAAGGTGTGTGACCTGTTAATTTCTTGCATGTGGTTCTGTAAGCCCATAACACAGCTGTGACTCTAAGGTCCCAATCATCTCTTTGTTGGTTACAGATCTTAGTAAGGGAATTCTCCAGAATCTTATTGAATGCCTCCACCGTACCATTAGCTTGAGGGTGGTAGGGTGTACTCTTATGGTGACTGATGTGGAATTCTTCAGTAAGGGCCTCTATAGTCTCGTTCAAGAAATGTGTGCCCTGATCACTCATTAGAATCAGTGGACATCCAAATCTAGTGACAATATTCTAAAAAATGAACTGCACGGTAGTGACAGCGTCGCAATTCTTAACTGACTTCGCCTCAGCCCATCTAGTGAGGTATTCAGTAGCTATGATGATGTATCTTGCGCCGGTTCTCTTCCCTGGTGGGTTGATAGGTCCCACAAAATCAATGGCCCACTTATCAAAAGCATGCACTGTTATCTAGGATTTTAGCGACATTTCATCTCTTCTTGAAGTTTTTCCTGTTCGCTGGCACACATCGCAACACCTGCAGAATTCCTTAGTATCCTTCTGCAATGTTGGCCACCAAAGACCTGCGGCTAAGATCTTCTACGCAGTCGGCTTTCCTGCGAAATGGCCTCCTGTGGTTCCTGAGTGCGCTTCTACGATTATGGAGTTCCTCTCATGCGGTAAAATGCATCTGTGCAAGACTTCATTAGGGCACAACTTATAGAGCTAGCCTGCTATCAAAGTGAAGTCTACGGCTTTGACAAGAAGTTGTTTCTTCTGCTGTATTGTGAACTCAACTGGTGCTTGCCCTGTAGTGAGAAACTCAAGAATATCGGAATAATATCCATCTGCTGCTTGAACAGAGAACAACTGCGCATTAGGCAGATTGTCCTCCAAATTTGTAGGTTCCTCCCCTGACTCTATCCTAGATAAATGGTCAGGTCCTGCATTCAATCTACCTGGCTTCACAATAATCTCAAAATCATACTCCTGGAAGAGGAGTATCCATCTGCAAATTCTTCCCCCTAACACTGGCTTATTGACCAAGTACTTCAAGGTAGAATGGTCAGTGTACATTTTAAAATGAGCACCCAATAGATAGTGTCTGAGCTTCTGCAAGGCATACACCATAGCTAGTCCTTCTCTTTCTGTAGTGGTGTAGTTCTTCTCAGCTGTAGACAGCTTTCTGCTAGAGTAAGCAATGGGGTGGTCAATACCTCCTTCTCCCGGTTGTGTCAGTACAACCCCCAATGCTATGGAAGAAGCATCTACATGAACATGAAAGGGTTTTCTCCAGTTTGGAAAAACTAGAATAGGCGCTGTGATCATCTTTTCTTTAAGTGTGTCCAGGATCTGTTGGCATTCTTCTGTCCATTGGAATTTCGAATCCTTTTTCAGCAGTCTTTCCATAGGCGCAGTGATCTTTGCATAACCTTTGATAAATTTCCTGTAGTATCTTGTGTGTCCCAAGGTAGTGCGCAATTGCTTGACTGAGTTGGGCGCAGGCAAGTTAGCAATGATGGCAACCTTTGCGGGATCCATCATGAGTCCTTGTCTGCACACAATGTGACCCAACAAAATACCAAAAGGAGTACAGAAGATACATTTTTTCAAGTTCAGGGAGATCTGATATTGTCTACATTTTTCTAACATCATCCTTAGATTCCCTATATGGTTCTTTAGTAAACCAAACACAGTCCAGTCATCAAAATAGACTTCTAGAAACTTATGGATGAATTCTTTAAAAACAACAACAACGACTCTAGAGAAGATAGCAGGAGCGTTTTTAAGACCAAAGGGCATTACCGTATACTGGAATGAGCCCCATTCAGTCGCAAAAGTGGTCTTATGGCGGTTTTCTGGATGGATTCTGATCTGATGGTATCCTGAAAAGCCATCAGTGAAGGAGTAAGCCTCTTGTCCTTCCACATTGTCAAGCACTTTGTCTGTAAAGGGCGTAGGAAATGGATCATGCGCTGATGCGTCGTTGAGCTTGCGCAGGTCCACGCAGATTCTTATTTCACCTTTTGTCTTTTTCTCTTGTACCACCATAGGACTAATCCAATCGCTTTCCTCTACTGGTTCAATGATACTAGCTGCGAGCATCTTATCAATTTCTTCTCTGACCTTTTCTTTATATCGCGGGTTTAACCTGTACGGGCGCTGTTTTACTGGCTTAGCATCCGCTTTCAAAGGTATGCGCATAACTCCTAAATCTCCTAGGATGCCTTTCATTTCTGTAAACTTGGTAGGAAAGATATCCTGGTACTAATGTAGTAAATCTGCAATATGGCCAACAGTTTCATCATCCCAATAATCTCCTATAGAGGCAACCTTGGGTTCGGCTTCTGTACCAATGTTAATCTTCTTGAGCTTGATGTGTTCTGTAATGGCAAGGATATCAAGCTAAGGGCCTTCGAATTTGTGCGTCCCTTCTGACTCTGGAACATTGATGTTGCGAGGATCATCATCCTCTTCTCTAGTGGCGAAATTATAGCATTCCAGGGCATGTTCCATCTGGACAGCCCAATCTGGTTGAGAATACTCTGGTAAAGGACATTGTCCAAATACCTTCTTTCTAATACACTTTAAAGCCTGATCAATGCTTGGAAGTTCTGACTCAACGCTGAAAGTGAGTTGAAAACTTTCAATCATGAGAGGCCAAGTGATAGTGCCTCTGCGCAATTCTGTTTCAGTGTACCAGTTCCTTGGAACTATATCCAACGTGTGGATGAATAGGTGAGCCCACTCATCCTCTGGAATATTTGACCATTGCTGAATACATGCTTCCACGTGTGTCCTGGGGTCACTCTGTCCATCATATTTGCGCAAAACTCCTACTGTAGTCTCTTGAAATCTGCGCAGTATCAACCTGCGATAGTCTTGCCATGTGTCGATATTTTCTTTATGCGCACCCCACCATCTTGCGGGCGTAGCGCATAGTGCTACATCCAATGCTTGTATGCGCTGCTCATCTGGGATTTCTTGTTCATATGCATGTATGAATTCACTTACTCCAGTTAAACCATCAAAGATAGGAGTGTTATTCAATTCTATGCCAATCCATCGAATGGATTTAGTCATCATGGCGCAACGCGTTGCAGAAACCTCATGTAAGCGATTCTGCCAGTTTTTCAGTCCTGCTTCCGAATCTGATGCGCACGAGCTATCGCATCGCTAGCTGATATGGCCGTCCGCTGTGGGATTGACATAATCATTATGACTAGCAGTCATCTGATACAAACTTTCCATGTGGTGCACTTCTTCTTCTTCCTGAATGGGTTCAATATACCGTGGTCCTTGAAGGGGATCAAGCGGTGCAATGACCCTGGTCTGCTCATCCTCAAAGGTCATCTGTCTTTTCTTCAAATTAATGACAGCCAAATTATCAAATGCCCAGTCTATGCCTAAAAGTGTTGGGTAAGGTCTACTGTTATCTAGAATTTTGATTATTTCGAAGTCTGCAGAACTTCTTACTCCCTCAATATCAATGGGTACATTGGGTAATCCTCCCAATGGAGAAACTCGTTGCTGATTTGCAAGTCTTAGCTGGATAGGAGATCTGGTAAGCTGAGGGCTACCCATCTGTTCCCAAGTCCGCATGGTGAGAACATTAACTTCTTAGCCTAAATCCAAAATGACTTCGTCCATTTCAAATGCTCCAATCTACGCTGTGAGTCTCATCTCTCTTCCAGTTCTAGAATCACCCCCAATCCGATGAACAGCACGCTGCGGTGTTTTCATCGAAGCAGATTGTTGACACTGATCCAACAGGTGTTGGAGTTCCATAGTTGATTTTTCATTACACAACAACTTTAAGCAATTTCTCAGGAAAGCATGAACATGGCCTAGTGCATCCTCCTCATCAGGCCTTCCAGATGTAGTGGCCTGCTCTCGCACCAGGTTCTCTTGACGTGGCACATGCGGTTTGGTATCATTATGCGGAATTGCGACAGAGCTTGAAGCTCGCGGGTCTGAGAAATACTCTCGAGCTTGCTTGAATGCTTCTTTTTGCTTCTGTAGGTCAAGCGGGGATGGTTTAATATTAGTGTGGTGCACCCATTATGTCGCTAGCTTTCCAGTTCCCGACTCTGGCGCACCAGTAGTTACACCACTGCCCGTCACTATATTAACTATGGGATCTGGTTCTCTTTTTTCTGCTGCAATCAACTGAATATTCTGGTTAACCTGTGGCTTCTTTTCTTGCATCTTGGCCATCAACTGAGGGCATTCTTCAATGATATGATCATAAGATTTACAGTATCTGCAGAGGGTTGTAGGGTTTTGGCAATCCCTTGCATAATGGCCTTGAGCTCCATAGTTATAGCAAGTGATCTGTCCTCTTCCACGACCAAAACCTCCTGCACGTCCTCGACCCCTGTAATTTCCTCCTCGACCTTCCTGAGCTGGGTCATACTACTACTCTGCTGTGGGTCCCTGTGGTTCTGACTGTACTCTATAAACATCATGTTTTCTTTCTATCATAAGCTCATATGCTCTGCAATTGTTCTCATCATGGCCTACTGATTTACAGAAATTGCAATATAGATTCTTTGGAGTTTGTACATATTTCTGTAACAAGTGACACTCTTGTGGTCTGTGGCCTCTAGTTCTACAGATTTCACACCAAGGCCCCTGTACCTGTGGTAAAGGGTTAGGTGCTCCAGTTGCAATATAATCTATGAAAACAGGACAATGGTCCTTTGAATGTCCTTGTGCTCTACACTTTGTACACCAAATTTCTTCCTTAACATCCTTTCCTTTCTTAATATCATGCACTTGCAAGGTTAGGTTTGCTATTTGGTTCTGCAACTGCGCAACATCGTTGCTTGTTCCAGCAATTGGTGAAGCTTCTAGTTTCATAGCCATCTCTAGAGCTTGTTCTTGTGTATTGAGATTCTGTTGCATAAGAGGAATTCTAATGTGAGGAAGCAACGCAACAATGAACCATTCCTTATGCTGCTGCAGTGCAAACTCAAAGCTTACTTGATCTATCAAGGCTTTGAACTTCTGGTCAAAGTCCCATACTGATTCTGTAGGTAACTGTTTTATGTCTTTGAGTTCTGTTATGCACTGTGATTTTGATTTAGGTTTCTTGAATTCTTTAATCATAGCACTTCTTACATCAGTAAGTGTCCTATTCTGTGCTGCTGAGTATTTCATAAACCAGGTTAAGGCTGTCTCTCTTAGTGTGGTTGCTAACTGAACCAGCTTAACAGCATCATCATTAATTTGCTTAATCGTCCAAATGGCTTCACATAGAAACCAGTGCTGCTCAGGGTCTTCTAGCCCTGTTCCTCTAAAAGTTGGTAGCTTCATGTCATGACCCATCCTTCTTGCGCTAGGTTGACATGGAGGTGCTGTGGCACTGCCTCCGGGATGGTTAAACAAAGGTGGAGCTGAGGTACTAGAAGTACCGTGCGGGCTACTAGAGGGTGTTACTGCGGGGTTATGCTGAGCCCCGTCTGGCTTTTGCAGTGTAAAAGGGTAATAAGGGATATGAGCACTCCCTTGTCTCTCTATATGGCTTGCTCTACGAGCTCGACTATCTTCTGGGCTAGACTCACAAGAATGCTGGTCGAGGCCTACTTTATACTGTTTTCCACTACGAGTGCAACCAATAGCTTCAAAATCACTATTAGAATCTGCGGACATTACTTGTCTATGCTATTCATCGGAAGCTATGCATAGTTTTCCTTTTTCATATAAGAGCATTTTAATCCACAAGTTCAGAGAATTTAAGAACTTACCCCTGTATGCTTTGAAGAAGCTCCTCTCAGCCTCGCTGAAGCTCTTTCTCGTATCTACTGCAAATTCAGTGATGAAGCCTTCCAGCAAACTGTTGAACCAAAAGTCTACTGAATGGGATACAGGATTATCTATCCACTTCACAATGCTAATTAGCTCAGGCGTCCAAACGATAGGTTGATCAACATGCACAGTGGGTTCAGTATCTGCTATCTTGGATACCCACTCATGCAACTCGAGTGCAAATGTTACAAAGAAGATTTCGTGAAGGTCAGTATAAATATGCTTCTGCAACCAGTCTTCTGTCTGAAGCCTAGGGCTTCTATTTTCACGTTCAGCGAACTCTCTAGCCTTTGAATCAAACCACTCTTGAATTTCTTTAGCTGTAGGATTCCAGCACCACATTGCCTTCAAAATAATAGGGTTAAATCCAGCGGCGGGACCATTTGTTGGCTCCCTTTTTCTCTAGGTTTCGCATCAATCTCGCATGTCGCCGGAATAACAAGTCTTAAGGAAACAGAACCATTTGTTGGTTGCTTTCTGGACAAACCCGGGTTTTCAGGAGGCGCAGCAACAAACACCCCTTTGGCGCACTGGCCCTTTTGGCGACGAGCTGCATGGCAGCCCGAAGTCTCACCCGAAGTGGCTATGGGGGGCTAAGGAATCAGGTTTCCTTAACCGAGGTGGCGTGGAACCTACAGTTTTCTCTTACCTTCTTGCAGGTAACCCCTGAACAGAGCATCTTACTCTTTCACAGGTCATACAGCGCGACAGCGCTGGAACTTACTCGCCTCAGCCTAGCTGCGCGGTAGCCCCGCCCCTGCGCACAAGGCTTTTACCCGCTACGCCCGATACACTATGTATTGTTTCTGGCCTTGCGCCACAGCGCAGTAACACACTCCTCGAGCGCTGCGGCGATAGTGTTCTTACAGGCTCCTTCGACACTGCACTAGTATGACTTCTAAGGGAGCTTCAAGGACTTACTTTACCTACTCATTCATAAAGATAGGGAAACATTCATGTAAACATAGATAGTAAAACAAAGACATGCAATCACGTAAAACATCACCATAACAACAAGAATTATGTGGTTCGCCTCCACGGGGAAATCACGTCCACGGGAACTGTATTTTATATTATCTTGAGACAGAAATTACACAGTTCCGCTGCGCACACAGCTACAGCCTTAGATCTTTCTGGAAAACTCCATGCACACAGCTGGGAGCCCTTCTCTTAGATCTATTCTCTTCTTCTACAAATATTACAATGACTCAGACATCAACCTAGACTGTCTGTAAACTCAGCGATTCTAGCTCTTCGGCTATCCAATTCTCTAACTCCTTAACCTTCTAGCCAACCTATCTAACCCTTTTCCCTTTACAATTACACATATATATAGGTGGACCTGAGGGTCGCACCTTTACAAAACTGTGGGCCTTTCCCAACAGTGATCCCCAAAAACCCTAACCATTGACGGCTAGGTGTACTTTAGACGCCTCTTGCAGTCGCGTCGCAACTTCCTGCAGACTCCGCGATTTCCGGCGCAGATCGCGGGTATGGGTGCCGCTTCATCGTTCTTTGCTGCTTGTCCTTTGCCTTCATTGCTTCGTCCGGTTGCTCTTCCTTGGTCCGAGCAACCATAACTTCTGTACTTAGCCTTAATGAGGGTAGCTGAGCCCTCTATTCCGCCGCTTCATTTACTGTGGTGGTTGAGCTTTCTACTCGGCCACATTTACTCTTCTTTGGCATGTGCGCACGAGCTCCGCGATTTTCGGTCCGCACTCTGTGGTGAGCTCGTCCATCTGGCACCGTACCGCGTACTGTTCATTTCCGCCAAAAATGGTGCTTTTCCTCAAAATTAACACTTTTCCTTCAAACTTAGTGCTTTTTCCCAAAACTTGGAAGCTTTACCATAGCTGCGGCCTACGCTCCAACAAACGCGCAGCACATGGAAGGTGGGGGTGATCTGCAAGAGGATGAAGAGTCAAGTTATACCCCTATTGATTCGGGTCTAGGAGATAAATGAAAATTTGGAACATCTTCGTAGGGAGGAAGGAAAAGCAGAAAGCGTAGAGGAATGAAAATGTCCAAGATTTAATTGACGATGATATCAACATCCCGTTCGACAGGATGACAGAAGTTGCACGAGAAAATCGGAAAATATAAGAGGAAATAACAGTGTAGCTATTCAATGGTGTCACAGATGTACTAGATACATTGTGTCAGGAGGTCAAAAAGATATGCATTTCAGGCCCGTCGTAGGTCACACCACCGCAGGTTATAGAAGTCCAAGAAGATAAAGGGCAAGAACAGATAGTTTTACCCCCTTCGACAAAATGGGTGGTTAAAGTCTTTCCACGTTCATTAAGTTTTGATGAACCCGACACTAGTGTGCATTTTTCGAAGACCAAGTATGCAAACCTCAAACTAGTTTCATTCCCTCTTTATATGTTGCATCGGTTACAAGAAAGTATTGCAAAAGAAGTGAAGTCAAGGGATATTTCCCTCTTGGATTTAATGAAGGGATATAATAATCAAACGGCTATGCTGAAGGACATGAATGTTGAGCTTCAATAGGACAAGGACCTCCTGCGAGAGGAAAAGGACAAAGTTCAGGAGGCTATTAAAGTTGAATTTTGTGCAGTACCTAAGGCGAAAATTATTGAAGAGATGACATATGAGGAGAAGATATATCATTTGGAGGGTATTATCTCGGGATATCGGAAAAGAGTACAATATTTATAGGCTAGGCTTGTGTTGAGTACCCCACATGAAGTATCTGAGCAGCGACTAGCAGAAGTTAAAGAGGTTGTTGAGAGCCTTCCGGTCTTGGAAGCTTAGTGCATGAAAATGTATGAGGAAGTGTCGCGACCATGGGATTTATTATTTGAGGATATTGAGATACATGAGGTTACTACTAATATTGACGTTGCTGAAGAGAGGATGAGTACTTTAGGTGAGTAGTTTAATCATTTTTCACCGGTAGAGAGAATGAGGAGAGCTACGGAGAGTAAATAGCTTCAACATGAAATCAATTAGTTAAGAATGCAGCACATGCAATGGACATAAAACGTTGAGGTGCTCTAGCCTGAGGTTGAGCGCGTATAAAAATTCATCACGGGTAATCATACCTCCATCCACTCGACAGTCACTCAGGTTGTCGAACTAAGTAAGACACATATCACTGCATGGGTGAAAGATGAAGTCCAACAATTGGTCTAAGTGCGCAGTAGTGTATAATAGGAATTTATGCCGAAGCTACAGGAACCTGTCTCACAACCTTGAAATGGCTCGGGACAAGCCACATGTGAGTGTTGGGGGCATGTTGGTACTAGCTTTTTGGAGGTACCATTTTTTACGAAATAGTTTTGGTGTGGACAAAGGCAAGACAAAAGTGGTTTGGAAAAGCAGTCAACTCTGATGAGGCGAACAAGAAATATGGAAAAACGATTATGTTAATCAATTCATATGGTCGGAGTTGAGTCAGCTAGTTATAAATTGTCCACATTGTATTAATGAGTTAGTTAGAAAGATAGTGGGTTAGTGGGAGCGGGGCAAGCTAAGTGCGCCCTATAAATATGTAACAAGGGAAGAGTTTTGGGTTGGTTCCGGTTGGTTACTATTGGTTATTATTGTTTTGCTATTATAAGTCGACACGGTAAGAGCACGTTTTGAGTCTATAATGTATTATTATGTTATGTTTGTCGGAGTTATTTTGGATAAGTTGAGTCACTAATCTATAGGCTATGTGCGTAGATCCCCCATATGTCATGAATAAATATGTAAGTCCTAACTAAAATTCTTATTTGGCTGCGACTCATAGAAAAGACAAGCCCTTCCATGGTTTTTCCCAGGATGGGTTTCCACATTAAATATTGTGTCTTTATAGGGTGTGGTATGTGATATGTGTTTCTTTCCTCTCATTGAATATCTGGATGAATGCCTAGAAAAGATAATTGTGAATGACATGAATGTGAAATATAACATAAGTTACATTAATATGGTGATGTTACGGGTCTTTTCGAAGTGACTAATGTGTTGAAGCTTTGATCCTCTTGATGTTATGAAATAGTTAATGTTATGGGTTGTATGATGAATACGTTGTGCTTCAGGATATTGACCTTCTTCGAGTGAGACTTCATCTTCTCTACAGTTGTTGTTGAGAGGGATTAAACTCCCTTTTGGGTCGGTATCTATGGTAGTGGTGTTTGTTGGTATGATGTTGAATGTTTGAACCCTGGTCGAAGCAAAAGTGCACCAACAGATCTCCTCTTACTACTAAATTATTCAACCATTATGAAAATTTATCCATATTCCCCATAATAACTATACATAGTAACCTGCTTCCCTTTGCTAAATAGCACAAAAGCTTATCCAATATATTCAAGTATATAATGACAATGACAATTTACTAATTAATAATTAAGGATCACGATTATATACTTTCCTTAAATTGATTAAATCAACCTATTCAATAAAAAGGGACAACACGTTAACACATGAACATGTCATAAGAATAAGGTTTACATGTACATAATTATAGTTTAGTTAAATGGACAACACGTTAACACATGAACATGTCATAAGAATAAGGTCTACATGTACATAATTATAGTTTAGTTAAATGGACAACAGTTTCTCCCAAGAACACTTAAATTCAATTCATTTATAGTAGAGACCTATGAATCTTAAATAAATGATTTTTCTTGAGAATTAACCACGTCTATCAAACTCTTATTTATACCATTACATACTCCTAACTATTGGAACATAGTCATAACAACTATTCTCTATTACAACATAAAAGAATATTTATATGATAGACACAATAAGAATTAAATACTTATCTGAAGGAGTAGATTGACCGACCGAAAGCTTGACTGCAATGTTCCACCCATCAATTGATCCTCATCCAGCTTATGTTTTCCCTCAAAAAAACCACACCCAAGATGGACAAGATTCCACTAAATTTTACGCTTCCCCAGCTTTACATTAGCGGAATATCATTTATTTAAATGTATATGTGAAATATTAGTAGCCTCAAGGGTTGTACCCTTCTCACGGGCTATTTCCGTATAATATAATAATATGTTTCCTCTACGAGAACTAGTTGAACTAAGGGATGCGACTTCACTCAAAAATATTTAACTTACATAGTATATTTGAATTCAAAATATAAATAATTAAATATTCCAGAGCAATGCTCTTTATTGAGAGGGGTCCAGAATACTACTAAATGGATTTGCCCAAAATGTAAGCAATGAATTTAACCAAGACTATGCCATTTCTCTAGAGAGTGTTGCACCCTATTCAGGTTACCTTTCGAGGCACAATACAATATAAAAATATAATTTAAACTACTGTAAAGCACTTAGACTAGGCATACGCCCTCACTAGATCATTCAAAGCATAAATGCAATATAGAAATAGTATACAAAACACTCTAAGTTCTAAGCCTAGGACTACGCATTCATTGGCTTAATCTGCACTTAAACATAATATCAAATATATAACGTTACAATCTAGAACATTAAGCTTAGGGCCACACCCTTACTGTCATTTTAACAATGTATATAACGGAAACATTGGATAAGATGGCTCTCTTCAGAGAGACCATAACCAGAAAAACAAGAGTGCAGTAACTCAAGGAGCTAAGTTTCTCTAGATAGTAGGAAAGGTAAATAAGCAGTCATCTCTCTCCAGGGAGAGATGCGTTTCTTTCTCAGTTAGCTCAATCAAACACACTAATAAACAGTCTCAATGCAACCCAATCTGGCAATCATTTAAAAGGAGCCTTGAGAGGCACAACGCCCTCAACAGTCAATCATTCAACTAACAATTAATTTAATAGATCCATTAGAGGCAAAACGCCCTCAACACTCATCAATTTAGCTCACAATTAATTTAAACGAGCCATGAGAGGAAAAATGCCCTAAAACATAGTGGGACTCTGATCAAACTGGTTGCACCCCGTACAGTTCAAATAGAAACTTAATAATAACTTGGAATGGGTTGACCATAGCTAATCGATTATCAAAACCAAAGGCCTATGGATTCATCAATCAAAACAACAATTATAAAATCAATAAATCTTCGATCCAAAGGGTTATGCAATCGCAAGCAATTGTAAAGTGTCAGAGTAAAAGGAGTTGCGCCCATCGCACTCTGTTGCGAGCATCCAATTCATAAATGGGAATACTTCATAAAACACAGACTGGCCAATGCCCTCACCACACAGCTTGTGCAACAACCCTTTACAAAGGAATATATCTCCATCCCTCATCATACGAGTTGCTCTAAGGCAGCGACCTTTTCAAACCAAAAATAAAATTAATAAAATAGTTACTTCCTTCATCCATAGATGGTTGCTCTAAGAGCAACACTCTCTAATATCTCACGACTGAGCTGAGAATATATATACTAAAAATTTCACCTCATAGTAGGGCTTGTGCCCTTCCCACAACACCCACGAATAAGAATTGTTCCTAAGAGTGCCATCGCAGCCTTTTAAACCCTGATTAACGATGGGTGGCAGAGATTTAATGCTTTGGAATATACTTCCAAATAGATTCGTCAAGCACACACATTGAATGGCCAGGATTTGTTGTGGATGAGCAGCCTACCGAAAGGTCGATTGCTAAATTCATCATTTTTTGTCAATCAAGTTCTCTTGCCAGGTGGAGAGCGATCAGCAAAAGGGTGGTGGGGAAGACAAAGATAATATAAATTCCAGAAGCTTGTTGGGCATTCAGCCCACATAGATCATAGAAAACATAGAAGATTTATAACAGATATATAACATATTTAAACAGAACAGCAATCGCACAAGAGACATAGAAATTTACGTGGTTCACCCACTGAATGTGGGCTACATCCACGGGACAAGGGCAGGCAGTCTTTATTCATCATCAACAATAGTTTACAAACTATCCCGGAGAGGGCTTAAAGCCCCAACTCAATAGCTGCCTCAATGGGCCACATATTTAAGCAAACCTTCAGTTATGTGTAACTAATTATACCGTTGGTGAAACCACCGTGAACCAATTTGACCTCAACTGTTAATTGGTTGTCACATCCCAACAATATCCACCTTGACAACAATTTACTTTATGCCCTGCCCTTGTCCATTTGTGCTTCTAAATACCAAAGCACCCATTTCACTACTTCACCTGGATTTGTCATGTATTCACTAACAACACCAACTGCATGTGAAAAGATCTCATCGCATACATCACACCAACGTACCATACACGAGACATATAACCCTTTTCTTCATTGCATGGACATCAACTTGAAGAAAGCTTATGATGTCTACCAGTTTCACATTTCTTGAGTATCATTACCATGTACTCTTGCTGTGATAACCAAAACTTACCATCAATCCCTCTCTTGTACATTCACGCTCAATATTGTTTTGCAGCTCTCAAATCCTTCATATAGAATGTCCAACAACCTGAGCCAACGTGTTGATCTTAAACCATGCTTGTCCTAGCTCAAGCATAACGCTGATCCGGATTTATGTGGGAACGAAACAAAAGATAGCATATACAGAGATATATTGCAAATAACACAGTGATACAGTAAACACATATTCTATTAAATAGCGGAAATAGAACAGACTGTAAAATACAATAGCTAGAATGGTGGTAGCTATCTCTGAGAAGAGATATGGCCGCTATGGTCATTCGTGCCAAGATGAATACAAAGAGAGGCCGAAAGGGCCTATTTATCATAAGCATGAGAGAAAGAATCCCAAACATCCAAAAACCTAACCCTAGAAGATGAACCGTCATAAAGTTTACGGCCCCAAGGTGGTTAGTTGAACAGTCAACTTCCCGGGGTCATAACTTTTGCATACGATCTCCGTTTAGGGCGCTCGGTAGCCCGTTGGAAAGGTCTAACCGAGATTTACAACTTTTGAGTGTGCCCAAATGCATGTCGTTGGCAACCATTTGGTCCTCCAAATCGCCAAAAAATGTCGTTTAGGGCCTCAAAATGGCTCCGGAAGTTCAGGACCCGAAAAACTGCTAAAAATAGTAATTTACCAAAATTGCCAGAAGACTGTTTTGAGACAGTTGGAAGAGGTGGGACACCATCGATATCCACCTGGATCAATCCTCCCTCCTTAGGAAGCAATGGTCTCCATTGCGCTAATTCCCTTACAATTTGTCGAGCTGTGTGTCGAGTTGAGCTCTTGGTGCGACATTTGCTGAAGCGGAAAGGTTGTCTTACTTTGACATCTTCAGAGGGTTGTAATTGCTGTTGATGGATGCGCTGGAGATGTTCAACATTTTTGGTTGTTGTGGTATCCTTGGTATGCACTGGTGTGGATGGTTTCTTTTTGGAGGAGCACCTTGAATGCGTGGCCTTGCACTGTAGAGGTACCCGAATAGGCGATGCGGCACTGAATTGGTGTTGTTGTTTCTGCTGAGTAGAAGGATAATCTGCATAGGTTGTGGATGTCTCAACGATCTGATGTTCACCTTTAGTGGCAATTGCGAATAGGGAAAATTTCCCAGTGTGGGAGATTATCTTCCTTGCCTTCTCGTTTCGGGTAGGTGCAACTATCTCTGGTATCCGATAGAGTTGTCCTCCCAAAGTGACAATGACACTGCGAGGTCCTGATTCATATACAGCATGACGCTTCCACATATATGGTTGTCCTAAAAGAACATCACATACTTCGAGTGGGGCCACATCACATAATACCTCATCTTTGAAGGGCTTGATGCCATATGGGAGGCGACATTGGTGACTGACACGGATCCTTCGTTCTTGGCTTAGCCATCCAATGGTGTATGGTTGTGGGTGTGGCGTTATTGGTAGCTCCAATCTCTTGATGACTTCTTTTGAGATTAGGTTCTTCTGGCTGCCGCTGTCCAAAAAAAAGTGTAGGGGAATTCCCTTCACCCACATCTGTGAGTGGAAAAGGCGCTCCTCTTCCTCAGACTCTTCAGGCTCCTCTGGCTGAATCTGTGTGGTAGCAACAACGGCACTGGGTTCTGCATCAATGATCTACTTCCCTTTTTGCATGGCTGTGAAATTAGGTTCCGAGTCAGAATCGGAACTGGGATCTGATTCTGAAGCTTTGATCTCAGCCACCAATGATTTTTTTGAGCGACAATCATCAGTTTTGTGCCAGGGACTTTTGTGGAACTCGCACCACTTCCCGGTGTCCTTCTTTGTCTTTTCTTTACCCTTCTTCTCCTGTGGTTGGGACTGGTTGTCCTATTCCTGCCCCATGTTCTGCGAGCCAGAGTTTCCCTTGCCCTACTTCTGCGCAAGTTCGAAGTCACACTTGTTCTTTTGCTGAAATTTCTGCTCAATTTTGACAGCATATCGATAGGCAGATCCGAGTGAAGAGATTTCCAGGAAATCCATCTCTGTTTGGATGTACCGGTGTAGGCCATTGCGATATTTCAGTACTAGGTGCCACTCGGATTCCTTGATACCTAGCTTTGTGCGCAAGGTATGAAATTTGTTGGTGTACTCCAACACCGTTTGGTCCCTCTCTTGATGCAGAATGGTCCATTTTGTGTACTGGTCATCATAGTTTCCAACAGGGTAATATTGTTCCTTGACGGCATCTGTAAAAGAGGCCCAAGTGGGATTGGAATATTCAAACAATCCAGACTCGTCTGATGAGTTTTGCTCACAATAAGTTTGCCACCAATTTTTGACATGGGGGACGGCCTTGAGGAGTGCAAAGACGATCTTTTCCCTGTCGAAAAAATTGTGGACAGAGAAATACCCTTCTAGTAGATTCAACCATTTATCTAGGGCATCGGCATCGATTTGGCCTTCAAATAAAGGGATATCAAAATTAACTTGTACCTTGAAGGGAGTCATATCTCCGAAATGGCTGCTCGTTGAGGGTGCATTTGCCGCTGTTGGCATACGTTGAAGGATCTGGGCGAAATTATCCATCTTCTCGTTCCTCTGTCATGCGAGGGCTTCCTCGAGCAACAACTTGATAGGATCTACTGCTCTGTCGTCTCTCTTTTCTTCCGCCATGGGAGGCCGTTTGGGGCGGCGAGAGTGGTCTTCCCCAAGTGAAACTAGTTCGAGACCCAACTCTCTGTATCCTAACCTCATCGGGGACATGCACCGAGAAACAATCAAAGAGAAGACCGCTCTGATACCACTGATCCGGATTTATGTGGGAACGAAACAAAATATAGCATATACAGAATCATATACATAGATATATTGCAAATAACACAGTGATACAGTAAACACATATTCTATTAAATAGCGGAAATAGAACAGACTGTAAAATACAATAGCTAGAATGGTGGTAGCTATTTCTGAGAAGAGATGTGGCCTCTATGCTCATTCGTGCCAAGATGAATACAAAGAGAGGCCGAAAGGACCTATTTATCATAAGCATGAGGGAAAGAATCCCAAACATCCAAAAACCTAACCCTAGAAGATGAACCGTCATAAAGTTTGCGGCCCCAAGGTGGTTAGTTGAAGAGTCAACTTCCCGAGGTCATAACTTTTGCATACGATCTCCGTTTAGGGCGCTTGGTAGCCCGTTGGAAAGGTCTAACCGAGATTTACAAATTTCGAGTGGGCCCAAATTTATGCCGTTGGCAACCATTCGGTCCCCCAAATTGCCAAAAAATGTCGTTTAAGGCCTCAAAATGGCTCCGGAAGTTCAGGACCCGAAAAACTGCTAAAAATAGTAATTTACCAAAATTGCCAGAAGACTGTTTTGAGACAGTTGGAAGAGGTGGGCCGCCACTGATATCCACCTGGATCAATGAGCATAGCGGCCACATCTCTTCTCAGAGATAGCTACCACCATTCTAGCTATTGTATTTTACAGTCTGTTCTATTTCCACTATTTAATAGAATATGTGTTTACTGTATCACTGTGTTATTTGCAATATATCTCTGTATATGCTATCTTTTGTTTCGTTCCCACATAAATCCGGATCAGTGGTATCAGAGCGGTCTGCTCTTTGATTGTTTCTCGGTGCATGTCCCTGACGAGGTCAGGATACAGAGAGTTGGGTCTCGAACTAGTTCCACTTGGGGAAGACCACTCTCGCCACCCCAAACGCTTCCCTAGTCGCAATTTCCACTAAAGGTGAACATCAGATCATGGAGACATCCACAACCTCTGCAGATTATCCTTCTACTCACCAGAAACAAGACAAACACAAAGTTAGTGCAGCATCGCCTATTCGGGTACCTCTACAGTGCAAGGCCACACATTCAAGGGGCCCCTCCAAAAAGAAACCATCCACACCGGTGCATACCAAGGATACCACAACAACCAAAACTGTTGAACAGCTCTAGTGCATCCATCAACAACAATTACAACCCTCTAAAGATGTCAAAGAAAGGCAACCTTTCCACTTCAGCAAATGTCGCACCAAGAGCTCAACTCGACACACAGCTCGACATATAATAAGGGATTTAACGCAATGGAGACCATTGCTTCCTAAGGAGAGAGGATTGATCCAGGTGGATATTGGTGGTGGCCCACCTCTTTCAACTGACTCAAAACAGTCTTCTGGCAATTTTGGTAAATTACTATTTTTAGTAGTTTTTCGGGGTCCTAAACTTCCGGAGCCATTTTGAGGCCCTAAACGACATTTTTTGGCATTTTGGGGGACCAAATGGTTGCCAATAGCATGCATTTGGGCCCGGTCAAAAGTTGTAAATCTCGGTTAGACCTTTCCAACAGGCTACCGAGTGCCCTAAACGGAGATCGTATGCAAAAGTTATGACCCCGGGAAGTTGACTGTTCAACTAACCACCTTGGGGC
Source organism: Larix kaempferi (assembly GCA_027924585.1). Classification (NCBI taxonomy): domain Eukaryota; kingdom Viridiplantae; phylum Streptophyta; class Pinopsida; order Pinales; family Pinaceae; genus Larix; species Larix kaempferi. The sequence continues at coordinate 1,351,199 of BSBM01000105.1, read as the reverse complement.
CGCAAACTTTATGACGGTTCATCTTCTAGGGTTAGGTTTTTGGATGATTGGGATTCTTTCCCTCATGCTTATGATAAATAGGCCCTTTCAGCCTCTCTTTGTATTCATCTTGGCACGAATGAGCATAGTGGCCACATCTCTTCTCAGAGATAGCTACCACCATTCTAGCTATTGTATTTTACAGTCTGTTCTATTTCCGCTATTTAATAGAATATGTGTTTACTGTATCACTGTGTTATTTGCAATATATCTCTGTATATGCTATCTTTTGTTTCGTTCCCACATAAATCCGGATCAGCGTTATGCTTGCGCTAGGACAAGCATGGTTTAAGATCAACATGTTGGATCAGGTTGTTGGACATTCTATATGAAGGATTTGAGAGCTGCAAAACAATATTGAGCGTGAATGTACAAGAGACGGATTGATGGTAAGTTTTGGTTATCACAGCAAGAGTACATGGTAATGATACTCAAGAAATGTGAAACTGGTAGACATCATAAGCTTTCTTCAGGTTGATGTCCATGCAATGAATAAAAGGGTTATATGTCTCGTGTATGGTACGTTGGTGTGATGTATGCGATGAGATCTTTTCACATGCGGTTGGTGTTGTTAGTGAATACATGACAAATCCAGGTGAAGTAGTGAAATGGGTGCTTTGGTATTTAGAAGCACAAATGGACAAGGGCAGGGCATAAAGTAAATTGTTGTCAAGGTGGAGATTGTTGGGATGTGACAACCAATTAACAATTGAGGTCAAATTGGTTCACGGTGGTTTCACCAACGGTATAATCAGTTACACATAACTGAAGGTTTGCTTAAATATGTGGCCCATTGAGGCAGCTATTGAGTTGGGGCAGCTATCTAGGAAGTGAATATGTACTGCAGGCTGGAAAATGAACTGTTGAAATTCGTCCTGAGTCAATACTTCTATCTTCTTGATAAAATCCAAGACTTTGTCCAGCTCTTTCTGCAGCTCGAACAATCGATCTTCTTCATTTGGGAAATCATAAATGGAGGCAGGAAGAATCAGATGACACTTGCTATGTGATTCCATGAGTGTGGAGTAGAATGAACAACACTTGAGGATCGTCTTCCTGATTTCCAAACTTAGCTTGGTGCTGCAATCCTTGACGAATTCAAGCTTTCAGATTCTTCAGTTCATCTTCAGAGATGGCCAATTGCATCTCTAAGGTGTTTTTCTCATTCTCAAGCTAGAGAACTCCCGCATTTAGCATTAACTGCTCTCCTACCAAGTCATTGTATTTCTCTTTTAATTTGTTTGCTTCCAACACCTCCCTCTTCCTATCATCTCTGATCTTAAAACATTGCTCCCTGTAATGCTTTATCTCACCTTTCAAAAAATCAATATTGGCTTTAGTTTACTTAGTTGATGCTACAGTGCATTGGGCTTGGAACGTGGGGTCGGCATCAGTTCCTTGGACCAATTTTTTCTCTAATATCCATAATTCATATTCATCATCAACCCCGCTTTCCATCTTCTTTACCCTCCTATCAATAATGGCATTTTTCCGTTCATGGAAATAAACAGTGTCCAAGTCTGCTGCTTTGCATTGCTTCCTGGGGTTATATGGGGTCAGCGCTAAGCTCCCTGAAGAGGCACCCTCTTCCTGAGTTGTCCCTGGAGAGTATATTAATGGTGGTTCCAGCTCCATGTCTGTCAGAGTAGATGGCTCTGGCTTGGGAGACTTCTCTGTCGGTTCTTTCTCCTTCCCTCCTGCTATCTCTTCTTGTTGTGTTTTCAATCTAGCTGCTTCTTCTGTCAGGAACCTTTCTTCTTCCTCATGCTGCTGCTTGGTAGTTTGCTCTTGAAGCACTCTATCCTGATCCTCCTGCTCTAATCCTGATGGATCCCCTGATTGCGAGGCCAATGCCTCCCGCTCCTTTTGGATCAAACCAACGGGTTTGGGACTCGGATCCTTCACATTTTTCTTCTTGTAACATTTCCCTAGCTTAGTTAGGTTGTGGACGCTCCTGAAGAATTCTTCACTTCGGTCCATAGCATGAGCATATTCAAAAGAGATCTTGAGGTCTGCACAATGCTAATTGGCCGCACCGCAAGGGTCATGCCTTCTGAAAAGGATCGTGCCAAAATGGAAAAATTCTAAGCCTTGAGCGTAGTTTTCCCTGTCTCTTGCTCTCGGAAGGCTGTAGGCTCCAATTGTAAATGGCATGGGAGGATACATGCTCTTCTTTCGGTCTGTTAAGATCTTGCTTATTGCACCGGTGTCGAAGAGCTGTCTTATGCCCTCCTTGTGAATTACAAAATCTGTAACATACCGCAGGAACATAAATGGTTCTTGAGTTCCTCCACTCATCCTGATGTATGTGCCTTCATTGGTGTGATAATAGTCCCTGAATTTTTCAATGATAGGCATTGCATTTTCTAACATACAGTCTGGCTCTCCTACGAAAACGAGCTGGTACAATGGCATGATAAATCTCTCGCAAATCATTTTGTAATGGTTTGCGTATTTACTTTCCCATGTACATTGATAAGCTATGAAGAGGGTTGTTTCTTTTGTCTTCCATGAGCAACCCAAGTCCGGGAACGTATGCTTTCTTAACAAACAGTCAATCAAGTATGAGGACATGAAAAAATATTCCTTCTTTTGGGTTAGTCCTCCTTGGGCCACTGTCAGCTGTGAGGCCAAACTGTCCAAAATTATGTCAGCCCAGTTAAAGATGGTGCCATTCATAGCTATATGAAACATTACTGGCACCCATCCGATCTTAAACACATTTCCATTAGGCATGCCTAAAAGTCGATTCAACATTGTTCGGGTACACAGGGTACTACCAAAGGACCAAACACCAAGAGCAACCACTTCACACAAACAGATCACAGATCAACACATGGATGTTTTGACGTGGTTTAAACCCTCTTGAGGGAAACACTCCACGGCCTCGGCCAAATAGCTTCTACGGGACAATTTATTATGTAAAGAAAGAAAGTTACAAATGAGCTTCTCATTATTGATCAACTTTCTAATGACCCTCCATGCTCTTTAAATAGAGATCATGGACCAATCGGGTGTTAAGCCACGGATCAAGGGTAGGTATGATCTAAGAGAAGTTGAGCCATGGGATCACTCTATGTTGGGAACATATTGTGACCGTAGGATTAAGTATTTACAAATGCATACTAATGCATACTAAAGAAACACACTTTTCCTAACGGATATATCACACAAGTTGATCTTAACTAACTCCTAAGTGTCTAAATATCCTAACATTCCCCCTTAAGAACAACTTGGGATAGGATTGAAGGATTTACAAAAGTGACACTACTAGGAGAAGGAAGGAGGCATTAGAGCCTATCCCCCCTTAATGACAAGTTCTTGAACTCCTAACATAGATCGAAGTTTAGAAAACTTCGCTTCTGTAAGAGACTTGGTGAAGATCTCTGCAACTTGATCATCTGTGGAACAAAGGAGTACTTCAAGAACACGATCATGAACAAGATTTCTGATGAAGTGCATATGAATCTCAATGTGTTTGCTGCGTTGATGTAGGAATGGATCTTTGGCAAGCTTGATGGCACTTTGATTGTCGCACCAAAGTGGAGTAGGCTGCTGCTGTTCGAATCCAAACTCTGAAAGGATTTGTCAAAGCCATAAAGCTTCCTGACTGGCATTAACTGCGGCTCGATATTCAGCCTCTGCTAAAGAAAGATAAAGATCTTGTTGTTTCTTACAAGCTCAAGTAATAGGTCCAGATTCCAAACTGAAAACATAACCTGTAGTAGACTTTCGATCATCATGATCGTCGGCCCAATCTGAATCAGTAAAAACAACCAACAAAGGTTCCCCCCCTGTACTATAATGAATCCCAAAATGAATTGTACCTCGAATATATCGAAGTATTCTTTTAGCTACTTTCCAGTGACTTTCATGAGGTGTCTGCATATAACGGGCAGCACGACCAACGACAAAGGAAAGGTCAGGACGGGAATGAGTCAAGTATAAGAGACTACCAACAAGATGACGATACAAGGTGGCATCGGCTTCAGGTGAAGTACAAGTGGCAGAAAGTTTGACTCCAAACTGGAAGGGAGAAGGGGCTGGTGTACAATCTTCCATGTGAAAGCGACGAAGAATGTCACAAGCATACTTAGACTGAGAAAGAAAGATTCCTTCTTTGGTTTGCAAGACTTGGAGACCAAGAAAATAATGCAAATGTCCTAAGTCTAATATTTCAAAATTTTGCTTAAGACTGGATTTCACATGGGTTATAAGCTTAGGGTCACTACCAATAAGAATAAGGTCATCAACATATAGAACAAGTATGATGAGATGGTTTTCTACGTTCTTGGTATAGACATTGGGGTAAGAATGGCATCTAGAAAAACCAGTGTCAAGGAGAAAGCTATCCATTTTAGCATACCAAGCTCTAGTATCTTGCTTAAGGCCATATAAGGATTTCTTAAGGCGGCAAACAAGGCTAGAGTTGTTCTGAACATATACAGGAGGTTGTTCCATGTAAATTTCCTCCTATAAATCACCATGTAAGAAGTCAGACTTGACATCCATTTGATGGACTTCCCAGTTATGTAAGGTTGCAAGGGAAAGAACAAGGCAGATGGAGTTCATTTTTGCGACAGGAGCAAAGGTTTCATTGTAGTCAATCCCTTCAACTTGGGAAAAACCATTGGCAACTAACCTTTCCTTAAGTATTTCAACACTTACATCTTATGCATACTTAGTTCTGTAGACCCATTTACATCTGACAAGTTTTCTTCCTTTTGGAAGAGGTACAAGATCCCAAGTATCGTTCGCCATTAAGGAATGATATTCTTCATCCATAGCTGCATCCCTATATGTATTTCCTGAAGCTTCTGCAAAGGTTTATGGATCATGATTCTCGTAAACTTGAGCCAAAAGAGAAGAGGCTCGCTGAAACTGAGAACATGTTCGACATTGATCTCTAGGATCACCGGCAAGATCACCAGCTGCTTCACATGTTGAACAGACCCATCGAGGAAGCACTTGTGCTGGTGAAACTGGAGGAACATGAGTAGGCAGAGGTGGATTTTCATCCTCACTGTCATCATCACAAACTGGAGTTGGAAACCTATCAAGGAAGTTGGAAGAAGAAGAAGAAGGCACAATCGTCGAATCAGGCTCGCAGGCCAAAGATGGCACAATTGCCAAGTTATGCTCGCAGGCCAAGAGATTTTCATAAAATTTAACATCTCTTCTAATGATTACATCATGATAATTTGGTTGAAGAAGTCTATAACCTTTTACATCTTCAAAATATCCAACAAATATGCACTTTTCACTTTTGGGCTGCAATGCTTTCCGTTTTTCATCCGGAATGTGAGCCCATGCTTCACTAACAAACACACGGAAGTGACTTACATCAACTTTAGTTTTACTCCATTCTTCTTCCGATGTGATACCTTGTAATGCTTTAGTGGGGATGTGATTAACTATGTAATTTGCACAATTAATGGCTTCAGCCCAAAATTGAAGACTTAGTCCCGTAGATTGGATCATACAATTAGCCATTTCTTTTCAAGTGCAGTTCTTCTGTTCAGCTACACCATTTTGTTGTGGTGTATATGGAACAGTGTGTTGTTGTTGGATTCCTTGTTCAGTGCAGAAAGTAGTGAACTTTTTGTTAACATATTCTCCTCCATTGTCAGATCTTAACTTAATAATTTGATGTCCAGATTGTTTTTCAACAAGGACCTTGTAGGCCAAGAACATGTTAAATACTTCGCTCTTAACTTTTAGGAAATAAACCCAAGTGCGTTTGGTGTAATCATTAATGAAAGTTAAGAAATACTTGAAACCAGAAAAGGACACAGATGGAAGAGGACCACACAAGTCACTATGCTTGAGCTCCAAGGGAACCAAGGCGTTCCAAGAGGCACGTTTGTCAAAACTATCCCGATGATGTTTTCCGAGTACACAACCGGAACAAACACCATCCCTGCAAGATACCATCAGAATACCTGTCACCATATTGTCTTTACATAGTTGTTGCAATGAGCGATATTTTAAGTGACCAAATCGCTCATGCCAAAGTTTGCTCAAGTTATAACTATGAGTAACAAAAACTGAAGGAAAAGGTGATGACCCAAAGTTGTTAAACTTGTACAACCTGGTAATATCATCAACAATTCCAGTAGCTAGGACCTGTTGAGGATCTTTAAAATCCTTGATTCCAACTTGGTGAGGGGTAAAGGTCACAGTTTTACCTTCACCAGAATGAGTGATTTGATAGACTGATAACAAATTGCAGGAAATTCTTGGAATACATAGTACATCACTGAAATGACCATTATCTACTGGAACTGTTCCAACTCCTACAACACTTAGAGATCTATCATCACCAACAAATATTTGTTTGGTGTTACATTCATGCATAGTAGAAAAGATGGCTTGATCCTTAGCCATATGATAAGATGCTCCAGAATCAATGAGCCATTCATTTGAAGTAGAAGAAGAATATGCATTGTAAGAATAACCAGAAGCACAAAGTGCATGTCCATGAGAGGTAGATTCTGAAGGCGAATCTAGGCTGATGTGGTGCTTCTTCATTGTTGCTTCCAAGACTGTCATATTTTTGAAATACTTAGATTCATCTTGATTATCTTTCCCGCAATAGTTGCAATGACGCTAAGTCTTCTTTCCTTTTGGCTTGGATCCTTTGTCATTTTTCAAAGAAGGAGCTGACTAAGAGAGTTTGGGACCCTTGTTTGACTTATTATTGTGAAAATTTTGTTTATTGGGAGGCTTGGACTTTTCTTTCTGTTGGGACAATAAGGCTTTCCCAGATGCATCTGCGTTGTTGATTATTCCAAGATGGATGAGTTTATCTTGCTCTCTAATCAAGGAATCACAATAGGATTCAAGACCAGGCTCTTGATAACTAGCTGCATTCAAGGATTCTTTCATGGAGTAAAATGTAGATACAAAAATAGAATATGCAGGTCCAAGTTTTGAAAGAATATGATAGATGCATTGTTTGTCTTCCCTCTTAATCTTACATTCTGCACATAAGAGTTTAAGAGTTTTGTAGTTAGATAAATAATCTTGAATGCATGAAAAATCACTTGGATTTAAAGAAATCAACTCATTTTCAAGTTGATGACCTCGAATTTCATTGTCTTTACCAAACACAAATTCCAACTTGTCCCAAGCAGCATCAGGTTCATCAATTCCAGATATGTGGAATCGCAAATCAGTAGAGATTGACATCCCAATCAATCCTCGAGCTTCGTCACATCTATTTGCCCATTTTATTTTCTTATCATCATTAGTGGGTTCTGTTTCTTTCCTTGAGGTAATTCTTAAAAGTCCCCTACTTCGTAGGACA